>JAQJAA010000006.1:3600000-4200000 GCA_028827535.1 Penicillium sp. DV-2018c
TTCTTGGTCCGACGCCGATCGTAAACTGACGACCGGGACGACGGTGGAATGATCATGCTTACCCAGTTTCAGGCTGAAAACTGGACTGGGTTTCTTCCATTCCTTTGATGGCTAGACGGAATACAACGCGATGTATCTTTACCTCCAACATCGAGTTCTTTGATAACGGCCTCGTGGGCTGTCTCGGGCTGACTTGCCGACATAGTTCTTTATTCATCGACTTCGATGCTAAAGTTGGCGACCCTGCGATTCAACATTACGATTGTTACAGATAATCATTCTTTGTGCTCAAAGAGGCCTTTGACGCCCTTTGTTCCTCGCAAATCAAGCACAAAGCCCTTGTTATATCGAAGCTACCTATATAACGCAGCTCGAAACTTCACTAATCTGCAGATTACCGTGTCTTTCCAGTCAACTTGATCAGGCGAAACCACCAACGAATAAAGAGACAGAACAATGTGCACATCTACACCCCCGAACCCTGCTCTGGGCACCCTGAGCAAGCTCCCCACTGAGATCATTTTCAAGATCCTCGACGACATACTATACAGTGAGCCCAGACTCACCCACAAAACTCTCTGCACCATCCGCCAGTTAACAATGACTAACAAGGGCCTAGCAAACCTCATCAATTACGGATGGCTAGGCCAAAAGGCATTTGACTATCTCCAGGAGAGCGCGAACGCGGTCGTGTGGCACCTCGACAGCGATCACGCCTACGAATACCTAACTGAGCGCGGCGTAACCTCGCAAACCATAATGCCAATAACCGGCCCAAAAGATGGGGACCCAGATCTTCTAACCGGCATTATTTTCGACGACTGCACCGAGTGTTTCGAGTGGTTCTCCTCCGTCCTGCCTCCGACTCTTATGACCTGCTGCAACGAGGGCGGCTGGTCGTTCCTTTCTCTAGCATTGCATTCCAAATCCCAAAAGTTGCTTACTCGGTTCTTCAGTGCAGGTTATCCGTATGAACCGAGTGATTTCATCTTGGATCACGCTAATGCTCTAGAGACCGGACCGACGAATCTCGGGATTGCGGCCTCGGCGAAGGACCATGTTTCTTTCGCTAGATTGATGGTGAAGCTCGAGGAGGTCTTAACCTGGCGTGGGTTTCGGAAGAATATGCTGACGAAACTTACAGGGCGGGAAGTGGCGGCCATTAAGAGTGTTGCGCCGGCGTCTTTGCGAGCGCTGCTCTATAGGGCTGGATTGATGATTTCGACTCTCAGAGCGAGGCATAGTCCGTACTACGATGGTAGGTCACGTAGATAGGTTTGTTGCTGCTTCTGCTAACATGACAGTCTTGCATAGTTATACTATCTTTGCTATTAACTAGTGTTATGGTTAAGTCCTAAGGGAGATGATGTTTTGGTTTATTTAAGTACGGTTGAAACGAATCGTATTAGACATATTGGAACGGATTCAGCCATAGACACCAATGCCTGATTCATGAATCATGAATCCGGGTTACTCTCATTACCCTGGTTGTTCCCGTAGATCATTACTCTGCAGGCCACGGCATATACTTCCCATGCATAATACCCTCCGCTTGCTTGGCATGTCGCAGCTTTTCTTGGCATCAAGCATCTCCCACGGAGTATACAGGGTTCTATAGGTTCACATCGTCCATTCTAAATTCCCGTCGGCCCGTTATCCCGAATCGTCACCATCCACTGCCGTTCGTGGCTGCAGAAATTAGCCGTGGGCTTCAGCCATGGGTGTTGGCGTCGGAGTCATATCCGTCGCATCTGCACCCCGTATAATGTGATACATGGGGGCGCTGATTACCCAGATCCTCGCTTGATTGAAATTCTTCACTAGGATAGACGGTCGATCCCATAGTCAAAGCTATATGATCCTTTATAATCAATTAGCCCAATGAGATGCAATGAAACGGCCGAGCTCCGTCTGCTGTGAATTTCCACCAACAGCCACTTGAAGTAGATGCCAGATGTCAGATTTCATATTACAGTCTAGTATCGAAGCAGTGAAGATTGACGTCGTTGTGCTTGACGCTATTCCAATATCAGAACGGACATCTCTCGATGGTATCTTTTTCGGATAAATGCTGAAGAATCGTAGTAAACAATGCCTTGAAATCAGATATATAAACTCGATCTCTCACGGTGAATGCCCGTCTATTCCAAAGGTAGACAAGAAATCAATCAAGCTCTTCATTTAAAGCCAGAGCCAAAATGTCCTTCTCAAAGCTCTCTACCCTCCTAGCCTCCGCATCCCTGGTAGCAGGCCATGCCTACGTCTCCAGCATTGTGGCCGACGGACAGACGTAAGTAAACACCATGTCCTGAGCACTCCCTATCTGATGACACCCATCTAATCAATTCCCCAGCTACACCGGCTACCTCGTGGACAAGTACGCCCACGATCCCAGCGCACCAGAAAGCGTCGGCTGGACAACAACAGCGACCGACCTCGGTTTCATCGACGGAACCGAATACCAAGAGCCGAACATCATCTGCCACCGCGACGCAACAAACGCTCCTCTGAGCGCCACCGTCACCGCAGGCTCCGACATCGAAATACAGTGGACCCCCTGGCCAGACTCCCACCACGGCCCCCTGATCACCTACCTTGCTAACTGCAACGGTGACTGCACCACAGTGGACAAGACCACGCTGGAGTTCTTCAAGATCGAAGAAGATGGCTTGATTGATGCATCCACTCCCCCCGGTGTTTGGGCGAGTGATGAACTCATCGCTGCTGACAACAAGTGGACTGTGAGGATTCCTTCGACTATTGCGCCTGGCAACTATGTTATGCGTCACGAGATTATTGCTTTGCATTCTGCGGGTAACTTGAACGGGGCGCAGAATTATCCCCAGTGCGTCAATTTGGAGGTTACTGGTGGTGGTAGTGATCAGCCTCAGGGTACCCTGGGTGAGGAGTTGTATACCAACACTGATCCGGGTATCTTGTTTGATCTGTACTCTCCTTTCACTGAGTATCCCATCCCCGGACCGGCTTTGTATGCTTGAGTTAGGGTTGCGATATGGGTTTCCTGAAGGGGTGCTTGGACGTTGCGATGCAGATGTTTTTGATTATAGTGATATTCGAATATGAAGCAATGCTATAGCTGTATGCGTTATTGATCTCCCTCGGCGAGTCCCTTCCTAACCGACCAAACCCCGTAGGTAGACATGTCACATATAATACATAAATATATACTCCATGATCCTATTCGGCCCTCTAAGGTAATTCCAAATCCCAAACCTGTACCCGATAAACACCCGCCTTTTCAAGCATCTCATTTACACTCTCAGCCCCCGACACCTCCCTCCTCAACTCAAACTCCCCAAAGAAATTCGCCTCCTCCGACACCTTCGTAAACCCGACGCTCTCAAACAAAGCCAAACTCCTCGTATTCTCCTTCCCAATCTTAACACTAAACCAATCAAGGGTCAAACCGTCCTCTCTGCCCTCTCTTAATCTCCTAAGGCATTCACTCCCAACTCCACCAGCACCTCCACCAACAAACTCCCCCACAATATTCCTCTGCATACGCAGAATATACTTCAAAAACATTAGCAGAGCCGCTTTTCCGAACCCTTTCCCCTGATTAACCTTCTCAGCAATCATAAGCTCGATCTCGCCAATGATCAGTGGCTCGCTGCCGCCCTCTTCGCCGTCATCAACGCGCAGGAAGAGATTGATGTCCCCGATCATGTTGGACGGCACGTCAATTCTAGTTTGGCCCTCTTGCTTGTTGGCAATGCACTCTTTGACCGGGCGGCAGATGATGAAGGTTACTTTGTCTGGGTCTTGGCGCCAGCTGCGTTGCATTGCGTATTCTTCTTCCAGTGTGAGAGGCTCCGAGGCTGTTGCCTCTTGGATTTCCTGGGGTTGTTAGAACATGTTTCTACGTGAGTGTAGCTGATTGGAGACTGTGCTCACCGGATCTTGCATCCATTCATGGTATCGGGGGACGTGGTATTCTTTGTAGGGTACAAGGATGGGTTTTGAGGATAAAACGTCTGCACACAAGGGGTCTTGTTACTTCGCTATGCTTTTCGATGTGCAATGGGAGAAGTCGGGGGCAGAGCTTATGGATATAGGCATAGGTGAAGCAGCGTACAGGTTTTTTTATTGATCAGCATCGTGGCGTATCTTCAGAACGAGCGAGTCACCGAGAATGTAGTGTTTTTCAAGCGGGTGGTTCAGACTTGTCCAATCAATATGTACTCTTCGAATTAAGCGTATTTGACGTCTGTTAGGGCTCTTGAGGGGATATGGATCAGGGAGTGGGTGGGTTCAAAATTCGAATCTCCCCATTGTAAGTTTAGGTGACCGCCTCGGGAAGCGATCGGCTCCCGGAGCCCAGATTGAGTTAGTCACCCCGCCGCCCTGAACGGCCCGGAGCGACCACCCTGCTGCTCACCCGAGTCACCCCTGAGTCCCTGACCCGCTCTTTTCATTCCTCATCTTGTTCTCGGGCCCTTCATCTGGCACCTTCGCCGATGCCAGATGGGAGCCACGCCGTAGGCTACTTGCTCCTGGGAGCCTAATTCAGATGATGTACTCAAGTCACTGCAATAATGCATCCTACTTTCCCTCGCAGCATGCTGCATAATGCATTCATCATTCTATCATCACTAGCCCGTCAGACATACTGTAGCGGTCAGCTTTATGTGGCCATTCATGCCAGGACCTTATTTAACCACCCAGCTCTGAAGTCAGCCCACAACATCTGCCTGTCTTCCAACCCCACTCCCTAATTCAGTGCTTTCCACTATGGCTTCTTCAGTGGTTCGGCTGTCTCCTGCTGCGCCGGTGCAGGAACCTATTGCCTTTGAAGGCAAGTACAAGCAGGCGGCAAATTCTATCATCGGAGAACTTCTGTCTAGGTCTAAGCCTTCCTATACGCACACTGAGCTCGCAGAATTTGGAGTTTCCGTTCAGTCCTTCGATCCCGAGGATCCAAATTTCACCGATTCCGAAGCTTGTCTCTTCCTGCCACTCACCCAGAGGGAGCTTGAAGAGTACAAGCTTGATATAAGATGGCTTTTTAATGACGAGTGGTGAGAATATCTCCTTAGATTCAAGGACACCTTCGACGATGACCCGCAAGATCCCTCGCACCCAGAGCATTACCATTTGTGGGACAGAGCTCAGCAAATTATAACCCTCCTTGAGCTCTTCGAATCGTACTATATGAAGAAAATGGATGGGGATACCGTCTCGATTGCAGAAGCCTCGTACTGGGATATTATCAAGTGAGCCTTGTTATAGGTCTATTAACTAGTCCCTAATCTCTCTCAGGGATGAGGACTCTTTCTGCGATACTCCACCAGATATGATGCTCGGTATCACACTCGGACATTCGACGCCTAAAAGCCTCCCACGTTGGTGCACGGATTATACCTATTTGCCAATGGCCCGACGAAGATCAAAAGACCACTCGCCCTCATATCAAGCTTGTGACTCTCACCAGCGCAAAGGCGAAAGAGAGTGAACTACTCCATGGCGAGATAGGATCTATTGCGAATGCAATCCAATGCCGTGTTCACCAGCCCGAGTTCAGGAATGCCTCAATCTTTCCCGTATGTCAAAGAACTATAATGGTCTATGCTCTCTTGGGATAGCGCTAATCATGCTTATAGGTACTTATGCTTTCATTCTTTGGGCCAAGGCATGGCCGTATTCTGCAAGCCAAACTTGATAATTCAGGCACCCTGAAAGTTTGGTCCTCACCGATATACAATTTCGTGGACAGCGATGAGAAGATGAAACTTTTCGTTCGCTACAACAATTGCAAACCTCGAGATGGCAGAGAGTTCGAGCCTCTCCTCGTCAAAGATTCTCCGTCCTCTCGTGTTCAATATCAAGCTCCGCTCCCCGAGAGGACCAAAAGAATATTGATCTTCTAAAAGATATCGGCTACTAGAGGATAAAGGGCTCCTTGGCAACACAGATTCGAATTTTCATCTATTGCACGGGGATCGTTAATTACAATTTACACCTGTAATCTGGCCAATGCTACCTTTCATGCCTTATTCTTCAGGCCTTGGTGCCTTATCATGCCTGATCTCTGCCTGATCCCATGCCCCCCGAGTATCTAGAAAGACATTCTTTAACGCTGCTGGGCTGCTACGCTGAAGGCACTGAAGTACGGATTGAGACTGGCGTTTAGAAAAGGCGGATGAGGCTAACGCTCAGAAATTGAGGCTGGGGGTCCGGTAGTTAGGGCTAAATTGGTAGTGAAACGAAGGCGTGGAATACCATTTAACAAACATTGAAGGTATGTACGGTGAGAATTATGTGGCAACCATGTAACTAGTGGCCTAACATGGCTTAGCATCAAGTGCAAAATAGGTCAACCATACTTGTAGGCAAGCTCCTGACTCCTGAGGCTGCCCCTCAGTTCTATGTACTAAGCTGCATCAGAATTGATGTCGTCGCTTTATGCAAGGCTCTTAGGCTCTAAGGGCCACTAAGGCTCAAACTTGACCAGTATCCTAGCGTCTTCTTTGTCGGTATACCAACTAGGCGTTTCGTCGGTCGACTGGTCGTCACTTTTGTCCACATCATCTCCCACTCCAACTTCGCTTCACTGCGGTTCGCCGCTAAGCCGCTTCGCTGCGACTGCGAGGCGTAGGTATCTATATGTTGAGAAGGTTATATGGCCTTTCCGGGTCCTGCACTACTTCTTTGCGTATTGGTCTGCGATCTCATTGCGAACGAACTCGTTGGCGCGCAGGAATCCATCTCCAAGCCGCTGGATCAGGCCAGTTCCATGCGCTTAGCTTATTTATACCACGTGCCTTGTCCCATAATAAGCAGGGATCCTGTCACCCTTTATCATTTTTGTCCTGACCCGTGTTGCTTCAGCTCTCAGAACTGCTTTGTAATCCCCCGGATAGCATGTGTATTTCTGGTCTGGTTGGAGTGCGTGTGGTGAACCCAGCTCGAGATTTGCTGTAACAAATTCAGTTTGCTTGTTTGCAACACCACAGTTATCGGTCGATGCGGAGCTACCAATCCAACCTGGAAGATCGTCCATGGCAGAAATGTCTTGTTCTCTGTATGTCACCAACAGTGGTACTCGGTCAGCAATTGCCGAGCCGATCCTCATCATCGCAAATCCATTCATCGACTGAGTCCAACGCGGCACGAAAGCTGCGTAGCTAGCGACAGATAACAGTGAGCCAAGGTAGATAAAAAGCAAAGCAGATATCACAAGAAGACCTGCCAGGGATATTGTTGGTATGCTTGTGTCTTTCCCGGGATCGGAGGAAACAGTAAACGACCCCTCGAAGTATCCTCTTGCTGCTTTTATCCATGCCTCATTGACAATGTACAAACCGGCAGCCCAGGCGTTATCGAGAGCCAACGGAGCTGTTGCGTTTTGATTAAACGATGCGAGCCAATCCAGAAGAGAAATCTCGTCGAACCGGTCTTCATAGAGGTCGCGTCGGTCTATTGCTGGTTTCGATAAAAGGGAACCTCCATCATATTGATAAAGATTCCCGAGAGGTGGCCGAGAGCAATACCGAACACCATTTGCATGAGTGCGGTTGCTAAACTCCGCATCATCTAGCACGTTATTACATGTAGCCATATAGGATTCTGGGGAAGCGAAGATCACCCAAGCTAGGCTAAGAAGCGGACCAGGCATTTGCATTTTACCGAGATACAACCCGTTTGGGTCATATTTTGGATCGCGCCTCGCGCGCTCGAAATGTCTGTGAGATTCATCAATACATGTGCAAGCTCAGACCGTGAACGTGGCACCTACTGCGGACTTTGGTCTCGGCCGGTTGGATCTCTCCGTTGAAGGGGCCCTGGTTCCCCCGAGTTCATGTAGTTGGGAAGCTCGAACCAGCCGACAGTCGTATGCGCAGTAATCTTCAGCAGGGTCTTGTCGATGCATCTCCATATTCTGTTGGGGAATTTCTCGCATAAGATAGTTATGTTGATAAAGAGATCCTCACTGAGATCCTGTCGGTCTCGAGAGGCGTTCCACGACCCGTAGTGGGGGCCACAAACGTCCACTTCCCATGCGTTACCGTGATAATGAACGTGAAGGTTATATGGTGTGCAATTCTGTGGGAACTCCGAAGGTTGGATGTAAGTGACTTTTGCGCTAGAGTTCATGCGAGGTGCATACTGACGAAGTACACCCGTGTTGTATCCGTTGGGCAGCGGGGTGAGGAAAGGATCAGACAAATGGGGTAGGTCTGCTTCTGTGATTCCCACGCCACAGTATTCGTTGTATCTGGAACACTTCGTAGTTGATCGCCAAAGCAATTGGTCGTAATCATTGGTCGTGGTTGAGCTCAACGCTGGAATGGCTGCTGCTGCGATTGCATCCAGATTCACATCATCATCGCCAGCAAAAACATCGGGCATAGACATGGACGATTGGTCGAGGTAGCTCGCCACTTTGATAGCCTTAGTCGACAGAAGCAATGCTTGAAGTGGAGAGACCAGGGCCCCGAGTATATGGAGTACGATTGCAATTACAAGAAACGAGCTGAAGTAACGTTTCCATGCAATTTTGGGGTTCCGAACAAGCTGCCAGTACAGAGATGTGTCAGTCCAGCCTTTATCCGCAAGGGCGAGCAGCTGCCTCATAGTTATGTTGGAGTCTTTGCCATGGCGCTGGACGAAAACGACAGCGGCAGCAGAGCACAAGGCCGAAGTCAATGGAATGGTCAAAATCCCGGTAATAGATTGGATTACTCGGGCTGTCTGATACCATTTTTCGTTGGTAGCGTACGCGGCAGCATAGTCAAATCTAGTGCCGCTGGTGTTCGTCGGAAGCTCGTAAGACTTTGTGGTCAACGGCCGGAAAGACAAAATACACAGAATGGTCCACGAACTAGGCGCTAGCATTGAGTAAAAGGATGCCAGTATCAACGGCCAGAATAAGCGCTGAAGTAAGACCGCATCTGCTGGGCGATGATCATGTCCCATGTTCGCATCTTGGTCTGATCTTTGAGGCTCAGGGGAATCGCGGCCGTGAGAATGAATCGTCGTTGAGGTGGCGCTGCTTGGTAAAGAAAGTAAAGAGTATTCCTGATGTTTCATGATGGATTAGCATACCGCAACGGAGGAGTGTCAGTTGTAGAAGAGAAAATAATGAAACGTCAGTTGGGCTTGCCGGGGATGGGAAATGATGCTCCTTTGGATGTCCCGGGGGTCTGCACAGCCACTCGCGGGTCACGAGCTCCTACGAGCATCGAGCCCTCCGGCGATTGCAGTAAATCTGGGAATAGGTACTGCTTATGCGTTTGGGCACCGTTGGTGCCACTAACACTGCCAAACAGCCAACCGGTCAGGTAATTTTCGAGATTGCGCACAATTTTGAAAGTTGAAACCGCTAGGCACATGGACCAAATGCACAATAATGTTACATGTAACAGGTTCCTCCAGTGGTCTAACTACTCTGTCATCTTAGACTAGTTATAATGTGCCCATATTTGCGGAGACGCCCTAAATGTGTGTCTCTAGGGCTCCTCTTTGAAACTCGTGATATGATAGGTGAAATATTGCGGATTTTCCTGTATATCGAGTTTCTGAGGCTAATAGCCTAATGTGTTGACTGAATTTGACTCAATGTAATACCCCTGTCCAAACCGTCACGAGTTGTTTCGGATTCTGGTGAGTGATGGAGGTAATATCATGGAAGAGAACATGCCTTGAAGGTGAGAGCTATAGGGTCATGTCGCCTGGACTAGTAACAACAAGTGGGAAGCTATTGTGCAGGGGGTTGCAGGCCAGCACTACAGACGAGAGAGGAGAGGAGGTAAAGTCACGACTGTAGCCGGTCAGCCCATAATAGCCAAGCTTCGTGGCGTGTCCACAGTCCGGGCTCATCTCCGGCAAGGCTCAGTAGCGTGGCTTGGTCTCTGCACTCCCGTCAGTGGCCCGCAATTGGGTTTTCATAGGCTGTGCACGACCAGGGGGGAATTGGAAGTTGGAAGCGACGCAGAAAGCACCATCAGATGCATTCCGGAATACAATCTGCCTAAATAGCTTCCTGGCTAACCTAGCGGGTAAATTTTTGACTTCCAGGGTAGCCATTGCGACCTAGCGGCTCAGGGCTGGCTAATCGGAAACTTTGTGGAGAAGTGCTACTCGCATTTGATTTGCGGGGTACCATCCCTCTAGATAGAACGTAGTAACTAACGTACTCTTCTGTAGTAACGGCTTCTCACCTAGGGCTCGGGTCAGCTTTTTAGGTTTTATTTTTCATTTATCCGTAGCAGCAGGGAGCTGCGGGATGCTAACCATGCTATACATGGAAGTACCGTATAAATATCTCGAGGAAGCTTGCCTCCAAGCTCAGGCCTTTCACTCAATCTTCAATTCTTCGCCTACTTGCAGGATAGATTCAAGATGAAGTATTCTCTGATGTTAGCTGGTGCAGCCAGTGCAGTGACCGCACTATCGGTCCAGGCACACCCTCCGAACCCGCCGCACCCTCCTAACTCTCCGGAGCCTCTTTCCTTTCGCACAACTATCAATGTCAACACAGCCAAGCGCTACCAGACAATGATTGGTGGAGGATGCTCTGGTGCCTTTGGTGCTGCCTGCTCGACCAACTCCCTTTCGGCAGCCGACCAGCAGACAGTGGTCAAGACACTTTTCGATGAGAATCATGGTGCTCTCTCCATCCTTCGTAACCTGATCGGATCATCACCCGGAACCACCATCCTTCCTGAGTGCCCTGCAACCCCTGCTGGTCCCTTCAACTACTCCTTCCCCACTTCCAACAACGATAGTTGCCAGTTGACCTTGGCCGAAGGTGCACTTAAGCACAACCCGGACCTTTTCCTGTACGCAGATGCCTGGTCCGCCCCCGGCTGCTTCAAGACTACCGGTCAAGAGGCCGGCGGAGGATACATTTGCGGTGTCCGAGGCACCAATTGCACCGAAGATTGGCGTGAGGCGTATGCGAACTATTTGATCGAATATGTCAAGCTCTACGAGCAGCGCGGTATCAAGGTGTCTATGCTAGGCGCATACAACGAGTAGGTGTAGTCCACACTCCTTTGAATCTTTGTGTTGAAGGAGCTTATAAGTTATGACTCGTCAGGCCTGACTTCAACCCTTTCACTTACTCCGCCATGTTGTCCGATGGTTACCAAGCCTATGACTTCCTTTCGGTCTTCTACCCTATGGTAAAGAAGGCGTTCCCCGACCTGGCCGTGTCCTGCTGTGACTCTACCGGCGCCCGTCAGCAGCGCGATCTCCTGTACGAGCTCGGTCGCCTAGGTGGACTCGATCTGTTCGATATCAACACCTACCACAACTACCAGTCTGATATCAAGCGCCCATTTGAAGATCTTCTGCATGGCCAACCCACCATCGAGACGGAATGGAGTGACGGCGGCTCAACATGGACTTCTACATGGGACATCTCGGGGAACAATTTCGAAGGCCTGCAATGGGCCATCTACATGCACAACGCGTTCCGCAACAATGTCGCCGGCTGGTCTCACTGGTGGTGTGCCTGGAACGGTGGCGATGGTGCTCTTGTCAATGTGAACGGTGCCTCTTACCAGATTGCTGCCCGTCTCTGGGCCTTTTCTGGTTACTTCCGCTTTGCGCGCCCCGGTTCTGTGCGCATCGAGGCTGAGACTGATGTCGAGGACTTGTATGTTACTGCTTGGATGAACACCAACGGTACCATTGCCATCCCAGTCGTCAATGCAGCGCACTATCCGTATACACTGGATGTGGAGTTGGCCGGCTCCAAGGTTTCGCATGCTGTCGCATACTTGACGGATAATGAGCATAACGTGACAATGGACAATGAGTTCACTTTCAAGGATGGCAGATTCACAGCCCAGATTGAGCCTAGGGCGATGAAGACGTTCTTCCTGGACTTCTAGGGAGGAGCAAGAAAATGAATCGTGATGTCTCGTGAGTCTGAATACTTTGTGACATTGGGTGTACATCTAGCTGTTTGTTCAAGGGGCTGGAATAGCCTGCATATTCTCTCTGTCTTCTTTCTGTTCCTTCATCTTTCTTCGCAGCGATTGTTTTAGAAGAGGTAGTTATTCAGTGACCAGGCAGTCACTGGAATATTCGCTTATGCGCACAATCGTGCATTGTTATCCCTACATATCTGTTCCACGACAACCTATCGTAGATGTAGGAAAGCTTAGGTACTTGTGACCTAGGTACCTAGTCGTGACTAGACCCCGGGAGTCGCCCAGTCGGCAACTTGCGAGGCCCGATCTGTAGGTAGTTAGGGCTTTTTTATGTGGTCTGCTGACCACGATACTTCAATTTATGGACGTACCAAGGAATGAGGCGGAGTATGATATCACCGAACTCTATGAAAACAACCTCGGGCGAAGCTTTTGCCGAGAGGTCAAAGACCTTTATACCTTTCTGGGCGTCGCCGATCCCGAACTTATCGAGTCACAGCGCAATACTATTTCAAAAGCACTTACTTAAAAGGGAAATGAGGGGGCGCATTACCCCGACATCCTGAAATTGAAGCATATTTGGAGTCTGTCTTATCACCAATATGCAGATCATTTCTCACTGCGCTGTGTACCGAATGCGATTTGCGTCCAATCACAGAGATCGGGGATATGTACAGTATGGGGTAACCCCGCACGTGGAGATATTGACAGCAGACTACCTTCCTCTTCAGGGGTTAAATGGCATCTGGGCATTGGCCGCTCATATCTGGCAGTGATAACAAAAGAATAGACCCCGTAGAGCAATAGATAACATCGTCCCTTATAAGGATAATCTAACACCTGGTTAAATCTCTCTAAATCTGCTTCATACAAAAGCCCGAGTTCGACACAACTCTGCACCGATTGGGCATTTATAGCTATGAGCTACCATTGATTCTGCTTATAATCTCACTATCTAGTACCCAAGATGGCCCATACGTCCGAAGTGACCGAGGCTGTACGAAGCACACCGCAATTCGACGAAGCCATTACACCCGAGAAAGTCAAGGACAGTGACGAAGCTCTCACCTTCCTACGGAAACAGGAGGTTGGCGATGAGAATCAATATGTCGATGAGAAAGCATTGCTTCGCAAGATTGACTGGATGGTGATGCCATTGATGTTCTGTTGCTATCTATTGGAGTACCTGGATAAGAGCCTCTGTAAGTTAGTTCCCGCGCTCTGGAAACCGAATCATTCCCTGACCATAGTGCTGCATGCATAGTGAATTATGCTTCTGTCATGGGTCTCCTGGAGGACGCAGATATCAGCACAAACCATTTTGCAAATCTATCGCTTCTCTTCTACGTGGCATTTCTTGCATTCGAGCTCCCCCATGCCTATTTAATGCAACGCTTCCCGGCTGCTAAATATCTGGGTGTCATGGTTATGTGCTGGGGTGCAGTTGTTGCCTGCACAGCAGCCTGCAACAGCTACGGATCACTGGTAGCCGTGCGGTTTCTTCTTGGAATGTTCGAATCTACGATTAGTCCATCACTCATCATCATCACGACCATGTGGTATAAGACGAGTGAGCAGCCCATCAGAGTAGGGCTGTGGTACATCGGAGTGGGGACAGGGTCTATCCTGGGCGCCTTGATCTCTTTCGGTTTCCAGCACTACACAAGCCAAACTTTCAAGAGCTGGCAAGCCATGTTCCTGGTTGTTGGTCTTTTCACTATGTTCATCGGAGGCCTCGTTATCTGGCTGTTGCCCGACAATCCCATGTCATCGCGTCTGTCTCATGCGGAAAAGATCGTGGCCATTGACCGCATCAGAGGAAACAACACTGGTATCGAGAACAAGCACTTCAAACTTTACCAGGTTTTGGAATGCCTTCGAGACCCCCAGGTTCTTTTGCTCTCTCTGTTAACGATCGCTGGCAGCGTTCCCAATGGAGCTGTGAGTTCGTTTCAGAGTATTGTTATTAAAAGTCTCGGCTTTTCTGAGCAGCAAACAACGCTCCTGCAGATCCCTAGTGGGGTTATCGCTGTCTTAAGCGTTCTTTCTGCGACTTGGCTGGCAAGCAAATACAACGCTAGAGGTGTCAATATTATCATATGGTCAGCAATTGGAGGATTGATTGGCGGCTCACTTTTGGCCTTTTTACCTGAGAATAACAAGGCTGGCAAACTGGTTGGAAATTACCTTTGCCAGGTTGTTGGTGCATTCTTACCTTGCGCATACTCTTTTGCCGGGGCTAATTTTGCTGTAAGTTGCTTATTTTCCCACTGTTATGCTCAACTCCATGATTCTTCTTCTGTGGAAAATCTTGATGTATTGGCAAATCCAACTGACCGTTATTAGGGACATACTAAAAAGGTCACGGTGAACGCGATCATCCTTATGAGCTTCTGTGTCGGCAACATTGTCGGTCCGCTTACATTCCGAGACAAAGATGCGCCCAGTTATACGCCCGCGAAGATAACGATCGTGGTGGTTGATTCTGTTACCATTGTGCTGACCATAATCCTGTTGTGCTACTACAGATGGGAGAATAAGAGACGAGACCAGAGACCACAGGAGCACGTGGAGAATGTCGAATTCTTGGACTTGACGGACCGACAGAATAAAGAATTTAGGTACAGCTTCTGATTACGGCCTGGCTGCTTTGCGACCAGTTGTGGCAATCAGGCGTGTATGAAGATAATTGAGCAACAGGGTTTGACTCCTCTTATGATTGAGCCGATGACCGACGGTTGAGTCCGAGTCCTGTGCCGAGGGAGGAGTCGAAATCATCTTGACTGTTTGCTTTCCTATTCTCTTCTTGTTTTCTGTTCATATTGACATATTTGTTGTTTTAGTCTAAATGCACTCTTTCAATCGTTAATTGGCAGTTCAACACTTTTGAAGATGTAGTCATGTAAGGCTGCAAGTGCCAAGGACTATCACACGCTGTGAGAGGTCCCAGCCCTGCTTCATCTCCACCACTACCGGTCCACTACCCGAAACCTTTTCTGCGGGAGCCAATCATGACCGTCGGACGACTCGGACCAAACAAAGGTGCGACCGGCATCCCGAGGACCCGCGGCGGTAAGCCGGCTCTGCCACCGGGGGAGTCACGCCGACCATGGCGCACCGCCTGCCCAGTGTCCACGTACCAACAAGACCCAATCTCAGCGACGCGACCCAGGATTGCGACGATATCACGACGACGAGGGCTATACTCAAGTGACAAGAGAGAGCCTCGGCGTATCGCCCACCGAGTGCAGGTTTTCAAGGCGAGTTTCAGTTCGTGTGGCTTATAGGTAATAATATGTATCCAAACGCCTATCATATGTTCTAGAGGGGGAAAAGCCACGTTCATGTCGCTTGGATGTGTGCCCAAAGAAGACCACATATGTACACGTAAAATGGGGATTTCGGAAATTGTGAAGTTTTGCTTTTGCGGGGTAATAGTTAATTCGCATTTTCTCCAATGGGCAACCCTTTTGAAAACTCGATGGCAGTCTGGACTTTGAATAAGGGAGCGACCCTTCAATATGGAAGCAGGTAAATGTAACCATGGCACAGACGGCAACCGAAGGAAGAGCACTATATAGATGGATCATGGTTCTCTCAACTATTTCCATAGAGTTCGAGCGGCCGAAGATTTTGCACCAATTACATCGGCAAGATCCATGCTTAAAGGTTATACTAAAGCCCTAGATACGGAGACCGGGCGACTCCGTAAGCTTAGCACATCCAACTAATCCCAAAATATGTGATCTTCAACGTAGTATTGCATGGCACCATTGCGGGGTCGAGGCGGCAACGCTTGCCCTAACATCACAAGTGGGTTTGGCAGTGAAAGGCAGCCTTATCATGGCAAATTTCGTATAAAGGCAGGCTGCTCCGACTCTGCTCGAGTCGTATACCTGGCCTATTGAGCCATTGATCTCTGTAAACCACCCCAATTGTTTTGTCAGCAAGATGATTGGCACCACCCTGCTTCTTGCCGCAACCCTCGCTGCTGCTGGCACGGCATGCTCCACGCCTGGTAACTTTATAGTCACCTTCTACGGCTATCCCGACAATGATCCTCCTGGACCCGCCACAGCCCACGATTGCGGAGGCCGAAATTACAAAGCTGGAGGTATGTTACCTCTTCTAAAAGACTGCTGGCTCTTTTGAGTCTTGACTTACGCATGACACAGGCTCCGGCACCTACGATGACCCCGTCACAATCGCCACTGCGCCTGGCGAGCTCAATGTCTGCGAAATTGTTTATCTTCCGCTTCTCGCTAAATATGGCCGTTATGAGGACGACTGTGCCCAGTGCAGTGAGTATATCGCTGAATACCCTCGCCATTGAAGCCCCTTCGCTGACCGGCATGCAACTTTGAAGTAACGGATTATAACAACGGGGAATCTCACATTGACATCTGGACTGGATCGCCTAGCACTAATGGCGGCCAGAATCAGATTGATTGCGAAAATAATCTCACCTTGGGTGGCCGCTACAGTATTGTGCGCAACCCGCCGACTAATTACGACGTGAACAGTAAGTTCTTGGGTATCGGTTGAGAATGCTGAGCTTGCACTAACTGATTCATCCCAGCTTCGCCTCTCTTTGTGGCCCCTAACACGTGCAATACGCAGAACGTTTACCCTGACAATGCGGCACATTGCTAGACTATCATTGACTTCTATGGGCTACATGCGAACCTAAACAGAGATATTAGGTAGCCACTATGAACATATGTACTGCCAATGGATACAATTTCCATTTTATCGCTACATGCCTCAGGGCTTATGCAAGAAGATCCCATGTTGATCGTCATGTCTTAATTCTCATTCAGAGTCATTCTGTTGGACCCTGTAGGACTCGTTAGGGGCCTTCAAATGACGAGATTCTCAGATACATCGTGGAATTGATGGTGACGCGGCCATTCGGAGTACTGCCCGGTCTTTCATTCTTCATGAACGTTGACCTCAATTCCATGGATTCTCCTGCGACTGATTTAAATATCTTTTCTCCCCTTTGGATACAAGCAGAAGGTGCGTATAGAGCGTGCGAAGAGCATGAGCAAAACTTTAATGTCATTGTTGTGCAGCTGAATCTCCTTTAACGAGCTAACCTATTCTGATAGGGTTCGCGACGGGTGTAGTCCGCTTCCACTTAAGCCTCCCTTAGGCCCATGCCCCGGTTGTTAGTCCATATGCAATAGAATCAAGATGCATTTGCTCCTCAGGGTAACGTGGGATAAGGGGTAACACCGCTTCATTGCTGGATTGACAATGCCGCGCTCTCAAAGACAGGAGGATATGCACCAGAAAATGCCCAGTCAACCAACCACACTTGTCCATGTTGATCTAAGATCAGGTTTCGAGGACTGATGTCGCCGTGTGTAAGGACAGTGAAATTGACAGCGAGGCGCCTTGTCACAAGAATTACGCAAACTGTCTTCTCGTTGTTGAAGTGATCTGATCGGAAAGCTTATCTGGGCTAATCCTAAGTGAACCGGAGATGAATACTCCACAGCCGATCCACAAGCCAACGTATGGGAAACGCTGATGGTGAGATACTCCTGGGCAGATACAAATACCAGTCGTCTTCATCTATCGGGCTTAAAGACCGTGTCAACGCAGTGGATTCATAATATGCAGGGTAAAAGCCGCTATCTTCCCAATCGATGATACCAGTTATTGTATGGCGATCAAAATGAGGATCATGTTTCACCATAATATTAGCAGCCCTGAGATCGCCATGGGTGAAAACCGATCTCAGCATTGAAGGATCCTCATTTTGTAAGAAGGAACGGAGAAATTCCACGTATGTATTGCTGCCATGGTGACGGATTGAAAATTGCAAGTCGCTAAATTGCTGGGGAGACTTGATATCTTTGAATTGGGCAGTTTCATTGATCCGGAACTCCTTGGCTCCTTCTCCGTGCACTCCACCGATATGTTGGCTATCAGGCCGTAGAGATCGCAGGTGGTAGAAAATATCTCCCAGCTGCTGTTGAATTGATAATTTTTCCTTTTGAGACAGAGTGGGCCATGCCTGGGCTAGCGTCATCCCTGGAACATAGGACATGAAAATAACGCTGAAAGGCCCAAGAGCGACCATGCCATGAGCCCTTGGAACAGGTATATCGGGCGCTCGTTGAGCAAGAAACTGCAGACTTGTGTATTCCGTGGAATCACCATTCCCAATAATAACCTTGGCGACAATGTTTTCACTGCACTGGACTACCATGCCACGCACTGGAGATTCCCAGAGCTTTGGCGAGTCCAAGAGGAGTTGTTTGAGAGATGTGGCAAGTGGTTTTTTGTGACCGTTTGGAGAGTTCTTTGAGGATGTTGTAATCAATGTAATCACCGTATTAGATAATGGGAAGACGACGTTAGCCGACTTAGCAATATCCAGACGGGTGCTGAACTCTGGGCCTTGTGCCGGGATGTCTATCCCGTTAGAGGGTAAGACTTTTTGACCCGTTGCCATATTGATCCTGCGATTGTAATTCTTCGGAAACACAGATAGCATATTTATCTCTGGATCATCCCTTAGGGCCTCGCGGAGGTCATGCAGAGCTCGGAGGTTGATTTTGGCGGCATAAGATAGCTGGAGATACTGTGAATTTCGGTGTTCGTGACGGTATAGCTCAGGAAACATTGACAAGAGGTCAGCTTTAGGGTTCCTGTCCAGTTCAGCGTGGAATTGCCGCATGAGGTCTTTATTCCATTGTGCTGCCTCAGCGTTTTGCAGTGAAAGGACCGCCAGGGGAGTCGTGTGCGTAAATCCTGACATAGTTGATGAGACTCTTTGTCCAAATCTGAGCAAAGGTCTCGCGTTAAAAGATGGAGCAAAAATAAAAACAGATCGTGTCACGCGCGACAGACCCTCTAAGTGTGGGAAGCTCAAAGGCACAGATATTGGGCCTTGGGCAGGATTGAGGTGACCCTTGGGCCTTGGCTGGCAAAGTCGGGACCTTTAGGGTATCGTTAGCGTACTTTGTGGGTCTTGGCGCGTGGAGCCACTTGGGAATCGGGATGTATACAATTAGCTGAACAGCAATGGCCATACAAGTCAGTATATCAGTATACAAGTCATGATACAAATATAGTCTTAACATTAATACCATACTATACTGTCGTCTATGTCAGTTCATTTTCGTTCTTCTTGTCCCTTGAATACTTCAAACCGGACCACCTCAACCTCCAACGTCTCGGTATCAACCAGAATCAACTCCCCCGTTTCGCTGAATTTAGGAAGTGCCAGCAATCTGACACGCGGGACATCAGCGCCATCCGCAGTATCCATCATATCGGTATCGCCATCTAGACGGAGAGGCACGTCACCCTCAATCGTGGCAGTCTTGAACTGTGGCTGATTCCCAGCGAAGAAGATATGCGGACATGACTCGATGACATATGGATCATCGGTTTGGTATGGATATGACCCTAGAGAGTGACGTTAGCAAGCGTTCTGTGGGATAGACAAAAGCCTACATACAAATTGTGTCCGGCGCAGTGGGCACGCCGCAACGCCAGCGAAGCATCGCTTCCATGATCCGCATGCGAGCATCGGAATCCGTCTCACGGTCTAGACTACCATCACCGCCTTCAATAGTAATGTACCGAAGAACGTCGTCGACATTTTGGCCGCTGCATCCCCACAATCGCCAGCCCTCGACATCGCCATCCCAGGGATTGGTGACACTGTCGAACGAGCCTACTTCCGGCTTCTCGTCCGCCTGAGATGGCGGTGCAGCATATGCTCGTGCCCTGGGGAACATAGCACGGTGGATACTCTGTTGGGGAAGGGAGAAATTCGCAGGATCCTTTTCGCCCGGCATGAGCGTGACCGGGATGCTGGGCAGGATCTCAGCTAGGAAGTTATCGAGTTGTGTGACAGGTGAAGCATTGTATGCAGAAGCATCATAACCATATTTTTTCGGCTGTGCTTTCTTCGCTGTCACCACGGTACCAGAACTCGCTGACGCCACATCAGCAATCACGCTGGCTCCCAGTGAATTGCCGGCAATGATCAGACGTGTGATTTTGGAAGAACTTGACGACGGACTGTTTTCATCGTTGCCCGAGAATCCTGTGTATCCAAGCAGATAATCCGTCAATAGTTCCAGTGTAAGCGTGTCGCTTGAGGTTCCTGTGATGCCCAAGCCACTGACGAACGCTATCTTGCCATGTTCCTTCCCAGAAATATCTAGTCCGCTTTCTGGGGCATTTCCATCCCATCGTTGAGGCTGCGGGGCCAAGTCTGGCAGTTTGATGTCGATGACTTCGAAGTCTCCATTCGCGTTCTCAGTGCCCAAGGCTGCAATGATGGCACCTGTCGCCAGTTGCGTGGACCGCAAGAAATTCCCAGTAAGTCGTAACCGACCGGATTCATCTTCCATCATGATCTGGGTTGAAGAGGGATCGGAAGGGTCGGTATAGGTGCGGCGGGGAGGGGGCGCAGAGGTGAAGTTCTATGCATTGTCAGTAGATGCAGGTATGATTGGAGGAAGTCCCAACCACTGACTTCTTTGCTAAGATCATCGAGAATATTCGGCTTCATGGGCAGATCCATGTACACAGTACCGGCCACCCAGCACAGCTCTCCTTGTCGAACATCGAGGACTCGATCGACACGTCGCACTTTCTCCCCAGCAATCTGGCCGGGTAGATATATGTCAGTATAGTTCATCCACCGGTACTGAAGCAGAAATGCTATGACCGAGTGCCCTTACAATAAGTCCATCCCAGGCATCCGTCGCAACTTGCTCAACGCTCGGCTTCAATTTCGCGAGCCGCACGAAGTACATGTCGCCATATTGCTGCTGGTAGTGTCGTCCCGCACCGGACGGTAGCTTAAAGGTCGATCGGGGATTATAATGGGAGGGCGTGCGGTAGACTGGCTCCTGTTCTTGTTCCTCCTTGCTATCCGAACACAGCGCATTCAATGGTTAGCAAAAGCTCCGCGGTACGTCGCAGCCTCGATTGAGGTAGGGAAGAGCATGGATTAAATACCTAGGAGGGCACAAGAAGGTGTACGTGTCAGCATCCGGTGCCATATTTTCCGGAGCGATGCTGAGACTTTGTGTTTTGAGGGTGGTTAAGTGGATGATGCAAAAGAGGTTTGACGCGCCTACGCGCCAATTTAGCGCGTTCAATTACATTTCCGCCTTGGGCTCATATCGCCAACTGGTCAACCATCAACCATCGGGAGTAGACAAAAGAGATATGATTGAATGATGAATCATATCGGCTATTTGGTCTAAATTGCCGTAGAGGCTATAAATTGATCGGTCCGATTCGGTCGTGAGAAGTAAACATTGGAACATTTCAGGTACGGGGCTAAATTAACGTACCGAAGCAGTAGATAAGATCAACCTCGGAATCCTCTAGAGTCTATGCTCCCGCGGTCACGGATGATTCGGTGATAATATTAAATATATCCGCAGGGGATGTGCAAATTCAGTGCAATTCACAATGTGACATGCCCTCCAGTGTAGGGCCACACAGTGGCACACACAGCCACGCAGATCATCAGCTGCCTCGGTCCGGGGGTCGGGGGCTTTCCCCGCATTTTCCAGTCAACAAACCTCAATGGAAAACATATAACTATCACGCTGCCTGAATTGAAAGAACGATAAGAGCATAAGTGGGAACATTCGCAGCCCTCACCCCCAACCTTCCAAACCTTCCAAACCTACCAACCCCATACACAACCCATCATGTCTCTCCAAACACCCCTCACAAGCCTCCTCAAGATCGAGCACCCAGTGCTGCTAGCAGGCATGGCCCGCGCCTCAGGCGCACCACTAGCAGCAGCCGTTTCCAACGCCGGCGGCCTAGGCACAATCGGCGGACTGGGCTACACCCCGGAACAACTCGACGAAATGCTCACGGAGCTCAAGACTCTCCTCCGCGACCCCTCTCTCCCCTTCGGCGTGGACCTCGCCCTCCCGCAAGTCGGCGGCTCAGCACGCAAGACCAACCACGACTACACCCACGGCCACCTCGACGAGCTCATCGAGGTGACGATCAAGCACGGTGCCCGCCTCTTCGTCTCCGCCGTCGGCATCCCCCCCGCAAAGACCATCAAGCGGCTGCACGAGGCCGGCATCCTGATTATGAACATGGTTGGCGCACCCAAGCACGCCGAGAAGGCGTTCAAGGCTGGCGTTGATATTGTTTGTGCGCAGGGTGGCGAGGGCGGCGGCCACACTGGTGATGTGCCGTTCTCTGTGCTTGTGCCTGCTATCGTTGATGTTGCGGCTAAGTATAAGAGCCCCCTGACTGGTCAGCCGGCGCTTGTTGTTGCTGCTGGCGGTATCAATGATGGGCGCAGTTTGGCTGCTTCGTTGATGTATGGTGCTTCTGGTGTTTGGGTTGGTACGCGGTTTGTTGCTTCGGAGGAGAGTGGTGCTAGTCGCTTGCACAAGGAGGCTGTTGTTAATGCGCAGTATGGGGAGACGAAACGTACGATCGTGGTTTCTGGTCGGCCTCTGCGTATGCTGCCCAATGATTATATTAAGGAGTGGGAGTCGCGGCCGAATGATATCGCCGATCTTACTTCCAGGGGTATCGTGCCTTTGATGCATGATGTTGAGAATGACAAGGATGTTGATGTGCCATTCCTCATGGGCGATGTTTCCGCTGCTGTCAAGGAGATCAAGCCGGCCGGAGTTATTGTCAAGGAGATGGTTGCGCAGGCTGTTCAGATGCTCAAGGTCGGGAGCTCATACATTAACCCGGCGAGCAAACTATAGATGCGATGGATTTGGACTTTTAGAGAGGGCATTTGACCTGTTTCTGTTGTTAATAGTGCGATATAATTTGGCATTTATTTCCATTGGTTGTCGATAATATGATATGTACTTGTACAGAAACACATGAAGCTCAATGACATCTGAACAGAAATGGGTTGCATTACGCCCGGGTGATCACCGTGCGTTCTCCTAGATCGATGAACAAAGATGGTAGAAACCTTCTACGTTCTGTTACTCCAGACAGCCAAGCCTCGGCTGGCGGTACATGCAAGTCAGGTGGTGCAAATGCCTCCTTGCCTCGGCACGCAACTGAGTGCTCGAGGAAACGTTTTCATCAAGAGAATCCCAGTGGATAGATCCAAGTCAACATCAATGTAGATTCAGTTAGTCTAAAAAACCAAGCCATTGACACCCGCAGTATTGCCATTTGCACGAGCCTCCAATAGATTGGGAGGCGGAGTAGGCCCAAAGACTGGCTTCTCCGAAGGTTGGTCGGCACGGCTCGCAGACGGCTCAAGGTCCTCCTCCTCACTGATGTCTTCCTCGTCGTCTTCGTAATCGTCATCGTACTCGCTTTCGGTGCCTTCGTCGTCACCCTCGAGATGATCGTCTCCCTCGGCCAGGGTGAGACCTTCGCCCCGGCCCTGAGCTTGCATGCGCCGGCAAAGGGCTTCAAGATGGTGGCACTTCCGGCGCCAGCGTTCAAGCTCTTCATGGTTTCGAGTCCGCTCTTCGGCCATTTCCAGAATATTGCGATTGGTCTGCTCGTGTTTCCGGTTGAGGGTATGGTTCTCCTTTTCCAGGCGTTTAGTCTTCTTGGACATTTCTTCCATTTCTTTCCGAAATGTGAGGAAGAGATCGTTGCTGTTGTTAAGCGTATCCTCGACCTGAGGGTCTTTGTCAGCGGACGGGTATGGAAGGTTATGGGAACCCTTCCGTACCTGTTTGAACTTTTCGACGTAGATGTTGAGTTGGCTGCGTAACTCGGCCTCGGTATGGGAGAACGTAGAAACCTGGGAAGTCAAAGCACGGGACCGGTTGGCCTCAACCTCACTAGCGCGGCGTTGATCCTCGAATTTCGAGGCGAGGCTCTGGATCTCGGAATCCTTGCCACGGAGGAGGCCCTTGTAATGCAGCTCGCGGGTGTCGAACTGCTCGCTGATGGTCTTCAGCTTGGCACGAAGCCTAGAACATCTCTCATTAGTATATCAAAAGTCAGTGAAAGGACCAGGCACCGGAATCGTACGCTTCATCCAAGTCCAGATCCACCTTCTCGCTACGAGGATTCCCTTTGGCAGCCATGACATCTTGAATGTCATACAGAAGTGCGTCAAGACGTTCGTTGACAATCAGACGGGCTTTCTTTTCTGTGTCCTCCAGCTTTTTATTCTCATCCTGCCAAAACATTCAGTCGACGGTTCCTTCAGGGCGTTTGGCGCAATCATTTCTTGGTGCAGATAGACCCACCTTAACCTTCTTGTTCTCCTTCGTAAGCTCTCGACACAACTTTTCCAGCTTGTCTTTCATCGTAATGGTCTTGCTGAGGTCGGACTTCCCCTTGTCCTGCTCCTTCTGAAGCTGATCGGCGCGCTTCTTGCTCTTGGCATGTTCCCGATCCAACTTCTTCATGTCTGCCAACAATTCGGTGTACTTCTTATGGACGGTTTCGAGTTTAGTCATAGGGGATTCGATGTTGCTCAGGAGCTGATTGAGATCACGGGTTGCCTTTTTAACCTCGCGCTCTGCGTTCCAACACCTGCATGTTAGCGATTATATTGCCCAAAATGACACCGTGGCCCAGCAGCCGCAAGCAAACGAGACTGAGACCAGAAGTCCATAGGATACGAGGGGAGTTACGCACCAATTTCAGCCTCCTGATCTTTCTCCCCGGCAGCATCTTGCTCCAACTGAGAGATCTTGGCGGCCAAAAGCTTAGAGGTCTCGTTGGGGTCGGCCGCTTTCTTCCCCTTGTTCTTCTTTGCCATAGCGGTGGATGACATCTCAAAGGGGGGATGTCGTAAGTCGTTGCAGGAAAACGTATTCAGCGGTTCGATCCGCGGGAGGGTTGGTACGGAGGCCGGAAGCCGAAAATTTGCGCCAAATAGGCGGAATCCAGGGGAGGATATAGACGGATCAATGACACGGAAGGGAGATCCCAGAGACGAGGCCCACAAGAGAGATCACTAGCTCTGGGAGTGAACGGCGGGACCTTTGTCGTAGCGTTCGGAGAAAGGTAAATGTTGGCCTTCAGATCAGAACTTCGACGAGGGGACGATCTTAGTCATCGGTTCCAGATTTGGAAGGCTCCTAGCACACGACTGTCTCCCGGCGGCCACAACGACGAGGTGGAGCTTGGATCATGTATCCCATGAGATGAAAGTGCAACGACTAGGATTGGACGTATAACCATGCAGTTTATCCTCAAGGTTATTCGGGTATGCGGCCGTCCTCCCTCCGCATAGGGGACCTCGTCCATGAGGCTTACGCTAGCACGGATGACGTAAGCGACATCGGGCCCTGAGGCCCCGGCGCTCCGAGGACATTTCCGACTCGGTGGTCGCGAGCCTCTTAGTGAGTTCCGTCAACTATCTCAGAATCATGTTGCGCTCCTCGATGCGCATCGGTACGCCACGCGTATCGAATCCCCGCTCATTTACTGGCCGTTCATTCAAGCCGGCTCAGACGATCTTTTCGCGCAATACTCGGAGACATGCATCGACGGTGACGAAGTTGGAAAACTTCCCCAAGGTCGGCGAGAAGCTCCATGGGTTTACTCTGCACGACAAGAAGAGTGTCCCGGAACTTCATCTAACCGCGGTTTGGCTGAAACATGACCAAACTGGGGCAGACTACATGCACGTCGCTAGAGACGACAAGAACAATGTCTTCGGAATCGGGTTCAAAACAAACCCACCGGATGCTACTGGTGTGCCTCATATTTTGGAACATACTACGCTATGTGGCAGTGAAAAGTGAGCAAGAGTCTACGAACGCCCTCAGATTCCCGCTAACGATGTGCTTCACCAAAGATATCCGATCCGTGACCCGTTCTTCAAGATGCTTCCGCGCTCCCTCTCGAATTTCATGAATGCTTTCACGGCTTCTGACCATACTACATATCCATTCGCCACTACCAACCACCAAGATTTCCAGAATCTTCTGTCCGTTTACCTCGACGCTACCCTGCACCCTCTTCTGAAGGAATCGGACTTCCGACAAGAAGGTTGGCGCCTGGGACCCGAGGATCCGCGTGCTGGAGAGGTTGTTCCTGGGGAAACCGAGAACAAGCTGTCATTGGAAGACATTGTTTTCAAGGGCGTGGTCTACAATGAGATGAAGGGCCAGATCTCTGATGCGAACTATCTTTACTACATTCGGTTCAAAGAGAGCATTTTCCCGGAACTGAACAACTCAGGCGGAGACCCCGAATACATCACGGATCTCACCCATAAGCAGCTGACTGACTTCTCGAAACGCAACTATCACCCCAGCAACTCTAAAATTTTTACATACGGTGATATGCCCCTGGGTGATCATCTGCAGCAGATCGGTGCAGTCCTGGATGGCTTCCAGAAAGGACAAGCGGATACCGATATCAAGCGGCCTCTGGACCTAAGCAAGGGACCTTTGAACGTGACTGTTCCTGGTCCCATGGATACGTTTGCTAGCGAAGACAAGCAGCACAAGACCTCTACGTCTTGGTACATGGGTGATACCACCGATACCGTGGAGACCTTCGCCGCTGGAATCGTGTCCTCGCTTCTGCTCGATGGCTATGGCTCACCAATGTACCGAGCTCTTGTTGAGAGCGGTCTTGGCTCTTCGTTCACACCAAACACGGGTCTTGACACATCCGGTCGGACTCCCATCTTTTCGGTTGGACTAAACGGCGTGACTGAAGCCGATGCCGCTACTATCAAAGATGTGATCCAGAATACCTTACGGGAAACCGTCTCTGCTGGATTCAGCCAGGAGAAAGTCCAAGGCTTCCTTCACCAGCTGGAGCTCGCGCTGCGCCACAAGACCGCCAACTTCGGAATTGGTGTAATGGAGAAGACCATCTCGGCTTGGCTCAACGGTTCCGACCCGATGAAAGAACTTGCTTGGAACGATGTTGTCAATGAGTTCAAGAGCAGGTACGCGAAGCCTGGATATCTGGAATCCTTGGTGGAGAAGTACCTCACCAGCGATCAGTGCATGACCTTCACCATGGTCGGTAGCCCCACGTTCAACAAAGAGCTTGACCAGAAGGAGGTGGTGCGCAAGGATAAGAAACTTGCTGCGCTTATTGAAAAGCATGGCTCGGCCGAGGAGGCCGTCACCAAGCTCGGAGAGGAGGAATTGGAACTCCTCAAGATTCAAGAGGATGCTCACAATGCGGACCTGAGCTGCCTGCCGACATTGAGGGTCAAGGATATCTCGCGGGAGAAGGAACGCAAGCCCGTCCGAGAATCTAAAGTTGATGGTGCTGACGTCGTCTGGCGTGAAGCTCCCACCAATGGTTTGACCTATTTCCAGGCCTTGAACGAATTTACCGATCTTCCTGATGAATTGCGATTGCTCATGCCCTTGTTCAACGACTGCGTAATGCGTCTGGGAACCGCCAACCGGTCGATGGAACAATGGGAAGATTTGATCAAATTGAAGACTGGAGGTATCTCGACCTCATCCTTCCTGGTATCATCACCAACACATCTGAACCAGTTCAAGGAGGGCATGCAGTTCTCTGGATTTGCCATCGACAAGAATATCCCCGAGATGCTGGAAATGCTCTCGGTTTTGGTCACAGAGACAGACTTCAACAGCCCCGCTGCGCCAGCTATGATCCAGGAACTCCTGCGGATGACCACCAACGGGGCTCTGGACGCCATCGCAGGAACGGGCCACCGATTTGCTGTCAATGCTGCAGCTGCCAACCTCTCCCGAAGCTTCTGGGTTCAAGAGCAGCAGTCTGGCCTTGAGCAATTGCAAGCTACGGCTAATCTGCTGCGGGACGCAGAGTCCCTCCCCGAGCGCCTCCAGGAGCTCATTGAAAAGCTTCGCTTGATCCAGACCTTTGCTATTTCCTCCTCGAACCTTCGCGTTCGCATGGTTTGCGAGAAGGAGAGTGCTAGCACCAACGAATCTGTTTTGCAGAAGTGGATTTCTGGACTGCCCTCAACTCGGTCCCCAAGCGCCAACCTTGCGAATCAATCCTTCAAATCAGCTGATAATGTGTTCTACGACATGCCATACAAGGTCTTCTACTCTGGCCAGGCTACTCAGACTGTGCCGTTTGTCGACCCCTCCAGTGCCCCACTCACCGTCCTGTCACAACTTCTGACCCACAACTACCTCCATCCCGAGATCCGAGAGAAGGGCGGTGCCTACGGTGCAGGTGCTAGCAACGGACCCATCAAGGGAATTTTCACTTTCATGAGTTACCGAGACCCGAATCCTCTGAACTCACTCAAGGTCTTCAAGAACAGCGGTATCTTTGCTAGGGACCGCGCTTGGTCTGAGCGTGAGATCGAAGAAGCCAAGCTTGGTATTTTCCAAGGACTTGATGCCCCTATGAGTGTCGACGACGAAGGCGCCCGTTACTTCATGAGTGGCGTCACTCATGAAATGGACCAGCGGTGGAGAGAACAGGTTCTGGATGTCACAGCCAAGGATGTCAACGCGGCTGCTGATGCATTTTTGGTCAACGGCACCCGCAAAACGACTTGTATTCTGGGTGAGAAGAAGGACTGGACTGATTCCGACTGGGAGCTGCGCAAGCTTTCCATGGATGCTGCTGCCTAAACCGTATCTACGAAGAACGGCCAGTTCCCGTCTCCACTCGAACTTTGCATATCTTCCCTTTCCGGGGAACTGTATCACCACTTCATCCTGTGTATCTCTGCATTTCCATTGCGCTTCACGACATCTTACCTGTACATGTATCCGTGTATACTTCACATCCATACATCGCCATTCTCTTCTTTGCCTGTCTTTGCGTCTCGCCTACTGTCCCTACCCAATCGCGCGAAAGATATTCACGTGCTTCGGCACAGAGCTAATCACATCTCCAATCAGTCACCACCGTTGGTTGCGAGGTGTTGCATTCATGTCCTCCATGGATGCTCGCGCAAGATCAAAGGAATGTGAACCCAAGAGGTACACTTCTCTTCTCCGTTTTTCGGACCCGCCCTGGACTCTATAAGCCTACACAGGGCGGACTAAGAACGTGGGAACAGACAAATGTCAGAAACTTCGTAGGCTGAATAATGAATTATCTGAATGACTAGGTTGCTTTGTCGATGCCTTGTACTCCATACACTGCCACTCATGCGATGCAAAGCTTCACAAAATACCATGACACCGGGCATGTCTTCAAAATGGATCTACATAGTCTACCCTATACCTATACAGTCATCCAAAGACCACACCATCACTACACCCTCCTTACACTATACCTCAACTTAAAAGTATCCACCCCCTCATGATAATCCCTCATCATCCTATCCGCCCCAGCCCAACTCTCCATCCAAGCCTCTACCTCCCATTCACTCCCCGTCTCAACACCAACCCGCCTCCAAAGCCTCTTCCACGTCTCAACATCATGCCGATAATGCCCGTTCCCCTTCCCAGCAGCCTCCCCAACCTCCGGAGACGGAGGATCAACACGCCCAACCTGTCGTCCAACCAAAAGAGACCCAGGTCTATCCTTAAGTAACCCAACAAGCCGTTTCGCAACAACAACCTGCTGCTCCCAACTAAACAGATGAAAGAAAGAAGCCGCATTGATAATATCAAGCTTGCCGGTTAGCTTCTTTACAAGATCGGAGTTGTCGTCGAAGATGTCTGCTACGATGAATTGGGCTTTGAGCGTGGAGCGGTCGTTGAAGAGGTCGTAGCCGATGTCGTAGAAGTCTTGTCGGAGGTCTGAGGCGTAGAGGTTTGTGGAGGGGACGCCGTCGTAGACCTTGTTGGGTAATTGTTAGGTTAGGGATTGATGTTTGGTTTGTCTTACTTCGTACTTCGTACGAGTGGGTTGGATGATGGACTCTACGGGTGTAGGTGGTGTAATGTATGCGGAATTCTTACCAATTGCCGCAGCTCTTGTCCAACTGCACATCCGACATCGAGTAGCTTCTGTCCGGATTTCAATCGCGATAGGATCTCCGGGTAGAGTGGTGATTGGGGGATGCTCAAGTCTAGAAATCGGAAGGATCCGATACATGGGTATGGGAACTGGAGGATACCAGTAAGCAGTTAGCATTTTCAATCACTGGATCCATGTGCGTGCAGCTCGTAAGGAACTGCAGTTTTATGAAGATAGAACATGGGAGAAAATGGATACAGAAGCTTCTTCTGTTCATGCAAACCTATTACTCACCACAGCAAATGCCCGATCCCTCTAGATACACTCCATCACCATTAGCACTCAGCTCAGCACTCAGGACTCCGGTCATGGTCATGACTCATGAAATGAAAGACTCAAGAGTGACCCACCACTCTCTTCACATGTTCCACAACCTGCTCTGTTGGAATCTTGCTATAGCTCTCCAGCAAAGTCTTTGCTGGCTCAGGGACCTCCGCTAATTCGGGCTCGTACCATGCGAAGTCGTGCGGATTGAAGCCGCCATCGAGGATGGATTTGAGGTCGGATTCGGCTTTGGCCATTGCTGTGCTTCGCGGTACATATACCGTATGATCAAACCAGGACAGTTTACTTGGATATCGGGCCAGCAGAACCGAGAACCTCCTCAAGCTGTGCTGTGTTTTTCCACGTCCAAGTCGGGTTCTGCGCCGAGGCCGCCCCGCGGGGGATGTGGGGAAGGGCCGAGATTGCCGGTTTCGGCCTGTAGGCTGTGTTGGTGTTTGGAGTGGTGGAAACGATAACCACGGTATGTGTAAGCTAATTGATACTGGGGCTATGCTTGAGGATTGTTACTGGTTAGGTAGGGCTGTTACGAATATAAAATTGGGAATGCTCGAGGAGTTCTGGTCGTCTGCATTGTTGAATTCGCGGGGGGTATAAGGTAACAAGATTGCTCATGGTATCATACAAGGTAGGCCAATGACAGAGGCTCAAACTGCTTACCAAAAGATAAAAGCATTGCGCGTGAAGGCCGTAGGCAATTAATCTGAAGAGGTCGTATTATCACTAGTCTCATGCGGAGACGTGGCCCGGGGCGATGATTTTGATATGTCTGGAGAAGCCGCCGCAAACGAAGCGGACGACATAGAGAGGGCCGGGAAGGGTTCTGTTTCATTGGCGGACAAACGGATTGATGACTCGCTGAGTGTCGTTTTAGGGGTATGAGGTTGTGAATCCTCGTCTCGTGGCTGGACCTTCGGATCAGTGGGTGTTGTGGTAGGCTGCGTAAACAGACCCAATCAGTTTCATCGGACAACATAAGTATCATGAAGCGAGCCTCTCATACCTTATCAGCGCCTCCCTTATCGAGTCCTCGGTGCAAAGCCAGCTCATGGGCAGCAAGTCGTTTCCTCTCGATGGCGGCTTCTTCTTCCAATGCGGCGCGCTGCTCCTCTGTTTTCAAATCCGCCAATGATGGCGTTTCAACATCCTGAGAAATTGAGACCTCATTGTAACTAGGTGACCGCTTCGGCGAGCGCTTCTTCCGCTTCGGCAAAGCTGGAGTATCACCGAGACTGGACGCAGATGCAGACTTCACAGTTTCTGGCTTGGACCCCGACTGATCGTCTGATTCTAGACCCGTTCCCCGGCGCCCGAAAGCAAGTGCAAACTCATCATCAAGCGGTACTGCATCTTCTTCCTCGTCGCTAGGAAATAGATCCCCGCGCGAGCTTAGGGAATTCTCCGTCCCGCGAGACGATTGTGTAGCGCTGCGCTTCCTCTGATTTGGCGTGGGAGACAATTGTCTCGGATCTTCATCCACACCTTCCATTAATGGCTCATCTTCGTGCGTATAGTGCCGGCTGCCTGGGTGTTCCTGGAGATCAGCAGCCGAAGGCCGATACTTGACACCCCTTGCCCCGAGCCTCCAGGGGAAGCGCTCGAGAAATCCAAGGAGAGAAGAGCTGGGAATCAAAGTAGGATCAGCACGATTGTCCGGAATAAGCACAGTACTCCTTCGTCGGCGCGTTCCGTAGCTCATCCTTCGGGGCCGGCGTGGCTGGTCTGCAGCCCCGCGGGCCAGCCCGCTGCCAGCAAGGAGGCGGTCAAGTTCACCCGTGCCCCATCCCAGTAAGCTGTCGTCCTCTTCTTCGTTGTCCCAATCATCGTAGAAATCAAAGTTGGCTTCGGCTTGGCCGCGTCGTCGTCGCCTTAGGTGGTCTTCGCGGCTCGGGAGGCAAGAGGCTGTGCATGCTGCCATACAATTGCCAATGGATGAAAGACACGGGGATACGTAGTTGTGGGAGAAAGTATAGAGCCCTTCTTGCGCGGTTTCGTTGGCCGTCTCAAGGTTATGGGATATCTGGTTGATTCGTTGCCGAATGCGGGGGTCGCGCGGTCGCATCATCTTGGGCGACGGGTAGAACAAGCACTACTAATGTAAGATGATTTGTGTGTTACTCCACCAGCTGTCGCCGGCGACATTGGGAGAGTATCAGGGGTAGACAAAGGCAAGTGCAGTCGCAAGACGCGACCGACGATGTCATTCCTGCTGAGTCAGCGGCGCGGCTAAATTTGGGGAATTTTGGTTCTTTGAAGATGCGATAAGGGCGGGGGGAAATGAGAGAATTGGAGAAAGAGGGTTTCTGATCTTTCTCGAAGATGGTGTACTATGTCCGGTTCCTGAAAACGCCCAAGGTCCAGCAGCAGAAAGGCTCCTTCATCATCTCCACTCTTATCTGCATCACCACTGATCTGGGGGACTCATTTCTCGCTGAAGATGTGGATTTGGTGTTGACGGCCCGTGGAGAATCCTCTCGGGTTGCATTCGAAAGGCCAGCAAAATGGCAGGCTAGTAATCGTGAGCTTGCTATTACCCTGGGTCCTCTTCCACCTCTTCTGGCTCAGCAGTCTATGGTCTTGACGGTTCAGGTACCACATCCTCAAGATTATATCCCGCCTCAAGGCCCCACCATTCCTTTAGTGGTTGCTGCAACCAGTGCCCCATTTGGCCCTCAGCCAACGCCAGCTGAGAAACTGATTCTGCGGCGGATTCAGTACTCCAGCGGCGATACGAGGTCAATAGAGATCTGGGAAGAGACAGGTAATAGCATTGCCCGTCACATATGGTATGAAATCCTCTACTTTATGCCTATTTGCTATCTTCGATGTTCTAATGTTCTCATTTTTCAGGGACGCTGGCCTTGCAACAGTTGCATACATTCACAAGACTCTCGTCGGTCGAGGGAAGACGACCAGTGAAGAGAGCAACAATGACACCGGTTCCCAGATACTAGCTCTGAAGCAGGTGCTAACGACCTCACGCAATACACCTCTTCAGGTAGTCGAGCTGGGAGCTGGGTGCGGGATAGTGGGCATTGCATTAGCACAAATACTTCCCAACTGCTCGGTTCTACTCACAGACCTCCCCGAGGTCCGCGAGATAATAACACGCAATATTAATGCAGCCCAACCTGCGACCACGTCCAGCCTTCGCTACCAAGACCTGGATTGGGACGATCCCCCAGGCAATCTGTGTTCTATGCCCATCGACCTGATTCTTGTCTCAGATTGCACCTACAATTCAGACAGCTTGCCAGCACTGGTATCTGCACTTGACCGATTGATCCGGACATCCCCGGAGGCGATCATCTTGGTGGCCCTGAAGAGACGACATGATAGCGAAACGGTGTTTTTCGAACTGATGGAGTCTGCGGGATTTGCGGCGGAGAAGGATAGCCTTCTGATTCCTTCACAACATGACGAGGAGGATGAGATTGAGTTTTACTGTTATAGTCGGTCGGTCAAGGACATATAGTGTACAACATTGCAGCAGCAGCCTAAAAGTAGAAAAGTTAGAGAACAAACAATCATAACGCACGATACCCCGGCCAATAGGGCAAGGCGCAATGTGGATTATGCCACATGTGACGCAGACATGGTCCATCGCATAGTTATCTTGTATAAACATATCTGATCAGTTGATGTAACTTATGACTGTGATGACGGGGAGAGTAGCTATACAAACAGGTAGGAGTGCAGGAGAATAGTGAATTTCGTCTTCGAAGTCATGGACCTACTCCGTAGTCACCTAGACCTATTAATAATTATTGCTCGGGATACGTCATTCTGGGACGAAAACGATAAATGAGATGACTTCCCATGTCATGTAACTTTTCCCCATGATGAAGGCAAGAACCACTCTCTGTGAGCATGTTCATTCCTAGTTTTGGATGAGTTATGGGCAGAAAGGAAGCAAATAACTTGGTACATAGTAGTGAAGTTCTTCAAAGAGGGTCCGATCAAGGTTGTTATCTTTAGAAGCGGGCACAAGTGGTCTGTGCACCGTGGGAAGTGGGATCCCACGTCATTTGCGTTCTCGCCCGAGGCCCATTTCGTTAACAGCTTCATTCTCAGTCCAGCATGCTATTTCCTGCCTTCTGCACGGGAAGTGACACCTGCAAGTTATCACATCAATGCTTACAGTATAGATACTGCCTGCATAGTACCAGGTTCATGCATGATCTTATAAGCTTACAGGACACACGCAATCAAGATTACTGCCACGTCCTTGTTCTCATCTACCTGGATGTATGAGGTACTTCTGTAGCTGCAAGCCGGGATAATATCTTCATAAGCCGAGGGCAAATCATAGACAGCATCTACACCGCTGCAATTGTCTCCAGCGGTCCCGAGTGCATGGGATTGATGCACTCCTGCATCATGCAAACTTAGGATGAGCTATGTACGGAGTACTCCGTACTCCGTAGTCTTCGGGTGCTGCAAGGAATGCTTTGTGAGATGACTACATGCCAGAGGTAGTGTACCTTGGCCTTGAACGAGAACCGATTAATCGCGCAAGTTTAACTAAAAAAGGCCGCATACAAGCCCTGATAGAGCTCATTGGCCAATCAGAAAGCTCGCATAGGGTGAGTCAGCAACGCTTTTTTCCCCACGGTTGGAAAAAAGCTCCATCTTTAGAACACTTCCCCCTTCATATTCCTCTGTTTCTGACAGCTACAGTCTTATTTACAGGGTGAGTCTTTTTTTCCAAGTCACCTCAATTCGGATGTCCGTGTGTGACAACCCCCGTGCGGCGTTTTATCTCCCAAATTGTCGTGTGCCCTAAGCTCGCTCACAGCCCCTCCCCCCCAAAAGAAAAAATTTCTCAGTCCTAAAACTCTGGGCCGTCTCTCCTCACCCTCTTCCTTTTTTTCCCTCATCTCTCAACCCATAGCTATAATAGCAACTGGACTACATTGACCAGCCTTGCTAATTATATCTTTTCGACTCAGTTTTATTACCTCGGGTCTTTGGTCCACCTCTTACGCTCAGCCTTTGGAATCCCCAAAGGCGATTTTGTCATCACGGCTCCGATAGCCTCAATTCTGGTTCTTTGCCAAATTGTCTCCACTCGACGTCTCCGCGACACTCTTAACAACATTCCACCTCCTGGTCGTCTCTGAACTCTCGTCCGGTGCGCCTTTTTTCGTCCCGTTGACGCCCCCGGAGATCATTCCCACCTCTTCTGAGCTGCCGCATAGGACTTCTTCGAAGGTTCTTCCTCTTCAGGGGGAAGGGTCTAGGAGGCTTGGTCCAGTCAACTACGGTTGTGACACTTTTCGTCCTCCCTAACACACAGTCGCCTGCCGGTTACAAAAACTTCTTTTATTATCACTCTTTCTGTTAAACTTGTGCTGAGTCGCAGCGGCATGGTTATGGCACCGACTGCGTGTGTTTCGACTGCTGAAGTATGCACTTTTATCAAAGACTATAATAATAGTCTCGACCATCACGGTCTCAGCAATCATGGCGGGGACAACAATTTGTTGCAAGCGTCGTTGGCTGCCAAGGAATTGGTTCTGGAGGTGTTGAAGAAACGAGCGGCGGAGGTGAATGTGGACGATTGTGCTCCTGGCGAGGAGGATGCTTTCTATGTGGCGGATATGGGGGAGGTCTACCGCCAGCATATGCGCTGGAAGATGAATTTGGGCCGTATCAAGCCCTTTTATGGTAGGTCCCCCGTCGCCACTGGATATCACCCTCCGGATCCTTGCTGACGACGACTTAACAGCTGTCAAGTGTAACCCCGACCCGGAAGTCCTCCGGCTCATGGCTCAGCTTGGAAACGGTTTCGACTGTGCTTCCAAGTCCGAGATCGAACTCGCCCTTCAGACGGGCATCGATCCCAGCCGCATTATTTACGCGCAGCCCTGCAAGACCAAGTCTTACCTGCGCTACGCCTCCGAAGTCGGTGTCAAGCAGATGACCTTCGATAACGCCGATGAGCTGTACAAGATCAAGGCCACTTTCCCTGAGGCGGAGCTCTACCTCCGCATTCTGACCGACGACTCGACCAGTCTCTGCCGGTTGAGCATGAAATTTGGTGCTTCCATGGATCAAGCTAGCTCCCTGCTTGAACTCGCCTATCAATTGGGTCTCAAGGTTGTTGGCGTGAGCTTCCACGTCGGATCCGGCGCCGAGGACCCGCGGGCCTTCCTCAAAGCCGTCCAAGACGCGCGCACTGTCTTTGACAACGCAGCCGATATCGGCCACGAGCTCCACACTCTGGACGTCGGCGGCGGTTTCTGCCAGGATACCTTCGAGAAGTTTGCCGGCATTCTCGGCGAGGCCGTGGACACCTACTTCCCGCCTAACATTCGCATCATTGCCGAGCCCGGTCGCTACTACGTAGCTACCGCTTATACCCTTGCCGCGAATGTCATCGCCCGCCGCGACATTCCGAACCCCGAGGATGCCTCGCGCGATGCTTACATGCTCTACTTGAATGATGGCGTATACGGCAACTTCTCGAACATCATCTTCGACCACCAGCACCCGGTTGCCCAGGTTCTTACCTGCGCCTCGGACTCCCAGCCTGGTTCTCCGAATTCTGCGACTTCGGACAACATCACTTATTCTATCTGGGGTCCGACTTGCGACGGCATCGATGTCATCACCAACCGCATTGAACTGCCGGAGCTGCTGAACACCGGTGACTGGCTCTACTTTGAAGAGATGGGAGCCTATACCAGATGCAGCGCCACTCGCTTTAATGGTTTCTCCGATAACCACGAGGTGATCTACATCTCCAGCGAGACTGGTGCTTCGGCGCTGCTCAACTACTAGTATGGAAGCGATTGCTTTATTTACATTGCCTGCTTTGTCTTCGATTTTCATTCTCTTTGATTTGGAAATTCTGTTAATACTTTGTTTGGTTTGATGACCTCTTCTGAGGACATAGTTTAATTCAGCTATCGTGCGTTCTCGCTGCATTGCCATTTGCTTCTTGCTCTCTAGTTTCCCCCGTAAAGACCTTGCCCATTGCATGGCTGGTATCTCTTGTGCATGACGTGTTGCCCTTCTTCGTTATGGCACTTTCAACCATAGAATCTGAGAAGCTTTAATTGTCATAGGTGTATCATGCTCTATCATCGTATATACAAGGTATCATCTCGAGAAATAATACATCAGAGCATCTACGAACAGATGCTGCTGCTCCAAGATTCTAGACCAAGCGCTCCACACTCAAGTCCACACTCTCTCCCTCGCTGGTCTGCACCAGTCCACCAGCTTCAAGCTTCTTCTTCCATTTCGCCGACTCATATTGCGCCAGAATCAACGTAATCCTCGCAACGACAGCCGGATCAGCCCCCTCCGCAACAACCTCGGAAGGCGTACAAGTCCACCGTCCAAAAGCCCAGTTAAGAATATAATACTGGACCCCATCCCCCTCAATCTTCTTCCTCGAATCCAAATCATCCGAACTCTCAACTGGCAAATCCCCATTCGCGCATCTCACAATCCCCTTAATGCGATACACCTCCTCCCTCGGCGCAGACTCAAGGAACCTCTCCAAAGCAGCAACATCAACCGTGCTCCCATTCCCATCTCCGTCTCTCCCACCCTTCAACACAACAGAAAGCACCTCAACCTCATTCTGATGATCATGCTGATGTCCATCCCCCTCACCATGTGCATGAGCATGCGTCATAAACTCCCCTTCAGCCATACTAAACAAAGCCCCATCAATCCCCAACAAAACATCAACATCCACCCTTCCCCTATCAGACTTAACCCACGGCGTCTCAACCCCCAAATCCCCAACCCGATCCCTAGCAACATCAAACCTCTCCTCCCGTCCCTCCCACTTATTATAAACAATCAAATCGGTATATTTCGCCTGAATCCTCGCCGTAACAGAAGTATCCTCATACCCCTCCCAATTCTCCACATCAATAACGCTGATAACGCCATCGAGCACGAAATGGCCCCCCTCTTCTCGCGCGAGCCGGTTCACCTCCATCGCGAGCGTTGCGGGGAATGCGCTGCCGCTTGTCTCGATGACGATGCGGTCGGGTTGGACTTCGGTGCGGAGTTGGTTCAGCGCGTCGCTGAGTTGGCCGACGAGGTTGCAGCAGATGCAGCCGTTGAGGAGTTCGCGGACGCCGGTGATGGAGCTCGTGCTGGCGAGTTGGGTGTCTACGGCGACGTCGCCGAATTCGTTTTTTAGGAGGGCTAGTTTGTAGGTTTTTGGGAGTTGGGGGAGGAGGTTGAGGAGGAGGGTTGTTTTGCCTGAGCCGAGGAAGCCCGTTAGGATTGTTATTGGGATTGGGGCCATTTTTGCGGTCAGGTGGGCTTTGATGTTTATGGGCGTGGTTGGGGTATGATACGTGGTTTGTTCTGGGCCTTTGGGATGGATTGGGAGATGGAGGGGTAGATAGCCCTGAGTGCGGAACCCTAATTGCCTGATTTGGTGGGGTATTGTCTGTTTTCCTGATTGGGAAATGAGGACTTGGGTGTTTCAATTAGTAAGGTTAAGATCTCACGAGTGAATCGTGATGTCTCTTCTGATAGTCTGATATCCAGAATTAGGTACGCTATAAGTATGCGTTGTTGTTGACGCTACTCGGAAAGGTGGTCTGCATGAGACGGCCACGCGGCTGTAGGCAAAGACGACAACAAATACCTACGGGAAGTTCGCCAACTGGACAGAAGATCCTGTGTCCGGAACGGCACTAGTATGTTCCGGACAAGACAAATGGAAGAAAACCTCCATATCCAGATAGTTTCCTCAGAGTCTCAGACAGACAAATTATATTTGGTTTAGTTGGTCACTTGCGAGCTACATTTGCTTAATTGTTGCTTGCCTCAATTTAACATATCTTCTCCACACTAAACCTAGTACAGTCAACAGTGGGGAGGAACAAATCGGCTAACTGTACCGTGTAAAACGCACTTTATCACGAAGTCTCAAGTTCAACCCTACAATATCATGATATGGCTTATAGCAGTCCACCCGCGCTCCCCCAGGAGCTCTGGGACTGCATTGAGTCACATCTATCCAATGCCGACATAAAATCTTTGCGCCTGACATGTAAGCAATTCAACAATGCAGTGTTTCTTCGGCTCGATCGTGTTTTCTTATCCGCCAACCCCCTCAACATTGAGGTCTTCCGCAACATTGCATCACACGACAAGTTCCGCCATCAGATCAACGAGATTATCTGGGATGAGGCGCGCTTGCATCGGGGTCCAGCACGAATAGCTGAAACCAATGAGGGACATGAATTGCTCTCGGACGAGGATGAACCCGATAATAACAGAGAATGGGCTGCGGAATACTACCCGGAATACAGAGAGGAGATTCTCGAGCGCCATGAGTCTGAAGAGGGTGAAGGGTGTCCTAAGTGGTTCAAAAGCGATTGTGAGGGAAACCTTTACGTTCTACAATGTCGGGAACGCCGTGATGTGGATAGGCCCGACCATATCGCGCGCAGAGAACAAGTGTTCGCTCAGCCTTCCCTAAGGGAGGCCTGGCAACATTATCTGCAGTTGCTGCGTCAACAGAAGGATGTTCTTGCCAATGGAAGTGATTTGGAAGCGTTCGCGTTTGGCGTTAAGCGGTTTCCTGCGCTAAAGAGAGTTACCATCACACCTGCAGCCCACGGCAACCTCATCACCCCGCTTTACCCGACCCCTATGATTCGTGCTTTCCCGAAAGGCTTTAATTACCCCATTCCTCGTGGTTGGCTGTACTCTAGATCCACTATGGGGCCCGCTACTCCATATCCGTGGAATCAATACCCAGAACTCAGAGATCGGTACCGCGGGTTCCGCACGGCACTACGTGTCCTCGCCAACGAACCCAACTCGGTTTCTGAGCTGGTGATGACCTCTAACTCTATCCCCACGGGGATTAACTGCACAATCTTCGACGAGCCCTGCGAAGAGTACAATCATTTTGCTACCGTGCTTAAGAAGCCGGGCTTCCGCCGTCTAGATATTTCCTTGCTTCTCTGTGGTGACCGTGAGGAAAATCTCGAAGCATGCTCGCGATCTCTGCTTAATGGGCGTCTGCGCCGGGCACTCGGTGAAGCAAAAGAAACGGAAGAGTTCAGGCTGCATACAACAATTGATGTAGATCTCTTCTATGACGAGGAACATCCTGTGCTCCCATTACGGAGCATTGTGCCTGTGGAACAATGGTCGGAACTGCGCCATTTCGAACTCTCCGGCTTGGTTATCTCACAGGATGACTGTGTCTCTTTCCTCAAGACGTTACCAAAATCCGTTCGCTCCATTGAACTCAGTATGCTACAATTTCTTGACAATGGAAACTGGTATAGTATGCTGGAAGAAATCAAGCGAATGGTATCGGAGAGCATGGTATCGGAGAGCATGGTATCGGAGAGCATGGTATCGGAGAGCACGCTATGGGGAGACCGGGTTGCGGGATCAAGACCCAAAATTACGATCGGCGTGCGACTCCCGGACGCGAGCCCTACATACGGACACGGTATATGGATTGAAAAGGAGGTAGAGGATTTCATCTACGGTGAAGGAGGAAATCCCTTTATGGAGGATTGTCCCCTTGACATCCGATTTGGAGTTGGTGTTATGAGGGATGCATTGGAGCCCGATTTTGAACATCAATATGTCCAATGGGTACTCTGATACAGATGAATATTTGCAAGGAGGTTATTACTCCAATAAATACTGTTTTCACATGTGCGGAAGGGTCCATTTGCGGACGCTTTAGAGCCGTGCCCAAAAAGGATCCATTGGGTCGGTAGGACTCATCCTAAGAGCTCTAAAGCCAAGATATTCTATATCCATCATATCTGAAGCCGCAGCCAGCTAAGGAGAGATGAATAGACAGCGGCAACGGTTTAGTTGCATGATTGGGAAGACATTATTGGGACAATTCGTGGGGATACCCTTGCCAGTTGGCGGAAAGTTTGCCAGTTGACGGGAAGCTCGCCAACTGGACAGAAGATCTTTGTTGATGTTTTATTCAAAAAGGTACTGTACACATGCCCTGTTCACTTCATGTATATCATTAGCACTACAGGTACACGCTTAAAGTGTTGCTTGTGTCGTTTATTCCTAAACATAGCCAACAGGGTTGTTCTTTGCTCTTTGCGCATTCCAACAGCTTATCAGTGCGAGTCGATTGCTCCGCACGTGGAAAATCAGACAATCGAAAGCTGGATTTCCAGGGCCAAGCAGGCTTGTGGCAAAAGCTGGAATCAGAGCGATCCCTCGTCCATTCCGAGCCGTTTCGTGATCATGGATTCGCCAGAGATGCAGACCCCGGCAAACCTCGTTTGAATTACCCCTTTACGCAGTAGGGGGCCGGCTGAGGAAACTGAGGTAAGGTGTATATGGTAGCCGATGGGCTTACTAAAATGTTATCAGGACTTGGCTTGACAATGAGGTGGCTGATATCCTCCAGCCCTAGCATCCGCACAAATTCCATGTGCTTTGCCGCGGCAACTTTTAGTAGGCCCATCGGCTCCATACCATATCGGACGTGTTCGTCAACTCAACTCAAATCAACTCAACTCATCTTTCATGATATTCATTACGATTGGTTCCCCTTGGCTCCTCTAAGTTCCATCACGTGTACTTCCATTGTACATAGCTCTTACTTCGCACAAGGTGACCGAAGAACCCGAGCTGGCTCTAAAACTGATGGGAGCATTCCGCATGCTTCGTCGTTTCAGCCAGAGCTATGTACTCAGCCTCAGTTGTAGAGGTGGCAACGGATCTCTGCTTCCTGCTTCTGGTCCAAGGAGTGGCTCCGGAGTGAAGCAAGCATCTGGTAGAACCCTCGGTGCGGTAATCAATCACATCTTTTGATCGTTCCAAGCCACTCAACTTGTGGCTGGGCACTGCCATTGGCGTTGTTGTTGGTGTAACCGTCCTCTTACGGTCATGACTCATAGATCACCGGCGACAGAAGAGCCACAGATGTGAAGAGTTCACCGAAATCGACAGGGCATTGATGATGATAACGTACACGCTCGAGAACACCGCACTGGTGACGTGTCTGATGGCGCAATGCCTCGAGTCGATCCCATAGCCCAGGTAGAAACTAACTGGGTACCCCACTCTGAACGTAAGTTAAAGCAAACATGAGGAGACTGCAGTGACTGACTGTATATCAGCGTGAATTGCAAGGCCTGACCCCATGGTTTGAGATCTCTGGCCGCGTCCTCTCCACGTGTGATCTTCGATTTCTCGTTCAATCTCACTTGGTGTTTCTCATCTTTCCGTGTTTCAGGACTGGATAACCCACAGTCCCACTTTGGCACGACGCCTCAAAAAACAACATAAGAAGAACAAGGAACAAATCTGGCAGCAAATGTGGTTCGTTTCCTCCTACCAAGGAGACAGACCCATTAGAGCGCTCAAGGCGGCTGAAAGTATCCACTGTAGGCACTAGTCGGTTCTACGACGGATACCTATCGCGAACTCTGAACATACTGGACAAGCCCAGATATGCAATACAGCCACCAAGGACTGCGGCACGGTACTTGAAATGGGAAAGGAAAGAGATCACGAAAACCGTCGCCCAATTTCAGACTTTGAGCCAGTTGAGTTCTTCATGGTTCGTTGTTGATACTGCGTCATGCGTAGTTGTTGCTGAAGGAAATCGTTTCCTTACGGACGTTGAGCTTGACCGTGTTCTGCCGAACTGGAGACTCCTCCTAGTTCGTGAGAAGGTACCGACTCATAGGTATCCAATGACCATCGCCAATTTCTCAGACTTTGAGGGAGTCGAGTTCTTCATGGTCGATCCTGGACACCCGTCTGAGAGCGGTGTTTCTCAAGCAACGCAGGCCACCTGTCCAGGAGTGGGGCCTGGCTCCGACATCACCTGCAGTGAAGTTCGCTGCACCCTGCACCCTGAGTCCGCCGCACCTGGGGACCCGGAAGCAGCAGCGCCCAACAACCTTCTTCGCCTGAAAACGCTTTTCCGTTTCCGTTTGAGCGCAAGTAGGCGTTCCACATCACATGGCTAACACTTGAGGATGGCAACACTATGGTGGACAACTATTTTGTACATCGTCGAATGTAAAATGGCATCATCATCATCATCATCATCATCACCGACGTTTGCCTCATTTTCTTTGCCAGATCATCCATGGATTGTAATATTATCTTCGGGCGTCCGTCCATAATGATATCAATTGACCATTTACCTATTTCAGGCTGTAGTATTTGACTTAGCACGCATCCACTTAAGCATTGGACTGGGTACCTCTTGACGCCGCTCAAAGATGTTCACAACTCACATGTCAAGCACACCGTCCTCATCGTGCGTCTAAAGACTAACAATATAAGTGCATCTTTGGCCCCAATTTGGAACAAATAGGTATAGTATTTCTCCCCTTGTCGCTAATCTTCTGAGACGTCAGCAGAGCTTCCTCCTTTTGTTCGATGCAATAATACGTCAGTTGGCTAACCACTGATTAGCACCAAGTCATTCAATCTGACCTTCGCCAACGAAGGTAGCAGCCAGAAAGCTAACAGGAGGAAGAAGATTCTAAGTTTTGGAAGCTGCTGTGCCGTTCGTATCGCCCGAACTATAACATCGGGATGCCGATAAATTTAAAATCACCGCTCGAGTCTGGCCGATGACTACTTTTACTCTTTTCAATTAGCCTATGTGCTCCTTTATACACATTCAAAAGAACGTCCTCATAGTACTTACTACTAACAGTAGATCCTCAGGGTGGAACCCAACGACGTCATCAGCAGGAACCCCAACATCTTGGCCGACGTGGACAAAAAGCCCAAATGAAACAAGAACATGCTACAAATTTATTATTTCACTGCTGCCTACTCAATCATATGAATTGAAAAGTACACTCTCCACTCCTAGTGACATAATCTGTCTTCATCACAGCTCGATCGATCAGCAAAAAGAAGATCATCAGACACCCGGAATCAGCCCTACGTCAGCTTCAGCCCTACGCCTTACCTTGTCATTACCGCATATAATTCGCCCTACCTATTCGTCGCTCGCGAGTCATCTAAAATATCCATTCCCACCAAAACCAACACAATTTACAAAGACACTCGCCATGACCGAAACACCATCTACCGACTCACTATACTTGGATTCCGACGTTGCGCGCGAAAACCGCATGCAAGCCGAGGCCGAAATGGAAGCCAATGCAATGGAGGCCAATGCTGCAGCTAACCGACCCGATGAACGGGAAGGTCTACTCGGCGGCGTGAAGAATAAGTTCGACTCGACGACAACAGCTACGGGAAGCTCGGTTTCAGAATTTGGGAATACGATTAGCGATATTGCGCAGGAGAAAGCGAGTGCGGCCAAGGATATTATTATGAACACTGCTGTGCCGGCTGCACAAGGGGCATTGAGTACTGTTCAGGGACATGTGAGGTCTATTTCTGGTGGTGGGAAGGGGTTTGAGGAGACGGTTGCTCAAGGTTTGTTAACAAGTTTTTCTTTCTATGTGATGCGTTTTTGCTGTGAGTGTTGCTTTGGATGTTGACTGTGGCTGCGTCTTTAGATTCTGTTCCTACATCACGCGAAGATGACGAACTCATTGATAGTATGAGCGACGAGCAGGTTTGCGACTTTCTGCGAGATAAACATATGAGCAATAAGCTTCCTCCGAGGACGGATTAGGTGGATTCCATACAATGGGCACATGTTGGCGTTTTGAATCTGGTCCTCCATTGACTGGAGGTCTGGGTGTATTGAGCTATGTTGGGTTTGTTGTTGGGCATTGCGGACGTTCGCAATATCTTCTATCTTGTAGGGGACAGGATCCTCGTTCTTGCTCTGATATGTTTAATCAGATGTCACTGAGATTGAGAATAGTATCACAGTGAATCTTATACCATCATCACACGACTCGTTTACAGAGCCGCTTTGAATCCTTTGTCTAGCGCGCGATCAAGACCCAAGAAATCAGCAACCTGTCCTAGATGGTCAACACCAAAGAAGCCCTCGGTCTCGCCGTCGGAATTCGTGCACTCAAACCACGGCAACCCAAAAGCTCCGGACTTGAAAGCCCGATCAGTATTCGCAGTCAGAAGCGCCTTGGTGTCCGGATTGTTAATCTACAAGAGTTAGCCCGTTTCCTTCCCTTCTCTTCCTGCAATCGCATTCCCAGTGATGACCACCGAAAATGAGAAATCGTATCACATGGAATACACTTACAACATCCAAAATCTCCTGCGTCACCTGCTTCCCAAGCACGCTCTCAAACAAAGGAGCGAATCCATCCACATCACCGACAGTCGTGTTCCCGTCCACCCACACAGCCTTGTAAAGCGCCGCAAGTGTCGCAGCGAGCTTTTCAGGCTTTTTCTGGGAAATAGCGCACAATGCACGCTGTACAGATACCGTACGGAAGGGGAAGTCTTTCGGGAATCCCTCGATGATGGGGACTTCGAAGTACTTTGCCCATCGCATTCGCTCCAGACCTAGGTAATCTTTCTTGTCTGGTACCCAGAACAATGTTCATAAGCTTCCGAGATCGGAATATCCATGTATTACCTATGCACGGGGTAGGTTCCTGCTTACTCTTGATATTGATGGGCGGGCTATTGCCACATGCATTCATCAGTCCTCCTAGAAGGATGGGGATGTATGTAATATCACATTTGGAAAAGGCGGGCGAGTTCTGGTAATGGCATTCACCTTAGATAAGTTGATGATCAAAATATTGGTCTCGTATAGTGGTAGGTACCTGCAAGACATGGAAGCCGATGTAGGCGAATGGGCTGATGATGTCGACGTAAAGGGTTATCTTGGGAGCTGGCATGGTGGGGTTTTCTGTGGCGGATTTAAGCTATCGAGACAACTAAGGATTCAGGAACTGGTGAAGAGTCAGGGGTTGAGGTTTATATTCGAGCTCTAAAGATTGAAGAGTTGGAAGCTCCTTGATCGTCCCCGCAGTTTTATCCCCGGCCGATCTAGTTGTCTCATTTGGGCCGAGGTTCCTGTGAAAAAGGGCAAGAAGCCCTTTTCGCCCAACATGCGGAGCTCTGCATGGCTCTATTGAGACGATTATATGAATTTTCAATTCCAATAGGTAGTAACCACCTATACACGTACTTATTTAATGAACCATCCACCTACTATATTACCACTGTGTCCGTAAGAAAGTACCCATGCAGCGCATGGAGATATATACCTCCAACCTAGGTTGGTACACACACACTTTACCCCCAGCCTCGGACACCAGGTAAGAATAAATCTATAGGTAGAAAGGTAGGTGCCTACCTACCTAGGTGGATAGGTATCTCTTCAGTGGCGTCTTCAATGTCATCAAAATGCGCTCACAATGAAGTAAAACCCCAACGCCTACATATGGAAGAGGCTAGGGCTAGGCCAAGTGGGCCACCGCCGCCACATTGTATAAGAAGCAAGCCAAACCCTCAACTTACCGTGTACTTACTACTCAGTACTGTCTCCATTACCACCTGCCAAATCGAATCGAAGTACAGATATACACAATGCCTATCTCCCGATCCCCAAGTCTGGACCGCGCTCGCGACCTCGCGTCTCATCAAGAGCAAGACCAGAAGCCAGGTGTCAATACTACAGACCACTCGGTCGTCACCAATCGCGGTGCGCCTGCGCGTCATTCCCGTCGCCAACGATCGGAGTACCGGTCGTGGAACCGGGCGAGCGATAAACCGACTACGGGGACGACGGGGTCGAAGTATCGGTCTACTTCGAGACATTGAGATCAGAGACACATGGATACTTGGGGTATGGTTGGAACTTGTTTGAGAGGTTCCATGAAGGTAAGTGAAGTGGTTGCTGGAGTTTACTTGACTGGCTCAGCCTTTGGGCTTGGGCTAGATGCTTTGATGGGCTATATGATAGTTCCAAGGGTTCCTCTAACTACCTATAGGGTCCAGACATGGTATATTAGGGCACTCCTTTCATTACAATGTATAGTGAGTTCTAGGATAACTAGCTGGCTGCAATACAGGAAGGTGAAAATCGGTTGGAACCTTGTTGTGGCAGTTGCAAGGAGGCTCTCTAGGCTAGTTCGTCAATGGTGGAGACAGAGATATCCATATGGATTAGGAAAGGTTGTCACAATGTATAGACGCATTCCATCACGTACAATATTATTAGCTGTTGCTCAGTTTCCCTCCAGGTACCTATAGTCTATAGATCCATTTGACAGGTATCTCCACCTGCTCCATTGTAAAGAAGTAACCGCCATCCATGAGCCAGTCTGGTTATTTCTCGAAAGCCCTCATAACAGCAAGACCAGCCGTAGAACCGGATGCAACGCGATTGTGACCTAATAGAATACTAGTCAGTCTGTTGCATCTAAGACAGAGGGAAGTGGATTGACATACCACCGTATCGAATCCGTTCCCATCTCACTTTCTTCACAATCTCCGTGCCATCCCTGTTCTTGATCTCATTCTTCCAGATCTTAACCTCACTAGGGTTACCGTCTTCGGTCTTGACATATACCAAAGATCCAGGAGCATCTTTGACATACTCCCCCGTGCCCGTGGCAGCCTCCCAGACACGACGCCCTTCATACCAGGGAATCTCCACATCATCGAAAGAGTGAACAATGGTTAGATCGAGGCTCTTATCAGTATAGCCGGTATCCGACGAGTCCGAGCCCCCTGGACTAACGCCAGTAAGGCGTGCCAATCTCGCACCCGTATCCCAATGATCGACAATATGACTCAACAACCACTTTTGGGCGCGGGGATATTGTATCAGAGGGGAAAGCATTGGCGGCGTGAAACCTTTCAAGCTATAGGACTGGATGACGCTGGACAAGCTGCTAAAGGCCGCCAGCAAGACGACACCGGCGAAAGGCTCAGCATTCTTGATGGCTGGCTGGAGAGCGGACGGGTTGGATGATCCAAAGGCAAACCGTTCTGCTACTGCCGTTGTGACTGCGGTTCCGAGACTCTGGCCCATGATGACGATTTGAGAAGTGGGGATGTTGTATGCTCCCGCGGTGAGGAAGTTGATTAGAGCAACACCGTCGGTGATGAGACCCTCTTCAGAGGGAGTCCCAGTGCTGACGCCAAAGCCACGGTAGTCAATTGCGAAGACATGGACTGGGTTCGAGGGGGTGGACAGGCTCAGCATGGTATTGTATGTGGCAGGGCGTTGAGCAGAGCCCAGATGTGCCGCATTTCCATGGACTTGATTGCTCACATGTTAGCTTGTTTTGGGGGTTGGAGAATCATACAACTCGTGACTTACAGCTTACAACAACTCGAGCATTGGGGTCATTGGCGAGGAGTTTGTGGGCAACTGTTTTAGTGTAATCTTCTGCTGGGCCAGAGGTCGGATTCTCCAACAGCTCTTGTTCATGTTCCAGGCAGAGGTGCAATGGCATCAAGTGCCAGCCGTAGAGTGTTTCATTGTCTGGGGTCACCAAACGGAACGGTTGGACTTGTGTTCCTGTGGATTCGTCAACCAAAGCGCATCAGAGTTCACCTTACAGGAGTCTCATACTTAGGAAACCAAATTGTTCCACTTGATTAACATCTTGCCACAAGGTGGGATTGATTTTGTTTGCATAGAGGACACTGTGTTATGTTAGCTCGTTCAGGCGCAGCGCAGGATGTCTACTTCCATACAAACGTTGCACTTCTGGGAAGGTCAAGGATAAGACGAAGAGCACATAGACCAGTCCGGCAGCTGCCAGTGACCAATACGCCTTTTTGAAGATTGGCTTCAGCTCGACCATCTCTTCTATAATCGAGGAGTTGAGGTGACGAGTGTTGATAGCCACTTGGCACTTGGAGGCCTCCTAACTTCCAACGCCCGACGGAGTTGAGCGGAGAAGATTCGGAGCTGATAAGTAGCGCTTTATCGCGTCGCACATTTCTCTTCTTCCACACTCTCCATCCCCTACCGGTCCCCTAGAGGATGTCTGATTTTAATATTCCATCCCAGTTATCATAATTGTTGTCTCGCTGAACTCGTCATGGCCGAAAAGCGCAAGCTTCCAGCGCGCGAGCGACGCGAACCGGCATCCAAACGACGTGTCTCCGAAGCCACGCCTCAGTCTCACAGGAAAAAGGCCCCGACTCCTCGCGCTCCATCGCCTGAACTAGTCGATGCCCCGTTACCTACCGAGATAAAGGATGGGGACCCCTTGCCAATCGTTCGCACGCGACAGCCGATCTCTCTATCCGACAGCGAGTATCGGTCAATTGCAGAAAGGTTTGACAGCGTAACCCCGACGGATATGATGCAGCTGACTGACATTCTCTATGTGATCAAACAGCGCAGTTCTTCTGACGGCACTCGAGCGATCGAAGAAGAAATGGCTCAGCGATGGAATCCTCGTCCGATATTACACAAAGCCCAAGAAGACGAAGCGTGAACAGACCGAAAAGAACAACCCCTCGAAGGATACGATGACAAAAATCGGGCCATGCGACGTTACCATCGGTCCCCATTTCTTTGATGCGATGATTTACGTTGTCAAAGACCCCAGTGCTCCACCAGCACTCCAATACGCGCCCCAGCAACGACCTATGGTACACTATGGCCATCCTAATAACTTCCAACAATACCGGCCGTATTCCACCCCTTCCAGCCAACAACGGCCCGCACAGTTTTCTCCTGCTCCTGTTGGTCGCCCTGGTTATACAGGCAGCCAGACCCCGTCTCAGCCACCTCGTGGTCCGAATCAAGTCAACGCGCCCTCTCCACAAGGCAGCCAAAGGCCGCCGCAAGGGCAGAAGGGCCAACCTGCCAAGCCTAGCCCAGATCCAGTAATTCAAATGCTGGCTACAAGGGCAGCTGCAGACCCCGAACTCAAGGCATTGATGCGCGTCGTGGCCTCGAGCCAAGCATCGCAGGAACAGTTACGGGCTTTCCAAGCACACATCGACGAACTCAACGCCATCATCAAGTCTAGGGAACAGCAGGAACAGCGGCAACAGTCCACTACTGCGACGCCTCCAGTAACACAGCCAACGCCCAAGCCCCAGCAAAAGCAGGGTGAGACGAAACCAGTCTCCCAGGAGCAACCTCCCGAAAAATCGCAAACACCGTCCCAAGGGGCGAAGCAGTCACCCCCTAAGACGGATGCGCAACCACAGACACCGGCGCAAGCCCCGTCAAGTCAGCCTCCTGGGAGTGCCACTGACACGCCTACCATCAAACAAGAGTCCTCGACCACGACTCAACCTACGCCCTCCGAGCCAGCGCTGCCAGCGGCACCAACTCAACCGGCGACGCCTGCCCCGACTGCCACGGCATCTCAGCAGCAGACGCCCACGGTAAACCCGACACTACCAGGAAGCGCTCAACAATCAGGGGCACGACCCGGTCCACCATATCCCCCCTACCCACAACCCTCCTATGGATCACAACCGCCACTCCAATCTCGACCACCGCAATATGGCACTCCCGCCCCCTTCCCACGCGGAACACCAATTCCCTATGTCGCTCCCGCCCCTATTCCGAAGGTGAACTACAAGTCTGTCGTCTTCGAATTCACCTCCCCCTTGACTCCATACGGAAGTAGCACATCCGGCCACGCCGGCTCAGGCGACCGATATCTCTTCCCCGAATACACCATTCTAGAATGGCTACCGGCCGAAAATACAGTCATCGCCTCATTCCTCGTAGTGCGAAAAGTGGCTCCAGGCACACCATTCCCTCTCGAAAACCCCACAGAAGCCGCCAACTCAAAATCCAAGAGCAAGACGACAGCAGCATCAAAAACCAAAAAGACCGATCCAAAGTCCAAAATCGATACCAAAACAACAACCACCAGCCAACCAAGCACACCCACAACAACAGCAACACCCCAAAAGCAGGAACCCTCCGACCAAACGGGCCTCGCAACCCCAAACACAAACAATCCAACAAACGAGGCAAATCTGAAAGAATACTGGCAACCAGTAACATTCCGCATCCACGCCCCTAACGCCAAATACCTCGAACCTCTAGCGCGCGTCGTTAAGCCCGCCGACGAAGTCCGTAAATACATGAATGATATCATGGAACGTGCTGAGCGTGCGCCGGATGGATACTTGGCTCTGCGTCTTCCTCGTGAGGAGGCACTGGCAAACGAGTCGTTCGAGAAGGATGGGACGCCGGCTTCTGCTAATGTCGGGTCTGCTGGGACTCGTAGTCGGCTTTCTCGTGTTCAGCTTGCTGGTGATGATTCCGAGGTCGAGACTTCTGCCGTGGAAGAGGAGGATGAGGAGGAGCTGAAGGATTTCTATGATGCGCCGAGTGGGTTGCCGCCTTTGAGGGTTTAACTTGGACTCTGGAGGTTGTCTTGTATACAGGTTGACGGTGCGTGTGAGTGGTTCGTGGTGTGGATGTGGGGTTTTGATGATTTTGTCGAGGTCTATCTTTCTCTGGCATCTGTAAACATAGAGTCTTGACTTGTGCTTGTTCAGTGCATGTTTGGAGTGGAGATGGAATAGGAGACTTTCGTACGCAGTGAGCTACGTGATAATCTTGTCTGGTTGGGTGTTGGATGGAGGGTCTGAGTACCTCAGCTTCATCCATTAGAATAATCAGAAGAGTATACCTAACTCCTTAGACACAAACCTAGTTGACATTAATATACAACACAACCAACAGCCTCCATCAAGGGCCAAAAAGCTCGAATTAAAGTAACACGACCTAGAAGACCAATGCAAAGAACATATGTCCCAAGACAAGCCCCGAACCTCAACCACCTCCACGAGTATACCTCGCCTCATCCCCAATAATACCCGCCGTTTCCAAAAGCCACCTAGCACTCTCAGCCGCCGAATCCCCCGCCCCAGCCTTAATATTAATATTCCTCCTCCGCTCCGCCTCCCTCGCTTCAAACTCCCACTTCTCGCGCTGTTTCTCAATCGCACTCAGGCTCGGATCCGCGGTGAAGCACTTATCCTCCGGATCAGGGACAATACCCCAAATCTCTAGAGTATACAGATCAAGCTTTGTGTTCGTCGGTCGATCGTTGGGCGAAGTATTTGCCGCCGGCAGGAAGGCGCCGTCGTGTCCGACGGGAGCGGCATGGAACTCGACTGTTTCCATGTCTGCATCGATGATTATGCTGCCGGCTCCGTAGGGGGTTGGTGTTTTTTGCTGCGTGCGGGAGTGGGCGGGGATCTGGCAGCCGATTGCTATGCCGGTTGTCGTTGAGAAGTAGGCTGTTGGGGTGTTGGGTTTTTTTATGGATGGGGAGGGGTTCCCTGGGAGGAGGAGGTGTTTGGGAGAGAGTTGGAAAAGGCAGGGGAGGATATCGGATGGTTTGTGTGTGGCTTGGATTGAGGTGGAGGTTTTCCAGCCCTCTGAGATGAATGCGCCTAATGTTACTAGCTCGTTGCTGGATGAGTCTGATTGTGATCCTTGTAGGATGAGGAGAGTGGGGGATTGCCAGGTTAGGACGTGATGAGAGAAAGATGTTAGGGAGGAGCCGTGGGCACTCGTGGAGAATACGGGGTGTAGTTTGACACCGCTGCGGAGGAGGTTGAGACCGGCGGATGTTGAAGGGAGGAAGAATGAAAGATGGGCGTTGAGTGTCGGGTTCAGTATGGACGATTCAAAGCTCCCCGGAAGTGTAAGTGATGCTGGTGATGGAAGAGTTTCTTCGCTCTCATTGTCCTGTTCTTCAGTCTCGGTATCTAGATCGTGTTGGCGGCGCTGAGATAGGTTCAATCTTTTGCTGAAAAGCAAGTGCTCGAAAAGAGCAGTTAATGGTTCGAATAGATACGGCAGCGACAGCGATATTGTTCGGGCGAAAGCCTTGTATGATATCCCTCCATCGTTTTCTTCTGGTGAAAATGCCGCGATGATACTGTCCGCTTCTTTTTGAAGGGCTTCCATCCGCTCGGTGTCCAGCCCATTGGTGTAGATCTTCAACGACTCCAAGGGGTTCAGTGGTGCAATGACCAGCAGCAGCATGATCAACCGGCGGAACGTATCAACAGAAATCCTCGTCTCGTAGACAGTCTTATCAACGCGGTAATCGTGCTTGAATACCTCAATTGCGTCAAGAGACTCCAATGCCGCAAGCGCAAGATCGTCATCCTCGTCCTCATCGTAATCGTCATTCGCCGGTTCATCTATCGAGAATCCCAACCCATGTGAGTCGCTAGCCACGGCTCCATCATCCCCAGACTTTATTTTCTCACTATTTGCAGCAGAAGGCTTTCTCCCTACATCTGCCAAACTGCCGAATAGTAGCTTGATTCGGTCCTTGTGTCCTCGCTTGAGCGCTTTTTCGTAACGCTCAGTCAGGAGAACAACAACCTTAACCATAGCCTCAAAGGTCAGAACACTCGGCGCGAGCGTATTCTGAAATGGAAATGCTCCTAGATAAGAGACCATACGAAACAGCACTGGACCCGCGTCTAACGCATGTCCCTGAGAAGAGGTGTAGATTCCATCTGGAATGCCGAGGAAGTCCGAGAGAGTCTTCTCGTTCCAGTATCGCAAGCCTCCCTGCTCTGAGGCCCGAGAGAAGAAATTGTCCTTGAAATGCGTGAGTTCTAACGGCGTAAAGCATTTTGTGGCGAAGCGCTCGGCCAGGATGTGGCTCAACTCCTCTGTTAATGGTTAGAGGTAACAATATCAACGAGGTCACAATCGGCCCCATGCTTGCTTAGAGGCCAAAATACGCCAGTATAGTGGCATTCCATGCTTCTCAGGGGCCAATAATCAAAACTAACCTGGTGACGATACGCCATGCTCATTCGACTGACCTGCCCCCATCGTTGATGCGGGGACTGACCCCACTGCAGGTCTACCGATGCAGACCTGAGGTCAAATCAAGCGTCTAGGTGTAATTACTAATGAGGACAAATGAGATGCCCCAGAGTCAATGAATCATGAGAGTCTGGAAATTGCGAATTTCCGTCGAGTTTAACAAAGAGTACGTGTATGAGAATGCGGGGAGCACTCAAGAGCTCCATTGAACGATGTCAGGTGGTTGCCTGAGGCAAGATGGCTCTAGACCCGCCGTAAGGTGCCTGAGGCAATCAATTCTCAATGAAAGGTTACAATCGGGCAACAGTATACGTAGTTGGAAATATGAGTCGGCCCACAATATCTTTTCATGTACAGAATAATTCATGGTGAGTGTTATAGTGTTTTGGTCGCTAGCAAGATACAAGGCAAAGAAATTCGTTTCCGGGGTATCCGTCGCTCAGATCTACTAGCCAAATCGTCAAGCTTACAGCATGACGATGCCAACACCTCCCATCTTTGACTCGTCGGGCAGATTCTTTTCGTTGATTCCACCAGGAATAGGTGCAGCGCGGTAGTTGTACAGGTAGAAGTGGAGTTGGCCATCACCGGCACCGAACTTGAGCTTCTCAAGGAAGAGCGGGTTGTCATGCGAGGTGAGAGCGTTGAAAACATCGAACCGGGCCTAGAAAAAGGGAAGCTGTCAGAGTATGAAATAAAATTTCAGAGGTTTGCAACTTACCTTCTTTGCACAAATCAAGATATCGTGTATCAAAACTTGCAAGCGCTCCTTGAAAGCCTTTTTGTCATCGGAGAACGCGGTTTCGGTGGCGTAATAATACAGGTAGGCGGCATGGACGGAATCGTGCTTCGGGTGATCGATGACAGTGGACTCCAGGTTGTAGAAGGAAGCGAAGTCGGTGATCTTGTGTGTCTCTGGGTCCTCGGCAACGTATGACCAGACAACCTGCTCCTTGCCGGGTTGCTTCTTGTATACCAGCCAGTGCTCAATCTCTTCCCGAGTAAAGGCCTGATTCAGGTCAAAGCGGCGCATATATCGCTCCAGTAGGTCGTAGACGGCATCGACGTCCTTCATCTCCATAGGCCGCAGCCCGGGTGTCGATGTTTCGCTAGGAAGATGATTCTTGGTGATCATGCGAGCCTTGGTTGAGCCGTGTGGCAGAGGCGAGAAGCCCACCTCGTAGAGCTTCAACCAGTCAAGGGAGCGATGGTAGTATCGGCAAGAGCTGACTGGTGTCGGAAGGATAACACCACCAGTGTATATGGCCTGGAAGATGCCCTCAACATAGCAGCGACGGGTAATCTCCTTGATCAGAACCGGTGTAAGGCGCTTGGAACGTAGCTTCTTGTGGATGCAGAGGAAGTTGATCTCCGTAACCTTGATGCGCTCGCCACGAACGCGAAGCTCAGTGGGGACACCGCAGATGGAAGCAACTAACTTGCGCGACTTGGTGGCGCGCACTCCAACGTGCCATTCCTTCTTCCATCCTGGGGACATGAGAGCCCTATGTAAACCATATTAGCTGCGTGCTGGGGGAGATACCAAAGGCTCAAGATCGGCCATACCAATGCAGGAAGGATTGCGAATAGCTGAAACGGAACATTGCGTTGTCATCCTCGACATAATGATTGTTCAACAGCTCATATAGCTCCTTCAGCTCCTCCGCATTTGTCAGGTCAAGGGTGCACCACTCGAACCCCTCAATGAGGGCGCCGGGAGTCTTGGACACCTGCTCTGGGTCAATCATCTTGATGGGTCCCTGAACAATCTCCTTCTTGCCAGCTTCCTCAAATGCAGGCACCGGCTGTGTCTGCCAGAACTTATAAGAGGCCATGTCCTTCTGGTTCTTGCCTCCAACTGCCAATCCCGTAAGCATCTGCGAAAGGTCCATGTTATGCAGTAAGGCCGCAGCCTGATCCTTGTCCATTGCAGCGAGCTCTTTCTTCAGGGCGGGGTTTTGATCAAGGAGAGCGGAGGCGAATTTCGCGGGGAGTTTCTTTCCAGCATCTGGGGTCCAAATGTCAGTAGCTGCGCAACTGCGAGCTCATGTGCTTTGTGTCTTGGAGGGGACTGGAGGAGGACTAGATGGGTGAAAGCTACCTTTACCCGATTCAGATGGAGTGCCAGACTCATCTTCATTCCGCTTGGGTGCTTTGCCCTTCTTGTCGCTAGAATCCGCCATGATGAATGCAGGTTGTTGAGGAAGGAGGAATTGGAGCGGGCCCCATGTTTCAGACACCGCGGATCGCTGGTGGGGTCCTGCCGCGGGCAAGGGCCCTTATCAATACAACCATATCGCCCGGCCATGGGAGCTAAAGCTCTACTCCGTAGTCTACATGGAAAATCCTACATGCTAATGATTTGTAGAAGACAATTGAATATATAATTATATAGGTATCTTAGTTCAATATGTCATGGAATGTCTGGCAGTCTGTGCCGAAAGATCCCCATTGACGAACTACTCATCGTGTCGAAGTGACTCGTGAGGCCGCTTCTTGCCAAGACATGCCATGTGATTCAGGCCTACTCCCTCTGCGGAACGGCACTAGTATGTTCCGGCGAAGATATCCATGTCCAAGATAGTACAACAGACACAATACAGAACCTAACAAGCTCATAATTGCGCACAGAGGCTGTCGATGTATCTCTCAATTATGTAGCCGCCGGGGTGCAGTACTTACTACTCGGGGCCAACTGCCACTATTCGAAGGACACAATGTTCTCACTCACGTGGATAAGGATGACGATCCGGACGTCTCCCTCGGAATCCGCGAACCATCTGCGTGCATCCTGGCGCAGTCGACCAAGCGACTCAGTCGGGGTCAGAGACACCTGTCTCAATCACAAGTGATGGATAGCCGGCGTTTTCAATGGGTCGTGCATGGCGAGAGGGGGGCAAGTACGAGTTGTCAGCTTTTCTGCCTTTGCTTGTCGCAAACTTGTGTAAAAGCTTAGATATGAATTCCAAGTCACGTCACGTTGATCAATAAAGTCTAGTTAGCTTTCTGGTCTAAGGCTGCAAGGCACACATAAAGCATATTGAGTATTCTTTCTCTCTTTCTCTCTTCCATCTGCCCATCTTTACGGATTCTGACCTACTAGTAACTGCTTTGTCTTTTTCAACTCAAGTTATCTTCAAGTCTACGTTTGAAGCCCGAGAAAAGATGATTTGTACGGCGATAACGCTGAGCCAAGCCATAAATGCGCTCCGCGCTGCTAGGGACAATATTTCATTTCCGCAATTTAATCAACTGGTTCACGAGCAAGAGGACGATGATGCGAGACTCCCTTCCGTCCGTCTATCATTGTTGAATATCTCTGAAGTCAAACACATACTCTGCCTCGAGCCGGCTAAGACCAATCAAGGATTGGATTTCTTTCCTACCATCGCTCCGCCCGAGTGTTTACGTGGGTCATAGGAATCGCGAAGGGGAATCCTGCTAACTTTATACAGTCGAAAATCTCGCAATGACCGACGGTGCTCTGACGGGCGAACAGAATGCCCAAGCTAGGATGCGCTGGAGGATGAATCACTTCCTTCTATTTGCATTCAACACAGCAATAGACACGTCTTCTGAAAACCAGCTGGAGATCCACCGTGAGCCTAGATGGTCATTCGGACCCGTTCGATACAAGGACCAAGCCGTTAAGCTATCAGGATGCCCATCTTACGGTCTGTGGTATGGAGACGAAGACGAAGTCGCATTGAACGTTATTGTGGTCCAGAACAAGAGGCTTAAGCAATATGACGAGGCAATTTCGGAAGTACTAGGATACATGGGTAAGTACAATGTGCCACAGCTGGTGATCTAGTGCTCGTTGACTGATTTGGTCGAAGGTTTCGTCTATCACCATCGCAAGAATGCAAATAAACCGAATCATTCAATCTATGGGGTTGCAACGGACTCTAAAACGTTTTACTTTGTCAGACTGGACAATGATTCCACGGTATAGTTATTCAATATGCCTCACTTGGTTGAAGAGTTACCCCCTAATACCTTCTAGTTTGTCGCCGCAACACTGGATTCTGAGGTGGATCTAGAAAAGGTGTTCAGTCTATTGGTTCATATCTTGAAAGAAGCAGTGGCTGTCCAATCGATCAAGCCGAAAGAGCCATCCATGCAATCTAATCATGCTGAACGATCTGCCGAGCCCCTCGTCCCCGTCGGGGCTTCTCTTAGACGAAAGGTTGCCAAGGAGATACAATACGAAAAGCTGAAACTGGCTGCCGTTGCTTCGGATGAGGACCTCGACTATTATGACATAGATGACAGGGACCTTGAAGTCGAATTTCTTGAAGTCGAATTTCTTGAAGACGAGACCTCTGAAGACGAGACCTCTGAAGATGAGTATGCCGAAGATGAGTAATGGCATGCTTCGAAGTTCGGCTCTAAGGTTGCTTCCAAGGCTACAGGTCGTTATGGATCTTTTTGCTATTGCTACCTAAAAGGGCGGGCGTGTACTCACATCTTGTCTGAGGTTTACAACGACAAGCAATTGTTTAACATATCCTCAATGACAGGTGACCGTCCAGCGATGAACCAAGGGTCCACTGTCCACGGGCAGGAGGTACCTATCACTAATACGGTGCGGACCGGTACCTATTTCAACGACTCAACATGCGAGCACTATGGATCCATTACTATCGTCTCCCACTTTCCGTTAGGTAGTTTGATACAAACTGCGAAACTCTGAAGACCCTCTCGGTTCCATATAATTTTCGTGATATACGCGCCTCCTCCAAATACTAAATAGCACATCGGAGATCTCAATAAATGTTCAGTCAGCACGTTGTATGTTGGGAATCTGTATTGGGAATAGAAGAATTGTTGAAATCCGCAAAAAAAGCACCTCTAGATTCACTCCATGCAAAATCAAATCATAATCTCAAGTGTTGATACATGAATAAAAGAGTCATCGTAGCTCCAGGCTACTAGCAATAGGAGACTCATGCGTCAGTGGGTGGCTTGGTTTCCACCACGTCGAGGAATCCACCGACCAAATGAAGGCTGCCGGTGACAAAGGTCATGACTGGGGCCTCATCCTTCTGCAGGACCTTGCGTTCCCGAGCTGCGATTTCGCGCGCGAAGTCAACAGCCTCCTCGATAGTACCAAAGACATGAGTTTGTGCGAGAGGATCGATGGCATTCCACTCCTCGGCAAGGGATTTTTGGACTCGCAGAAGCTCAAGATCATCAGCATTCGTGTTCATGCTGACCAGGTCAGGCCGGAAGCCAGCCTGTTTATAGGTGACATTGGTGCAGAAAAGAGCGTGTGTGAATGGGGTATTATGCCCAAGGGCGGCGGAGAGAACTTCGTGGAGGGCACGAGCAAGAGCTCTGCTGTCACGAGTCTGTTGATTGAAGATCAAGATTCGTGTCTTCCGAGCGGCGGTGTTTTCGCACGACGAATCAGCGAGTATCCGAGACGCAAACCACTGACCCGCCAGACGGATACTCTCCAAAGTATGCCCGCCATCGATGTACCAGGAGACGTTCTTCTCGAATCGAGTCTCACACCGGCCGCCCAGGCGGGCTTCCTCGAGGCCGGTCTTGAACTTAACCGGGAGTGGACCGTGCTTGATGTCTGGGACATTCACACCAGTCTTGCGCAAGAACTCTGCAGCGCTAGCCACTGCCACGGAGGCGTTGATGTACTGGAAATCTCCAGCCAACCCAAGGGAAACCTTGCTGCTATCGGGACGGAGTTCCGGGTGGTTAGCTACTATTTCAAGCTGGGTACCAGCCTCCTCAGCACGCTTGGTTAGAACCTCTTCGGCACTCAGGGGTTGTGGTGCCGCGAAGCCTTTAGCGCCAGGCTTGGCAATACCACCCTTGTGCCATGCGATCTGCTCAATGGTATCTCCAAGCATCGCCGTGTGGTCAATTCCAAGACTTGTGATCACAGTCACCTTGGGCTGAGGAATAACGTTGGTGCAGTCGTATTGGCCACCAATGCCACATTCAATCACTGCGGCGTCCACACCCTCGCTCAGGTACGTATGGAATGCCATGAGTGTCAAGTACCGGAAGTATTGCGGTTTTGTCCCCGGTTCCGTGGGGTTCTGGCCTGCTGCCCTAGCAGACTCCTCAAGGCGGTCCCATACTTCGAAGAAATAACGCGCAAATTGCTCCTCCGACAAAGGGGTATTGTCGATCTTTATGCGCTCGCGGGCGAAACGGAGGTGGGGGGAGGTATAGAGGCCAACCTTGTGAAGCTTCGGGGCGGGCTCGCCGTCCTCCGCTTTGGTGTATTGGGAGAGAATGGTGGAGATGAATGAGGAAGTCGAGCCCTTGCCTTTACTGCCAGCGACATGGACAGCATTCAACCGATTAAGGTCGGAAGGCTAGCTTTCGAACAATCCCAGATCAGCTTAGCTTTAAATAACGCAAGTCCCTGCCATTGGCGCACCTTGTATCCGATGCGCTGCAACCACTCCACTGTCTCCGGGAGTGAGCGCTCATTCATCTCCTTCCTCGAAACGGATTTGCGAAGCTCTTCCACAATCGCATAATTAGTTTGTAAGGAGTTCAGAGAGGCGATCGCAGCCTGACGGAACCAACGTCAGCACGTGCTTTACTTGTGATGGTTGTTGGCTCTCTCGCGAAGCCGATCTCGGCTTACCTCATATGTTCGAGTCATGGTGGGTGAGCAAGTTGAAAGTCGCCGTGCGCCTAATTGCCAGCGAATAGAGGTCAAAAGGCCTCGCATGGACAACTGGGTCCCTTGCTTGCAGTCTCGAATAAGCAAGCTGGGTGTTTACAAGAACCCGGCAGCTCTAACGTTTGTAGTCCTCTGATCCACTTGATTCGCTCCCCTCGGGAAACCGTTCGGTCTCTGACCGGGAAGATCACGTGCCATATGTACAACGGCATTTGGACGACATACAGCAATCTGCCGCCGGACGTAAAAAAAATTGCAACGACATACAGCAAGAGTCAAGACAAGAGTGTCGCCTCAATAACACTGCCCGGACAGTGGGCAGACATGGCCATATAAAACCAAAACCTGATGGATTGAAGATAGATGGATAGGTATAGTCGAAGACAGCCCACAAACAGCTTACGGCGAAATGGATAGGTTCTTTATCTCTACATCAATACCAGTAGTACTGGAACATTTGCGTGCGGGCTGGGATTCTACCCCATTTTAATGGAAAGAGCAGCAGAAGTAGCAAAAGCAAAGTCACATGCCGCAGAAAGCAGCATACAGCAGGGATCCATCCTGGCATCTAACGCAGATTTTCAAGCAAAGAAAGGCAGGAATCGAATAACAGGACAGGAAGAAAAAGGGGATGCTGACGGGCTCAACGGAAGAAGAAAATGCCTGGAATGCTAATAAAACATACAGCCATAGAATATACAGAGTATGTCGAACAAAGCCCCATTGGGGAAAAAAGGCCCAAAAACGCCTGTATGGGAAAGAGAGGTACTACTCAATCCTGGTCTTGCCCTCCTCCAAAAACACGAGACGAGCATTGCTAATGCCACGCTGATGTCGTCTGGCAGGAAGCCATCTGCCAATTATAGGATCAGATCGTGCTTTGATAAGAGCATCCTGATATCCCTCAAGTCCAGCGACCGGCGTGTTGAGTTTGGGCCAATTGACCTAATGAAAAAGATGCTAGTCAGATAAAAACTTCATGTTTCGTTAGAATGGGGATGAACTTACATAAAGCATACCGTGTCCATGCACGAAACGGAAGCAGTAAGCTGCCACGAGTAACCAGAAAATGACGAAGAGACGAAGTGGCCAAACAGTCGAATCAGGTAATCTTCTGGTGAGAAGCGCCACCAGAATCATGAAAACACTAGCAGCCAAAATATATGGAACGGACTGGATGACAAGTGGGCGCTGATCAAGGAATAGCTGCATGTTGGCAAAGGTTGAGTCCGACGGGAGGTAGGTGCCCAAGAATACATCGAATCCATCCTGCCGGGGGCCATCCATAAAGTTATTGCGTACATATCGAGTAATGGAGTTGTTCAAGTCTTGCAGCATACCAGCGCGTGTACGCTTGCCAGTGCGAGTAAAGTCAGTCTTGAGAGCACCCGTGCCAGAGTAGGACTTGGACACAACATCTGCGTTGTCTGCCCAAATATTTCGGAACAGATCCTCAAATTCCCGATCATCGTTGGCATTTTCCCCTGGACGAAGAACGCCTGCATCCATGAGCTGCCGTGTGACAGCCCAGCGTCCAAGCATGCTCTGTACAACGTTGGTGCGGTCCAAGCAATCCATACAGTTCGTTCTAACAACACTTGTCTGCGTCGAACGAATGTCCAATTGCCCACCAGAAGCACCAGGACTCTCCACCCCACGGAAGTAACCGCCTTGGGCCAGGCCATCGTTCAGACGGCCCATTAGTAACTCTGCGCGATGCCATTTGAGGCCCTTGGTCTCGTTGTGGAAATCAAAGTACACATAGTGCAGACGATCCATCTCTTTCTGTTTGAACTGCGGCTCCAAGACATGCATCTTTTCGGAGGTGCGATCATCAGCCTCCGTGCTTTCGGATGAGGAGGTGACCAATGTTCGAACCAACTGCTCGTATGCCCGTTTGACATTTTCCTCTCTGCCCTTCTGGTTGACCAAGTTGACCAAATAGTTCTCCCCATATATCCGAATCTGTTCGGAGAAATGCTTCCTCGCTGCTTCCACTGAAGTTTCAACCCCTCGAACCTGAAGTTTAGGTGTGTACTTCAGGTCGTTGATTTCGGCCCAGAATACAGGGACGCTTCCCCGGGTTTGCACAAAAGAGTACACTTGGAGGTCCTGTCCAGCTTTTCCGCTAGTCATTGATTGACCTCCGCCAAATCCGGAGAGCCCATTCCTCGAGTCGTTCAAGATCACAACCTGCTCAGTCTCATTGTAGTTAGAGACGTTACCTTCTTCATCGATTCCGCGAGAAAAGTATCTCGTTCCGGCTCTGTGTCTCGATCGCCGTGTGATAAGTGCGAAGGTGAAAGAGGTCGATTTAACTCGGGCGGGAGTAATGCGCATCATGCCAAACATGACAGGTAGGATATAGGGGTCAGCGCCTGGTTGAGGACCATAGCGGATCCCACTGGTGTCGTTTCGCCCCAGACTGAAATCGATCAAGTCGGATTGAATAAAGCGGTTCCAGAAGAAGCGATCGTCGGCACCTTTCCACATCGGAACATCAGGAGACTGTTGGGATTGTCGTTGGAAGCTGTTGGTAATGTTCAGCGAGTATGAGAAGTACATAGGTCCCTTTCGAAGCAAGTCCTTCACCAAGGCGAGATAGGCATCTTCGTCGGTGTCATGGAGCGGTCGCTCTCGCATGGGGAGGAACTCGGTTCCGGCGACTTTGTAGACCATATGACCGCACAAACGTCCCATCGGCTGGGCTTTGGTAATAACAATGATGTATTTATCTACGCCAGTCAGCGCAACCTCCTAAGTCTCTGTTTGCGATACTCATTACCAAGCTTCAACTTAAGAATTCCAAGGATTCCCGCAATACTGGAAATGCGCTTAGCACCTGGTAGGGGACCATCGTTCAAGCGTAAGTCGCCAGTTGGTCGGTCGACGACTAGAGTGGGCGCCTGGCGCGATGAAGGCGATGTAAAGGCATAGTGGGAAGGCGACGCATGTAAGTTGATATCCCGGAACGGGAGAAGGGGAGGAGTCATCGTCAAAGCAGAGCCCCCAAAAAGAAGGTCAAGAGAGTGTGAGAAGAGCAATAAGCATCAAAATCAAGGGAATGGAGGTCTTAAATTCAAGTCAAAAGTTCCCGAGTCCAATAACACATGACAATCAACCGCGGAAGGCACAGCGGGCCACTGTGGTCAGTACGCAGCCACACCGCCCCGCTGCTCGTGTGGCTGGGCCTTCCGTCATCTATTCCTGTCTGCCTGAGACTACAGGTGTTGGAATCTTTATTGTACCCTTGAGATCTTCTTGCTTCTTCCCATTTGTCTATCCGGCTCTTGTGACTTGGAACTCATAACCTAGTTACTCGAAGTTTTATCTAACTACTTTGTCCAACCTTCCTCCCTAAACCGCATGCTCTCCTGATCATGGCTTCCAGACAAGCACCAGGAGCCCGCCCGGGCACAAGATTCGCCCAGTTCAAGCTCGTCCTTCTTGGTAAGCCTATGCTGTGTATTCGCTTTGTTTATTAGCTTGAATCATAACCTAGCTGACATTCTGTGCTCCACAGGAGAGTCCGCCGTCGGAAAGGTTTGGGATACCACTTGCGCTCTTCTTTATCAATCACTGACTTGACCGCTATCTTTCAGAGTTCGCTAGTGCTTAGATTCGTTAAAGTGAGTATTTGACGATTCCTACATCATCTACCGCAGACAGCCGGTCATACTTGGGTTACTCAAAATGCTAAACGATCGACTTAGGACCAATTCGATGATTACCGCGAGTCGACGATTGGAGCCGCCTTCCTAACACAGACCATTTCACTCGATGACAGCACCACAGTCAAGTTCGAAATTTGGGATACTGCGGGCCAGGAGCGGTATAAGTCGTTGGCTCCGATGTATTATCGAAATGCCAATTGCGCCGTCGTCGTCTATGACATCACTCAAGCTGTACGGTCTAGTGCTTCATCATGTGTCTGATTTCGTTTCCGCTATAGAAGCTAACTCTTATGGAACCTCCGCACAGTCATCGCTAGACAAAGCCAAGTCATGGGTGAAAGAACTTCAACGCCAAGCAAATGAGAACATCGTGATCGCCCTAGCAGGCAACAAGCTCGATCTCGTCACAGAGAGTCCTGATAAGCGAGCGATCCCAGAGGCCGATGCTGAAGCCTATGCACGAGAGGCTGGTTTGCTATTTTTCGAAACCTCCGCCAAGTCCTCGATAAATGTCAAGGAGCTGTTCACTGCGATCGCCAAGAAGCTACCTTTGGACCAGGCCGGTCCTCGCAACATGCGGGCGCCCCCCGGCCTGGTGTCGACTTGCGACCCGAGGCCCCTGGCACCCAGGGCGCCGGTGCATGCAATTGTTAGACAGTCATCCGATCGTATTCCCCCTTTGCTAGTGCACCCTTACCTCAGTCGCCATTTGCGAGAGGGCGGGGGCTTCATCTCTCAACCTCGTTCAATGGTGGTCTACTTCTGTGACTATGATTTTACCAACGCCGTCCATCAGACTCAGCGGCATTCCCTACTCGCTATAGAACCGAGAGATACACTCTCAGTTCATGATCGATCTAGCTCTCTGGAGTTCTGTCTTGATTATTTGCCTTGCTCGGCCTGCTCCCCGAAGCCCACAAGTCCATCATTGGCAGCAGGATTTGACTTCGATGGACGCATGTGAAATTTGGCTTTAGAAACGCTGCGGCTGGATCATTCGGTGCCTGACAGTGCTCTTCCATCTGTACTCCTTGTTCCTTCAACTGGTGTCTGCGTCTGCTTTCTCTTCTATTATGTCCAGGGACTTATTGGGCTGAACTTCTGCTTATTCCTGTTACTCTTGTGCTTTCCAGAATTCCTAGTATGTTATGCTCACATAATACATCGTCCATACTTGTATCTACCATGAAGTTCTACCATATCTTAGTGCTGACTTACCAATGTCTCATTGCCTCGGTCTTTTCGATTATACAACTAGGGAGGGTCCCTAGTCAACTACCTGCCTCCTAAGTTTCTATTATTCCTCTGTTCTGTGCCAATAGATGTTTATTACTCGAAGTGCACAAAGCACATTGCAGTCTGCGTCTATATTTCCCTAGGTTAGTAGGTTGGCGCACAATTGGTCCTCAAAACTATAGTTAGCCGGTTCCCAAACTTGAAACAATTACTGTCTATAGAGAGAAAAAAATTATATGTCTACACATTGAGTAGCAATTCATGCAAACCCCGGCCAGATACCTCTGATGTCAGGCATGGGGAGGGCATGAAATGGCGCGAAGCCATCCTGACCGCCCGCAGGATTATCGGGGCGGATCGCAACTGAGCAACCGGTTCCCGTTTTCCTACCCATCCAACTTCCTGATCACCTCTAGCCATTCCCTTTGGCGATTGTGCGGCTCGTCATGCTGCGCTCCTCGATTGCTCCGGGTCGGCAATTGCTGTCGAACCCTGTTCGCCAACGCGTCCCTTCACAATGGCTGTCTCGAGCCGGTGCAAGCAACCGGCTCACCGGCCAGGTAAGAATATCATAACTAAGCTTCCTTGTCCTTCTTGCTAACAATTATGACGCGCAGCGATTCTTCGCTGATTCTAAACCCCCTACTACTGGCGGCCCAACACCAGCTGCCCCTTCCTCCGAATCCAGTGTCCCTCCCGAGACCATCTCGAAGGCCGCGGCCGGAACAGGTATGACGATGCCCTCTTTCTTCCACCAAGCTCGACACCTCCCCATCATATTCTAATGTGGTACTCTTGCAGGAGCCAAGATTCCTTCCCCGCCTCCCGCGTCAGCTCCTCGCAAATCCGGTCGTTTCCGCCGCTTTTTGATCTACCTGATCCTCACTTCCGGCCTTGCCTATGGTGGTGGCATCTTCCTTGCCCTTAAGTCCGACAATTTCCACGACTTCTTCACCGAATACATTCCCTACGGTGAAGAATGTGTCCTTTACTTTGAGGAGCGCGACTTTTACCGCCGCTTCCCCAATGCCTTGAGGAACCCCCACCGTCTCCCTGCTATCCCTCGCGAGGAGGGAAAGCCCGTCACAATCCCCAGCAAAAGCGGCCTGTCTTGGAAGGTTGCTGAGGAGGAGAAGACTGAGACTGATTCCAAAAAGGCAGCTTACATGAGTGCCGATGGTCAGACCAAAACCGAGACCGCGAAGCCTAAGGACCGCGCGCGTGTTCAGAAAGCTAAAGAAGACAGCGCCGCCAAGCACAGTGCAAAAGAATCCAAGCCCGAAGCCGAGAAAGCGGTATCTCTGGAGGCACCTAGAGAACCAGCCGTTTCTGCAAGCACCATTGAGTTGCTCCAGCTGCGGGACGCTGATGATGAGGTCGTCCAGGATCTGGTCAAGACCTTCAACGACATCGTTACTGTCATCAGTGCCGATGAAAACTCTAACAAATACTCTGCGACTGTCGCGAAGGCGAAGGGAGAATTGGAGAAGATTAGTGAGAAGATCGCTGCTATTCGCAACGATGCTCAAACCAGCGCCCAGGCCGAAATCAACAAGCTCCATGCCACCTTCGATGAGTCGGCTCGTGAATTGATGCGCCAATTTGAGGAAGTGCGCTCCAGTGATATTACCTCGTTCCGCGAAGAATTCGAGGGCGAGCGCGAGAAACTCACTCGGGCATACCAGCAGAAGCTCGAGACTGAGCTCCGCCATGCCCAGGAGCTTGCCGAGCAGCGTCTTCGGAACGAACTCGTAGAGCAGGCCATTGAACTGGACCGCAAGTACATTCACCAGGTTGAGAGCTTGGTGGAACGCGAGCGTGAGGGCCGTTTGAGCAAGTTGCAGGAGCTCACAGCCGACATCAACGAGCTCGAGAAGCTCACTGCTGGCTGGAGCGACGTCATCGATACCAACCTCAAGACTCAGCAGCTGCAGGTCGCTTTGGACGCCGTGCGCACTGTTGTTGAGCGTGCCGGCACCCCTCGGCCGTTCGTCCGTGAGCTTGTAGCCGTGAAGGAGCTTGCTGCTGGTGACCCTGTCGTTGAGGCTGCCATCGCATCCATTAACCCCACCGCTTACCAGCGTGGAATTCCCTCTACCACTCAGATCTTTGAGCGTTTCCGCAGAGTTGCAGCAGAGGTCCGCAAGGCTAGCCTGCTCCCCGAAGATGCTGGTGTGGCCAGCCACGCGGCCAGTCTTGTCTTAAGCAAGGTTATGTTCAAGAAGGATGCTCTCTCCGAGGGTGACGATGTGGAGAGCGTTCTGGTGCGGACTGAGGGCTTGTTGCAGATGGGCGACATTGACGCCGCTGCTCGGGAGATGAACTCCCTCCAGGGCTGGGCTAAGATTCTCAGCAAGGATTGGTTGAGTGATGTTCGCAGGGTTCTCGAAGTCAGACAGGCTCTCGAGGTAAGTTCTTGTTCCACGTCTGGGTTAGAACACTGGAACAAAACAGCTAACGACTATTCTCCAACAGGTCATCGAGGCTGAAGCCCGCCTTCAGTGCTTGCGAGTTGAGTAAGCGAAACTTTGAGAGAAGCAGAATTCATGTTACCCTGTATATCTCGTCTTTTACGGGAACTGTACCTCTAGTTGTACTTGTGCTTTAGACCAAATGCTAGAATTTCTCCTGTGAGTTGGTACTTAAGACGTAGCCTCGAAGGTCTATGGACTGTACTTCATGTGATGTATCTGAATTCTAGTCCGACTCTAGACGACGGGAGTCGGTGCCTAGGGATCGGATCCATGGTCCCAGGACAATAAAGTGATTACGTAAAACATGTTGCACGCGCATGGGGTGATCTACGACGTGCATCGAGGATGTCATGTCTCCAGCTGATCATGCAATAGTCTGGATAGCTTTGCTGCTACTATGATCTGTTGTATAACTGGCTGATCGCATCCATGCTTCTGTCTGGACAAATTATGTCCGCCTCTTTGACACGCGTGGCCATCTAGCACTGTCGCCCTTTCCGCGGCAATGTCGCAACGACCGAACGAATCCCCTGTACGATCACCAACGTCTCCGGCGAATGGACGACCCCAAGACCGATCCATCAGTACTACCTCGCCCTTACCCCTATCTGATGGTGGTTCATTTCGCCAAAACACACCCCGAATGAGCGACGGTCGAGCGAGCGGGGAGTTGGAAGGCAGTACACTGGGCAGCATTTCACTTGAAAGGGACCAAAGGACACCAGGCCATAGAGCGACCCGGAGCTCAAGCGGATTTTTACTCGACTCATTGCCTCGTCCAAGAAGCACAAGACCTATTCTGCACCGCCCTCAACCGTCAGAATCCGCCAAAGAGAAGCGCAACGTCCCCGAACCGGATATAAATGTACACAAGAAACGCTCGCGACTTCCATGGAAACGTCATAAGCAGAAGTTATCGGAACTGGACTTGAAAGATGCAAGTCAGGCTTCAATTAGTGCCCCGCAAGCTTCCACGCCTCCTCGAGGACAGCCTTCGGGAAGCTCCTCGCAGCCTGAGGTACCGGAAAGCAACGTCGATGTACAACCTTCGACTGCCGCCCTCGATAGGGATTCCATACAGATCGTGAACTTAGCCTTGAGTCTCAATGAATCTCGGAGGAGGACAGCTTCAGGAATATTACCGGGCTCCGACAGCCTAAGACCGATATCTGCTGTCTCTAAAGCTGCTGTCCCTCCGGCCGGCAATTATGCGCATACTCCGCGAGCAGGAGACTTCCAGCGCGACTCGCCGTATCGCAACTTTACCCAGGCTCCTGGTACTCGATTGTCACAGGGCACGTTGCCGAACCTGGAGCGGTCATCCGTTGTAAATTTGTTGCCTCCATCGGCAGTTGAGGGGTTTCGAACATTCGAAATCTCCGGAAGCACTTTAGCCCGGGTTGAGAAAGCACGTAACCATTTTGATTTGTTTTATGAATATATGCGGCTGCTGCCATCACTGCCAGCCCTTCCAGACGCAGGCAAGGACGGCGCCGAGCCTAAACCCTGGAAATCCCACCGTGCGTACAACCCACTCCAAACAATTCGCAATCGCAAAGTCCGATATCGCGAAAGATCCCAGCTTGATGCAGATGCCGAAGGATGGCACGATATCGAAAGGGTTCACCAATGGATCAATGCCGTCGAGCGTGAATACAGACACACAGAACACGACCAGGTAGAATGCTTGAAGTTGCCACCTTTCAATCAGGCCGGGCGCCATGTACCCAATAGCGAGCATGAAGATGCTGACATCATGGGCGCATCTCCTCCTTCGAGTTTACGGCGGGTCAGCCGCACTAACAGCATGAAGACTCGTCGGCCACGCATGGAGTGGAAGATCTCGCCAGCCGAGCTTCTAGCTGACGCCGTGTGGCTGGAAGATGGGACTAACAAGGCGAAGATTGTCGACAAGGATGGCTATAAGCTGTACCCTGATCCGACAAAGCTAGTCATCAGGAAAGCACAAGCTGACTTTGTCACACCCCAGAAGCAGCAGACTTTGGTTGAAACGGAGGATTCTGGAGAGGCGCGTTCGTCCCCGCGGACTTCGCTGTCCAGTGCTCACCCTGCCTTGGCCCACGAATTCAAGAGCGTCCGTCGTGGGCGACACAGGCACCGATTTCGGAGCCATTCAAAAAGCCTACACAGCCGGAGTGCCTCCAGCAAAGGAAAGCCGACCACATGGGATAAAGTCAAGATGCGTTCGGGCAGTGTCTCGAGTTCTTCAAGCTCGGACTCAGGTGGTTCCATCGCCGACAAGCCTCGCCTGTCTCGCGAACATGTCCGTGAACATGTTCAAAGATTTGTTGACCATGCACACTCGAGGTCGCACATGCCCCTCACTAAATCCTCCACCGCCCTCAGCGCTGAAAAAGACAGGGGAAGGGCTCCACAGCCATCTGGACTGTCGCGGCTCGACACCCAGCAGTCTCCTAAGCATAGGGGTGGTTCTTTCTCATCACCTGGCAGTCCCGATTACCGGCCAGATCCCCGGATGTCCATGGAAGGAATGGATAGCACTGCTCCCAGCTCCCCTACCCAAGTTGGTTACTTCCCGAGCATAGCGGTGAACTTGTCTCCCCCTTCAAGTCGCTCTCCCTCGCCTGCAAAGAAGGGCCTTCGTCATAAAATAGCCTCGCGTCATGAACGCAGCAAGAGCAAACAAGGGGACCGAGATCGAGAGGGTGAAGATCGATTATTAGAGCCTGGTACTTTGAGCCGGCTGGGTACGACCACCTCAGAGCGGATGGAGGGCGTCTCCAAGCTGCAGCCGAGTCCTCTCCCTGACGTCGTGTCTTCTCCCTCTCGAGACAATCAAGCCACGGCCGACGAAACTCGCCCGGATGAGCATCGATCACGCAGAGCAATGCATCCCCCTGAATCGAAGTTGAGAGGAATATTCAAGGGACCGGGGCGCATTGCGGAGATCGTGGGGAGTAAAGTTGGGGACCGCATTTTGAAGAAAGACGAAGATCCTGGCTCTCGGAGATCATCGCCCGCCACTCCTTATGCATCGGATGATAGCGATTCTGACGAAGACTTCAAAGGCGAAAAGAAGTCTAGCGCTAAAGCCCTTCTACGGCGTCTACCGACGTTGACAGATGAGTCAGGGCGATTGACTCGCAAAGACTCTGGGAAGAACACGTCTCGGACCTTCAAATCTTCTCTGCCGAGCTTTACATCTCCCCTGCGCCAAGAAGCACGAAAGGAAGCTCCAGGGGGTCCTGGGTCTGGTAGTTCTGGTGAGCGACGTTCATCTACTGAAAAGTATGATTTCCGCGAACATCCCAGGAAATCGCTTGCGCGTAGCAAAACCCTCGATTTCAGCCCTTCACTGCAGCAGGGCCGGAGAAATCGCCACGAGATCACAGACGCCGCCGTTCCTTACAGCTTAACTCGACCCCCTGTGACTGGACTCGCCAATGCACGCGCATCCCCGGGAGTCTCACCGGACGGGACTCGCGGCGGACTTTCAGGCGCTAGTCGCGCCTGGAGCATATCCGGACGCAGTCTCCAATCCTTAGCCGACTCTGGCGTCCCCGGTAAACCAGAAGTTGAGCGCACCCGGGCTCTCCTGTTATCATCCGGTATCAAAGCCCGTGAGATCACTCGCAAAGCCCACACTGCCCGCGATCCACCTCCACACTGGCTTCAAAACTCCATGGGTCCTGGTCAATCCGTTCCATATGTAACCCGAATCAATGAATGGGATCTCGCTGCTCAAACCCTCTTACAGCGATTCGAATCGACCCAATACTCATTTCAACAATCCATGCATCACTTCTCAACTTCGACTTCTTTGCCTCTCCGTTCTCAGCTGAGGAACCTGGAAAAACTGGCTAATGACTCCCTGGCTCCCCGGGTCCGAGCCACGGCAAACGATGCTCAGGATCTATGTGTCCAGCTCAACTCTACTAGCACACTGGCTGTCAAGCAGCTGGGTGATGCTCTGGACAAAGGGATTCGCAAACGTCGCCGTCGATTGCGGTGGATTCGTCGTACTGGGTTTATGTTCTTGGAATGGGCTCTCGTGGGTATGCTTTGGTGGGTGTGGCTTATTGTCATGGCTTTCAAGCTTGTGCATGGTGTCTTCCGCGGTGCCTTTTCTGGTATTCGTTGGGTCTTGTGGCTTTGAGATCATTCTGCCTAAACTGGGTTCCGACCTTCCATCTTTCCTCTATTTCTTTCCGGTTTCCACGGCCTATATGGGATCCGTCTGTTCACATTACCTCTTTTTTTAACTCCGTCGTCTCTATTTGGCGTGCATATACCCTTCTAGTTAATTTTTAATCCCTGGTGTGTTCTTCTAATCCGTCATGCATGATTCAATGAGCGTTGCATTTGTTCCAATCTGATTCACATGCTGCGTGTATCTTCCCAATGTACATAATCTGGCTGGCTTCTAAATACACGATGATTCGGACAAAATCATCAGTCTCTTTTGATGTGGAATTTTACCTTTTCATCGTCAAACCTATAGGAGCATATCCATGGATCATGATCAAGTATAACAATGATCTATTTGTTCAGACAGGAGAGTAGAAAGTAGGTAGTATCATGATCTTGAAGTACATGTCCCAGAAAGTCACAAAGTGTTATAGTACAGAGGAGGGCTTTTGATGAGAGAAGTCGGGTAGTAAAGTAGCAAAGGTCTGAGCTGAGACCAAAAGCCTGCTGCTTCTTATAGTCCGACAAGAGCCAGTGCCAGGCACTGCCGGGCTCGGGTTGCCGAAGTGGTCGGGTTGGAATTGGAGGGGGAATTAATACATATTTATCGTCTATTTCTTGTGTCGATCAGCCTGGGCCTTCAGGTACTTGGCAATGAGTTCCTTCCTGTAAGTGAGAAAGAGTCAGTTAGTATCGTAACATGTTTGCCAGAGTTGGGTAGTTAAAGGGGTTGAAAACGTACTGCAGGTGAGGAGGAGCCTTCTCATAGTGACTGAACTCCATGGTATATTCACCCTTGCCCTGAGTAGCAGCGCGCAGGTTAGTGCTGAATCCGAACATGCCGTTCAAACTGCAGTCAGCGTAGATAGTGAACTCATCAACACCAGTCTCAGTGTCGTTGATTGTAGCACCGCGCTTGTTCAGCAGGCCGATGACATCACCCTGGAACTCGGTCGGGGCAGTGACGACGGTCTTCATGAGAGGTTCCAGGACAGAGGGCTGAGACTCAGCAAAGGCCTTGCGGAAGGCTTGTTGGGTGGCGTTCTTGAATGACATTTCGGACGAATCGGTCATGTGGGTGGCACCGTCGTTGATGACCATGCGAGTGCCGAGAACCTTGTGGCCGATGAGAGGACCCTTCTCACAAGAGAGGTTGAAACCTTTCTCACAAGCGTACAGGAACTTCTCGGAAATGCTGCCTCCGACGACTTGCTGTTCGAATTTGTTGTCCTCGAGGGCTCCCGTGGGCTCCATGTATCCCATGACACGGGCGAATTCACCGGGTCCACCGGATTGCTTCTTGAGCAGGTGGTCGAATTCGACGCGGTTGCCGATGGTCTCGCGGTAGGCGACCTGGGGCTGGCCGGTTTCGCAGTCGACGCGGTACTCGCGGCGCATGCGCTCAACGTAGATGTCAAGGTGGAGTTCACCCATACCGGAGATAATGGTTTGGTCGCTTTCGCTGTCGTAGGTCACACGGAAAGTAGGGTCCTCGCGCTGGAATCGGGCCATGGCCTTGGAGAAGTTGGCGCCGTCCTTGCTCTGCTTGGGCTTGATGGAGAGTGAGATGACGGGCTCGGGAACGAACATGGATGACATGCTGTAGCCGAGGGTTCCATCTGTGAAGGTATCACCGGAAGCGCACTCAATACCGAACACGGCACAGATCTCACCGGCGCCGATCTCGCTGACTTCCTCCATCTCGTTGGAGTGCATGCGAACAATACGGGGAACCTTGACTTTCTTGCTGTTGCGAGCGTTGAAGACGTTGGAACCCTTGCGGAGGGTGCCTTGGTAGACACGGATGTAGGTCAATTGACCGAAGTTGCTCTCCTCAAGCTTGAAGGCAAGACCGACAAAAGGAAGGGAGTTATAGGGGACGAGCTTGACGGATGCTTCGTCACGCTTCTGATCAAGAGCCAAGTTCTCAACCTCGGAGGGGTTGGGAAGATAGTCAATGACACCGTCCAACATAGGCTGGACTGACTTGTTGGCCAGAGCAGATCCCATGAAGACAGGGGTGAACTTCAATCCAATGGTGGCGCGGCGGATGGCGGCCCGAATCTGATCCTCGCTGGGGGTGAGCTCCTCCAAAAACAGTTCGGCGATCTCATCATCGACATCGGCAAGAGTCTCAATGAGCATGTTGCGGCGTTCTTCGGCAAGGGCCTTGACCTTCTCGGGAATTTCATCCTTTTCAACGATCTCTTCACCGCTGTCTCCAACGTTGTAAAGAGCCTTCATGCGGATCAAATCAACGACACCCTCGAACTCGTCCTCGGCACCAATAGGCACCTGCACAGCAGCCGCGGGAATCTTGAGCTTAGTGTTAATCTGATCAACCGCCTTGAATGGGTTAGCACCCATACGATCCATCTTGTTGACGAACGAGATGCGAGGAACGTTGTAGCGGCGCATTTGGCGATCAACAGTAATCGTCTGGGACTGGACACCGGAGACAGCACACAGAATCATAACGGCACCGTCCAGAACGCGCAGCGCTCTCTCTACCTCGATGGTAAAATCAATGTGACCGGGAGTATCAATCAAGTTCAGGTGGTACTTCTGCTCAACACCCTCCTTGTCCTTCTTAACCCAGTCACAGAAAGTGGCGGCGGATTGAATGGTGATACCCTTCTCACGTTCTAAGTCCATGGAATCCATCTTGGCACCGACGCTGTCACGCCCGCGGACCTCGTGGATAGCCTTGATACGACCGGTGTAGAAAAGAACTCGCTCTGTACAGGTGGTTTTACCGCTGTCGATGTGGGCCTGCGTAGAAACATTCTGATTAGATACCACTAAAAGGGAAACAAGAATCAATTGGGATGTCACGTACCGCAATACCAATATTGCGACATTTGCTCAGACGAGCGGCTTCGACCGGATCCAGGTTGTCGATAATTGCGGCTTGGGACAGGCCCTCGGGGTTGGCCTTAGCAGCCTCGAGCCTGAGATGCATTAGAGATGAAGACCGGATATAGGTTGGTTCAGCATATACTCACACAGCGGAGGCAACAGCAGAGGAGTTTCGTCGCTGGCTCCATTGTCCCAACTTTGACTGATAGACCGGCGCAACAGCGGCGGACCGGAACGCGGCCGTGGACGCGCATCGCGGACGCAGAAGAATCTGCGGCTGAAAGCGAGCTGATCTGGTCAAGCCAGACACCGCGCGGGACTGTAACCGTGCAAGAGAAGGAGACCGCATGGTGAAGATCCACTCGCACCGATATTGCAACGATCAACGCGGATTCAACGTTTAGTTGTCTCCCCGAAAAAAGTTCGGGGAAGCCAGGAACGCGTCACGTGATGATTTACATCGGGTCATCGGCCCATCAGAGCCGGCCCCGACCCCGGTGAATTACAATTGGACGCAGGATGGACCTGGCACTGGGATATTGATGTGACAGGTGCAATCTCGTTAGTTTGGAGCCCTGGCCCTGGGTAAGCACCTGGCCTAAGTGAAATAGGCAATCATCCATGGAGATTAGCCATACGAAAAAGTCAAGACTAGAGATCATGATCTTGAGTAGAATTGAAACATGAGAGGCAGAAGACCGGATTGCCATACTAATATACACGAAAAAGACACAAGCGCCGCGGTATCCAACCACTGTCTGGTTTTAAAACAAGATTGCAAAGGTATGCAGCCCATCCACGTCCCGAGACGACAAGTCGTGTACCCAATGAACCTGAAAAGAGTGCGATCAATCGGAAGCACCATTACATGCTCAGAGAGCCCGCCGATATCTCAGATAGGTCGAGTAAACGTCGCCTCGGGACTCGGAGGATGAAGCGAAGCACGCTGCCGGAGGAAACAATGCAAAGCAAGAACTCTATTTTCCCTGCCGTTGCTTGTGTTTAGGGTTCTTCGAGCTGAACAAGAGAACAACATATTAGCATTGGACACTTTGCACTTAATGGCCCGGGGTAACCAAGACTCACCAGATGATGTAAACACGACCCTTGCGGTGAACGGGCTATTCAGCAGTCAGCACCAGCCATTATATATCCCATAGTCAATCCAATATGATATCCTGAGTAGTCCCGCTCATACCTTGCAACCATCACATAATCTTTTAACAGAAGACCGGGTCTTCATCCCCCGGACCTGCTCCACCTGTCTAGTAGACGCATTGGCAACGGCGACAGCATTGCGGGACTCTGCCTGGCTGCGGAGCCTCGTCAGGCTGTTCTGGATCATGTGCGAAAAGGGCCGTAATGATGCCGCGCGGGTGTTCACAGAGGGGAGGAACTGGCGGAGGGCTCCGGAGGAGGCACCGAAGACGGCGCGGAGGGAGAACATGGCGGCGGGGCCTGGGAACAATCTGTGTTCACGAAAGGTCGATCGGACACTGTGCCTCGAGTTTCAGGGGATTTGAAACAAGAGGTAGCGAGTGGCGGTGCCCGTTGTTGTTTGTCTCCGAAGTTCTCTTGTGCTGTGAATCGTGATCGGCGATCGCAAATGTTGGCCGGAGGTTCTGTATCGCCGGGCGGCCGAGGTGGGCCCGCTGTGATTGGTTGGTTTGGTATACAATGGACGACCACTGTCAAAGAATGGGAATGGGGGTTGGAATGAATTAGAGACTCCAATATGAATTCAGAAATACTTAAGAGTCCAAAGTCGATCGAGTGATTGGCATCTCATCTTGGCTACATTATCCATGGACGTGAAGCGAGCTGGCTCAATTTATGTCAGCCTACGGAGTAGACAGCTCAAGATCAGGCTCGATTTGCCGGACAACCTCCCTCGCAGATAAGATAGACCAGTATGCTCAAGTCTAGAAGGACGTGTATGTATGTGGTCTTCTGCCCCAAGTAAGAAACAAGAAGCAACTGTGCGAGATATTATACAAAAAACCTCTCTAAGAACCAAGAACCAAACGCCAACAAAAGACCAAATATGTAGGCCTCAGCCTTCAACCGCTTGAATAAATAACAAGTTATGACTATGCATCTTTTCGTTGGTGAAATCCCCAAAATCAAAGCTTATTCAGAACGCAGAAAGGTCTTGTACGTAGGAGAATCAGTGTGCTCACTGAACGGATAACCCAGATCCCGAAGGAAAGCCTCCAAATCCTCCTTTTCCGGTGACGGGCACTGGATTCCAGCCAGAACTTTGCCAACGTCACCACCGTAGTTACGATAGTGGAACAGAGAGATGTTTTGCTTCGGGCGCAGGGTTGCAAGGAACTTGGCGAGAGCACCTGGACGCTCAGGGAACTCGAACATGAAGATACGCTCATCGGCCACGTTGCAGCGGCCGCCAACGAGGAACCGCAGATGACGCTTGGCAAGCTCGTCATCGCTCAAATCCCGGCAGCTCATGCCGCCTTTCTCCAACTGGGTCATGATCTTGGCCAGATCTTCGCGGCCGGTCGTGGCGGAAAGAGAAATACCCATCAACACATCTGCGGATTCATCGCGAGCATAGCGGTAGTTGAATGCGGTGACGGCGTGGGGCAGCACGATTTCGACAAGCTTGGCAAACGTGCCAGGTTGTTCCGGGATCTTGACGCTCAGGAGGGCTTCCTTCTTCTCGCCGAGAGCGGCGCGCTCAGCAACGAACCGCAGGCGGTCGAAGTCCATGTTGGCACCCGAGGTAATCGCGATCAGCTCGCGGTTAGGGTCGGGGCTAGGGTTCTTGGCGATGTACTTCTTCAAACCGGCAAGAGCGAGAGCACCGGCGGGCTCGACGATGGACCGGGTATCTTCGAAAGCGTCCTTGATGGCTGCGCAAGTCTCGTCGGTGCTCACCTGGATGACCTCGTCGATCACCTCTCGGCTGAGACGCCAGGTCTCTTCGCCGATGGACTTGACTGCTGCGCCATCCGCGAAGAGGCCGACCTCCTTGAGGAAGACTCGGCTGCCCGCATCGAGAGACTGAGTCATGGCATTGGCATCGTAGGCCTCCACGCCAATGACCTTGACCTGGGGAGCGATGCGCTTGAGATAGACGCCAATACCGGCAATCAAACCGCCTCCACCGACAGCACAGAAGACTGCCTCCAACTTGTCCAGGTTTGCTTGGCGCAGAAGCTCCATTCCAATAGTGCCCTGACCGGCAATGACATAGGGATCGTCAAACGGCGGAATGTTGGTCAGACCGTGCTGCTTCTCCAGTCGGTGGGCCTCGTCCTTTGCGGCGTCGAAATCCTGTCCGTGGAGTACGACGCTTCCTCCCAAGCGGGCGACATTCAAATGTTTAATGGCTGGCGTACCCGAGGGCATGACGATGGTGGCAGGGATTCTGAGCTTGCGAGCGGAAAATGCCACGCCCTGCGCATGGTTACCTATCATGGCTTTAGTAAGATGAAACAATTCGTTCTTATCGAATGATAAACTGACCTGCAGAGCAAGCAATAACACCCTTCCACCGCTGCTCATCATTCAAATGAGCCATCTTGTTGTATGCGCCACGCAGCTTGAAGCTGAAAACAGGCAGCAGATCCTCCCGCTTGAGAAGGATTCGGCTTTCCAGCCTGTTGCTGAGGTTGACCGCATGGGTGAGGGGGCTCTCTTCAATAACATCGTAAACTCGTGACGTCAAAATCAATCGGAGATACTAGATGGCGGGGTAATGCGTTAGCATTGGGACTTTTTCTCGTGCATTGTCCAGGCTCACATACATCTGGGTATCCATTAGGAAGCAGGAAAGCTTCAGGAATGCCCCAATTGGGAGGCAAGCCTGGGGTATGTTGCTCGCGCTGAGAGGGCGGTGTCGGAGCGGCGGTATACTCAGTCAAGGCAAGCCCACTCATTTTGGGAGTGACGGGCGAGACCGGCGTCGAGAAACCGTTTGTGGGAGTCTCGGACATATTGACTGTGGGATTGGATAGATCCCAAATGATGGTCATGAAGATTTAAAGACTTGACGGGAGGCGAGACTATGAGTCTATGACTTTTTTTCTGGAGGCGGGACCGGTGATCGGAGGGCCTTTGTCATCAGCCCTTAGCGCTAGCCCTAAAGAAAGCTTGACTTGGGGTACGGTGTAAGAGATTAGATGAACTGAAGTGAGTCAGAGTAGGTTGTGGTCAGAAGGATTCCCTAGACTCTAGAGGGATTTTGTTGGATGGTCCGTCTGGCAGTCTTGTGGAGGAAAGAAGTGAACTTGGGGAGGTCGAGAAGTACGGAGTAGATAGATAGCGGTCAAGCATCCATGTAGTGTTGTGAGTACTATTTCTGCAGTGTATCGTCCGATTGTAAATCATGAGACAATTATCTTCTTAAAGAATAGCTAATCTTCCGAATAGTTCAATAGATAGCTCTGTATAGGAGACCTTAGTACTCCGTACCTCGCATACTTTTGAAACTCCCCGCCGGTAGTTACATAACCCGACCTTGAAAACTTGGCGTCATATCACAGCTCGACCCTGTACGCCTCCCAGCATAGCATTTCAAGGTTCAATCCAACCTCAACCCTTCAAAATTGAGCCCGAAAACTCTGTCATTGAAGTAACATTCTCTACAACCAGGCAGTCAGGCAGATAGCTCACCGCAAAACCATCCCCGAAAACTCCGCATCCCGTGGCCACAATCCATCTCCGCACGACCGTCAACACATCCCCAACCACCTTCACCATGGAGCGCGATCCAATGCCGTCGTCATTCGACGACAACCCGTACGTGAAAACTAAAAGAAACATCCGCGTCCCCCGAATTCTACACCACGCAGTGCCACCAAAAAACCGAACCAGAACCGCCAGCTAACAACCGCCCGAACAGACACTTTACCGAAGAAACAGGCATGCAAAAGTTCACCCGCCGCCTCAAAGAAGAGCCTCTCGTTCCCCTCGGTGCGTATTACCTACAAACCCACCTCAAAATACCTTCTCTCTCCTCTCCCAAAACTAACCTACCATCAACAGGCTGCGCCGCAACATGTTACGCCCTCTACCGCGCCTACCGCTCCATGAAATCCGGCGACTCAGTCGAGATGAACCGGATGTTCCGGGCGCGTATCTACGCGCAAGCCTTCACACTCGTCGCCCTCGTCGCCGGCGGAATGTACTTCAAGACGGAACGACAGCAGCGCCGGGAATTCGAACAGGCGGTGGAACTACGCAAGAAACAGGAGAAGCGCGATGCTTGGCTGCGCGAGCTGGAGATTCGCGATAAGGAGGATCGCGAGTGGAGGGAGCGTCATGCGGCTATTGAGGCTGCGGCTAAGGAGGCGGGGAGTAGGTCTGCCGCGCCGCGGAGTGAGCCTGGTGCGGCGAGGTCGGCGATTGAGGTTGGTGATCAGAAGGTTGTTGGTGTTCTTGATGCTGTAAGGGTGCTTTTGGAGAGGAGATGAGTGGGTTTGTATGATAGGTCGGCTTGAGTTATGCTTTTTATTCTATCTTGTATATTTGCATGGCGAATCTCCATTCGGGCGGTGATTGGAGTTATGAAATTGTCTATGCTGTAGGTACGGGGTACGGAGTACTATTTTCACCTAGAATGCATGAAAAAAGGTTCGGAAGTACGGAGTATGCACAATGAGCTCACGTGGGTGTCATATCCGGGTCTCTTGCAGGTTATGTATGGGGAATCACTGAATCAGTATGAAGTATACAAACTACCGAGGTCGAGGGAAAGTCAATATTGATCCGCGCCGGACAACTCTTGATTGGCGCCACCGACACCAGCAAACAAGATAAACCACACTTTACGCATGATCCTGGACCCTGGTAGGATCTCATATTGTAAACGCTGGCCCGAAAAGCCCATTCGGCTTGGCCGAGGCAATCACATGAGATCGACAAGGCTAGCGTCTGCGCCAAACCGAACCTATCATTCCACAATTCAGACCAGGGCCCTCAGACTGCCAGGGCAGGACAAAGAAGTTCCTGTTCATAAAAAACCCAAAATGCGCTGGGCTGAATAGATCAACGCTTGATCTGGTCTGATGGCTAGACGTGCATAAGAAAGTTGATCCTGATCCAGGGCGGGGAAAAAGTCAACAGCCCAAACCAAACCCTAACTCGGAAGTCATCAGGGATTATCAAAAAGGAACAAAATTCGAGATTTCCCTGTAAACTTTTTCAGATTTCCCTGGTCTCCACACACCATCGGGTTCATGTCTATGCTAATCTTCCCCTGATGCATCTTTTCCTCCCGAAAACTGTGCCCATGACGTTTGGGCTGGTCCCTGGCTGTTTTAGTCGAGACGAGATTCGAGAGCCTTGTGGATCCTCTATCACGTTCACAAGTACGCAGCGTATAAAGTCCCAGGACAATCCCTTATGACAGTACCCCGTAGATCCTTTTGGTTTCAATTCTTTTCTCCATCGCCCGACTACAACGTCGTATAACTATACCTGACCTTCATACACTCCGCGCTCTATACGTTTAAACCCTCTCTCTCACATCCAAAAGAGCCATCAGCCATCAAAAGAGAAACACCGAAAGAAAAAGAAAAAAGAGAAAAAACCACCAAAATGCTCACCTGGATCTACCCCCTCCGCGTCCTCCAGGCCATCCTATCCCTAGCCACCATCGGCCTAACCGCCTACGGTTCGTCCCAACTCACTCCCACCTACCATACAATCCCCAATCCAAGACCTCCCTACATACCCTACTCTAACCCCACGGAAAACGAAACCCATACTAAACCCCAACACAGAAATCGCCTCCCTATACGACAAATGGTCCTACTCAAACGTAATCTACTACATGCTCTTCAACGGCTGCTGGACAACAGCCATAGCAGTGCCCTATCTCGGTCTCGCCCCGCTAGCCTTCCCGCGCTTCTCTCACGAATTCGCCATCCCAGCAATGGAGCTGATCACCGGCGGGTTATGGCTATCCGGCTGGATTGCGCTTGCTGCGCTGATGCCCTCGCCTGGAGCTTGTCATTATGCTAGTTGCCATGCTTTGCAGGCGCTTGTTGTTGTTGGGGCTGTGCAATGGTGAGTTGATGTCCTGAAACAAACAAGAAAAAGCATTGAGCATTGAGCAATGAATTGAATGAATGGAATGGATGTACTAATACGGTGTTTAGGGCTACGTTCGTCGTGACAAATGCTTTCGCGCTTATCGATGTTAAGAACAGTCGGAAGAATTCTAAGCGTCATGCTGCTGAGCGGGCGCCGGAGATGGCTGCTAATGGTAATGGGGTTGCGCCTGATACTGCTGCGGAGAATACCGTTTAGGTTCGTTGTATGCAGTATGGCGTGGATATTGCGAGTGGTTGAGTTCCATGAAAGTGATACCCCCTTGGGCTTGACTCTGATGAACGTATGCAAGATATGGGTGCTTTTGTTTGTATTGTTAGAGACTGTTCCAGTCTGACAGGTTCTTTGTTTTTTTTCTGAGGTGCTATGCTGGGATTCGTTGGTCACGAAGTTTACTTAGTTAATGTTAATACGATAATCTCCTTCTTTATACCTGGGTATCTGAGACGAATGCAAGAGTAGAGGGCTGTCTCTAATGCAACTTGGAGTTGAGCTTCATACTGCAATGCTAAGTCAATCACTGAACAAATTGATTCCATTCCGCGCATGCAATTCATCAATAATGCCCTTCTTACAAACTCCATGTCCCTCGAAAACATCACAGCAAACCAAATCCAACCTAACACATCATATATACACCCGTAGCTATACACGGAGTCACAGACCCATGACCTACCTACCCTACCCCATCAGGTCCATTTTAACATCCTGCTCCATCGACTTCACACCACTCTGCCCACTCTGCATCTCCTCATGAAAACCAAGGACCTCGCTGTACCTGACTCACAAATGAGAATGTCGCCACAGGATACATAATCATGCTCCAGATCCATGTTGCATATACACTTACATGATCGTCTTCCATACACTAGCGGGAAGGTTAGCGTCAAGGAACCCCCAGTCGAATTTCTTCGACACGACTGGTTCGTCGTCAGGGTCGTGGTAGGGAGCGAGATAAGGGGGAGGAGAGGGCATCTGTTGCGGAGATGCGGACTTCGGGGTTGAATTCGAGCATTTTGTCGAGGAGGGCGAGGGCTATCCATCCGATCAGCATTTATATTCCATTCGATTCAGGATGATTCATGAAGTGTGCCCACGGGCAGACATACCATCACCGTTAGCCGTGGGGATAATCTCAGCCATGGGCTTACGGGCTCGTTTTGGTAGGGATTTGATGAAGTTTATTGTCTGTGACGAACGGATTAGCACTGCTAGGTTATATCAACCTGATCCCTCCAGGTAGGTAATTAAGTCGATAGTACTCACATTCTCACTCGTGATATTGTTGATCATCTCCTCCGGCGGATTCCCCAATATATCAGTAATAACAGTAAACTGGTTAACGTGGTTCTTCCCGGGGAACAGCGGCTCCCCGAGCATTAATTCGGCAAAGATGCAGCCAACGCTCCATATATCGACTTTTTCTGTATATTTGCGCCAGGTGAGCATGATCTCCGGGGCGCGGTAGTACCTCGTCGAGACGTAGCCGGTCATCTGCATATCTTGAACACGGGCGAGACCGAAGTCGCAGATTTTCAGGTCACAGTTTTCGTTGACGAGGATGTTGCTTGGTTTTAGGTCTCGATGGACAACACCGGCTGAATGGAGGTATTTTAGGCCGCGCTGGTGGTAAGGTTAGAATACTGAATTGGTAGATTGTGGTTGTCGAGTAGGTCTAGACGAACCATTATTTGGTACATGAAGTATTGGGCGAATTGGTCTTCGACTCTTCTCGATTTTAAAATGGTGTTCAGGTCTGTTGCCATTAACTCTGTCACGATGTATCTGGGGTTTATCAGTTCTTTCTGTTCTGTATGGTGGAATTGAGTGTTTCATACATGTCTTCAGAGGGCGAGATGAATAGGTCGGTCAAGTTGATGATCTGGCCGTCAGTCAGACCTTTCGTCCCACTCATTTTTCAACCCAACAGTCGCGAATACATACATTCTCATGGCGCAGTTGCCTAAGTAATTGAATCTCTCGAAAAACATTCCTCGCCATAGCCTCACTTGCAAAAGGCTCGGCGAGCTTCTTCACGGCGACAGTCCGATGAACAAGCTGGTCTTTCGCGGAACTGCATCTCAGTGAAAGTAAATATCAGCTTTGACTTTTGGTCATCTCTATCTTTCCAGTTTGGAGACGATACCAGACAAGCCCAGACACTCCCAGCCCGAGTGGCTTCCAATCCGTATATCTGGAATGGATCATAGTCTTAGCATACATCTGACAAGATCTACCGATGAGGCTCTCTTTCTAACCGTTCTGTTGTCTCAAATATAGTTCCCATTACTGATTTCTGGGAGAAACCCGCCAATTGCTCCCCGTAGGGTGGTGTGGGTAGGCCCGAGTGTGCCATGGAGCCAGGGAACTATGTGAATAACGCCAAGACTGTTTATAGTACAGATGAAGACCGCGGATATTCCAAAGAAAGATGCGTCAAGACTCAAGAGACGTGGGTATCGTAAGAAGTGATTCGTGAAATATGAAAAGAAAGATAGAGACCAGAAAAGAAATCCACGCTCTGGGACAGTTGTACCTGTATAAGAGGCCGCGACGCCGTCCGGTGCTTGGCAGGGAATAATGACATCATAGGCTTCGAGGGAGATCGATTTCGATCTTCCTCGGCGCGCCGCGCAGCCCTATCGTCGAATGACCATCGTCAGTGGCAGTCACTTCCGAATGACTTTCACCGTGATTTGCATATCAACCATGTATTGACCACTGGCCCCTTTGGAATGTTATCATGTGTTGTGGTAACTTGGTGATTCCCCACATTCACAATTTCACGATGCGACACGATTAGGTGGTTCAGGACTTCAGGCTTGCAGGCGATCAGTGCTTCAGTGGGCCTTATAACCCAGTCAAATGAAACTAGCATCAATCATTCTGAGGCGTTCTAGACTTTGAGGGCTGACTGTCAGAATGGCATTGTGGCACTGGAAACTGCGCCCCGTTTCCGGCGTTGTGGTTCAAAAGCGGAGATCTTGGAAGTAGAATCGTAGACTCGTATATTCGTAAACTAAAGTATTTGGCAGTTATCTCCGATATCAAGAAGTTTTGATAGAAAGAACGAAGAAAAAAAATGGGAAAAGAAAGAAAAGTAGGTATTATACAACAGCGCTAATAAAACGTCAGAACCAACCGCGAACGCCAAAGGCAAAACTCCCCTCAAGGATATAGAGACTCCGCATCGATAAAATTCTCAAACAAAGAATCAGTGAACCCAGGATTCGGTTCATTGACATTTGGCTCATAGACCAAATCGTTCGCAGGCTTGGGGAACATCGGCCACTGAGATTCGTACACGCCTGCGCCTGCGCCTGTAGTAACCAACCCGTTGTCCTCTACAACCGACTCATCCGACCAGTTCCCCGTCGACACGGGCGAGCTTCTGTCTGGGCTGGAGGTTGAACTGAATGAGGAACGGGTGAGAACGGCGTCGGTCATTTTGGCGAGTTGTTCGTTGATCCGTTGGTCATCGCATTTGGCATGTTGGAAGATGAGGTTCTTCAGATCCCAGATTTCTTCGCGGAGACAGTTGAGTTGGGCGATGAGGAGGTCTTTCTTTTCTGTTTCATCGCTGAGACGCCGCTCGATCTGTTTGTGTTCGCGCTTCTTGCGCTCACGGCATTTGTTGGCGGCGATGCGGTTGCGTTCGAGGTGTTTGGCTCGCTCTGGAGTGATGTTTTGGGAGCGTTGTGATGATACGGTCTTCATAGTTGGGATTTTCAATGAGATTAATAGTTTTAATTTGATTGGAGATAAAAGGTAGATGTAGAGGTAGTGGTAGGGTAGTGGTGTGGTTTTATTAGTGGGAGAGGATGAGTACAAGATTAAGTATTAAGCGTTGGTCAATGGAGCAAGTATGCGAGTTAGACTGTTTCATATACGCAGTACGTACTACTCTTGTTATAGTCAGGAAACATGAGTCTGGACCATAATGGATGACGTATTTTATTCTTCTGGCCAGGATGAAAGCAAGCTTCCAACTCAACTTTGGCCGTTTCCGGCTTTCCATCCAATCACTTTGCAGATCCTCCAAGGTCCCACAAGGTGATAGGAGGATAAAAGCAGGAAAATCGGTAACTGTGGGGTGATGACCAGGTTAACTGTGTACAGCATCCAAGCTGTACTGCGCATCTTTCATTGATTCTTCAGGCTCTTTCCAGTAGATCGATCTCCACTCATGAACTGACATCACTGTAGATCAAAACAAGGGTGAGCTAACTAATCTTTTCGAATACATAACTGACTATTTCAATGAGTTGACGTTAACTACTGAATAGTTACCATTATCATCCTTCATAAACCTACTCATCATCCTCATAGTTCACCCTCCATGGATACTTGAGCCACCCCGTCTAATTGGCGGGCGACTGACCCGACCCAACGGGTACTTGGAAAGTCATCCGCAAGCCTCCACATCCCCCCCATCCCCACATCCCTGGCTTTCCCACTTACAAGTTACGAGTTACGAACACAAGTTCCCACGGCTATATTATCCGCTATCAAGTTACCGCCATCGACTCTTCCAGAACCTGGAAGCGCCATGCAAAACTGCACGCCGTTTTTCTTACCCCTCAATCTTGGCCTGCAGGGGTTGGTATGGACCAATAATGTCGAAGCAGGATATGCTCGTATCCTTGTTGAGAGTGGGGACTGTCAGATTTTAGTGTCATATGCCGAGAGGCTGCTAGGTCATCGAAAACCTTAGGTACTTTGTACATACCCCAGGTGTTTGGCATCTATCACTAGCTTGTTTCTGGTACAGGTAACAGGGATGGTGCCAGGTGGGGTGATATGGGAAAAGATCGACCATAATGTGGATGTGCCCACTGCCCGGGCTCTGATCACTTTAGAGTCTGGCCTCCATACGCAGTACTGTGTCGATACTGCGTATGTCGGCAGCCGGCTATCGACCCAATCCGCGGAGTTACTTCTCGAGTTTTCTGTTTGGTCGGCGTGTAGGTTCCCGGCTCCATTTCTCGTCTCTGGGAGCACCTCAAAAGGTCGTCATCGGACGCGCCGTATAATCATCACACAATATGAACTGAAGGATGGAACATTTGGAACATTGGAAAGAACCTGGCAGAGTACCTAAACTGAGGGGCCAAAAACGGTACAACAGCGTGCGCCAAGCGCACCCCAATCAACAATGTACCATCTTCTCCACCCGGAGTCATACGCAGTACCGCACCAGGACAGCAACTCACGCCCGAGATCAGATAAAGTGCAAAGCAGATCCAACCCCTACAATATGATACAGAAACAGAAGCTTATATTCACAAGAAACGCCTATCCAAGCACAATTAAATCCTCGACCGATCAACCAGCGACCTGTTCATCAATGTACCGCCTCATCGTCTCAAACTCCGACTTACCAGTCTGCAAGCCATTAGCAAAGCAACTTAGATACTTCCCCTTTCCAGGTCCTTTCTGATATACACACCGAAAGTAAATACCGAATATGTTGCTACAAAAGAAAAGCGTCAGTCAACTATCCCCAAAACCCACACTATCCAAGGTCCAACGGGATGGGATGGAACAGGAAGAGAACCCCACATACCAAATCCTCAACATTCCTATGTCTCTCAAACTCCTCACGCGCATATCTATGCAACTCAGTCCTCGTCGACGAGGGTGGAATTTCTAAGTCGCATCAGTTTAGTTAGTTGCTATATCTTACTGCGTATATCTTTCGGGAGATTGAAGCCATAGCATTTGACCGTTGACCACGTACTGATTAATGCTCGGACGATTTCTCGCCAGAATGAGATCACGCGTTGTCTTTGGATGAACTGGTGTTTCACTTTTATTAGTATCTGATCTGGAGACTGGATCTTCGGTTTTATACTGCTACTGCAGACAATGCTTCCAAGACTCGGCTCGAGGTTGGGTGTTCACTTACATGGTCTAGACTGACCGAAGGCTTTTTCAGCTTGGAGGGTCGGGCTCGCGCGATTGTGGCGAGGAGGTGGGGAGAGGGCCGCATATCAGTTATCAGTCTGTATTTGTGTTGGGGACATAAAGAAGCAGATTAAATTGATTTTTATCTAGTTGACCAGTGAGGTTGTCGATTCTCACGTTGTCGTTAGGATAGAGAGAGCGGTGAGGAATATTCTGCCGGCGATGTTGAATAGAATGGTCACGTGCCTCCCGAAGAGGTTAAAGATCGGAAGATGATGCCGATGTCAGGATAAGTTGTTAATGTACGATGTTAGAATGTATGATGGTAGGTACGAGATGGAGAACCGGAACAGCCACTTATAGAGTGTATCCAAGTGCGTAGAATTAAATCGCATAAACGATATCTAGTTATCTAGTCACTTTTCAGAACCTTAGGGTTCTAATTTACTCCTGCAGAGGACCACCCATGCCGCTGAATGTGACACTCTTGATAGTCATGAACTCGTCAATACCGTACTTGCTGCCCTCGCGACCGAAACCACTCTGCTTGACACCACCGAATCTAAACAAGGTTAGTAGTGGTCCATGGACATACCAAAACAAATGGGAAAAACTCACGGTGAGGCAACATCACTGATCAAACCAGTGTTAACACCGACCATACCGACCTCCAGGGTCTCAGCAACACGGAAGATGCGGCGAATATTGCTACTGAAGAAGTAACCGGCCAGACCAACCTCGGCACGGTTAGCCAGGTCAACAACCTCCTTCTCAGTCTTGAAGGGGAAGAGACCGGCCACGGGACCGAAAGTCTCCTCTGAAGCGATGAGCATGTCCTTGCTCATGCCGGTGAGAACAGTGGGGTGGTAGAAGTTAGGTCCGAGAGCCGTAGCCTTCTCGCCACCAATGACAACCTTGGCACCCTTGGAAATAGCGTCCTGCACATGCTCGTGGGCCTTGTTGGCAGCACGCTCGTGAATGACAGGACCGTGGGTGATGCCGTCTCCGAAACCGCCGCCGAGCTTGAAGTCCTTGACCTTCTCGACGAAGCGCTTGCTGAACTCCTCATACACACCCTCCTGGACGTAGATGCGGTTGGCGCACACGCAGGTCTGGCCAGAGCTGCGGAACTTGGAGGCGATGGCACCGGCAACGGCGGCGTCGAGGTCCTCGACATCGTCGAACACAATGAAAGGCGCGTTACCGCCGAGCTCCCAGGAGACCTTCTTGATGGTCGAAGCAGACTGCTTCATGAGAAGGCGGCCGACATTAGTCGAGCCGGTGAAGGAGACTTTGCGCACTTCGGGGTGGGTGGTGATGAGCTCGCCGACTTCGGGAGTGTTCTTCGACGAGGTCACGAAGTTGACGACACCCTTGGGGATTCCAGCCCGGTGTGCAAGCTCAGCGATGGCGTTGGCGGTGAAGGGGGTCTCCTGAGGAGACTTGGCCACAACTGTGCAACCCGCCGCCAGGGCGGGACCAATCTTGCGCGTAATCATGGCCGCGGGGAAGTTCCACGGGGTGATCAGACCGCAGACACCTACGGGCTGCTTGAGAGTAATGACACGGTTTCCGGGCACGGTGGCGGGGATGGTGTCACCGTATGTGCGGGGAGCCTCTTCACTGAACCACTCGAAGAAGCTGGCGGCATAGTTCACCTCACCCTTCGCATCGGCCAAAGGCTTTCCGTTCTCCCATGTGATCAATTTGGCCAGATCATCTGCGTTCTCCATCATCAAATCGTACCACCGGCGCAGCATGCGTGCACGCTCACGGCCGAGGGTTGTGCGGAATTTGGGGAAGGCTTCGGAGGCGGCCTGGATCGCCTTCTCGACATCGGATACATCGAGCTCGGGGCATGTTCCGATCAATTTGCCAGTGGCCGGGTCTGGCAAAAATTGGGATTAGTAACTTTCTTTCACATGGATCTTTGGGGGTTTTGAGTAATTACCATGGACCTCGAAGGTCTCGCCGGACTTCGCATCGACCCATTCGCCATTGATGTACGCCTTCTCAATGAAGAGCGACTGGTCTTTTAACTGCAAGTAATCGGTCAGTACATGCCGTATGTCCGCGATCGGAGGCAAATGCCTACCTGTGGTGCGCTGTGCTGCATGCTGTAGAGTCTCTGTGGGCGAAGTGTGGGAATGGAGAAGGGGTATCTAGGGCGGGGTCTCAAGAATTGGCGTGCAGCAGGGCGAATGATGCGGTCCATTATAACGGTGATCTCTCCGAGGGGAGAGTGATTAGAAATACAGGGAAAGAGGGAGGAAGTCCAAGAGTGCGGGGATATTGGAGTTGGGGACGCCTTTAATAGGACTCAGGTAGTTTGGTACACGGAGAGTGGCCGGTGTTCTGGAATTTATTGGCTGGATGATGATTGCTCTTTGAGTCCGAGATGGCACCGAGGACGGAGGTTTCGGTCAAGATGTGAGTAATGGTAATTAATGGGATTTTGGGATCTTGCGCCATCTTTGGAGTTGACAAGGAGAGCTCCATGTTTAAGCGGGGAATTGTGGAGTTGATGTCATTTTGACTACCGTTCACCTATCAGGTTGTCTGCTTGTTCTGTTGTTACTTAATGGCCTATATCTGGATGCTGAGTGATCTCATGCTATTAAACAAATCTACGTTCACAGTCTAGTCAAATTTGCCTATGCAATTGATCACAATGAAAGAGAAGTTGATCAATTGGACTCGGTTTTTTACGTTGGAGCTGGTTTGATTCGTTATCATGTACCAGCGGTAACTGTACGCGGCATTTCTAGCCAATGATAGCCCGAAGCCTTTTACATCTCGGTACTATCCACCAATCAGTAGCTGTACCATAATACCAGCCTCAAGATAATGTATTCGTAATACGCCGAACCCAAGGTTCATCCCAAGGTTGATCAACTTCCCACCTGTGGAGTACATCGACTTACTCTAATGGGCGGGACTCCTAGTTAGCTTCATAAACAGCACCTGTAGGCTGTTTCGTAGGAGGTCGTGTAGTCTGACAGTCTGTAGATGGGAGCAGCGGGACTAGATAAACATCTGGGCACACAAAAGAATCTCTCAAAAGTCCATTTAGTGTGGCATCTCAGCCATCTATGTGGACGCCGGCTATCTCTTTGAATATTTTGAACCATTGGAAATAAGAGTTCAGCCGAGTCGTCCTCCTGGAGTACTACTCGGCTGATCTCCGTCATGTACATCGGGCGAAGCATTATCAATGGAACTGCTCATCTATTCACCAGCCTGCTCCTTATCCCCCTCTTCATCTTCTTCGTATCCTTCCTCCTCATGATCGCTGATTGTCGCTGCGTCATAGTCAGCAAGCTGCACCTCTGTAGGTAGCCTCACCGGCCTCCATCCTCTCGCTTGGGTCCTCGCTTTGTGTCGATGGCTGGGCATCAATGTGATATTCAGATATCCCGCCTCGCGAGCGAAGCCCATGTTCGGTCTAGACTTCTACAAAGGACAGTGGAAAAGGCAATGCATTGTAACGGAGAGGGTGATTGATGTTTAATTGTTTCCGCTTTATAGCTCTTCTTGTAGCCTCGTGATCCCAGCCGTAGGCGTACTAGACACTTATTCAATCGTAACAACCCCAGTATTCTCAACCAACTCCTTCCCAGGGGCCACGTGAATACCGTGACTCTTCTTTAAATGCTGATTGAGGTTCCATTTCCGCGAGAATCCATCCCTATGCCGAATGCAAGACCTAACAGGACAGACGATGTCCACCTTCCGATGGGGACCCTTTCCGACACCCGGCTTCACGGTCTTTGCTGGCTTATCGCCGACTTGTTCTGCAGTCTCCACACCTTCCGCAGATTGAACCGGTGCCTCCGGGTCTGGTGATGGAGACACAGAAGGGGGGACAATAGCGGGCGACTTTTTCGCTTTATTGTACCGCTGTCTGGGTTTCTTTCCTTTCATCTTCGGCTCAAGCTCAGCTCCAGATGTGCGCGCCGGAATAAGCGGAGGGATTGGTGTTATCAAAGAGGTTGGCTGTGGACTTGGTGGCGACGAATCAGAGTCGCTCTCTCCTTCGCTTTCAGTGTAGGCGTATTCTTCTCGTTCGTCTGTCTTGAGCCTTTTCCGTACCCTTCCCTCCGGCAGTGTCCGGAACTCCAGATCCTCGCCGAAGAGATCGGCGCAGCGTTTCGAGGCACGCATTACCGCGACGGTGGGGAGGCCCAACATCGACGCTAGTCCCATTACTTCACTCCAATCACGCAGTTTGAGCCTGCCCTTGAGGTAGTGGTTGCTGTCGTGGCCTGTGGCGGAGTTTCGAGATCGACCTCGGCCTTGGGATATACCTCGCAAGCCCTCGTCATCAGTCTCCGGCCCAGTGGATGTGTTTGCACTCGTAGAGCGGAATGAAGTTGCTCGCTCTTGAGTGTCACCCCGAGCTTGTCGACGGCCACGCGATCGACTCCGGCTTTGTTTCCGGCTCTCGTGGTTATCGTCTTCCCCGTCCTCTGAATCGCTGGATTGCTCCCCACCCGACTCTCCCTCTTCATATTTGCGGCCCTTCATGGCACAATGTAGCCCGTATAGCAGTCGATCCAGTTGGGAGATAACGTTGCGGACGAGTGGACGTAGTTGGCGCAGAGATGCATCATCGTCGAGTTGAACTATTGGTTCGAGAAATCTTGTGTCGACGGGCTCCTCATCCTCATCTTCCTTTTTGTCCACTTCATCTTCCATTATGTCGTCCCCGTCAATAATTTTCTGCTCAGGATCTTCTTCGATTTCTTCGTAATTCCATTCCCGAACCTGAAACCGTTCCTTAGACTCCTTCAACATGACCGCAGCGATGCAGTCTTCCAATCCAGCACTGGGTCTCGGATCAGGTGGCGCTTTCAGTGTTTCAGAAGTATTCCACCTTTCCTCGAGTATTTCATCGAGGCGCGGGACTTTGGCGGCATGAACAGGCCATGCAGCCCACCTTTTACGCACAGTGAGTGTGAGACGGGGGTCAGCCTCAAGTTTCTCCCGTGGGATACCACGCGTTCGCCTGCGAAGCACGTGGGCATTGTAAAGATGAGCAGCCAAATCCCTGCTCCGTTTGGTGATGATAGCATCATATGCACCAATCTCGTCGGCGTTGTATCTCCTCCATGAAACAGAGTGTCCATCAAAAAGATTGGGACGCTCGACCCCTGGTGGTAGGTCAAGGCCTCGATCAACGACATAGAGGACTGGCCCTTGCTGTGACGAATCTGCTTGTCCGGAGCGTCTGCCTCTATTGTCCGTTCCATAATCTTCGTCATCAGAGTCACTTGGTGGGATAGGTAGCTGTTCTTGCATGATCATGTCGACCTCATCTTGCACTTCGTCAGGTCCCTCATCCATTGGATCCGCTTCCGAAATAGGCACTAGGTTTTCAAATTTTGTGGAGATGCCACCGAAAAGTGATCTTCTTGGCGGCTCTGGCTGGGAAGAGGGTTGCAGAGTGGCATCACTGCTTGGTCCACCGAATAATGATGGACGTGGCTGTGCAGACTGCGGCGGGTGCAAGTCATCCTCTTGACTCCGGCTCACGGAGAAAGAGGACATGTCTCATGAATGCCGCGGCCTCCGGCCGTGGTTAGGCGCGAATTGTGTAGACCTTAAATGTCTATGTGTGGCGCCAATGAAAACTTATGATAGGAAACAACACACTCGCACTCGGGATCATCACTAAATCTGGCAACGGTAGGCCCTACTCCCAGTACTTGCAAGGCCGTATCTTGACTCTTCTGATCTAGAGCTTGGTTTTCCCTGAAAGAGAGCGCTATCAAAATTCCAGCCGGGTGGATCACGGATAATGTCACGTGAATGATATCCGCGATCAACGCCAAGAACGGATACGCTAGTCCCGGAATGCAAATACACCCCGCGGACCCCGCGGACCTTCCCAGCTCTGATTACAACTTTTTCCTACATTATAATATTCCTCTGCCTCAACTGTAGGTATAAGAAGGTCATTGCTCATAAGATTAACTCTATACTCTACCGCTTGCACAGAAAACCAAAGGGGAACCTCTCAACGAGCCATTCGAGGACTCTGGGGTGAACGGGGTTGCCCCCGTAATAACCTGAGCCTTAAAAACGGTGGAAATCCTGGTTATATCTTCTCTAAGGAGTTCCGGAACGCGGTAGTTCGCAAGGGCGTCTCGAAGGACATGTCCAGGAGTACATCGAGAAAGCCGACAGAGATTACTGTGTCCGCACCTCCTTGTCGGCCTCGACATTGTCGACATGCGGGTGCGAGTCCAGAGTATGAGCTGTACCCTCAGGGAATTGGACCCTACACCGAGGTGTAAGAAGATGAAACACAACCGAGACTCGAAGGTGATTAAGGAGGACTCACGCAAAGCCCTTGATCAAGCTGTACTCGTGTGTGATTTCGCCGCCTTGCTCCTTGGCATGGTTCTTGACCCTGGAAATGCATTAGTAGTGTATCCTAGATAGATATCCAGACGGAAATACATACTCGTTGACCTCCACGTCGGTCGCCTCTGGCTTGCATGTGATCTAACGGCGTTAGCAATGGATGGTGAGTCTGATGTTTGCGGCCTTTGCTCACGATATAAGAAGGCATAGTGGGATAGTTGTAAGATGAAAGGATAGTGTTTATTTACGGGAGCCTGAAGAAGGGGTAATGGGGGTAGATATAAGAGAAAGTTACATCATAGAGGGGTAGTTCATTTAATCAGATCACGCTTTCAAAGGCTAATCTCCGCACGCTAAACATCCGATCTAACGCCATTGCATCTTCTCATTCGGTGAAAGTCGGAGATGACCCATCAGCGAATGTACGATGATGACACTATTCCATTCTAGGAGGTTGAACTCGGAGATAACAAAACAATGAAGTAAATCAGACCTGTAACTCCATCCTAAAGTAAGCCTCAGATCGCTGGACAGGTATTTCCCAAGGTGAATGTTGTTAATGTCAGGTACTCAATATCTAAGAGTCAATGATCAGTTCTCTAGGCCGAGGCCGGGGCCCAGTGTACGGCCTTTTCCTGCGGTTCGACGACCAATCTCTTGAGAATGAGATCAGTACGACTCAACTGAGCGAAGGAAGCCAAATAGCCCATGTGATTCTAATGTTTGACACAACGCATCTTCCGGCGTGACCGTCTCTGATCGATTACCTGTACTCATGCTGATAACGCTGTCGGCACTTGACTCACCTCTATCACTCTCCAGTGTTGCGTTCATTCCTTCACTGACGCCGTTGCTCTCTCCACCACTATAACTCTTGTTGCACAATGCCTTTGTAGACATGGCTAAACTTGCAATGGTGGGAAATTGGTTGTACCAGCACTTGCGAATCAGTTCATCGATCATTGAATCATGATCTAAGACTGGAAATTGCATGTTCTGCAGCAAGTCCCTGAGTGCCAAACCTCGGTCACGCGGTCTCTCACTGAGCCTCTTGTCTCCGTATACTTCCATACCGTAATTGATGTAATAGTATATGGAACCGAGAGCGAATTGCTCAGTTCGAACCCCCAGGAGCCCCGCTGGGCAACCAGGCACATCATAGCCCGGTTCGTTCTCCCTCAACTCCCTTCCCCACGGCTCTTGACAAACCGCGAACGGTGTTCCAAATTCCGCTGCATTGTCGAAATCAGTCACTTTGATTCTGTTGCGATCAAGGAGTAGATTGTCCGGTCGGAGATCACCATGGGCGAGTTGAAGCGTTTCAAGAAAAGCGAAGGCTTGAGTAAGATCATCCATCCATGCTAGTCGTAGGTGGAGCGGTTCCAATTTATCCACATGGGTAACCACCCGTGTATTCCGGTCGAAAGTGTGATTGGCTTGAATACGGAATGCAAGCGGCCCATCTATTCTCTGTATCAATGGGGATCCTGTAATCATAGCATTCGGGTGTATCACCTCTAATATACTCAAGGAAGATTCCCTCTTTGGTGTAATAGAAACACTGCACAATAAATGCACAGGCCGCTTGTCGAGATAGGATTTTGTAGATCTCAAGCTCTTTGCAAAACTGCTGCCTGGCGAAATCATCGTTTTTTGGAACTTTGACAACAATACCAGGGTCAACCTGGTAGACGAAGACATGCCTCCCGACGCAATCAGAAGTATACCCTGGAATTTTCTTTCTATCGCCATGGGTTCTGGGCTGCACAGAATGTGACGATATTAGTAATGAGGTTTGTACCATGGCCATTTAAAGGAAGGATAATAAGATCAGTGGAGGGTTGGATGAGAGAGAAGATCAGTGTGGTGGCCAGAAGGAGAGTGGGAGGAGGGCGCGGGTTCGGAAGGCGCGGGCAGTCAACGCATTTGTAACGCAGCCACATCGAAGTTGTCACTTTTACGTTCACGGCTTCTACCTGAGAACAGTGCGCTTTTAATAACTTATCGATTATTGACTACCGTCCGGTCAATAATCAGTTGAAGTTGAGTGTACTACTGTGCTGAAACCTGTTACCATCTACACGGCATGATTGCCCATGGACTCATCGAGGGTGACATCGATATGGAGCTGTCCAGGGTCCTTTCATGACTAGATGACCACAGCGTGTCACTTTTGTAAAACATGTCTGAGTCCGCGTCAAGGCCAGCTCATGGTTAGGTCGCTGTAGGCGCCTCCCCCACATATCCCTGGACTATCGAATAACTTCAACGGTCCTCTGCCAACCTCCTGTCCTCGACCTCGGGCGAGTCGGTCTCAAGGAATCGAAGGATCTGGTCGAAGCCCTCAGGCTCCTTGATCCAGTGGCCGTCACCCTCCGCCCCAGTGAACTCGTGCCATTCGACACGTACCATGGTCCTCTGTAAAATTCGAAATACCTGCCGTCCGAGTTCCACAGATACCCATGCATCGTCTGTTCCGTGGCTTAAGAACACAGGAGTACATAAGACAGAGCTTTCCATAGGCATGTTAATCTGCGATATCTCGTGATCGGCAATTTCATCAAAGAAGAATGCAGATATCAGTTGCGCCTGACTGGTAGCAGGACTATTGAGGGTTGATTTGCCTAGTAAGTCCTCCAGCTGATGTGCGAATGGTAACCAGCCACAGAAGCCCAGTAGACCGCCTAGTGGTTCTTGAACCTTCCCCATCCCAATTGCAACGAAGAAGGCCCATATGGCAGTGGCCATCCCCTGGCTAATACCTCCGAGGTAGATATGGGAAAGTCGCCCGTCTAGTAGCCTAGCTTCCTCCTCGAGAATATCGAGAATGTGCAAGACTGACTCTCTTAGCCCATCTTTCTGCGCTTCCTGTTCTTTCTGGATATCTGTCAGGGAGTAGGCATCAAACCAGGAGCGCATCTCTTCTTGGAACGTAGCGCTCCATCGGTTGCGTGAGATTGGGAAGACCCAACGATAGGCAGGTAGGCAGGCGGATAGGCTTTTGCCATTGAAAGTCGTGGATGAGAAGAGTTCTTCGGCAAACTCGGGGCCATCGCTGCTGCGACCATGAAGCAGAATAATCGTGTGGGTGTGGGAGGCTTTTGGATGGTGGATGTATGGTTCGGGGCTTCCATGGACCATGACAGCCTGTGTTTCTTGAGGTAACGGACTGTGATTCGTTCGGAGTGTTAGAGAAATTTTGGAGGTTCTGAACTATGGTAGGTGTTGGAACTTTGAAGAAGGTGAGTTGGCTGGCACGTACGGGCACGCGTCCTAAAAACGTGGGTGTGGGGCCGCGTCAACGGAAACTTTTGCCGGGGGGCACTGTATACATATTGTAGTGGGGAGGTGCCCGTGACCTCCCCCTACAGTTACGCTTCGAGGAACATTTTGGCTTTGTCTGTCGTTTGCATTTTACTTGGATTGATGTCAATTCAAATAGTAAATACTCCGTTCTGAGTCTTGCCCACAAAACGAGTATTAAGTCCGGCGAGAATGGCGAAAGAACTTACCTACCCTTAGTAAAGTGTCGGAGTGTCCACCTGGCAACTATGGACGAATTGTGTCTATATATTAGTTGTTGAGGATCAAAGGAGTGTTTCTATGAGCCAATGGTCCCTGCAGCGTGTATGATGTCGTTTGATGCATCCGCCGTCGATCAAACGCCTCACTCTCCCGTCCGTTCTGCGGCCGCTCCGCAAAGACACGTTTCTATTCGTACCCCAGCTGGAGATAGATGTCAATGTAAAGGTGACTCCGCAACTCATTAGTGCACGCTTCGCTTTCCCATAGACAAGGTTTGACGAAAACCCGTTTAATGACTCTTGTACCTTAGTTTTCTCAATCGGTTAGCAAAGACACCAGTCAATCCGGGACACTACAAAGGTCAAGGTATCATGTGGGAACCTGATACTAGATCCAAACGGGAAAAGGCGAACCGCTCGGATGGGCCATTGTTCAAGGCGCAAACCAATGGGCATCCAGTCATGGTGAACTGTGACCCCCGGTTCCCCGAATAGTACGGAGTACCGGACTCACGAAAGCATGATGTGACGCGGCCCTGCAAAGCTCTCGCCTAAACGAGCGGTTCACCTCAAATGCACTCGCCATGAATGACTGGTTTATGGTCCCGGATAGGATCGCTTAGTCGGCGGATTGGGGTATTTAATCCTCCTTGCGGTCCCTCTCTCTTCTTTGTCTTTCCCTTTGTCATCCGATCCATCACCTTCCATCCTCCATGGAACAAATCAACGTGGGGGGCACAACCAAGTTTCGGATTGACCTGGCTTACAGGATCTGTTGACGAGACGCCTCATGGGGTCCGAGTAGAGAGCGAGCGAGCTCAGTGGCGGGTCCTGTCCTCGGCGACCCCGAGGGTGCCTCGACCCCTCGTATCTCCTGTGGTAAGGATTTCCCATGTGTCTTAAGAAGCATCTCCCTGAGTCTGCGGACCATGTCATGATGGAAGTTGATGCTGACAATTGCAGACGATACGGAGACTGAGGAGGCCGGTGCCCACTCGCATCATCCACAAAGGACGGAGCTGCACTTGTTCGCAGGCTTGAACCTAGAGTCTGATCAACCATCTGGTCAAGGCGTCTCTTGCTGCATCCCTAATTGGGATAGGGGAGGATATGTGTTATGACAAACTAGGTTCTGGCGTCACAGCCAAAAACTGAAGTTATGAAGCGGCAAGGTCGTACCTAAGGATCACACGAAGGGGTGGTATATACCAGATCGTCGTCTGAACCGACCTAGGAAAAGTTCGGTTTCGCTCTCTCGCTGCATATGAAGTCTTGCAGAAGGCCCGCCCATGCCCGGCGAGGGCGGCTCCGTCATCGCCCTCTTGATCGGGCACATCGCCATTTCCAAATCTTTCGGTCACGTTAGTAACTACACCATCGACCCATCCCAAGAATTCGTGGCTATTGGCGTCACCAACCTTCTCAGACCGTTTCTTGAAGGCTATCTTGCCACGGGTTCTTTCACATGTACTGCCATCAACACCGCCGGCGATGTCGAGCCCGGTCTGGGCGAGCAGAGCGCCACGGCGCCTCCGCCTACATCCGATCAAGCAACGCTCTCGAACTTATCCTTGACCTGGACCAGAAGATAGGCCGCGCACGTCCTGCTGCCTGAGAGCTGACCAGTGTCCCTGCAGACCTCAAAGTAGAGAGTCTGAGCTGATAGTACACATATTTCTCCCATCGTGGCTTCCCGTAGGCTTCTCTCAGACTGCGGCTGAACGTCTCTTTACTCAAATGCCAGATCTGCTTCGCATACGTTCCGCTCATCTGCTACGCAGAATGCAGATTTGGATCTTAGCAATAGCCCGGACAGACACGTAGGTGCTCAGCCCGAGCTCAACCTATTGGCAATGGATCCACCTCTAGACTATCACCTATGCGTGACATATATACGCGGCTAGTCTCGACTCTCGGATAGTCTCCGCGTGTTTGGCAAATCGCGACCTAATCTCAGGTTTTGACCTTTCAATCGTTGGATTGATGTACGTTAGTACCGGCGTTGACTCGTCTCCAATGTCCATTGCTTCAACTAACCTGCGGCTCTGGTGGTGCTTTCATCGTCGATCCACCGAACCATTATCTAGACAGACGAGGCGAGATATCTGACACTGCCCTTTGCTTTCCCGGCTCTGCCTGCCACCCATAAGTGGCACCGACCGTGAATCCTCTGGTTCGCAATTGCTCTGTGTGCTGTTAGAGCTGCCATGCAAGGATGGGACCAGATGGAGGGAGACGCGCCACCTGACTCACGATTGAAAGACAAGATAAATGTTTAAACAGGTTCAATATTCAGATGTTGCAGCTCACCAGTATGCGCAGCAGAGCGTGACACTGGCATGATGACTGCTTGGGTGGCTGGTCGCTTATTTATGATACACGTCAGACAACAAACGCCGCAACCTGAGGTCCAACCCGCCAACACGTCGGGGTTGGGTTTTGGTCTCTACTAGATTGACCCAAGTTATTGATTGGTGAGATGGTTGAGATGGATCAATAAGATCTTCATCTATAACTGGTTGAGATAATCTTCATACAAATCATCCTCAATATGCTTCCTCTTTCTCCCTGATGTCCACACATGAGACGGCGCAGCAGTGATAGCAGTATCGTCATCGTCAACACTTATCGGATCCCCAGATCCAGACCCGTCATCCTGCTCTTCAATATCACTGACTGCATGAGTGTCAACGGCATCTAGCTCCTCGTCATCTTGCTCTCCAGCCGACTCTTCTCCAAGATCGAAGAAACCTTGCTCAGAAAGGGTACCACAACGCCTACACATCACCTTTGGATTTCCAGTCAGCGCATGGCCACTTATACATGCTGTCTTCGGGTCCCCAAAGCTGACTCGTGTTGTGACTCCCAGGCGAGAGACTCAACAAGCTGGGTTATTGGTTGTTAAAATCACAACGCAGTTGGGATTGATGATCTAGACCGCTGGGCTCCTAATTCTATTGCCAAGGATTCGTGGACACATCCAATAGTTCAGTCAATTCATTAATGGAGGTAAGTAATTGTCCTAGACCTGCTTATCTCGCAACAAGATAAACAGTGGATAACCAGCCATAGCCTATACACGCTCCCGGTCACGCTTCTTCAATGCCTTAGCAGAGCTGGACACCAGCCACATTACACGGGTCTGGAGAATATGTCAATATACAATGGAGAGGAGCCATCGATCAGGAATACACTTACTATCCACATAGTTGAATGTCAGCTCACCGTTAGAAACATCGCTGTCACCGGGGAAATAGTAGGGAACACTGCCACACATTGTGCATCTGGAATGAGGTTAGTCAGAAGAATACAACAGAGAGAGGAAAGAAACGGACCCGTGTTCCGGAATATAGTGAGCGAGGTCCTTGTTCATCTGACCATTGGTGCCCCCAGTGTTCTGCAGGAAGGCGCAGTAACCACCGCCGTTACCAGCCTGATTTCCGACACAGGCAATCTGCTCGCCATTGTAGTACCTACACAACACATGATAAGCATCCCACCAGACAGATTGAGGCGTGATTGTGATTACCATCTGTTTACATCAATTCTATCAATAGCACTTTTGAGGTCGTTGGCCACATTGTCAGGGCCATAAAGACCGCTGCACTTGGCGGATCCTCTGCAGTTGATGCCCAAAGCGTTGGCCGTGATAGCAGGCAGAATAATAGAGAACAAAGTAGCGACTTTCATGTTTGCCGTCGGTGCTGATGATCAGATATTCGTTATGCTGGATTCTGAATATCACGACTCAACAAAGCAGTTCGCGCTCGATATTGGGACTTTTGAAATGACTTCCGAGTTCCACCTTCCGCCATGGCGTCAGAGAACTCCAAAACACTTAGAATTATCGTACATCTATGTTTATCCCAAGTTGGAGTAAACACTAGGCTGTCTGTATGATTGAGCAAAGGAATCAAATGCCATGGAAGGCATACACAGGTCGGCTTTATCCTTCGTTCTTCAGCGCCTATACCACATCCGCGTCACCGGCGTTCTCCGCATCTTTCTCTGGAGTAGGAAAACGCCCTGAAGAAGTGCTTCTGCAGTTGGCGGACACCCTGGCACATATATATCCACCGGTACAATTCGATCCACTCCACGTACCACGCTGTAGCTGTAGTGATAATATCCCCCACCATTGGCGCAACTGCCCATACTGATCACCCATCGAGGCTCTGGCATCTGATCGTAAAGCTGCCTCAGAGCTGGTGCCATCTTGTTCACCACCGTGCCGGCGACAATCATGACATCTGCTTGCCGTGGCGAGGCTCGGAAGATGATACCCAGTCGGTCTTGGTCGTAGCGCGGCATTGACGCATGCATCATTTCGACTCCACAGCAGGCGAGAGCAAATGTTAGGGGCCAGAGAGAGCCTTGTCTTGCCCAGTTAATCAGATTATCGGTCTTGGTCCTGAGAAGTATGAAGCTGTTAGATTTGCCATCATTTATATACCTTTGACTTCACGCTAGCTTGCTAGCTCATTGTGATGTAGGTAGGGATAGAACGTACAGAAGATGCCCAACTTCGCCCGTTTTTTCTCTCTTGGATGGAACCAGTGTACTATTGAGATTGCTGGGCTTGGACGATGTTTGCAGGTATCGAGTCATTGCAATCGTCTGGGAAGAGAATAACTGTGCCCGTTGTTTGGAGTTTGATCGGTGGAATATGCCTCGTACGGGTGCATTCGCGAACATAGTGGCCGGCCAAATTGCAAGCTTACGACTTTGCGATCAAAGATTGTAAAATGAGAGCGATGAACAGCACAAATAGATGAATTGTTTTCTTTACGTGGACTTTTATACTCCCAAGTTGGCGAACTACAACTGAAGTGGCTCTCGACCAATCAGACGTGTCAGACTTCGGCGACTTGGTGGATACAGCCTCCTCAACTTCGCCGAATTCAAGACGCCGAACTTGCGCCTTCGAGCAACTGCTTCAACACCTGTTCAATGCCGCGTACCGCTCCACCAGCTAAAGTCGCCTGTCGATTATGCCATGATCGGCGAGTCAGATGTGACCGCAGCCAGGGGGTGCCGTGCACCAACTGCCGACGCGCGCAGCACGAATGCGAGGCAATTGTCTCTCGCCGTGGACGGTAATATCAAACGATGAAGCGATTGATTAAAACTGACACTGTTTAAGGACACGAAAACTTCCCCTACCACCGAAAGGGTCAGAGTCGAGCCGCCGCATTTCCCCGGCGGCTTCTCAGACCGTGTCGCAGGAGGGGGCGACGAATTCCGCCCCGTGCCTGGCCACTCCTCATGTCCAAGATACCAGAGAACAGCGGAGCCAGCCATGCTTTCCAGCTCTGGAATCAAGTGGCAAAATACCATATGTTGTAGACTCGTCGAATCTTAACTACTTGATTCAGCAATTTGGAAACCCTTTCGGAGGCACAGCAGATGCCCGCCGAATTCAGGATCACCTCCAAGGAGCCATGCTGGCACGCGTTGGCCTAGCGACATCACAACAAATCGAAGAGCTCCGTATATCTGGTATCGCGCACCTCAAGTCGAAGGGGGCATTTGATCTACCACCACAAGAAACCAGTCGGGCTCTTCTAGACGCTTACTTCCACTATTCCCACGCCAGTCTACCTATTCTCGATAGGTCTAGATTTCTTGCTGATATCGAAAAAGGCTCATTTTCGCATCTATTACTGAATGCAGTATACCTCACTGCCACAGTTTATTGCTCAGATTCTGTCATTGCAATCGCAGGATTCGCGTCACGATACGCCGCAAGCCTCACCTTCTACCGAAGAGCCAAATCCCTCCATGACGCCGGCTATGAGCCTGATACGATTTCGACGATCCAAGCCACATTCCTCATGTGTCATTGGTGGAGTGGTATACTTGAGCCCCAGGATCCTTGGTATTGGATCGGTATTTCCACGGGAACCGCACATGCTCTCGGACTGCATCAAGCGTGTGTCCACAGAACTTCAATGAACCTTGGAGGATCACATCTGCTAACTCGCACATCAGTAAATCATACGGGCGTCTCGAATTACAGGATCAGAGACTTTGGCGGAGGCTATGGTGGATGTTATATGTCAGTCAAATCCTAAATGCTACAGAGCAGTGTTCTGACTTCAAATCAGGCAATGGACATAAACTTGTCCATGTTGCTCGATCGCCCTCCGCATGTACAAGGAAGGCTTTGCAACGTTCCCCCTCTGTCGGCACCGGATTTTGAACAAGAAGATGGGCTCAATGAGCAGGATGCATTTCCCGAGAGTCCGAGTGAGGTACACACATTTGCGATCAATTATGTGCAACTTGCCCGCATAGGTATGAGCTACTTTCTCCACGCTCCGTTTCATTACTTATGTTCATTACAGTGGATCAATTCTTCACGCTCAAGTTCAATGAAGATAGTGGTCAATCGCAAGATATCTGTTTGGAGCAGATTTCTTCATGGTGGTCATCATTCCCAGAGGAATTCCACTCGTTATCGACTAGCAGTAGTGCCGGCGCTATATTAACCCAAATCGTTTACCAGTAAGCTGAACTGGCCCAGGTGGATTCTCGGATGCTAACGATGTCGAATATTTAGAACTTACCGACTGATATTACATCGAAGTAACCCAAGATATTCTCTCAGCACGGGGACATCGACTCCCATGTTCGGTATATGTACGGAGATTTCCCATATACTGGAAATCCTCCTGTCAAAGGATCTCATTTATGCAGCCGCAGCAAGCATGTGGGTTCACCGAGAAAAGCTTTATGAAATCAGCGTACTAAAATGCCCCTAGAATTGCCCCGGTACTAGCCGTCCTCTCAGTCCATATAATCAACATCTACAGAGGGGATACTGGCGTGCGAATGATTTCTGAACATCGGGCCCGACTCTGCATGGTCATACTTGAGAAATTACAGGATAGGTTTCCTGTGGTCGCGGCCTTTTTACCGATCTATGAATCTCTGCTCAAACGAAAAGATGTTACCATCCAGACGAAACGGAAAAGAAAGGTACAAGAAGCTCCAGCAACAGAGCCTTCGCCGCAAACCGGAACGGGTCAACTTGAGAATGAAACTGCATTTGATATTGTGAGCAATACTGGGAGCTTGTTCGATCAGGTCCTGCAAGATACGGACATGGGCACCATGTTTCCTTTTTCTTTTCCGTTCGGTAACCTGTTTGAAGACGTCTTCTTTGGTACGTCTTATCAGTCTACAGCGTACCACGAGAATGAGGTTCCTTGAACCAAGCAGTTTATCTATCAGGAACCTATCAATGAAGAAGGGGAAGTTGGAGTTCTGTACCATCGATTTGCGCGAATCAGAGCCTGAATGGGTTAGGCAAGAAACGAACGAGTGCTATTACGTAGTATCTCGAGTGAATGAACATACCCGTCCTACCGTACGCAGTATCAGCCCTATATCAATGGATGCTCGTACATGAAGAAGAAACCGCATCTTTCCGTGGAGTCCGTCCACTAATAGGATGGATGACACACACACTACTACCCACCCAACAGCTTCCGAACGGTATCGTCGAACATGGGCAACAAAATCAACAGCGCCCAAGCTTCGCTATAGTTGCAGAGATCAGGAAAATGGACTTCAAATCAGCAGACCGGGATAAATTGGGGGAAAGACATACCCAAAGTGCAGGAGCTATCAGTATAGTGGCCATTCACATAGCATCTATCCTCCTCGAAGTAATGCCAACCACTGAATTGATTAAGAAGAATAAGTTTTAGTTCTCTGGCAAGATGATAACATCATCCATATAACAGGGTGTACACATACCAGTTAACAGCACCGTTTAAGGTGATACATTGCCCCGATTTAACGCAGGTAAACCAATAGCCGCGTGTCCAAGAACTGCTGAGTTGCACCGCGCTTCGATAGTTTGTGCCAGGTCCAGTGCGGCAATTGACCCTGTCTGCGAGAACCCTGCAAGACTGGCCCGACCGCTTGAATAGTTGGTTCTCGTCAATCGCAACGCTCTGCTCGGTGCCGTCAGCAACGGGTGCGGCGTGTAGGCCTGAAGCAAAGAGAGCGCCGATGAGGATGGAAACTAATTGCATGGTGTAGATCCGACTAGGAAATGGAGAACTTCCTGTGTGACTGCAGATGCCCGGGGTATCGATTCTGTCCCCGCGACGCAAAGTGGCGAGGATAGGTGATTCAACCTTATAAAGCTGGGGGAACTCAGAGATAGGTACCTAGCCGCAGGTAGCGCTACCCTATATTTAGGCAAGTACGCCAAGGATCCAAGCAAGTATAATTTTTGGAATGATCAATGATTGATGGCCATTACTGTAAATGTGCTATGCAAACAGTCCTAAAATGTGCCACTCACTGCGAATACGAGCCGGCTGGTCCCCCCGGGCCGCGGCCCGCCGCGCAAATACGAGAAGAGGCCTGACCAGTGACGGCCCAACCCGCTCCAGAACCTGTCGTGTGGGGCCAACTTTATGGAGATGCTTACCTATGGAGCCCGTCCAGGAAGAAGCCACTGCAAGCCCTAAGGTCTTGCTTCCATTGGAGCAGAGGATTCCATGGACACGCTCACTGGCAGTAGAGCTCTGTTCTCCAGCCGGACCAGCCCTGGCGGTCGTATATGTCGAAGGTATGAAGACGCCGGAAACGATTGCCTATATAGTCACGACCCAGGCGAATGGATCGTACGCACAAACCCACGAAACTGAGGATTACCGCCACTCTTTCACATGTGACATTAGCTACTTACCCTTCTTGTTAAACTTCGCGAAGCTGCGGACTGAGGACTGGGATGACTCCTTCTTTCCGACCTTCGAAACATGGGTATCAGGGTCTCACCAATATACTATAGCAACAGCCGAGCATGAACTCAAGCCCAGGATGATAAGTTATAAAAGGCTCCGAGGACCAGGTCGTCATCCTTGACGAGCTCCTTCTCCCAATCAGTCGGAATATGGGCGCACGAAGCTGAAGACGAGGATATACCCCGACTCGTTCAAGATAGGGTACTCGACGTCAATGATCATACTTGGCTACAGTTTATGCACGACCGTTGTATAGTAGGTAAAAAGGGGTTCGACGAATCGACATGGTGGGTGCAATCGTCGTCTTACGGTCCTGGATCGTTGGCGACACCAGAACCACAGAAATGGCCGCATCAAATTTCAATTCCACCAGCAGCGAGCTCATGAGTCTTCGGCAACTGTCAACCCCGGTCACACAATATGTACTGCGTACAGCAGGCGTGGGTGTCAATGATGATGGCAAGCAGCTCATGAGTTTTCTTGGCGCTACCGCTTCGGGATAATGTTCCTCCGTGGCCGCCTTCGGCCCGACGCGCCGCCGGCGTCCAATGATCAGCCAAATTATCTCCGATAGGATGGCGTTATCTCCGATAGGCGGGCGGCCGCTCATGGCAGTCCTGAGTCCATTCATCTGACAAGTGAAAGTGAGATACCTTTTCTTCTTCTTCTTCTTCTTCTTCTTCATCTTTCTTTTGAACTTCGTACCTGCAACTCCTCACTCTTCCTTTATGTGACTCTTCGAGGAAGGTTGCGCCCGTGTGAACCAGCCAGGATGAACCGCGCACCGTGTGGTTACTAGTTAGTCTTTAGACTCCAGTCGACTTTCATGATGATAAGACTGCCCCTGTAAGTCTGGCACAATAATTGTTTTCTGCACTCCATGTCAGAATGCTGCCTCACAGTTCTCCGCCTGCATGGTTCTTTGATGCCACTGGTGACTCATCAGGCTAACCAACTGCTTCGTGGACCTTCTAGGCTGCTAGGTACAGTAGTAGTACTGTTACTACTGTTCAACCTGGATCCAGATAGCCATCTCGAACGATTTCCAATGGAAGTCGCCTGCTTTTTGAGATCCTTGAGAATTGACAGAAGGCTCCATACAGTAAGTAACAGGCGGTCGTCCAGCAAGGACGTAAAGCCCATCATGGATCTCGATACTTACTCCTTATTCCCGATAGCGTCATATCCTGGCCTTTATCATCAAAGATTCTCAGTCGCGTCGGTGGCCTGGCGATCATCTCGAGCAACGCCCGCGCCACGGGCAGACCCATCGAAGAGACTACCCATTACCAAACGCCTGTTGCTTTGCTCAAGGTATACTCTGACCTCGATGTATACGCATGCCACGGCTCCGTCAACCCAGCCGTCTCAACGAAACCGTAAGTTCAGTGCAAACCCTACCCCCCATCACGCAGAACTCACAAACTAATTAGGCTTATGGCACAGGTGATAGTCATCGATGAGAAGTTTGAAAGACAAATCATGCAGTATGTTGCGACGATCAGACGCGTGAAAAGGAAATGCCATGACAAAGAAGCACGACGGAAGATGTGGCAGAAATACATGGGCAGGCTGCAGGCCTGTTCTGGTCTGCGTTCCCCGTTGCCCAGCCTGGCACCGCCGCAATGACGATTTCCTCTGCTGGTGTCCAAAACACCAGCCCGCAAGGGTTCCTGCCGCTGTTCCCCAAGTCGACAGGGGAAGTGTAATGTTCTCCGAAATACGGAAGATCACACGGCTGAAGAGCTATATGCGTTCACAGAGAGCGCGGTTTTTGCAATGAAGGCGTTTCAAGAGGAATAGTGAGGCCTCTCAGGCTGCATCGTGCGTTCGAACCAGACTTTGGTCATAGGGATTCCTAGAAACAATCTTTTGCAGTTGGAATGGCCGTGGGACCTTTCAAGGGGTGGCTTGATACCGAGAAAGGCAAGGCCTCTCGTCTCGGGAAGCCCTGACCCAGCCCGCAACGATCCGCGTCCCTCGCCACTGGAGTAGCAGTCTCGACGGCGGTATCCTCGAGGAGACCATTATTGTCTTTCCTCTCCTATTCCTTCCGGTGGCTATACTCAGACGTCTGCATTTGACACAGAGCATGTTGCCTCATTCCTTTTGCCGGGTTATCCTGGTTGAATCCTACAGACTGGAACACAATGGTCAATTGATATCATTGAGTCGCGGGGTAATACGACCGTAGCACACGGTTCAGGGCGGCTGCCGAATGAGTCTCGCCGGGATTACCTCCTACGGACCGGAAAGATCACCCCATTTGCGTTGATGCAAGAGCGTGCTGGAGATGGACCACTTACACGGCGCTTTGACCTTCTTTGTGGAGGCGTTCTAGTCATAGCCCGGGGCTGACAAACCTCTCGCCCATGGGGCCGGCGTGCTCGCATCTGTGTGTACGGTTCACGGGAAGCCATGAGAGCAGCCGCTAAGAAGGTTCGTGCGGGTCCACATGACCCAAGATTTGCTGATCTGTCAAAGACCTTCTTATACGACTCAGAGCACGACTTCTTCCGGGCTGCCCCTTTGGAGCCTTTTACATGAGATCAGGCGAACAGTGGCGAGTTCGTCCGCCACCGGTCAATTCGCCGGATTGTGACGCAATGTGTCTTCTTCGCCCCTCTCGCGCCTCGTGCGCAGTCTCAGGTGGTCACTTTCAGATGTTGGGGGTGATTCGGCTTCCTCCGCCATCCCAATAAGTCAACACTGAGTGACCAAGAGAAGGAAGGCTAAAGATTGGCCACTCGCCTACTGCGGACAAGGCATATCTGAGGTCTACCGGCTGGCTTTCCGCGCAAAATCTAAAACAGCCCATGAGCTCATCCAACATGGCCGGGACGAATGCTTGAGCGGTTGGTTCTTTCCCACACCGCCAGCCAGCGCATCCAGTTTGATGGGAGCGACCAACTATGGCAGTTCATACGAATGGGGCGGACAAGTCCCGCACACGCAGCCCTTGTCCATTGACACCACATTGAGCCACCAACGCTCAATGCCCACCACCCCCGCAACTGCTCCTCCGGGCCACAACATGAACGGCGGCTTGCCTGCCTACCAAAGCCAGGGCTACGATTCCAAGCCATACTACTCCACAGCACCACAAACAAATGCCCAATACGCCCCGCACACCCCACTGACCCACTCAGGCATGCCCAGCTACGGCCACTCGCTTCCCGGCGGGTACACCACGGGGAGAAGACATTTTAGAGTCCAGTCTAGGGAAGGTATCTAAGGATAATCATTTTGAACGTCCTTCACGGTCAGGCCCATCCTGCAACTTACATGGAGTATATCCAAGATGATAGATATGGTGCGGTGATGGCCTGGGAATTTCTAGTAGATCAAGGCAAAAGTAACAGCTCCTGAAGTCATCGACTCACGCGTCCGCCTCACCTTCACTTTCGCCCTCATCTATGAATCATAATCATAATGATTGGGTCTTTGAACCCACAACCGAGAGAATCGCAATTATCTGCGGCACCTATCCCAGCGTTTCCTGGCGATCTGTCTGTTTGAGATCTCAGAGGTAGTCGTATGAAACTACAGTCTAATGAGGTAAAGATGATATGACAATATATGTTGAACTATCTACTTGACTGTGGAGAGACTAATTTTCAAGGAGGCTGGAGCGAATACCAGTCACGTTGCTGCTCGTCCGTCGCTGTTCTCGAGCATACGCTCGTAAACCAAGGTGTTGGCACGTTCAAGGCCGGGTCTAGAGCCATGCTGACCGCTCATTGGGCCTTGGGACATGTGAGAGGACATAGGCGTCTGCAAGGCGTGATGGTGGTGGAGCAAGGGTTGCTGAGAGCCGGACGGTGTCCGTTGAGGAGCCGGAGGAGGGCCTTCCAGACGTCGCTGTTGGGACTCTTGAACCACCAGGTTCGTCCGTGACTGGTTGGCGGGATGGTAGAGGAGAGTACTGATGCTATGCACGAAGAGCGGGTACAACAGATCGGTGATTTTCTCCTTATTGGCAAATTCCAAAGCTCGTTCATATGGAATCCTGATAGCAGCCAGCGATCTATTCGCGTATTCATATGTGGTATCCAATCACTTACCAGACGCCCTTGAGATGCATGGGTCCAATTTTCACTACATGACGCAGCTTCTCGCTCTTCAGAATTCCGTCACGGCGACCGCGGGTCATGCCAGCCACATTCAGTAGCTTTGTACCATTGATCATGGCGTTATCTGCGATTTAATCCTCGTTGGTCAACGATATCCGTTAGGGCTGGGGATCGCCACCTACCCTCTCGTCGAGCAACGCAAACTCCTTTTGCTTCCACCTGGTAGCAGAGGCTACCCTCGTCTTCCCACAAAGTAGCGGTCGCTCGCGGCTTAGCCCCCGGGGGTGCCAACTGACCGGTTGGGTCATAGACGTATCCTTGTAGCGGAGCACCGGTGGTGTTCCCATATCCAGGCGGGGCGGACACATTGGAGTGATTGCTCACTTGATGATGATACCGATCAGAATAATCGTCGTGGTGATTCATGTTCTGAAGCTTACCTGGAAGTGGCAGCAGCTGGGTCCCCATCTGGCCACCCATGGAGTGCCTTGAGCCTGCTTCTGCGAGCGTCCTAGCCATTCCCAGATGCCAACTTCGAAGCTTGCATCCTCAGCTAAATACTTCTCCCAATAGGCCCATGGGTGGGTGGATGTGTAAGAGTCGTCGAAGCAAAATTACTGTGTACATAGACGGAAGACGGGAAGCAGAGTCAGCAGACCGCGTCGTTTCGGGGCCGTGCGTTTCTATTAGGTAAGGGCGAGCAAATTTGCTCCTTACAATGTTAAGATTTACATTGAATGAGCAACACTGTACGGCATATCCTGCTAGCCGAGCTTTGTCGAATAACACCTATAGAAGGCTTTCAATCTGATAGATCATACTAAGATGTCTACTCCATATAAGGTTTAACGCTAAGCGGCCGCGCCAATCCGTTTCTGGACTAGCGTGAGCGTTTATTAACTTTATTTTCGCAGGCTCGTGAACCGCGCGCATCCATGGTTAGCGACTAACTCAATAGTAAAACTGGTTTATAACGGAACCGGATTAAGCGAAACTTAATTTGTACGAAGAAAAATAGCCGCTTCATTTAGTTAACTTTCCTTAGTATACTAATATCTGTGAGCTGGTTCTAGCAAATACCCGATTGTAAGGTTAAAGGAAAGTTTCAGCGTGTGTCAGTTGATTCGTTGTAAACCGGTTTTACTGGTAGTGTACGCACTACTAACCTACCTTAGGTTGTCAGGGTATGGTAGACGGTACAGATAGGTACACAGCCGCTCTTAACGTCAAACTGCTCATTGCGCGTGATACTGCCTACCTGAAGCCAGCCATTACACTGACTCCTGTGTAGATGTTGCTACTTTGAGTTTGATGCTACAAACCCAAATCCAGAATGACCTTTCCCCTGATCCAATGTAACCTTAGTAGAGTCACGAGTGTGCACCAGGCAAGGAAGGTCAAGGGACGAGATTTGTCTATATACGTGATACACCAGTTGTTCATGATCAAAGGAGTTATCATGCGAGCCATTGGCTCCTGCATCGTTTATACCGTCGTTTGATGCGTCCGCCGTCGATCAAACGCCTCACTGTCCCGTCCGTTCAGCGGCCGCTCCGCAAACGCATCTATCATTTGCTACACTGCTTGGAGATAGATGCCAATTTAAAGATGCCTCCGCAACTCATTAATGCACGCTTCACTCTCCCATAGACAAGGTTTGACGAAAACCCGTTTAATGACTCTTGTACCTTAGTTTTTCTCAATCGGTTAGCAAAGACATCAGTCAATCCGGAACACTACAAAAGTTAATATATCATGTGGAAACCTGATACTAGATCGAAACGGGAAAAGGCAAACCGCTCGAATGGGCCATTGTTCAGGGCGCAGCCCAATGGACATCCAGTCATGGTGAACTGTGATTCTCGGTTCCCCGAATAGGACGGAGTACCGGACTCATAAAAGCATAATGTGACGCGGCTCTGCAAAGCTCCCGCCTAAACGAGCGGTTCACCTCAAATGCACTCGCCATAAATTACCGGTTCATGGTCCCGGATAGGAAGGCTTAGACGGCGGATTGGGGTATTTAATGTCCCTTGCGGTCCCTCCCTCTTCTTTCTCTTTCCCTTTCCCATCCGACCCATCACCCTCCATCCTCCAACAGATCAACATTCGTGGCACAGCTAGGTCTTTCATTGACCTGACTTACAGGATCTGTTGTTAAAACGCCTGATGGGGTCCGAGTGGAGACCATACAGAGCGAGCGAGCTCAGTGGCGTGTCTTGTCCTCGGCGGCCCCGAGGGTGCCTTGACTCTTGGTGTCTCTTGGTAAGGATACCCCATGTCTCTCCGAGGCACCACCCCGAGTCCGCGGGCCATGCCTTGATGGAAGTTGATGCTGACAACTGCAGACAATACAAAGACTGAAGAGGCTGGTGTCCGCTCCGACTATCCACGGAGGACGGAACTGCACTTGCTCGCAGACTTGAACATAGAGTCTGACGGTTGACCAACCCTCTGGTCAAGCAGTGTGGGGGAATTCCCTCCGCTACTGCCAACGCATCTTGTGGCATCTCAGGACTTTCCAACGGAAGTAGAGTGCCTTGTCGGATCATTCAGAGGTCACAGAACGCCTATACAGTAAGTAATGGTCGCTCGTCCAATAAGGATGTAATTCCACCGTGGGACATGGCTACTTACGCCGTCTTCTCGATAGCATCGAATGTTGGTCACTGCCAGCTTCACCTCCACCGTCGTACAGGATATTCCATCGCGCGATCCCAGCAGGATTATGGATTGCCCGCCCGCCGGGGCTCGGTGCCACGGTGGGAAGTTCGAACGACGTCAGAGTGAATCAAATCGTTGTGTAGTATGTAACGTGCACTCATCTCACAAGGATGCCCGTCGACCATGCGATCTCATTACTTACTTCTTCTGTTTGCTAGGATCATAGTCCTGATAGCCACCTCAGGACATCGGCCGATTGTCCTTTCTCGTGAGGCTGCCGCAGGAATACCTCCAGCCTCACGTACGGATAATGGGAGCCACTGGGCCCTTGTCTGCTCAAGTCTTTCGACCATCACAAATCTGCCGCGCTCTGCCAAGTGTGATCCAACGAATCTGTGGCACACTCTCTGATCTCACCTTCCTCACTAGCAGAGAAAGACCTTCTCTGCAAGAAGAACCACCAACACAGGAGTCCTCTCACGCACCGAAACGTGGAAGCCTTGGAGACAGAACACGAGTGCGCAGAAGCGTACGAGCCGAACCCTCACACCTGGAAGCCCAAGCCGCAGAATGGCTGCAAAGACGTCCTCAAATTAGAGGCTCTCCGGTTCCTTACACAACGGAGACTGACAGTCGAGCATGTCATAATGCAGATAATAACCAAATCTGTCCGGGTCCATTCGACCCAAACCCCAACGTGATCTGAGTCCGTCAGAATGATTTCGACTCATTCATGCTCGATCCAAACGAGCAGAATACATTGTGTCATCCAAGAAAAGCCCTGATGAGATAACGGCGGCAGACCGTCGCTACTGTCACATCCTTCCTGTGCTGCTTCGAATCCGCCTGTGGACAACAGCTTCATCCACAACAATCCTGGGCCTAGTACATTCGCTTTTTATAGAGTTCTCCCTGTTGTGGATATCTTTTCACAGCTCGATGGATTTGTGGAGATCGTTCGGACTTCTAAATGTCACTGTCGACACTACCGCGGTCGCTGCTGGTCCCTGGGTAAGCGATAGCCCGGATAACGTTGCGAAGCTGCAAACTCACCCCTCACCCCACCTCGGTGCTGGGGTGGTCGTGGATCTATTGTTGACTGCTTCGGAATTTCGGGGATATCCACGTTAGTGTCTCGTGCTCGGCAGACTGTGGGGAGTGGGATCGTCAATCCCATGCTGGGCACGATGTGTGGAGCGCGGGGCGTGCAGTAGGAAGTGCTCGTTGGTGGGGTGGTCATGACTTGTTGGCCCTTGTCCATGGACGAGGGGAAGTCAGGTAGTCAACCGTCCTACTGTGACGGGGCTCCTTCCCTCATGTGTCGGAGACAACAGAATCTGAAATCTCCTCACAACAAACACTTGAAAGTTAGATTCCGCGCATCTGCCAACACAAGACATGGTCTTCTTCAAGTTTCGGTCCCCAGCGTCGAAGATATCTGCTTCTGGCGTCTGAATCCTGATAGAAGCGTGATACCAGTGGGCAACTGAGTCGGTAGAGATTGTGTGGTTCTCCCATCCTGACCTAAGCTTTCGGAATGGCTTGGCTTGGTACTGTTGAGCAGCCACTCTCGGGGAAGTCCCAAAAGAGTCGTCTCGGGGACACCATCAAGTGAAACACTTTCCGGTGGAGATACCGAGGGCATGACCCAGCTGCCCAAAATAGACATAGCTGGCCTCGAGCATGTCGACTTCGTACGGCAGTTCAAGTTGGTCCATAGCCAGCCGACGAATTTGGGACTTAGCCTGCATCTACTCCAGCACCAGCAATACGTACCTCCTGACGCCTCTCAAAGGTGTTCACAACTTCACACGACAAACACACCTTTTTCCTCGTACGCCTAACGAAGAGAAGTGCATTCATCGGTCGCAACCTGGAACAAATTGGACTTTGGTCATTGGTATCCTCGAATTAACGGAGCATGGTAACCTCGTACCAGCTGTGCACACACGCTTTAGGTTCAATCCATTGTACTAGCTAATGCGAGATATCAACCGGACCATCGTGAAGGTGACCCTGTCATATATCTATGAATATCATAACCCTTTTCAAAGGTCGGCAACAAATACATTGCATAGCTTTATTGAGCCATATCCCCACTAAACTGCCAAATCAGAGTTTAGGAGATGCCTGTGTCTGGCCTTCAACATCGAATTCAGTCGTACAAAGCAAAAACGTATCGCGAAGTGCCTGGTAAATGGTCAGTCAATATATCACTTGTTTCAAACCTGCTTCGACTTCCACCGTTAAAGTGCAGATAATCACTCACCGACAGCCGATACTTCTCATTAATAGCCTGATAATCCTGTCCTGCAAGCATATCACAGAAATGCCGAATGGAAGGATAATGCACGATAGAAATCTCATTCCACCACTCCTGTGGAGCCGACTGGCCCCTCGAATCACCCTCCGGCAATGTGGGCGGCACCACATTTCCCACTAACTTAGCATTGCCCCCGCGCTTTCCAGCGACAGGAATAAACGCCTGACCATACTGGTAGTAGGATTCCTTGCCATTGGGATGATGGAAATGCAGTAGGTTCAGCATAGTCACAGGACCCTGATGCGACTTGGAAAGTTGTTTCATGAATTCCAGTAGATCAGGCGAAACCTCCAAGTTTTGCGACGATTCTTTGGTTCCTTCGCGGAGAAGCTTCTCTAGGGAGCCTGTGAGGGGCGCTGATGGTGCATCCTTTATGAGTTTGGCGTTGGTGGCCGGGTAGTTGGTGACGAGTCTTGAGGGTATTCCAGTGGTTATCTTGTATTCCTTCGTGATCAAGGTACGCAAGGTGCTTGGGATAGGGTCTTGGTCATTTGACTCCGACTGGAGGAGCACGAGGAGATCCCATGGTTCCGTAGCGAGAGGGTTATTGTCTATGATATCTGGGCGAATTACAATATGACGCGGGCGCGAGGCGACAACGACTCGTGTGCTGGGCAATTGCTTAAGCTGCTGGACGAAAGATTGCGCGTCCGTGGACTTGGCGAGAGCCAGGAGATGGAGAGTGGCGACAGGCATGGTGTCACAATATTGTTTGTTGTCCAAATATGGTGATTGAAGGGGAGAATGAAGATAAGTAAGGTCATCGACCGGTGCGGAGAAAGCGCGTTGTTCGGCAATTCGACGTGCCGAGGTTCGTCCTTCTCGACCTTTCCCCCGATATCAGCTACGGCTAGCTCAGCGAGGTAACTAACAGTCTTCTTGTCACTAAATTACTATTCTGTCGGACAAGCAATAATCCAGTCGTCGCCTACGGTTTACTGCGTGCAATTTTTGGCTTTCTTCAATGAGACCGCTGTCTGTCCCCTGAGAGGGGAGAAAAGCCGATAGACGACCTCATGACACCTTCCCTCTCAGAGATCACATTCTGTTTATAGTGTAGTGGGGAGGTATGACCTCTCCCCTACTATGTACGGAAATTCCCCCTGGCCACTCCTTTTGGGTTTTGCACGTGAGAGTTCTTTACGTCAGCAGTTTTCAGCCGAAGATATAGTCTCGCGGTGCCCATAGTTGACAAACACACTCCTACACATCTCCGATTTCTCTTCTTGTGCGCAAGCACCCAACCTCTTTGTTCCCTTAGTCCGATGCTATGCTAGGTGGCACTTGCTGAATCGACCCGTGTGCCTCAGAGCACACAGCCATCGAGCGTTCCCCTCTTCAATAGGTATCAATCCGAAGAATGAGCGCGGGTTAGCATGGCAAAGGGAGTCCACTAAAGTCTTTTCAACTCCATCCATGCTTGCTCACCATCTAACGGGCAGGGATATGGATGGACTTCGGTCTTTCAAGTTTTTTGAGACATTGACCATTGTGTTGAGGTATCACTATCGATGGTAGTGGGGTGAAACAAAGCATGACAATTACTTCATGGAAGTCTGCTGGGAAAGACTGAACTCGGATGGGCATTGTCTGTTTTCTTTCTTCAAGGAAGGCTTCTTATCCTGTGGTCTGAAAGGATTCGAAAACAATGCCTAGACGTCGAGTGTGAAAGAAAAAAGTGTTTCAAGTTCGCGAAATCGACCACTTCTTCCAACCCACGATTGTCTGCCTACGCTTCCTTTATTTCCAATAAAGAAATATGTCGAACTCAACACAATCGGTTTACTATTTATAAAGAAATGGCTGAGTATTTAGGTCGTCATGAGATCCGCCAAAATTCTCACCAACAAGTACAGCAATTCAATCAGACAGCCTTCTAACCTCCCAGCAGAACATTTCGTCCTTCTATTTGACAATACTACTTCACAACCTTCAAAATGTTGAGATTCCGAACGACCTTGCGCCTTTCTTCTAACTTAGTGCAGAATGAGGAGACCCTCCGTGCAATCTGGCTGCCACTTGAGCTGAGTGAACCCACCCCAGCTAACCTTGCCGTCCGCAAACATGTTCTTCGAGTCATTCGCGCTGCTTATAATCCGATCCTGACGGAGTGCATCAATTCGGGCGGTGCCGTGATGCACATGTTCAGGGGCAGAAGCGCTTCTCAGGAGTTCCAAGATGCGGTTCTCGGTCGAATTAGGCACATGCCAGAGCGGTTCCAATATATTACATCTCACCAGGAGACCATCCTTGGCGAGGCTTTATATGATATTCTAAGATTTTATCGATTCACAGACGGAGAATATTGGCTGCGTCCTGTGACACTTTCTGACAGTGAGTCTTCGGCTGAGTTTGATACCTCTAATGAGAGCAGTGACGGGGAATACGATAACGCGCAGTGCAATGGACATGGTGGTGGAGAGGATGATGGACAAGGAGAAGAAGAGAGTGGAGAGGAGGGTGACGAGTCTGAGGACGATGATGATGAGGATGAGGATGAGGATGAGGAAGGGAGTGGCGAGGATGAGGAGGAGGACGAGAGTGAGTCAGGTGAATCAGGTCAATCGGGCGAATCGGGCGAATCAGGTGAGGAGGATAGAGAGAGTGCTGAGGAAGGTGATGATTCTGAAGGGGACGACAATTACGATCATGATGTGACCTTTCTCACAAATGGGGATCTCACAAATGGGGATCTCACAAATGGGGATCTCGCAAATGGGAATCTCACCAATGGGAATCTCACAAACGGGTATCTCACCAATGGGAATCTCACCAACGGAATTCTCACAAATGGATGCAATGGCGATGGGTCCATTTCCGGTCATAAGCGCAAATATGACTCGGAGGATGAGGACGAGCCCAATAAAAGACAACGACAGTAAGTAGTCCTGCCCGTGTGTTAGGTCCATTTTCGCCTTGGATGGTATAGGTGCTTCGTGTATTATATAGATCTCAATCTGCTTGGTTTACGAGTGTTGCTGAAGCGCGAAGTAAATGTACATCAAATCTTAGAATGATTCTCAAATAATCCGAGCTTGATCCATCTGAAGAACGTGGACAGAGTCTTGTACATAGTGGCTTTATCGGATCATTTGGGCTTGCGTGATGATGGTGGAATAGTGCCCTGCGGGAAAATCTCATCAGACCCGTCGAGGATACCAAAATGAGACCGAAAGGCGGGTGCCGAGGTCCTCGTTATGAGGAGAAATCTACATATCAGATGTGCCCGGTCAGCCAGTATGTGATTTGCCAACTCAATCTTGGGCTGGAAATTGATCTTGGGTCGTAGCTAGGTGCTACTTCTCGCTCCTGATACAGCATCCTTCTCAATAATCTAGTATCAACTCTTCTTCCTATGATCAGCTCACTGCGTATAAGCAATTCCGAGACCCTGGTCTGTCTCGCGTGTAAATATCCATGGAAGCACTCGAGCTTATTCCCTCGGAAGGGCTTAGCGTACGCTTAGCGGCCGCGGCCCCACATGCCGGAACTTTAATTGGAAACATTGGATCCATTTGAAAGGGTCTCCGACTCCGACCGACCCATCCAACGCGCTTGCACTTGCCAAAGTCTCATCCAAGTTACTGGATTTGATGTGTTTCGCTGAGGCTCGCTCAGGTAAAGCATGCAATGGCTATGTTCCGGCGCATCTTGCAAATTACCTCCAGCTATTTCCATCAAAATATGTCGAAGTTTGCACGCCTCGACTCTCGAGAATAGCTGCATGGCAGGTACAATTGTCATTGCAAACCAGCCTGTTTGATAGGACTGGCCTGGATATGAAGGCAACCAAATCCTTCCTCCGAAAGATGTCTCAGTAGTATTCGTTAGACCATGTTCATGTAGCGCGAGTAACCATGCCATGGATTTCAATAATGATATAGACCAACAGCTCTAGTCGAGGTTCACAAACAAGAAGTAGCGCATGCCAGACATTCCGACAACAAAAGTATCATCACTCTTGGTGAGCTCCAAGTGCAGTTAAAACCCACTCTTAGGAAGGAACAGTGGCATCGAATCCTCCCAAATGGAGTTCGTCAAAGGACGCTTATTGGATCCATCAGAATCCATAATCATGATCTGACCGTAGGGCTGGAACGTCCGATCATAAAGCGCACACTCGCACTTGAACCCATACATCCCAGAGGACCACATGATTTTTCCATCCTGGCGCCATACAGCGTGCGCATCATTGGCATCGCTGCTGGTCAGGACGCGGAGATCCGTGCCGTCAGGGCGGATGGTACAAATGTCATAGTTTGTCGGGTTGATTTTGCGGGTAAAAAGGATGAGCTTTCCATCTTGTGAGAAAGAGGGTAGATTATCCCAGCTGCTGGTAAGCTGGGTGATCTTCCTGGTCTCCAGGTCAATTATTCGTAACCCAATTTCTGTCCCATCATTATGCTTGAGGGTGTTGGGCCCCCAGACGCGATAGACGAGCTTCTTGCCGTCCGGAGAGAAACTGGGAAAGCCACTATTGAGCTTGCCTCCATCGGTGAGATCCAGCTCGCTATCAACAAGCACCTCAATATAGCTTCCGTTGGCGGTGGATCGCACAATCCAGCCTCCGTGCAGATCACGCTCATCAAACCACGACCCGACTCCAAACGCAATCCAGTCGCCGTCCGGCGACCAACTAGGGGAGTATGCTCCAGCCTCATTTTGTGTGGCCGACGTGACGTGGACGAGATCGCTGTCGCTTGAGTTATATACCAATGAGACTTCGTCGCCACTCGTGTCAAAGGTGATTATAGCAGCATCAGCAGGCTCGCGTTTTGCCACAGCAATGCGATTATCCGACGAGAGCTGAGGAAACACGTCGGTGAATCTGTAATCCCAGTCGTTGTCCCAGCTATACAACTGCTTATAAAGAGGACGAGTGGACCAGTCAACCTTTTCGTATACCAGAAACTTCCCATCTGGCGACCACGAGGGTGAGCGGGCATCGGTATTGTAGTATGTGCCGTCTGTAAGATATACGCCCTCATTCAGGCCGCCTTTCAAATGATACCCAATCGTGGTGTTTGTCACATATTGCGGAAAAGTCTTCACATGAGGACCATCGACCTCCACGCGACGATCGGTGCCGTCTAGCTTAATCGAAACAATAATGGAGCTTGTATTGGCCAAGGACTCAGGACGATGCGCCTCGTATGTGGCATTACGAGTCATCTCGTAGTATATAAGCCGCTTCCCATCGGGAGACCACTTTGGCGATCCGAGACAGTAACGAGTTCGGTTGGTGACAAGACGAAGATCTGATCCGTCAGGACGAATGACATAAATACCGAGTTCTTGGGTATGTTCCCAGCCAGCGAGGCCGAGGAAGGTAGGCCATCCATGGCCATCCCAGATGGTATTGCGATCTGAGGAAAATGCAATCCACTCTCCGTCCGGCGACCAAGCAGGACGGAAGTGCCCATGCATCATGTGCTCGGCTCCCCTATTCGCCGGAATATCGGTGATGTTCCATTCGGTACCGGTGTCTAGGTCTTTGATCCAGATATTGGCTTCGAAATTGTTTTCCGTCGAAACATAGGCTATCAATGTTCCATTCGGTGAGATCACAACACTGTCTTCCACTGCTGGAGATGTCACGATTGGTTGTAAGTCCGAGCCATCTGGACGCACACGCCAGGTATCGGAGTTTCCATCACCGTTGCGCTCACTAGTGAAGCTAATCCATTGAGAATCAGGAGAGAAATCGGCGTGGTATTCATATACTGGATTCTTCAATAAGGGGCGCTCATTGGTTCCGTCTGCATTGGCGATGTACAATTCGGATTTGGCCGGGGAGATTCGGTTCATCAACATCACGCCCTTTTTCCCTGCCGCGGCAGAGGCCGTCGCAGAGGGACCAGTCGCCGTTCCTCTGTCTGGAATGGTGTCGCGAGGCAAATGGGCGTGGGGATTTGAGCCGCTGCCTCCCAAAACAACTGCATCTCGGGCATAAGGACAGGCCGCAAATGCGGGGACGATGGTGAGTCCGAGTAAGCATATAATTGAAGGATGCATTGTAAATATAAGGGTGCAATGAATGGGACCTTCCAAGCGTAGTCGGAGAAGCAGGCTCGCGAGGAATATCCAATTCCCGACCCGTTTGGAAGGTAGTCAAGTTGGCTAACGACAATTTAAACACGGATGCCTTCCCAGGTTAAACGAAGGCATCTCTTATAGTACAGTTGTATAGGTGTCTCCCAATCCCAGGGTTCCTCGCCGCTTAGGTTCTTGCCCCGATCCCCGATCGGATCTGAGCTGATGGAAGGTGTAATATACAAGGGTCGGCGAGCCCGTCTTTTACCTTCTCGAGCCAGTCTTCTTTCTTTATCAGGTTTCGAACAAGAATATGGAAGTAGTCTCCCGGCGTATGTGCGGGAAGTCTAGAGGTAGAAATATGAAGGTACTAAATATGAATATGACTTTGATACCATGAGCCAGCTATCAATGACTCGCGAGCCGGAGTGTTCCCAGACGGCGATCAATGGTTACATTGAAATGGTATGGACAGGGGGTGTAAGGTGTTCCAGTATCGTGCAGTCGGAGGTGCTTGAAGAAACACAGCCAGGGGTATCCTTGACCATCCCTTTGCCGTGAGACCCTATAGGCACCTGTATATTACCTGTTAGATATCGCAGAATGTACTAACAATAATCGCTCGCGGCATAACCTAAGTAACCTTTCAACCACCGTATTTTCCATTTGACTATTTTCCGAGTACAAGGATAACTCCTAACCCAACAGAATGGCACCAATTGCTCGCAAATTATACCTTCACTTAGGTCATTCAAATAGGGGTAAGCCTGGTGGGCCGTAGCTGCCGTTGTGCAACGACTGGTCGGCTATCACATATGGCAATGAAATCTTAATGATCGCTATGGAAGACTAGATAGCTGCTACTGATTTCATTGGAAGGGTCATGGAACCTATGGAAGGGCAAGCAGCGCTATCCCAACTACGTGAAGAAGGAACGACCGGGCTTAGCCACCCCGGCCCACGTGGACCTGCAGCGCAAAACATGGATAAGAGCACTCGTCTGATTCGATGGACCGTGATGCCGCTGCAGGCAACAGCCATCTCGGAACGTCGACTGATCTAGAAAACTCTGCCCGGGGAATTGGATTCAAAGACCGATAGGATGTGGTACAGACGTCGCCACGTTGTCAGCAGATCTGTACTATGCCACATTTGAAGCAAGATCTTTCTCGGCATTCTATCTCTCAACCTAGTCAAGCCTCTTACCAAGAAGAGCCTTGGCATAATGCACGATGACTACGTTAGGCAACAGGAACATGTCCTATCAGTGTGTATTCATTTCAGTCGGAGGTAAACCGTAAAATTGAATGCACGATGGAGGGAGCTGAAATCGCGCTATGGGTGAGTTGACGGGCATAGGTATACTACTATGCGCCTATAAGAACCTATTATCATCAGACTTGTCCAGCACGAGGTTGAAATGCAGCTGAGATTCAGGAATGTACCTACACCTAACTCGTGGGGTTTTAACGTTGGTGTCCCAACTTAAAGAAGGTTCATCTGGCACAGGTTCTGGGCTCGGGAACGGCCCGCGAAACTAAACCTAAAGCCAAACCTCGGAGATGTTAGAGTCCTGAATTCTTGCACCAGAATTTGGCGCATATCACCCGACAGTACGTTTCCTTCGAAGCTTACGGCCCATCGCAGTTGCAGGAGCTCAATAGACCGCCCTCTACCGAGTCCGCCAATATTCGGTGACACCGGCCGGGGTGCATGATGCATCTCACGGAACTGACCAGTTGGCTAGGACAGCGTTTAGACTTTGGAAGTACGTAGCCTCCTAGATGGAATCGCGTTCCTTCACGAAGGTATTCTCAAACCCAAGCCCAGCGTCTTGACGAATGATACCGTACCCAGACGATGAATCCAAAGAACGACCACCATGGGCATCTGCGAATCTTTTTGCGCGCTCCATATTCTCCAAAGCCACCTCGGCAACCTTCAACCTCATCCCAGCGTCTCGGGCGGAAGTGACACCATGCTGGACATCCTTAATGCCTAGCTCCAAACTGGACCAAGGGGACTCGCCTAAGTAATATTATCAGCAAAAGGTGACACGCAAATATCCCCAAAGGATCTTATAATACCTTTTCCTGGAAGGTAAACGCCTTGCGTCATACGCGTGGAAGTCGAATGCATCAAGCTTCCGAAGTTCAGCTCGAGCAATTTCTCAAGTGTGTCGGTGCCAAGTTCGCTTTTCTCAGCAAGCACTTGCGCCTCTCCAATTATCTCCATGGTTCCAGCGACGATGAAATTACTGCCGAATGTCAACAATTTTGACTTGCACGCCGTCGAGGAAATGCAACTCACCCCAACGTCTTGAGGAGACTGGCTTTTTCAGGCTGCTCCGATACTACCATCACCTCCCGAGCAAGAACGTCTTTTACAAAAGGCGAGACAACCTCAATTGCTGCTTTAGGTCCTGCCATCCCCATCAAAACAGTCCCGCTTTCTGCGGCTGGCGTGGCTCCGAACACCGGTGCTGTCATACCACATCAGAGACGGCGGGTCATTATCGTGAAGATAGCTACTTACCTGCAATCAGGTTTGCTCCGCGGCTCTCCAGCTTTTCGTTTACCTGTTTCGTCGTGTTGGCATGCACGGTCGTAGTGTCCACGATAATCTTGCCATCGATATCTTCGACAGACAAGATTTGGTCAACGATGCCAATTAATGCAGCGTCATCGCTCATCTCAGGGTTCAATGTCAGTTCCAGGACCCTGTATAACTATCTCATGCCGAAATCCATCCATAAACACGTTACACACCGATATGAATATCAGATCACATTCGACAACGAGCTGTGTAATAGTTTCACATCCGATGCCGCCAAGTGACTCGAGTGGAGCCCCGCGAGAAGCCGTCCGATTCCAGTACCGTAACGGTGATCTACCTTCGCGGTGGAGGAATTTATGGATATTTCGAGCCATTGCCATGCCCATACCTCCCAGTCCTGATCCTGATTAGGAACATTCAGTTCAGACTGGTCTTGAGTAGTTGCCATACCTATCCATCCTACCACTGGTTGCTCGGTTGATGCCATTGTTCAAACAATTCGTTTAACAGAAGCGAGCTTATGCGCAAGTTGAATTATGTATTTTTGTTTATCCGGGAGACGCAATGGAAAAAATATAGGAGCTGAGGGCCTGAGGGCCAGGCCCGCGGCCTCGGAGCTGAGCCGAGACTGACTCATCGTTCTAACCAATCAAACACAGGGAACTCCGAACCTGGAGAGCCTCAGGATGTGGGCACTGCGCAGTGACGATGCAGTAAGCGCCAATTGATTCGTTTCGACTTGCAACATTAGCATTACCGGCGGGCTGATGAGGATGTTTGTGACCTAAGACGTGGACTGACGAGTTTTGGACTACTTGCTGTTCTGTTTTAGGAAGGCCAAAACCTGTACATGAGACAGGGATTTAATCCCCATAATAGCATTAAAACTTCACAAATTTTTGAGGTGCCTATACATGGGACATATCCTAACCGCAAACGCCCGGTAACACAGTATCTAACATGCACAATTCAACCCTTGCTTCAGTCCTTTTTGCCGTTCTCACCCTTCTCGAGCTTACGTCTCTTCGAGCGAAGCTTAGCGGACTCTTCAGCGGTCTTCTTGTTAGAGTACATCATCTTCTCGAGAAGCTTGCGCTTCTTCCGGCTCATCATCATCTTCTGCCTCTCGAGCTCCTCGTCCTCGCTGCGCTTCTTGGCAGCGAGCTTCTTGGACTTGGTTGACTTCTTCTTGGCTGCTTCCTCGGTGCCGTTGGATGTGAACGGCAGACCGGCGGCTTCGGCCTCGAGCTCCTTCTGGTGCTGAGTGCGAGCGGCCTCATCATCATCTTCGGACTCGGATGCGGCTCCGTCTTCGAATCCACCGAAGTCTTCATCTTCCTCGTCGGATTCCTCCTCGCTGTCGTCATCGTCGGTGCCGGCGACATCCATGCCACCATCGACAGACTCTTCATCGGACTCCTCAGCCTGGGCGGCCTCGGTGTCGGCTGTGGGCTCATCCTCCATCTCCTCGTCACTGTCAGAGGCTTCGGCGGCAATCTCCGCCTCATCCTCCTCTTCCTGCTCGGCAAGAGAGGCGCGAGGATCGTAAGCACCGCGAGTAGGCTTAACCCAAGGGCTCAAATGGGGAGGCAGAGTGGCGCCGGGTGCGTAGAGGTCAGCGCGGAGAAGCTTGCCCTCGTTGATACAATCCCAGACCCACTGGGGCTGGACGTAGGTACGGCCAGGGATGCGGGACCCAGGTTTGACTGTCTGAACGGCATTCTTATCGGCAGCGGGAATGGCGGGAAGAGACTCCTGTGGAAGTGAGGGACGATCGACGATCTGGTGGGTGATGCGGGGGTCGCTCTCGTCATGAGTGAAGGCTCCACCGCCGAGCACGGAAGCCCATCCAACACGCGTGCAGCCGAAGGAGCGCAGAATGAACTCCAGAGGAGCCTTGGGGGCTTCACGGGAGATGTAAAACACGAAGGGGGCGAACAGTGCACCGGCCTCGTTGCCGCTCATGCCAGGTTGTGGGAGGGTGTCGGCCTGGGGGGCGGCGGGCTCGAAGCGGTCGATGGCATCCGTTGACTCTTCAGGTGCCTCGGCTACCTGCTCCTCCTCCGACTGATCCAAACCGGCCTTCTTGATCACCTTGTCGACCTTGGCTTGGAGTTCCTCGGAGACCTCCTTGTTGGAGTCGCCGTTACTCTGCGCCTTGCTGGCCTTGATGGCCTTGGGCACCTCACCAACTGCACGGCCCTCGAGAGTGAAAGCGGCCAACTCAGCACCATTCTCGTCGCTGCGGGTATCGAACTTGGGAGGATATCTCAATCCAATTGATGAGTACAAGCGGAAGTTGACGAAACCTAGCAGGGTAGTGTAAAACTCGACGAAGGTAGCCATGATACGGTAATCGACATCGCCGTTGACACGCTGAACGAAACGGTACGGCACAAGCCACATGATATCCTGTCCCTGAATGGTAGCCTGGTAGTAGATACCCTTGATGGAAAGGAAGGATTTGCGCAGGGAGTTTGTCATGATCAAGTAGTGCTGGAACTCATGGCAAAGGCGCTGGCAGAGCGCAACGGTCTTGGCGGGAACATAGTCGGTGGAAGGGAGGGTAGCGAATAGGAAGAGAAGAGACAAAGCGTCGTCGAGATCACGGAGGGCGTCAATAAAGGTCGGGTAGCGTTCTTTGATGACATGGTCCAAGGTGAGTCTCGGGGCGTGGTTCTTTTCTAAACGGGAGGCATCGCTGACTTCTCCACGGCCGAGAGAGCGGGCAATCTTCTTCGCAAGGGCCTTCTGCTCACGGAACTTGTTGAGGAGCGGTTCATGTAGCAGATACTGAATGTCCTTGGTGTAGTAGAAGGTTGTGTTGGGGGTGGACGTCTTGGAGGCCTTCTTCTTATTACGGGGCTCGCGAGGGTAGATACCTGATATCGGAAATCATGTTAGACTTGCGACTCAATTTCAACACCCAGAGGAAAGGAAATTACCCTTGAAGATGCATAGTCGACGGAAATCCGGCAAGGAAATCTGAAGTTTGCGCACGGCCTGTGTTCTGGTAATGTAGTTCTTGGCCGAGCCAGAGGTACCTGAAAGAATGTTAGTCAAGCCAATTGAGAATTCCGGGTTGATTTGCGCATACCCTTCTTCTTTATTCTGCCCATGGTGTAAGGTGGTTGTCAGAAGTCTTAAACGGCTGCTGATAAGAAGAAGAAAAATTTCTTGATAACTTTTTTTCTTACCGCAACAACTTGGTCCGTGCACCGAAGGCGGAGAGCGGGCTCGTCCCAAGGGCCAAGCTGGTGTCAACAACTGAACCTCATCAGTCATGGCGATAGACCGGCGGAAGATCGCTGTGTTCGGCGCAGCCTTTGTGCTGCGTCTTCTTCTTATATGTATTTTTCCGTCGCTGCCGGATCTGTTGACTGGGCGAGTCGAAGTCTCCACGCCCGTCAGTAGCTTCAAACGCCGTTCGTGTCTCCGACCATTGTCTCCACATTCTGTAGACTGACTCCGATTTATAGTGCAAGAGGGCTTGTTTCTGTACGCGAGAAATGTTTCCCCGTACGATGGTGGTGTCTTTCATCAGGTTCGTGGATCTATACGAGGTTGGAAATGTTCTCCGAATTGACAATTCGATCCGACGATGTAGGCACCACTCCTGTTACCTCTGTTCGCCCTACTTCCCGACGCGAAAAGCTCGCCTTTACCGACTGCTATCTTCTACTTCCTCGTCGACTTGTTGAATGCGCATGCATTGGTTTCCATTTCTGAGTCCAATCAATCAGTCAAGTCGAGATTCCACTCGGCGATCCGAAAGCATGTCCGGTGGGACGGAGTCTCGGTTGCAGCATGGTGCGATGCCCCAGTCTGCTAGCCATATATTCGCATACTTACCCATTGATAGGTTTTTGTTCAATCCTTTTACCATTGCGGCATGCTTAGCGAGGTCGACGAACGTTTTCACCACATCAGGAATCCTCTTCGCCGTGTCCAATGCCGTCGGAGGCAATAGCATCAACGCCATGCTAGCCTTAGGATTCGCCTCCTACTTGTCTCTCTATCCTGCGTTGTTATTTATCCCATTGGTCCTGTTGTGTTATGACCGACGGTCGGAGGGACCTGCCCCACCAAATGCGGGACGTTTCATTGTTCAACATGCTGGCCTGTTGCTAGTCACAGTAGCAGGCCTTCTTGGGTTGTCGTGTCTGATCACCGGCAACTTCAGGGAATTCATCTCGGCAACATATGGCTTCCACCTCCTTGTTCCCGACTTGACTCCCAATGTGGGGCTGTGGTGGTACTTCTTCATTGAGATGTTCGACTCGTTCCGGGAGTTCTTCCTCGGTGTCTTCTGGCTTCACCTGGCCAGCTATGTCGGGGGCCTTACAGCTCGTTTCCGTTCACAACCTCTGTTCGTTATCACCTCGCTTTTGGGTATATTCGCCATCTTCAAGCCATACCCTAGTATCTCGGATGCATCATTGTTTCTGGCGCTGCTACCACTATACCGTCACCTTTTCCCATGTGAGTATCTCCAAGCGGTGTACGTGCCTCCGAAATCAAGATTGACCCAATACAGTAATGCGATATACGTTCTTCGCGGGCTCGGCAATTCTATACTCCAGCCTCCTCGGCCCCGCTTTCTACCACCTTTGGATCTACGCAGGATCTGGAAATGCCAACTTCTTCTACGCTATTACACTGGTCTGGAGCCTGGGTCTCTCTGTCCTAGTAGCCGATGTCATCTTCGCTGCCATCAGAGACGAATGGGAGCAAGAGAGCCCGGAGCGGGTGGGCATGAAGGTCCGACAGGTGTAATCCATGTATCCATATTGGTTGCTTTCTTTTCCATATTCTCGCTGTGGTCATGTCACCTCCTAGCATTCAAACTTCAGCAAGAGATACCCAGCTGTCACAACCTCAACATTTTCGACAAAATTAAATAGCCGTATTCTTTAATAGTCCCGTTGCGCAAGCGCCGCGGTCGGGGCGAGAACTCATCAACCTCATACCCAAGCCGCTCATAGAACCGCCGAGCAACATTGTTCGACTTGAAAACCGTCAACATAGCCTTCTCCAAGCCAACAGCCCGACCAATGCTCTCCATCCAATCCATAAGTACCCTCCCGAGGCCCCTCCCCCGGGCCGCCGGCGACAAGTGAATCTCGTAGCAGTAAACCACCTCCTTTCCATCCTCATAGGTAACCATAAAAGACAAGAAACCGAGCACATTCGGAGAACCACCATCGCTCGCCTGAACCACCTCGTCGCTATTTCCCGATGAAGCCGTCCGATCGGTGACCTGGCTCCGCTTCTCCGCCGCGGCGTCCGTCCCACTAGAATCTGAGCATGGCTTTGACACGTCGCGCAAGATCAGAAATTTCATATCAGGCAACTTCATCTCTTTCCGCTTCTTAGTACGCGACCAGCCGCCACTCGCAGCGGCAGCGTAGTCCTCGCTCGATGTCTGCTCGATCAAATCGAGGCATGCTTCCAGATCAGAGGCGGAGATCGTTGCCGAGGAATAGATCTCCAGTGGTAGTGTGGCGCCAGCTTGGCTCTGTTGTGACTGGTTCTGGACTTGTATTGATAGATTGGCCCCCTCATTTTTCGAGGGGCTTGCTTGCGTGAGCGGAGTCACGTATTGAGCGATGAAGTCCTCGATGGATAGTGCGTTGGTCTGTTCGACCACTGAGACTGGGGATTATTAGTATCCTTCGCGTATTTGGTTCACGAAGATCGCGTAGAGGAACTGCATGGAATCATGTATCGGGAGGAATGGGTCTCGGCTACGTTGCGAGAGTGGTGGCTTCTACGCACCTTTGTTGGAGACGCGTCTTGTCTTGCTTCGCGGTTTTTTGGGCTTGGGTTTCGTGATACGCCCTTCTTTTACGGAGGACATTTTTGCTAATGCGTTTCGAGATAAGGATTTCCACGATCAGGCCAATTCATTCAGCGTGTGTCGCTCCAATACATGGGGTAACGGGTTAGAAGGGTCAGGAGGTTCATAGTTTGGACTTGTTGTTCCCGACCGGGGGCGATCCAGGCGATGGCCGGGCCAGCGCCCCGCCCGGACAGGCTCGGTGGCTACCTTATGTCCTTCCATTCGGCGGGATGAACTACCTCTACGCAGGTGTATAACGGCTCATGCACCTACCTCTTCCGTGCCTCAAGGTAAGCACCCGCTTTAATTCCATGGATCCATGGATGGAAGAGATTAGCATTCTAAGTAAATGAATTACCTATGCATCAAGATTAATAGAAATTATACGAATCACTCTTCAGAATATCATAGGCATAAGTTCGATATCACCTGCGGCACGTCCAATATACTGCGGGTGTACCTTCAGCCTTCCATCCGACTCATTCACATTTTCTGGAATCTGAGGCCAATTTTCAGACCCGAGAGTGAAAGGAATACGTGCAAGACTGTTCGAGGTACTTTGAGTTATCAGTCGAGTCACTTCCGAGACTTCCTTGAAGTTCCGAGCTACCCACCGGCATGGACTTACAGGACTACGCAGTAAATTGGATATCTTGAACCTTTTATGTTCAAAACCAGTATGTTACCATAGCATCCGAGATATAGGAGCATAATGCGTTGCTGAGAAATATCTTTCCTTTTGATCGTTGGAATCTCCATTCTAATGCGAATCATGTATGCCCGTACAGTGTACACAGTACTTCTTCCAAGTTGTCACTGATCTACATGGAACTTCCGTCGATCAATTGTGTACAACGGAGGAAGTAGAAAGTACAGCAGTCCTCGACCAATGGCTTTTTCTGCTGATCAATCTTTGTCATAACGACATGTATGAGGACAGTGGGCCGTGGGTCCGAGAAACAGGGTGCACACGTCATGGCATCATGACCATATCAATTCCCTCCACCCCACTTCAACCTTTCTATCCTGAGCTTTTGAACATACAGACAAAATCGGTATACCAAATATGTCTCCCTCAACTATGAAGCAGTGGATTGTCAAAGACAAAGAGCACGATCTCGATGGTCTTGTTTACGAGGACGCCCCCGTCCCCAAAGTCGGCGAAAATGAAGTCCTCGTGAAACTTGAGGCCGCATCGCTCAACTACCGTGACTTGATTATTCCCAAGGTATGCATTGAAAGTAGAACGGAGCTTTCGACTTACACAACCGTGTTAAGACTACCGTTACGTATGAAAAGAAGGTCCTCTTGACTGACTTTCCGCAGGGAAAATACCCATTCGCTCTTCAGCTGCCCGTAGTTCCAGGCTCTGATGGCGCGGGTGAAGTTATCGAAGTCGGCTCCAAGGTCTCCCAATTCAAGAAGGGGGACCGTGTCGCCACTCTTTTCAACCAGGGCCACCAATATGGCGCTATTGACACCTACGCGGCCGGGACTGGCTTGGGTGGTGTCATTGATGGCACTCTCCGCGAGTACGGCTCCTTCAATGAACAGGGTCTTGTCAAGGCGCCAAAGAACCTTAATTCCATTGAGGCTAGCACACTGAGCTGCGCAGCACTTACCAGTTGGAATGCACTGTATGGTCTGAAACCTCTGAAGCCCGGCCAGGTCGTTCTCGTGCAAGGAACTGGTGGTGTTAGTACCTTTGGATTGCAGGTGAGTACCTACTGGACTTATCGCCTGTAGATGGAAGGTGATGCTGACATTATATAGTTCGCCAAAGCGGCTGGTGCTACTGTCATTGCGACAACCTCTTCTGAGGAGAAGGCCAAGAAGCTCAAGAAGCTCGGTGCCGATCACGTCATTAACTACAAGACTGACCCCAACTGGGGAGAGACTGCTCGCACGCTGACTCCTGAGCAAGCCGGTGTGGACCACATTATCGAAGTGGGCGGCAGTGGAACCCTCCAGCAGAGCTTCAAGTGTGTGAAGCTGGAGGGTGTTATCAGCGTTATTGGGTTCCTTGGAGGCGTGGACCCCAAGACCCAGCCGACTGTGCTGGAAGCACTGAACCACATCTGCACTGTCCGTGGTGTCTATGTCGGTAGCAAGGAGCTCATGAAGGATATGGTTCGCGCCATTGAGGCCAATGATATCCACCCCGTTGTGGATGATCAGGTGTTTACTCTAGATCAAGCTCGGGAGGCTTATACTCACATGGTAAGTTGTCCCCGATCTATAAGAAGACATTGTATACTGATAGATGTGATACAGTTTGCCCAGAAGCACTTCGGCAAGTTGGCTATCAAAATCAACTAAATGGAGCCAAAGTGTCTCAACCTTACTATGCAAAATTGAGTCGGACATTGATCAATCAACAGTTGTAAAATCTCTGTATTATGCAGTCTCATGAAAAGCGTTAAATTGCCACGAATGATTTGAAGATTTTCTTCATCGGCTTCCTATCCCACTTTGTTCTTCCTCTCTTTGTGAAGCAAGTCACGAAACAGAGTACTAGTAACAGTAATAGCGACGCTTCGCGCCGCAATCAAGTAACATTGACTGGTGTCGAGAGCGCTTTGGCTACCTAACTATTAACATAGCGATAGTTACCGCTTCGTACCGTACCCTTATTTGTCCCAAACAACCATCGAAGCAGGGCATTCGAATCATGTGCGGCTGCGGCTGCGCCAGGGCGCCGTTCCTTCCGACCTCTCCAATGACACCGAAGACCTATTCTTCTGCATCCACTTCTGGTACGTTGATGAGACGCTGATCCCGGCAGCATGGTTGAAGATCTTAAACAACATCGACACAATTTCCACCGACTCAGTTTCCCACTCTTCTATCAGGATTCAGACGCCAGAAGCAGATAGCTTCGAAAGTGGGGGCTGAAACTTGAAGAAGAGTCAAGACCATGTCTTGCGCCGTCCCTTCCGACCTCTCCAATGACACCGAAGACCTATTCTTCTGCATCCACTTCTGGTGGGTCAATGAGACGCTGATCCCGGCAGCATGGTTGAAGATCTTAAAGAGCATCGACACAATCTCCACAGTCTCAGTTGCCCACTGGTAACACTCTTCTCTCAGGATTTAGACGCCAGAAGCAGATATCTTCAAAAGTGGGCGCCGAAACTTGAAGAAGACCATATCTTCGCCATCCCTTCCGACCTCTCCAATGACACCGAAGACCTATTCTTCTGCATCCACTTCTGGCACGTTGATGAGACGCTGATCCCGGCAGCATGGTTGAAGATCTTAAAGAGCATTGACACAATCTATACCGACTCAGTTGCCCACTCTTCTATCAGGATTCAGACGCCAGAAGCAGATATCTTCAAAAGTGGGGGCTGAAACTTGAAGAAGACAATGTCTTGTGTTGACACATCTATGAAAAGCGAATGTACTAGGCCCAGGATTGTTGTGGATGAGGCTGTAGTCCAGAGGTGGATTGGAAGCAGCACCGAAAGGATATGGCAGAAGCGACGATCCGCCGCCGTGCTATCCTCAGGGCTTTTCTTGGAACGACACAACGTGTCCTGCTTGTTTGGATCGATCATGAATGTGTCGAAATCATTCTGACGGACTCACATCACGGTGGGTCTTGGGTTGAACGGACCCGGACAGATCTGCTTGTCCTTCTGCATCATGACTTGCTCGAGTGTCAGTCTCCGTTGTATAAGGAATTGGAGAGCCTCGAAGTTGAGGACGTCTTTGCAGCCATTCTGTGACTTGGACTTCCAGGTGTGAGGGCTCGGCTTGTGCGCTTCTGCGCACTAGTGTTCTGTCTCCAAGGCTTCCACGTTTCGGTGCGTGAGAGGACTTCTGTATTGTTGGTTCTTCTTGCAGAGTGGTCTTTCTCTGCTAGTGAGGAAGGTGGGATATTAGACAGTGTGTGGAAGAATGGTTGGGTGACATTTTGGTATTTTTGGACGGCGCGGTAGATTTGTGGCCGTGCCACCGTGGACCGAATGGGTTGTCGGGTTTCCACGCAATTTCAGAGAACCCTTCGAATTTATGGAAAACTTCGTCGACTATGTCGAAAGACCTGAGCAGACAGGGGCCCAGTGGGACCCATTATCCGTACGTGAGGCCGGAGGTATTCCTGCGGCAGCCCCACGAGAAAGGACAATCGGCCGATGTCCTAAGGTGGCTATCAGGAAGGACTATGACCCTAGCAAACACAAGAAGTAAGTAATGAGATCGCATGGTCGACAGGCATCCTTGTTAGATGAGTGCACGTTACTTACTACACAACGATTTGATTCACTCTGACGTCGTTCGAACTTCCCACCGTGGTACCGATCCCCGGCGGGCAGGCAATCCATAATCCTGCTGGGATCGCGCAATGGAATATCCTGTGCGCCCGTGGAGGTGAAGCTGGCAGTGACCAACATTCGACGCTATCGAGAAGACGGCGTAAGTATCCATGTCCCACGGTGGAATTACATCCTTATTGGACGAGCGACCATTACTTACTGTATAGGGGTTCTGTGAACTCTGAAGGATCCGACAAGGCACTCTATTCCGTTGGAAAGTTCTGAGATGCCACAAGATGAGTTGGAAGTGGCTGAGGCAACTCCCTCACACTGCTTGACCAGAGGGTTGGTCAACCATCAGACTCTATGTTCAAGTCTGCGAACGAGTGCAGCTCCGTCCTCTGTGGGTAATCGGAGCGGACGCCAGCCCCTTCAGTCTCCGTATTTTCTGCAGTCGTCAGCATCAACTTCCATCAAGGCATGGTCCGCGGACTCGGGATGATGCTTTTGAAGAGACATCGGAAATCCTTACCAACAGACACGAGGGGTCAAGGCACCCTCGGGGCCGCCGAGGACAGGACCCACTACTGCGGCCTGTCGCTCTCTACTCCATGAGGCCTTCATCCCAGACGAGGTAGATTTGGGACAATCCCAAGTCTTTCATCAACAGATTCTGTAGGCAAGGTCAATCAAGGACCTGATTGTGCCACGCATGTTGATCTGTTGAAGGATGGAAGGTGACAGATGGGACGAGAAAGGGAAAGACAAAGAAGAGGGAGGGACTGGAAGAAGCATTAAATACTCCAATCCGCCGACTAAGCGTTCCTATCTGGGACCTATCACAAACCGCTCGTTTAGGCGAGAGCTTTGCAGAGCCGCATCCCATTATGCTTTTGTGAGTCCGGTACTCCGTCCTATTCGGGAACCGAGAATCACAGTTCACCATGACTGAATGCCCATTGGTCTGTGCCTTGGACAACGGCCCATTCGAGCGGTTTGCCTTTTCCCGTTTGGATCTAGTATCTGGTTCCCACATTATACATTGACTTTTGTGGTGTTCCGGACTCACGGCTGTCTTTGCTAACTGATTGAGAAAAACTAAAATACAAGAGTCATTGAGCGGGTTTTGGTCAAACCTTGTCCATGGGAGAGCGCGACGTGCATTAGAGTCACGGAAGCATCTTTGCATTGAAATCTATCTCCAAGCAGGGTAGGTATGTGTTGAAACATGTCTTTGCGGAGCCGCCGCAGAACAGACTGGACAGTGAGGCGTTTGATCAACGGCGGACGCATCAAACGACATTATACACGATGCAGGAGCCAATGGCTCGTATAATCATTCCTTTGAGCATGAACAACTGGTGTATCACGTATGGACAATTTACAAATTTTGTCCCTTGACCTTCTTTGCCTGGTGCACACTCTACTAAGGTTACATTGGATCAGGGAAAAGGTCATTCTGGGTTTGGGCTTTAGCATCAAACTCAAAGTAGCAACATCTACACAGGAGCCAGTGTAACCAAATGGCTGGCTTCAGGTAGGCAGTGTCATGCGCAATGAGCCGTTTGACGTTAAGAGCGGCTGTGTATCTGTATCGTCTACAGACTACATACGATACGCTGAGAACCTTAGTAGTGCGTACACTACCAGTAAAACCGGTTTACAACGAATCAACTGACACACGGTGAAACTTTCCTTTACCCTTTGGGTATTCGCTAGAATCAGCTCACAGATATTAGTATACCCAGGAAAGTTAAACGAAGCGGCTATTAGTTAACCTTCGTACAAACTAAGTTTCGCTTAATCTGGTTCGTTATAAACCAGTTTTACTATTGAGTTAGTCGCTAACCATGGATGCGCGCGGTTGCAGGAGCCGGCGAAAAATAAAGTTAATAAACGCGCACGCTAGTCCAGAAATGTATTGGCGCAGCCGCTTAGCGTTAAACTTTATATGGAGTAGACATCTACCCATGATCTATCAGATTGAAAGCCTTCCATGGGTGTCATTCGACAAAGCTCGGCTAGGATGATATCCGTACAGTGTTCTTCATCCAATGTAAACCTTCACATTGTAAGGAGCAAATTCGCTCACCCTTACCTAATAGAAACGCACGTCCCCAAAACGACACTGTTACAACTTACGAGGCGTACCAATGAGAGCACAGGCGGCTGGTCCCTTGGAGTACCGATTTGGCATCCTGACGTTGATCTCCGAATGTGTGTGGAGCTGTTACCATCGGATGTAGATCACTTAGTGTTCGGAGTTCCGATCTCGGTGATCAACATCTTTTTCTTCATCTCTTGGAGGATGATCATTGCGTGCTTTGTATCGCTTGGGAGATCGTCGGATAGTCTATGAGAGATTGTATGAGCCTATGAGGTCATTTTCCTTCTCCTCTTTTGTTTTGTTATGACCAATCAGCGTCTGTGTTCTATTGTTGCGATCATGTTAAATACTTCGACTTGGAAAGAGCATGAGGGCTCTCCAAGTGTACATAGAGTGTCGTTTGATACATTCGCAAATGGCAATCAATCAAACGACTCACCCTCCCCTCCGAACAGATCTGCGGCCGCTTTGCCGAGCCGTTTTTCAGCTTCTACTTCCGTTTTGAGATAGATGTCAGGACGAGAGTGACCGTAACGTAACTCATCAATGCCCGTTTCCCTTTGTCATAGACGGGGTTTGGCTAGAACCATTCAATGACTCTTGTAGTTGGCCTCAATTGCTAACAGACGGACCAAGTCAATCCGGGACACTGCATAATCCAATGTGTCGTGCGGCCCGTGAGTAGGTGCTGGATTCAAAGGGGCAAATCCGAGAGCTTCAGTAGGCCATTGTTCAAGGCACACTCCAATAGATACCTACCTAGAAAGGTACTATGAAGCTGTCGTGAAATATGACAACCCCCAACAGTACGGATTAGGTACTGACCTCACAAAAGCGCAACTTACGCAACCCTCCATTGCTCTCGCCATAACCGGTATAGGTAGTCCGCTTAGTCGTTTCCAAAGTTGCTCTTGAGATTGCTGATAAAACCCTCTCCCTCCTTCTCTCTTCTTTCTTTGTCTTCTCCTTTCTCAACCAATCATGAACAACACATCCTGACACCACGAGCTTGCAGCCTAATCTGGCATTCGGGGTTGCTCGATGAGGTGTGTCATGACGTCCGAGTAGGAAATGAAGAGCCCTAACCGGGTCTTTTCCTCAGCTGCCTCGGGGGAGACTCGACTGTTGTCTCTCTTGGTAAGTCTCCCCATGTCTATTCAGAGGCAACACGCCGAGTTGCCTGACCATCTCCATGATTGAAGTTGATGATAATGACAGCAGGTAATACGACGACCTCAATCTTGAGAATGGATTCGATCACAATTTCCTTCCTCGGTTCCAACAACAGACATTGTCACCCAGGATGACATCGTAGGCAAACGACAGGACAAACTTCTGGAGAATTTATACCATACCACGGCCTTGTCTCTTTCTCACCTTCCTCTCACCTTTTTCCCGCATCTTTTTCATAACAACTTTATCTCATCTTGATACTATTGTTCAACCTGATCGCGACACACCTCCATCCACCCATCCATACTACAATGACGACCACATTCCGCAAAGGAATGAACTCCCTCGCTCTGGCGGAGCACTGGGCTCGCCTAGGCCTCGACCACGATGAGTCTGGCAAGAGTCAAGTTCTTCAGTGGATCAGAAGGATCCACGACTATGTCCAGCCCTCTTTCGTGCACCTCGGGGTTAACCCCGACTACCTCCTTTGCAACACGGAGGTCCGAGCGGTGTTAAATTACCAGATGACATCCGCATTTGGAGAGCTCCCTCCTCAATTGCAAGTTCAGTCGGTGGAGGTGGTAGTCCCGGCGCCTTACAACATATACCCCCTTCTCCGCTGCGCCTACCCTGTCGAGGGGGCCTCCCGCAGCCTGGGCACCGCAGCCACGCCCACCCCAGCGGCGTTTCCGGGGGTCTATTACATCTACCGCACCAGGCGTCCCCGCACATGGCGATGATGGCATAGCTGTCACTCCACCTGGCATGGCTGCCAACGTGGGCGGGATAATACAACACACAGTCGACGACTTGGAGGGGAAGCTAGGGGAGATCCATGAGGATATGGAATGGATCCTGGACGAGATGCAGGGACTCCGTGATGAAATGGCCGATATGCGACGTGAGATGGAGGCCATGCGCCACGAGATGAAGGCCCTGCGGGACAGGGTCTACAACCTCGAGAACCAATGAGCCGTGGTCCCAGTGGGAGACGACTTGGAAGGCCTTCTCTTTCTGTTCTGTTTCTGCAACTTTCGAAGTTTCGATGAATGTTGATCTCTTGAACTGTTGTCCATATCCATAGCCATCTCAAGATTGACCATAATTTTCCAGTCTCTAGCATTCGACTTAGCCTGCATCCACATCCGTAAGTATGGATATCAGTAGGTACCTCTCTACGCCGCTCAAAGATGCTCGTATAATCACTCCTTTGATCCGCATAGTCTCCACACAGTTCGTCTATAATTGCCTGGTGGAAATTTTACTAAGGGTGTAAGTCAAATTCCACCATCCCCGAATCCCGCCGTACTCACCTATTTTATCGTCAACAGTGCTCGAAATAAGACAGCAGCCCGAGTGAAATGAAAACGATAAATGAAACCAAAACTTTTGACAAAGTAGCCGCGGGCGTTACCAGCGAATCTGGACGTCTTACCGAACATTGTAGCAGCGACCTGGTTATTAACTAATAATCAACAAAAACCGTACAGTAGGCTGAGGGCTCCCTTATATGCTTTTCGAAACTCGTCTCTTAGTTCACCAGCCTCCGCACATCATTCAGTCCTGATAAAGTGGATCATCGTTCTCCAGATATGTCTAAGTACTAGTCAGGGGTTGAGCCACCGAATCAGCGTCTGAGCTGAGTAGTTCCCCGCCGCCACCCAGAAGCCAAAACCAACCTCAACCCTCAAGGGCGATCTTATCTTCAACGTTACACTGAACTGCACAGTACTTCTTCATTCTCTATACGTGATACCTATTATATATACTAAACTCGTATAAGAATCAGAGAGATATATCTCGGATTATCTATAAAAGCCCCTCTGACGGTCAGAGTCCTGATCGTAGTACGTACGGTCTACCGTCTACCCTTCTTCAATGGAGGTCAACACCAGAACCAACCACACAACTCTCCCAAGCCGAGGTGCAGCCCAAAGTGTTCGACCATCGCAGACATCATTCATCCGCCCAGTTCAGATGGCCGTGTTTGCACGGGTGACATCATATCCACCTCTGGGACAGGTCACTTGCCTCCACAGGGCGCAGAAGCCGTTGGGATCCGAAGAAAGGGATACGGTAAGTCTTTCAAGAATCTTGTTTATTCCAAGTCACTCATACCGTTTTATTTACTACTCGATCACAAGAAAAATATACTAAGACTCCAACAGCTGCGTTTCACTGTTACAATAGAGTCAAGCAATTCCTTCCCCGCACAGTCATGGGAAGCGCAGATATGGCACAACATTACAGGCCCCGAATGGACCTCACTGCCACTGCAAGAATGTGGCCCAGATCACGCAGAACTCTTATCCGGATTTGAACACGAGTACAACTACTATCGTCACGTATTCAGTGAACAGATATCTCTGCCGCCCGCGGGTGGCCATGCCCAGTTCACTGTGCGATTTCGCACCGGACCAGACGCAGAGTGGCAATGGGCTAACCAAAGGCAATCGGTGAGTGATGGCCAGATTGTATATAGCCCACGCTATTCTGGGTTTCATGACGCCGTGTCATTGGATCCTGTTGAAAAGCCGGAGGAGGAACTGGGAAAGTACATCGATAACCTCAGTCATGAACTGCATGTTGAGTCGCGGCGCAGTGAAGCTCCTGGCTCGGAATTATGGGCTTTGTCTGGCGATATAGACCCTTCTAAGGATGGGGTGTCTAGTATCAAACGACTTGTACTCGGGATTCCCTCCTTGGTGATCAGGTACTTCTCACTGGTTCGTGTTTGGAGTCCATGGCTGGGCCCTAGACATGGGAAGGATAAGTTTCGACTTACCGAAGATGCGGTCTTGTGTTCATTCTTGCGCAAGGATGGCGTGCACCTGGTTCTACTGGCCATATCGGGAGTCGACGATGTCTTGCTTGTGTTTCAGTCAGGCGAAAATGGTGAAGTTCTCATCGCAGCAAAAAGTGATAGCATAGAGTCATCAAAGCTCCGGGTGGTTGTCAGTGCTGCGGCAGACTTTGAAGTTGCCGTCTCTGCGGCTATTTACGAGGCAAGAAAGGTGGTCAGGCCATTTGCGAATGTTGCTCATGATTGGGAAGAACCAGAGGAGCCGTCTCCCATCGGCGGCGATATGGTTATTGTGGAGAAAGACCCCAGTGTACAGTGGCTGTCTCAGTGGCTTGATGGGCTGACGTATTGTACTTGGAATGGACTCGGGCAGGACCTCAGTGAACGGAAGATCATGCATGCCTTGGATGACTTGAAGGCGCATGGAATCAATATCACCAATCTGATCATTGATGACGGCTGGCAGAATAATGATAAAGAAGGGGAGTCCCAATTCACCCAAGGCTGGAAAGACTTTGAGGCACACCTGAAAGGGTTCCCGAGAGGGCTGAAGAAAACGGTGGCATCTATCCGTGCAAAGCATCACCACGTCGAACATGTCGCAGTTTGGCATGCCTTGCTGGGATATTGGGGTGGGATCTCGCCGGATGGAGACCTGGCTCGAAGATTCAAAACAAAGCAAGTGAAGATCAAAGATCCCTCTGCCACTGGTCCCATTGCGAAAAACCTTCCAGACGGGAAAATCCTCGCCATCGATCCTGACGATGTGAATCACTTCTACGACGAGTTCTATAGCTACCTAACATCTGTTGGTGTCGACTCGGTAAAAACGGATGCACAATTCTACCTCGATCTTCTCGAGGATCCGGACGACCGCCGGAGCTTCATGACATCCTATCAAGATGCATGGTCGGTGGCCTCGCTCAACCACTTCAGCAATAGGGCAATCTCATGCGGGTCAATGATCCCTCAAATAATATTCCATTCCCATTTGCCCACCAACAAACCGGAAATCCCCCTGCGCAACTCCGATGACTTCTTTCCCAAAGTGCCAGCCTCTCACACATGGCACGTATTCTGCAATGCCCACAACTCACTTCTCACCCGCTATCTGAATGTGTTACCAGACTGGGATATGTTTCAAACAAGTCATCCATACGCATCTTTCCACGCTGCAGCACGATGCGTATCAGGCGGACCAATCTATATCACCGACGAACCAGGGAAACATGATCTGGCCCTTCTCGACCAAATGACTGCACCAACCGTCAAAGGCAACACGGTGATCCTGCGGCCGAGCGTCGTCGGAAGATCAATGGACATATATAACGACTACAACGAAGGACACGTTCTGCGAGTCGGAAGCTACACCGGGTGGGCCAAGACCGGAAGTGGAATCTTGGGCCTTTTTAATATCAAGTCCGAGGAGACTTCGAGCATAGTCTCACTGGTGGATTTCCCAGGTATCCACGTGGACTCACAAGGCCAATACATTGTGCGCGGTCACACTAGCGGCAAGATATCAGCTTTGATGCGGCCATCGGATAAGACGTCCCTGCTATCGGTTGTATTGGAGCCGAAGGGCTGGGAGATTCTCACTGCGTATCCAACTCAGCCATTGATGCTGAAGGGCGACAATACGCATGTTGCCGTTCTTGGTCTAATTGGGAAGATGACTGGTGCTGCGGCGATGGTGACTTCAGATATCTCTGTTGTTGAGAATGGTCGTCTGCGGTTTGATATACGCTTGAAAGCGCTTGGGACTCTGGGTATATTCTTCTCGGAACTTCATGGCAAAAGCGTTGCCGGGAACTTCATGGTCATGATCATGGGACGCCCGGTCCCCGAGAAGACTGTTTGGATGGAAGGTGGAGGAAATGCTAATGTGCTGGCCATTGACGTATTGAAGGCTTGGAAGGCTATGAAGTTGGACAGTGGATGGAGTAATGAGGCTTTGGTACAAGTTTTCGTAGGTTAATGAGAAGGAATGCCGAGGCTATCCATAGGACATCCTAAATTTTGACAGTACATCCATCTGCTCCATAACACCCAAACCCAACAATGTATGGGAGTTGTTGTTATCGTTATTGTTTAACGTCCCGCGATAGGAACGATGGGGTCGTCAGGTCGTCAGGTCGTCAGGTTTGGGGTATTACTAGTAGCGATATTACCAGTAGTGACCTGTCATGACAAGTCGGCGGTGGTAGTACTGGTAACTACCAGTAATGCTACGTAAGTTTTAAAATACCGAGGGGCTCGTCAGGTCGCGCGTGCCAAGTCCCGTGACCGGCCAAGTCAGAGTTACTAGTAACGACCAGTAACTCCCACCACGCGAGGCCGGTCGTAATCCCAACCTGACAGCCAATTACTCACCGGTATGGCAGAATTAATTTTATTAGGTAAAAATATAAATTACATGTAATTAATAAAGTTTTACTGTATGTCATTGTATTACGGGCCGTAATATTGCAAACAGTCCCTACTGGTAGTAGCTATAGCTTGGCTTACTAGTAGTAGCTTTAAGTGACTGGAGCTAATTTACTAGTCGCGACTAGGTACCACTAGTAAGCCAGGCCGTAGCTACTACCAGTAGGGACTTGTAGGCGGCCTATGTCTCGCGAGTGTAAAATCTGTTGTAATTTATTGAATAGTCACTGCGTTACTAGTAATCGCTTACCAGTAACCACCACTCGTCAGTTACTAGTAGTCACCATTTGTGGGATGACTGGTCCATGGCAGCTAGTATAACAGCCGATAGCCTGGAAGAGTAGTCGGAAGAAAGGACACTTGGAAGATTGACATCCCTCTGATGCTCTTTCAACAACTATTTGTTACTACCAGTAACCACCAGTCGTGTGCTACTGGTAGTGACCATTTGTGTGACCACTAGTCGTCACTTGGAATAACTAGTCAATTGTTTTGGAAGAGTACCTAGAAGAAAGGACACTTTGATGGCATCCCTTCCGCTACTCTTCCTACCACGGGTTACTACTCAGGGCTACATACCGGGGTATAGGTAGTATGGCTATTAGGGCTACGTGCCAATTGTTCGAAATGAAGTCTGGAGAAAGATACCTAGATGTATCCTCCCATGGATGAGGTGTTGAATTCTGGAGTGAATTCATGTATGCCTAAGGCGTATGCGCCATGGCTATGGCAGCAGCCAGTTGTTCAATTGAAGGATCTTCCCTTCTGACCTATCACATCCCTGCATATGTTTAGGACGAAGCTCAAGTTCTCTCGGGGTCTGAGCCCTAAGCCCACAGAGAGAATTGTGGGCCAAGAGCGTTCACGATGTCTTGGCCCCAAAATGTAAATAGTTACAGATTTTCCTAGTTAGCTTGCTCTTACACAATCTCATATCTCACTTCCAACTTATAAGCTTTACGTCTTTGACTTGTAAGTTGGGACCACTTTCTCCCAACGAGAAACGATCAAGGGAACATATGCTGAATAATAGCCTGCTTTTATTCAACATGAGGTAGGTAATGAGGTTATATATATCTTTGATGTAAGGTACTGCCTAGGAATACATCACTCTCGTTGCTAGGTACTAGTCGCTACTAGTAGTGGCCGGTGATCACTGATAACCACCTACCCCGTACCCAGGTACCTACCTATATGGAGATAATGGAAGCGACACCCGCACTTGGAACCAAGGGAAAAGTTAGTCATATGGCCGTCCTTTCTAATTAGTAGTCACTGGTATAATGAAGATATCCAGTTAGCCATTCCACACCTAGGGAACAAAGGCAATTACTATATATAACAATAAGACCGGCATTGAAGTTGTGCTGGGGGATATGTGCGCGAAGCAAGCCTCTGGTAACTACTTGGCTCATAACTTTGAGACTCTGAGGTACCTCTTGCATCAGGTGATGATAGTTATGAGCCCGGATTTATTCTAAGGGTTCACTTCACATCAAGCTTCTGTCGCCTCTATCTGTTCACACGACGAACAGACATATCTTCATTCTCCTCTCTCGGACTCTACCACCAAGATGGCCGAACACAACTGGTTGAACCTTACTCTGAAGACCAGGGCGGATTGGACCCCATGGTACGATACCGTTAAGAGCCAAGCCATGGAGTGGGAGATATGGCAGTACATAAACCCCGAAGTACCAGAGACAGCACTGAGTCCACTTCCAACCAAACCAGAAACGCCAACAGTTTCGAGGCTCCGTGAAGACGCCAAAACTGTACTTGATCTCTCCAACAATGCAAAAATGGAGACGGAGAATAGGAAAAGAATGATCATCATACAGATCAACGCAATACAACCGAGAGAGTGGCAAAAAGGAGTACGCGTTATTCTGTTAATAACAGGATGATTGTGTAGATCGAAAGGAGATCAACAAGGAGGGTGCGAGGTTCTCCGAGCTGTTCCGAGAAGAGAAATTGGCCTGAGAATTCAGGCCATGACAATGACAGTTCGACTGCATTGTCTGACAGATGGTGACTGCCAGTGCCCGAGGACAAGTGAGGGAGACGACTATCCCTTGGGAAGGCCGTCAGGTTCCGTCACCTTGGCATACCTTCGTATACAAATTACAATTGGCCGTTCGGTGACTTGCCAACCTTTTTTGGGCTTGTGAAGTAGTTACGTCTACTGCGTAAGGTTGAGCCGGATGGCAGTTCAACCTTAGGCGTAACTCGTTCACATGCCCTAAGCCCTATTTCATGCCCCAGTCCGGTATCAGATCGACAGGGCGTAGATAAGGGCCGCATTATCAATGTTCCGGACTTATCGGAAGAATCTCGAAGCTCTCTCAACACGCGTGAGTCCGTTAACAAGTCTTCTCATTGACATTCGCATTTCAAATCCGGTCAAAGTACCCGGTCAAATGCGGCCACAGACCGCATCACTCAGCAGGGCGCCGTGCCGGAGTCTGCTCAACGCCGTCCGAGTCCCGTGCGGAGCGCGCAGTTTTGCCGCAACATCAACACCTCGGCTCCGCGGTGATAGCAATCGGCCGGTATTGTCCGCTTGCCAGTCTGGGACAAGCTTCCAGCAGCAAAGATGGATCACACACAAATACATTCAACGTATGAAAGATGGGGAGAAGGAGTGGGCTGGGTTTAAGAAAGAGATTGAGGCTGGAACGAGGAAGAACTTCGCGCAACACCTGGAGGAGCGAGGGTTAATTCACGATGTTGTCGGGTATGTCCTGGTCGGATTGAATGGACTTGACTGAGCCTGGTTTACTCGGGGGTTTTGTTTGAATCGTGCGCTGACTGTTTACGGATTACAGAGAACGCGACTTATTGCACAAAGTCTTGACGGAGAAGCGGGCTGGCATTTACGTGGGAATCGACCCGACCGCTCCCTCGATGCATGTCGGACACATGCTACCTTTTATGGTTCTCGCATGGGGATACGTTTGGGGGCTTCCGGTGACGTTCTTGGTTAGTTGACAGCATTCCCACGGCATGATCGAAACGGCACAACTAACGTCGTTTAGCTGGGCGGTGCTACATCCAGAGTTGGCGACCCTAGCGGGCGTCTCAAGGGCCGTGATGCAGTACACTCCTCCATCCGGAAAGCGAATATGGCTAGCATGCATATGCAGTTAAAGAAGCTGGGCTCCAGCATTGAGCAGTACGGCAGGAGACACGGATACGAGAAGCACCCGATGTGGAAGCGCGCCTTGACAAACAACAACACTTGGTGGAACTCGATACCTTTCCTTGAGGTATTGCGTGATCTTGGTGCTTTCATGCGACTTGGACCTATGCTTGGCAGAGATACGTGAGTTTGGACCTAATCCGGAGGTTTCATGCGGATGAGCAGGCGCTGACAGCTCCTACCAGTGTCAAGACTCGATTGCAAGGCGATGGAATGTCTTTCGCTGAGTTCTCTTACCCTATCCTCCAGGCTTGGGATTGGTGGACTTTGTTCCAAAAGGGCACTCAAATCCAAGTCGGAGGAGCCGATCAGTATGGAAACATCTTGTTCGGGATGGAGGCCGTCAAATCTATCAGCCGAAACACAGCCAACGAACAAATTCGGGATCCATTGGAGTCAGAACTAGACAGACCCATTGGTTTCACTACGCCCCTCTTGACCGCCGCCAATGGCGAGAAATTTGGCAAGTCAGCAGGCAACGCCATCTGGCTCGACAAAGACTTGACTTCTACATTCGAGCTTTACCAGTTCTTTGTGCGCACACCTGATGATGTCGTCGAGCGCTACCTCAAGCTGTTCACCTTCATCCCATTTCCGGAGATCGCCACCATCATGGAAGAGCAGAATAAGGACCCCTCAAAGCGCATTGCGCAGCACAAACTCGCCTCTGAATTCGTCGAGCTTGTCCACGGCAAAGCCGAAGCCGATGCAGTCGCTCTCCAACACCGCCAGCTTTTCCGTCCCCGATCATCAACCGCCGAGCCCACTCCTCTCCCGAAATCATCTTCCCCTCCCTCTAGCCATGCTCTATCTCCCACCGCTGGCTTTGACACCCCGCAATCTGGAAACCCATATGCCCCCCAAACCAACTGGGCGAACATGGGCGATATCAAGGTCACTCTCCCCCAGTCCCTCGTCTTCAACCAGCCGTTCAACAAAATCTTGTGGTCTGCCGGCCTTGTTTCGTCAAAGGCTGAAGGCCACCGAGTCATCGTGAACAATGGCGCCAAAGTCGGAAGTCGGCCCGGCGACAGCGGTCCCATGTCGGACCAACTGTCTTTCACCCCCATCCGGCCTTGGGATGCTGAGAAAACCAAAGAATTCATCTTGGATGGCAATCTCCTGATGCTGAAGTTGGGCAAGTGGAAGTTCAAGGCCGTTCATATTGTGAGTGACGATGAATTCCGCGCCGAAGGGCTTACAGCTCCTGGATGGCAGACTGGACCAGCTGAGACAACTGAGCCTACTGAACTGGCTGAACCGACCAAACCGGAATAGTCAAGTGAAATTGTGTGGCTTCCACTAGATCTGTAATTCTACAATATCCAATATGTACAATATCATAAATATCATCACACCATCTTAAACAAGAGAAAATCAATTCGAGTGAAAATCGTATGTAGCTGTTCAGGAGAGCAGGTCGATTGTGGTATTCTTTCCTTTCCGCTTGTTACCAGTTACAGCACTGAATGCCGCATTTCTGACCTAACTATACACTCATCAATATCACAACTCGTTTCGAATACCCCGTAACTCCAAAAATCCAACCCCAACATGTTGACAGGTTGAACCTCACGTCGTGGCGTTTGTTGTCTGACGTGTATCATAAATAAGCGACCAACCACCCAAGCAGTCATCTTCATGTCGGTTTCGCGCTCTGCCGGGCTCCACTGGTGAGCTGCAACATGTGAATATTGAAGCTGTTTACAGATTTATCGTGTCTTTCAATGGTGAGTCAGGTCTCCCTCCATCTGGTCCCATCCTTGCGTGGCAGCTCCAACAGCACACAGAGCAATTGCGAGCCAGAGCATGCATGGTCCCTGCCACTTACGGATGGCAGTGAGACAGAGGTCAGTGCCAGATATCTCGCCTCGTCTGTCTAGATAATGGTTCGGAGGATCGACGATGAAAGCACCACTGGAGCCGCAGGTTAGTTGAAGCAATGGACATTGGAGACAAGTCAACGCCGGTACTAACGTATATCAATCCAGCGATTGAAAGGTCAAAACCTCCATGAGATTCACGATTTGCCAACCACGCTCCAGGAGACTACCACCTATCCGAGGCCTACCTAGCCGAGCGGGACCAGCCGCATATACCTATATGTCGCGCATGATCCAATTAGGTACCAGGTATTCTAAGGGTGGATGCCGACCTCTTGAGCTGGGGCTGAGCACGTGTCTGTCCGGGCCATTGCTAAGATCCAAATCTGCAATCTGCGTAGCAGATGAGCGGAACGTATGCAAAGCAGATCTGAAGCGATAGGTTCGTGCATTGGAGTAAAGGGAAGTGTTGAAGTTCAGCAGCAGTTTGAGAAAAGCCTTGCGGGAAGCCACGATGGGAGAATCATGTGTACTATCAGCTCAGACTCTCTATTTTGAGGTCTACAGGGACTCTAGCCAGCTCTCAGGCAGCAGAGCGTGCACGCGGCCTGTGTTCTGGTACAGGTCAAGGATAAGTTCGAGAGCATTGCTTGATCGGAGGTAGGCAGAGGCGCCGTGGCGCTCTGCCCCCGCCCCCTGACCGGGCTCAACGTCGCCGGCGGTGCTGATGGCAGTACGCGAGAAAGAAGCCGTGGCGAGATAGCCTTCAAGAAACGGTCTGAGAAGGTTGGTGACGCCGATAGCCACGAGTCCTTGGGATGGGTCGATGGTGTAGTTGCGAACACGACCGAAAGATTTGGAAATGGCGATGTGCCCGATCAAGAGGGCAATGACGGCGCCGCCCTCGCCGGCCATGGGAGGGCCTTCTGCGGGACTTCGTATGCAAAGAGGATGAGACCGAGGTTCTCCCCGGTCCAGGCGACGATCTGGTATATACTACCCCTTCGCGTGACCTTGCCACCTCCATACTCCAGTGTTTGGCTCAGCTGGTCGTAGCACCTGTCTTCGGGGGCTATCCCAATCAGGGATGCAGCAAGAGACGCCTTGACCGATCTGGTGGGTATATACCACCCCTTCGTGCGACCTTGCCACCTCCATACTCCAGTGTTTGTCTCAACTGGTCGTAGCACATGTCCTCCCGGGCTATCCCAATTAGGGATGCAGCAAGAGACGCCTTGACCAATCTGGTAGGTATATACCACCCCTTCGTGTGACCTTGCCACCTCCATACTCCAGTGTTTGACTCAGCTGGTCGTAAGGCTCAGCTGATCGTAACACTGATCCCCCGGGGCTATCCCAATTAGGGATGCAGCAAGAGACGCCTTGACCGAGTGGTTGGTCAGGCTCTATGTCCAAGTCTGCGAACAAGTGCAGCTCCGTCCTTTGTGTATAATTGGAGCGGGCACCAGCCTGTTCAGTCTCCGTATTGTCTGCAGTCGTCAGCATTAACTTCCATCATGGCAAGGTCCGCGGACCCTGAGTGGTGCTTCGGAGAGATATGGGGAATCCTTACCAAGAGACACGAGGGGTCAAGGCACCCTCGGGGCCGCCGAGGATAGGACCCACTACTGCGGCCTGTCGCTCTCTACCCAGGCCTCATGAGGCGTTCATCCCAGACGGGGTAGATTTGGGACAATCCCAAGTCTTTCATCAACAGATTCTGTAGGCAAGGTCAATCAAGGACCTGGTTGTGCCATGCATATTGATCTGTTTAAGGATGGAGGTTGATGGATGGGATGGGAAAGGGAAAGACAAAGAAGTGAGAGGGAGCGCAAGTGGCATTAAATACCCCAATCCTGCCGACTAAGCGTTCCTATCTGGGATCTTAAAATGGCCATTTATGGCGAGTGCATTTGAGGTGAACCGCTCGTTTAGGCGAGAGCTTTGCAGGGCCGCGTCACATTATGCTTTTGTGAGTCCGGTACTGCGTACTATTCGGGGAACCGAGAATCACAGTTCACCATGACTGGATGCCCATTGGTCTGCGCCTTGGACAATGGCCCACTCGAGCGGTTTGCCTTTTCCCGTTTGGATCTAGTATCAGGTTCCCACATGATACATTATTGACTTTTGTAGTGTCCCGGATTGACTGATGTCTTTGCTAACCGGTAGGTGATAGGCCGAGAAAAACTAAGGTACAAGAGTCATTGAGCGGGTTTTGGTCAAACCTTGTCCATGGGAGAGCGCAGCGTGCATTAGTGAGTTGCGGGAGCATCTTTACATTGGCATCTATCTCCAAGCAGGGTATCAGTTGAAACATGTCTTTGCGGAGCAGCCGCAATACGGACAGGACAGTGAGGCGTTTGATTGAGGGCGGCCGCATCAAACGACATTATACATGCTGCAGGAGCCAATGGCTCGTATGATCACTCCTTTGATCATGAACAACTGGTATATCATGTATAGACAAATTTCGTCCCTTGACCTTCTTTGCCACGCGCACACTCTACTAAGGTTACATTGGATCAGGGGAAAGGTCATTCTGGATTTGGGTTTCAGCAACAAACTCAAAGTAGCAACATCTACACAGAAGTCAGTGTAATGGTTGGCTTCAGGTAGGCAGTATCACGCGCGATGAGCCGTTTGACGTTAAGAGCGGCTGTGTATCTGTACCGTCTACAGACTACCTACGATACGCTGAGAACCTTAGCAGTGCGTACTGACTACCCAGTAAAAACCGGTTTATAACGAATTAATTGACACACGGTGAAACTTTCCTTTAGCCTTACAATCGTGTATTCGCTAGAATCAGCTCACCGATATAGGTATAGCATCTACATACTAAGGAAAGTTAAATGAAGCGGCTATTTCTTTTCGTACAAACAAAGTTTCGTTTAATCCGGTTGTACCACTGAGTACCTAACCATGGATGCGCGCGGTTCCAAGAGGCTGCGAAAATAAAGTTAATAAACGCTCACGCTAGTCCACAAAGGGATTGGCGCAGCCGCGTAGTGTGAAACCTTATACGGAGTGGAGTCGTGGACATCTATGATCTAATCAGATTGAACTCTCCATGGGTGTTATTCGACAAAGCTCGGCTAGGATGATATCCGACGATCCGTACTGTGTTCTTCACCCAATGTAAATCTTCACATTGTGAGGAGCAAATTTGCTCGCCCTTACCTAATAGAAACGCACGTCCCCAAAACGACACGGTCTGCTGACTCTGCTTCCCTTCTTCCGTCTATGTACACAGTAATTTTGCTTCGACTCTTACACATCCACCCACCCATGGATCTATTGGGAGAAGCCTTTGGCTGAGGATGCAGGCTTCGAAGCTGGCATCTGGGAATGACTAGGACGCTTGCAGAAACAGGCTCAAGGCGCCACGGGGAGAAGACATTTTTAGACTCCAGTCTAGGGAAGGTATCTAAGGATAGTATATTTTGAACGTCCTTCACGGTTAGGCCCATACTGCAACTTACTAGGAGTATATCCAGGAGGAATGGTGCGGTGATGGCCTGGTAATTTCTAGTAGATCAAGGCAAAAGTAACAGCTTCTTAAGTCATCGACTCACGTGTCCGCCTCACCATCACTTTCGCCCTCATCCATGAGTCATACTGGTTGGGCCTTCGAACCCACAACCGGGAGCACCGCAACTATCTGCAGCACCTAGCCCAGCGTTTCCTGACGATCTGTCTGTTTGGGATCTCAGAGGTAGCCGTATGAATCTACAGTCTAACGAGGTAAAGATGATATGACAATATCTGTTGAAATATCTACTTGACTGCGGAGAGACTAATCTTCAGGGAGACTGGAGCGAATACCAGTCACTTTGCTGCTCGTCCGTCGCTGTTCTCGAGCATACGCTCGTAAACCAAGAACCAACCGCTCAAGCATTCGTCCCAGCCATGTTGAATGAGCTCATGGGCTGTTTTAAATTTTGCGCGGAAAGCCCGCCGGCAGACCTCAGATATGCTTTGTCCGCAGTAGGTGAGTGGCCAATCTTTAGCCTTCCTTCTCCTGGTCACTCAGTGTTGTCTGATTGGGATGGCGGAGGAAGCCGAATCACCCCCAACATCTGAAAGTGACCACCTGAGACTGCGCACGAGGCGCGAGAGGGGCTAAGAAGACACATTGCGTCATGATCCGGCGAATCGACCGGTGGCGGACGAACTCGCCACTGTTCGCCTGATTCCATGTCAAAGGCTCCAAAGGGGCAGCCCGGAAGTAGTCGTGCTCTGAGTCATATAAGAAGGTCTTTGACAGATCAGCAAATCTTGGGTCCTGTGGACCCGCACGAAGCTTCTCAGCGGCTGCTCTCATGGCTTCCCGTGAACCGTACACACAGATGCGAGCACGCCAGGCCCATGGGCGAGCGGTTTGTCAGCCCCGGGCTATGACTAGAACGCCTCCACAAAGAAGGTCAAAGCGCCCTGTAAGTGGTCCATCTCCAGCACGCTCTTGCATCAACGCAAATGGGGTGATCTTTCCGGTCCGTAGGAGGTAATCCCTGCGAGACTCATTCGGCAGCCGCCCTGAGCCGTGTGCTACGGTCGTATTACCCTGCGACTCAATGATATCAATTGACCATTGTGTTCCAGTCTGTAGTATTCAACCAGGATAACCCGGCAAAAGGAATGAGGCAACATGCTCTGTGTCAAATGCAGACGTCTGAGTATAGCCACCGGAAGGAATAGGAGAAAAAAGACAATAATGGTTTCCTCGAGGAGACCGCCGTCGAGACTGCTACTCCAGTGGCGAGGGACGCGGATCACTGCCTGCCGGGAGATGTCTTGACGAGACGAGAGGCCTTCCGTTTTTCGGCCTTGAGCCACCCCTTGGAAGGACGGCCATTCCAACTGCATAAGCTTGATTCTAGGAATCTCTATGACCAAAGTCCGGTTCGAACGCACGATGCACCCTGAGAGGCCGTACTATTCCTCTTGAATTGCCTTCATTGCAAAAGCTGCGCTCTCTGTGAGCCCATAGGGCTCTTCAGACATGTGATCTTCCGCATTTCGGAGAACATCACACTTCCCCTGTCGATTCGGGGAACAGCAGCAGGAACTCTTGGATCAGCAGTGGTGTTTTGTTGTTCGGGTAGGCTGCGCTCTCTGTGAGCGCATAAGGTTCTTCAGATGTGTGATCTTCCGCATTTCGGAGAACATCACACTTCCCCCGTCAATTTGGGCAACAGCGGCAGGAACTCTTGGGTCAGCAGTGGTGTTTTGTTGTTCAGGTAGGATGGGAGAGTAAGCTAGAATCGGAAAGTGCGATGTGAGGTTTTGGACACCGGCAGAGGAAAGCGCCATCGCGGTGGTGCCAGGCTGGGCAACGGGGGACGCAGACCAGTATAGGCCTGCAGCCGGCCCATGCATTTCTGCCACTTCTTCCGTCGTGCTTTTTTGTGATGGCATTTCCTTTTCACGTGTCTGATCGTCGCAACAGACTGCATAATTTGTCTTTTAAACTTCTCATCGATGACTATCACTATGTGCCATAAGCCTAATTAGTTTGTGAGTTCTGTGTGATGGGGGTTGGGTTTGCACTGAACTTACGGTTTCGTTGAGACAGCTGGATTGACGGAGCCATGGCATGCGTATACATTGAGGGCAGAGTATACCTTGAGCAAGGCAACAGCGTTTGCCCGGTGATGGGCAGTCTCCTGGAAAGGCCTTCCCGTGGCGCGGGCGCTGCTCCAGACTATTTTCACGTCATCGACGCGACTGTGAATATTTGGTGATAACGCCCAGGATTCGACACTATCGTGAAGAAGGAGTAAGTATCGAGATCCATGGTGGGCTTTACGCCCTTGCTGGACGAGCGCCTGTTACTTACTGTATGGAGCCTTCTGTCAATCCTCAAGGATGTCAAAACGCAGGCGACTTTCATTGGAAATCGTTCGAGATGGCTATCTGGATCCAGGTTGAACAATAGTTACAGTACTACTACTGTACTTAGCGGCCTAGAAGGTCCACGAAGCAGTTGGTTAGCCTGATGAGTCACCAGTGGCATCAAAGAACCATGCAGGCGGAGAACTGTGAGGCAGCATTCTGACATGTAGTGCAGAAAACAATCATTGTGCCAGACTTACAGAAGCAGGCTCGTCATCATGAAAGTCGACTGGAGTCTTAAGAGTCAAGACTAACTAGTAACCGCACGGTGCGCGGTTCATCTTGGCTGGTTCACAGGGGTGCAACCTTCCTCGAAGAGTCACATAACGGAAGAGTTAGGAGTTGCAGGTAGGAAGTTCAAAAGAAAGATGAAGAAGAAGAGGAAGAAGAAGAAGAAAAGGCATCTCACTTGTCAGATGAATGGACTCAGGACTGCCATGATCGACCGCCCGCCTATCGGAGATAACGCCATCCTATCGGAGATAATTTGGCTGATCATTGGACGCCGGCGGCGAGTCGGGCCGAAAGCGGCCGCGGAGGGACATTATCCCGAGTCGGCAGCGCCAAGGAAACTCCTGAGCTGCTTGCCGTGCTCATGGACACCCATCCCTGCTGTGCGCAATACATACTGTGTGACCGGCACTAGCAGTTGCCAAAGAACCATGGGCCCACTGCTGGTTGCCATTGATGCGTTCTTATCCGTGGTTCTGGTGCCGCCAATGGTCTCGGACCGTAAGACGACGATTGCAGCCACTATGTCGAACTCCTCTTTACCTACTATGCAACGGTCATGCATAAACTGTCGCCAGGTATGATTACTGACGCCCGAGTACCCTATCTTGAACAAGTCGGAGTATATTCTCGTTTTCAGCTTCGTACGACCATATATTTTGACTAATTGGGAGAAGGAGCTCGTCAAGGATGAGCATTGAGGTCCTCGGAGCCTCTTCCTGGGCTTGAGTTCATGCTCGACTGTTGCTACAGTATATTGGCAAGACCCTGGCACCCATGTTTCGAAGGTCGAAAAGAAGGAGTCATCCCAGTCCTCAGTACGTAGCTTCGCAAAGTTTAACAAGAAGGGTAACAAAGTAGGTAATGTGAAAGAGCGGCGGTAATCCTTGGTTTCGTGGGTTTGTGCGTCCGATCCTTAGGTTCGCCTGGCTCTGCGACTCTATATAATCGTTTTCGGCGTCTTGGAACCTAGACATATACAACCGCCAGGGCTGGAGAACAGGGCTCTACTGCAGATGTTTACAATCGTCTGCTCCAAGCAAGACCTTAGACCCGGCTGCTTCCTGGACGGCTTAAGTGCGGTATGTCTACACCTACATATGTGACAGAGAGATAGAGAGACGTTAGGTTTTAGACGGGCATGCCCTTTATTTCCAGGAGACCACGACAAAAAATAGATGGACAGAGACGCCGTAGGGTTGGTCGGAGTTAAAGAGGTGATTGGCTGCGGATTCACGGGATGACCCGATCCCAACTTGTAAGTCTCCGCCCCAAGTACTTTACGCGTCGACGCGACCCGCGTCTTATCGTCCTCTCCATCCCCAGTCTCCACACAACTCCCTTGAAAGCAACGCATTGAGTTGCGAGTACTGGGTGTGATCTCAATCTACACCATTACTTCAATAAAAGTCAAGAGTTATGGCCAAACCAACGGCCTCATCTCCGCCCGCGTCATCTCCAGCGCTCAAGCGGACAACCCCCAGCACTCAGAACATGCGAAACCAAAAGTCAATTCTGGGCTTCTTCCAGAAGTCTTCCCCAGCGACCCCTTCCGGCAATCGCACACAAGAACCGGCATCGTCCCCCGCACAGAGAGCCGCTGAGCAGCGAAGCACGGCCAAGCCCACGCCGAAGGAACAAAAGCGAAGTTTCTCGAGCTTTGCGCAGGACCTGAGTCCTGTTCCCAGTAGTGATATTCCAGAGGATGAAGAGGAAAATGGAACTGCTCTGAAGGTATCATGATCTGAAGTCTTGTTTTTTTGGTTTGTTTCTTCTCGCTGACTGGGCTCTTTCTCAGGCTACTAAAGAACAGCAGGACTCGACCACGTCGCCTTCACGTCGGGTATGTGTGATCTTATCGTCTGATTTATTGGTTGGTTCATTCGCTGACGTAGCTCGGACAGGCACAAAAGAAGGTCAGCTACAAGGAGTCGGATTCTGAGGGCGAGGATGACGATGATGTTATCTTCCGACCTAGTCGCAAAGACAGTGCCTCTAGTCGTGCGGCCAAGAGGAGACGGACCGAGCCGGAAAGCGACGATGAATTCCAAGGGGCAGAAGATGCGGGATATTCGGATGATGGTATGGTGCTCTATGGATGGTTACTTTCGACTCCAACGCGACTGACACAGACACAGAAATGCTTGATTTCGTGGTTGCCGATGACTCCGATGAAGAGACGCCTAAATCTTCTAGCAAGCGGAAGAAACCTTCTACCCAATCTGCGCACAAGGCTACAACCAAATCCTCCGTCTCTGCTCCTCCACCCGCCGACGATATCGATCTTGATCTCCCCGAGGGAGGGGGTTCAGCTGGTACTGCGCAGAAATGGGCCTTCGATCCGGAAAACAAGGAGCCCCGTAAGGAGAGAGATGTCGCGCAACCGTCCAAGGCGAGACCTAGCGCGAGAAAGGAAAAGGCCCACACCAGGGAACCAGAACAACGGTACCCATGGCTCGCTTCGCTGAAGGATATCGATGGTAACCCTCAGGGCCATCCCGACTATGACCCTCGGACGGTCTACATTCCTCCGTTGGCATGGTCCAAGTTCTCGCCGTTCGAGAAGCAATACTGGGAGATCAAGCAGAAGTTCTGGGATACTGTCGTTTTCTTCAAGAAGGGCAAGTTCTATGAGCTCTACGAGAATGATGCGACCATTGGCCATCAGCTGTTCGATCTCAAGCTCACGGACAGAGTGAATATGCGGATGGTTGGTGTTCCCGAGATGAGTTTGGATCACTGGGCAAACCAATTCGTCGCGAAGGGGTACAAGATCGCCCGTGTGGACCAATCCGAATCCGCTCTTGGCAAAGAGATGCGTGAGAGAGAGGGCAAGAAGCCCACAAAGGATGATAAGATCATCAAGCGAGAGCTTGCTTGTGTGCTTACTGCAGGCACGCTGGTCGAGGGCTCCATGCTTACAGATGATATGTCAACCTACTGTGTTGCGATCAAGGAAGCCATTGTAGACGAGCATCCCGCCTTTGGAATCTCCTTCGTTGATACGGCGACTGGTCAATTCTTTTTGTCTGAGTTTACGGACGATGTCGACATGACCAAATTCGAGACTTTCGTCGCGCAGACCCGTCCCCGGGAGCTGCTACTCGAGAAGTCTTGTGTCTCACAAAAGGCCATGCGCATTTTGAAGAACAACACTGGCCCTACTACGATTTGGAACTTCTTGAAGCCTGGTAAGGAGTTCTGGGAATCGGAGGTCACCATTCGGGAGCTCGAGTCGAGCGAGTACTTCGTCTCTGCGGACGACGACAATGTTACAGCGTGGCCGGAGACTCTCCGACAGGCCCGCGAGAAAGAGTTGCTGATGTCTGCTTTCGGTGCTCTGGTTCAATATCTGCGGGTCTTGAAGATTGAGCGCGATTTGATCACTATCGGCAACTTTGAGTGGTATGATCCAATCAAGAAGGCCTCAAGCCTTGTCTTGGATGGCCAGACCCTGATCAACATGGAGATCTTCGCCAACTCCTTTGACGGTGGGTCTGAGGGCACTCTCTTCCAGTTGCTCAACCGCTGTATCACCCCCTTTGGCAAGCGCATGTTCAAGCAATGGGTTTGCCACCCACTTGTCGATTCAAAGAAGATCAACGCGAGACTCGACGCAGTCGATGCACTCAATGCCGATCCCACTGTTCGTGACCAGTTCGCCGCCCAATTGACAAAAATGCCGGATCTCGAACGACTGATTTCTCGTATTCATGCCGGAAATTGCAAGGCCCAAGACTTTGTCCGCGTTCTGGAAGGATTCGAGCAGATTGATTATACCATGGGCCTCCTGAAAGAAAGCGGCGGTGCGTCCAGCGAAAGCATCATTGGTCAATTGATCGGTGCGATGCCTGATCTGGTCTCCCTGTTATCGTACTGGAAGACTGCCTTTGACCGAACCAAGGCCAAGGCAAATGGCATCCTTGTTCCGGAGCCAGGTGTGGAAGAAGACTTTGACAAATCCCAGGAGGCCATTGAGCAAATTCACAAGGACCTTAACAGCCTGTTGAAAAATGCCCGCCGTGAGCTTGACTCGCCGGCTATCTGCTACCGGGACAATGGTAAAGAAATCTACCAACTCGAAGTTCCAATCAAGGTGAAGAACATTCCCAAGGATTGGAATCAGATGTCCGCGACCAAACAGGTCAAGCGATATTACTTCCCCGGACTCCGAAACACTGTTCGCAAGCTGCAAGAGGCCCAGGAGACGCACAGTCAGATCGTGAAGGAGGTTGCTGGAAGATTCCATGCCCGATTCGACGAGCATTACAACACATGGCTAGCTGCTGTTAGGATCGTGTCGCAGCTGGACTGCTTGATCAGTTTGGCCAAGGCTTCAAGCTCGATCGGTCATCCCAGTTGTCGACCAGTCTTCGTAGACGATGAGCGAAGTGTCCTCGAGTTCGACGAGCTCCGCCACCCATGTCTTTTGTCCTCTGTTGAGGACTTTATTCCCAACGACATCCAGCTAGGTGGCAAACATGCCAACATCGACTTGTTGACCGGTGCCAACGCCGCTGGAAAATCCACAGTCCTCCGAATGGTTCGTTCACCCCTTCCCATTTACCCTGATCTTAACTAATAACCGGTAGACCTGTGTTGCCGTCATCATGGCTCAAATCGGCTGTTACCTCCCCTGCCAATCAGCCCGACTAACCCCCGTTGACCGAATCATGTCCCGCCTCGGCGCAAACGACAACATCTTCGCCGCCCAGTCGACCTTCTTCGTCGAACTCTCCGAGACGAAGAAGATCCTCTCCGAGGCAACGCCACGCTCACTCGTCATCCTCGACGAACTCGGCCGTGGAACAAGCTCCTACGACGGCGTCGCAGTCGCTCAGGCTGTGCTACACCATATCGCCACCCACATCGGTGCTCTGGGCTTCTTCGCAACACACTACCACTCGCTCGCTGCTGAATTCGAAAAGCACCCCGAGATCGCGCCCAAACGCATGGCGATCCACGTTGATGATGCCGAGCGCCGTGTCACGTTCTTGTATAAGCTCGAGGACGGCGTTGCGGAAGGTAGCTTCGGTATGCACTGCGCTTCTATGTGTGGTATTCCGAGTAAGGTCATTGAATGTGCTGAGGATGCCGCTAAACAATGGGAACATACGAGCCGGCTTAAGGAGAGCTTGGAGCGTCAGAAGGGAGGTAGCTATGTTGGCCTTGGATGGTGGAGTGATGTGGCCTGGGCGCTGCGTGAGACTGTTAGCGAGGAAGATTCGAATACTGGTGATGTTACGGATCGTGGGCTGGATGTCCTGATGAAGGCTATTGAGGCGCTTTAGATGCTGGGATAATCATTTGAAGGGGTGGTTTTCTTTTTTTCATCTGTGTTTGAGCTATGGGTTATGTTCATTGTGTCTATCTTTTTTACTTCTACTGCTCCTTGTTAGCAGTGCATTTCTCTTTTGTCTTTTTATGTGGCAGTTCACAAGGCATCACTGGAAATCGGGACTACCTGCTTAAATTCGTCGGACTTGTATGGATGGACATGTAGTATGGCGGTATTTCCTATGGAGATGTATCAAATAGCTAAGCATGCCTTCTTGCATTCGAGCAATAAGTCTCCCATTAGGTAACCGTAAGCCCTTGGTGCATGGTTCGGACGTTCACACTTTAGGTTCCTTGGGTAGGCCCATCAGGCCGTACAAACTCTGAAATTGCACATCACCAGCACATACGACACATCCTTAGTACCTCCATCGTTGAGGTCAGATCATCTCAGTGGAGTTTGCTTCATCCTCTACCTCCATACACACGCACACATCCACGTATGCCCACCGGGCGATCCTCAGTTTTATTATCACTTACGCCAGCCTGATTATCGACTTCCATCCAATGGGGCTTTATCTCCGTACTTGACTCAAATCGTTGAAGTGTTCTATTCATGTGAGCGGTCCGGATAGGCCACTTGTGGGCTTTATACTACATAACATCGCGGTGGAAGTGAACGGATCCAGAAATCAGCCAGTTGAGTTGAAACTGGAGATCTGGGGGTTGCTAGTTCCAGTGCGGATCAGACACCCTCCACGTCATCCTCACTGTCCGACTCTCTGGAAAAGAGGCTTCCCGCTCCACGGGAGTGTGTCGTGCGATACCTAGGCCATTCCCCCATGCACATAGTGAGCGCCCGGCTGGACAACGCCAGCATCGGCCACATTCTCATCGCTCTTATAAATCGTGTTTTGCATCTGTTCAAGGAATTGATCAATGTTGATCAAATCGTTCTTTGTGCGGACATTCGACATAGGTGGAGGAGTACGAGCAGCTGAGAGGACTTGAGGAAGAACTCGAAAATCTTGAGCCTTTTTCATTCACCAACAGTCGGACTTGGTCCTTCAGGGGCTCGATGCTCTTGGCCTCTCCTTCGAGCTTATGGGGCCTGAGAGGACCGGAGAAAGACTTGGAAATCTTGAGCCTTTCTCATTCACCAACAGTCGCACTTGGTCCTTCAAGGGCTGGATGCTCTTAGCCTTTCCTTCGAGCTTATGGAATCTGAGCCGATTTTCGGAGGATGCTCTCCATCTGTTTCACGATGATCTTCAAGCTGTAGGTCTGCACCGATATTTCCGATGCTGTCCCGCAGCTTGGCATTCTCGATTGCACGCACATGCATGTTGACTAAGGACTCAAAACGGGTGATTGCTTTGTCGATGTCGCCTAGTCACTTTGCGGCCGGTGGCCGCAACCTCTTCCACATCATCTTCTGCATCAAGACCACTCAGCACATCCGCGGCTTTCTTCATCCAGATTTGGACTGCAACGGTGTGCAATGCCCGAACTGCCGCCAGAACAGTGGAAATATAGAGAAAGCATGTCTGGTACACTTTCACCTATGAACCAATCCATTCCAACCTATGGGTCGGGGTCCTGCAATCCGAATCCGTCCTTTTGACGGTCAAGATCCGGAGAGAAAGCGTGCAGCATCGATTCAGACGACAAAGGTCTTTTTCAAGCGTGTCAAGACTTGGATAAGAAGACGTGCGCGGGAGCGGAGGCAAAGGATGGTCGTGTGTTTGCTATGAGAGGATCTCGGATTCTGACGACTTCGACTCCTGATGGAAGGAGCCCCGGGACGCTTGGGCCGTGCTAGTGACCAACATGCGACGCTATAGGGGGTTGGTAATGCTTAGGCGCTGGTCCATCGAATCGAATACTGGCGGTGGACCATATGCCATAAGCTAATGTGGCTCAGGCGCCCAAGGTCAGAGAATACCTTGAGCAAGGCAACAAGGGTGTGGCAGCGTCCTCGACAAGATTGCCCGTGGTGGGGGGTGGATGATGATGAGCTGCTCTGACGCTCAAAAACGGACTTTTGGTTGCGTATCGATTGTTGGGAGGAGCTCAGGGATTCGATAGCCCTGCTAATCGTCTTCAAGTGTACCTCTTGACGTCTGCCTGTATGAAACCACCGAGGCGCCCGTGAAGGGCGATCCTATGGTGGTATAACTAACATTCGAAGCTATCGGGAAGAGTGAGTAGGGAGATCCCATGATGGACTTGCGACGCTGTCTGACCAGCGCCCGTTACTTACTGTGAAGAGGCTTCTGTCAATTCTCAAGGATCCCAAAAGGCACTTGACTTCCATTAGAAATCGTTTGAGGTGCCTACCTGAATGCAGGTTGAACAGCCCTAGAAGGTTCACGAAGCACTTGGTTAGTCTGGTGTTTGATAGGTGGCATTCACAAGGCCATGCAGGCAGGAAGAAAGCTGTGAGGCAGCATGCTGACATGGAATGCAGCAAATAATCATCAGGCTAAGCTTACATTGATCTGAGGCTCATCACGAGAGCAGATTTAGCAGACTGAAGGAGTCTAACTGCATGCCTGGTGGTTCATACTGGCAGTTTCACACGGGGACCTTGCAACCTCGAAGAGTTGCATGTGGGAAGGAATGAAGAGTTCAAAATGACAAAGTTGCAAGTGGGAAGGTCGACTCAAAGGGAGAAGGAGAAGAAGAAGAGAAAGAAGAGGAGGAAGAAGACATGTCTTTTAAGTTACCTCCTGGTCCTCATGACATGAACGGACTGCCATGCTCGACCGCCGGCGTATCGGAGTTAACGCCATTCCGGAGATAATCCGACTGATCATTGGACTCGGCCCGGAGGCAAGTCGGGCCGAAGGCGGTCGCGGATCAACACTATCCCGTGCACGGAGGGAGCCAAGGAAACCCTGAGGAACCCCCGAGTTCTGCCTCAGTCCTGAGCTGCCTGTGTTGCAACTTGCCACGGCTGGCTGTTGCCGAAGGACCGTGAGCGCTGCATGGCAGACTGTTATCCCTGCGTAGTACTACGGGCTGACCATAAGCCATTATTGTCTACGTGCGATGGGTCTAACAACCATCCAATCTAGAGCGGACATAGGGACATGAACATCTCTCGTCCGGAAGCTGCTAGACTGTTCTGAGTTCATCAGAAATCTGCTGCAGGAAACAGCCTGTGCTCGATACATGGTTCCCTTCATACAGGTCAAGATAATCTTCACTCTAACGGAATATGAATATCAATTAATGGGGCTATGCCAATACACCGTGGTAGTTAGTATGACTCCCCTTGTTGAAGTACTCGACCAAGGTTACAATGACCGTCTTCCAACGGCCTCTGCCAGATCAACCATATCTTGTAGGTGGGAACCATTGACTGACTTGCTTGATGTATGTGGGCTGAGTATATGATACATTCCATGCTTCCGTCCCTGACGGACTGGAAATGAAACGCTATCTTGTACAGCAACATGTAGGTACATCGACCCATGGTCGTTTTACATCAGGATGGAGTAGGTGGAATGATTTAGCAATTCTCCATTGCTGGGTGGTCAATTACCCAGCGCAGCAGTCCATTGCTACGCATACAGAACTGACCAGCAAACAGTACCGACCTGGATGAGTCTTAAGGGCCAATGTGTCACTCTACGCTACTCTACGCCCCCAAGAGATTCGTTCGTCAGTGCCTTTTGATGCAATAATCTCTACTACCTACGGAATACAGCATTATGATGTGCAATGTTCGCCTAGTCTCGTTAGGAGTGCTCTATCATGCACTCAACAGCCATCTCAGGATACAATCCAGAGGCTGTACCAAGCTATCTAATCGAACGTCTGCAAAACTTCCTTTGCGTTTATCTTTGCTGGGTTGGCTGGCTCGTCATATGGCTGTTGTTATCTCCAGTCCTCCTCATCTTGGGCCCATAGAATGCCATCCATATGGCGATCAACGTCTCTGCCGACGAGTGGCCAGGTCATTTGTCACCCAGGCACTCTGTTCCTTTGCGAATGGGGAAGAGGGGGCTCGATGGGAATGGGCCAACATCGCTACTAAGTAATGCTCCCTGAACGTGCAAGAACCTCGAGAAACCCATTGAAATCCAACCGCTGATCTAATGGTCCTGCATCTGTACAGCTGCCCATTATTTGGGTATCAGCAGTCATTCCGTCTTGACGAAGGCGGTCTCGTCCTCGTTGCCACTAGTGCCACCCAAGTCAGACTTGTCCAGAAGCTCGATGGCTTCAATGGCCAGGGCGACGAGAGTATTGGCATCGTACTCGACGGTAGACTCCTCCACGGACTCGGAAGTACACTTGCAAGTGCCTTCTCCGGCATTTCCCTCGCCCTTGTTGGCAGCCTCTCCTTTGGGGGTCTTGGCCTTTGACTTTGAGGCCCTCAGCGCCCTCGGAGGGCGCGGGGTTCTCGGAACCCTGACCTCAGGAGTAACCCGGGGCTTCTTGGCGGGTGTTGAAGACGTGCCCTCGTTGCTGCCGGCCTCCACTGTTTTGGTAATCTTGCGCTTTGCCTTACGGTAAAGCGTTCGTGCAGACGAAACCTTTAGGCCTGACTGCGCGGCAAGCTTGTCATAATCCATTTTCTTCGGTTGCACTGTTACAAGCCTGGTTCTCAAGAGATACACCTGGGGTCAGAATGACTTACATGGTCCTTGTCAGTACAGGCATTGGCGAAGACGAGCAGCTTTGTCTCAGTCTCATTGAGGCCCGGGAATAGCTCCGTCGATTTGGTAGAAGTTCGCTTGGGGGTCATCGTGATGCTCTGTGTAATCGTGGTTTCTCGAGACTGGTTCAGAGTCAGATGGCTGAACGGCACTTGTGGACAGTGGGGCAGGTGTAAGTTTAGTCAAGCTGGAGCCGGGGAACGATTAGCCACATTCGTCGACCTGAGCTGGAAGGTGGGAACGGCGGGAGGATATGGTCCCCTTCCTTCGGCGAAGAACCAGGCGGGAATTTAGGATGTCAATGAGATGTGTGATGATATATGGGGGAAACAGATCGGTATGGACTTGGAACTGACGGGTTAATACGCACAAGCAAAAGACCTGCCTTGGTTTGAATGGAAAGGTGTGAAAAACGAGTGAACTTTGCTTGCTAGTGCAGAACGGATATGTGAAGGAGTTACGGAGAGAAGAGGAAGAAGCCTAAACTGTGAACGGAGACTCCGCTTTATATATGCTGGGCTGAGGGAAGCGTGAAGCGCATGGGACGGTCCAAGAATTCTGCCTATGGAGGTAAATAACCTAGTGAGCAACTTATGAGACCTGGGGTCATAGAGAGATGATAAGAAAGCTTGCGTGGGATGCAATCTGTACATTGATTCGTGGATATTTAATTACTGTGACCGAGGTCTAGCCTTCTGGATCTGCTCATAAATCCCACTCCACAGTTCAGGAAAGAAGGCTGAAGTCTGTCTCCCCGGTTTGCTCTGGCTTGCCGTATAAAACTGAGTCGGAACTTTCCCTTTCCACCACGGTTGCGGCGTAGGATCCATGTTTTGAAACGTGACAGGGCGCAATGTGTCTTTAACTGGAACAAGGTCACCCACACGGACAGCAGTCTGCCGGGGAATGGTATTGAATCGCATGCTGGTGAGATATAGCACGGCTGTCGGAGGTAGTTCTTTGGCATATTGCACGGCGGCTTCACGGGACTTCCGCGCAAAAGCGGGCAGGGCTAAATGAATGAAGTTCACATAAGGCGCAGCGGTATATGAAACGAATAGCATTGGAAGGGCACCAGCGGCAATCACTGTAGGCCACATCAGTATAGACACTCGGGAAACGGAACGTTGAATGAAGCTTACCCGCAGGCGTACTGTACCAAGGGTAATCAGCCACGGAGCATGCTGGTGCAACAATCAGACATGCTGCTCCAAATAGGATGACTGTGGTGATTCGTAGAGTGCCTAGGAAAATAGCTCTACCAGTCCCTCCGTAATAAACCAGGATTCGCTCGGGTGGCCCTGCAACTCTAGCTCAGCATGCGCACTAGCTTAGCTTAGATAGTTAAGTCACCTGTCCTAATGCTCGTCTTCGACGGTGTGAGTGTTCTCGCAACCGTAGCGCGTGTTGCAGGAGTTGTGTCCTTCGACTTGGGTAGTGGTGAAAGATGCTTCTGAGACGGCCGAGGTATTTGTGACTTATATCGGACCCAGACAGTCGTTCGAAGACTGCGCTGGGTATATCCAGGGAGTGCAGTGCGCACTTGAGGTGGAAGCAAAATATGTAATCGCATTGTGTTGGTGTAATGGGATTGGATAGAACTCAAGACGTTGATGAACTCCAATAAATCGGCGCCGATCGCCCGGCAGAATGGTGACCGCACTGGACTCCGCTTTGTTTTGTGTTGTTGGATGAGATGACCCCTGCCATTCTTTGACACGACACGTTTTGTTTGCGACCCTCAGAAACTCAGAGTGGTACCTGGCTGGACTAGGCTTCACCTAATTTTGTCGTCTTTTTTGATGCAAGCCATGAACCGTTAACGCGAGCTTTCTTCCATCGCCATGTCTCCGGCTCATCGCAATCCCATTGGCGCCGTGGCACTTTGGCTGGGCCTCATTTTGGTGCTTTTGTCAAGCGTAGAAGCATACGAAAAAATAACAGATGAGACGTTAAAACGTCTTTCCCGGCCCAATGATGACTTCAATATCAACAACGGTGCTCTGTTGTCTCCTATACTAAGGACCCGTGTTCCTGGTACCCCCGGCTCCACCGCAGTACTCAATCACTTCGCCGATTTTTTTCGAACTACATTACCAAAATGGACAGTCGAAATTCAAAACTCTACTGCTAAGACGCCTGTCTCGAAAGGGAAAGAGGTCCCATTCCGAAATTTCATCGCTACTCGTGATCCTCCTTGGGCTCCGGTTGGTGATGTTGGCCGCTTGACACTTGTCGCTCATTATGACAGCAAGCTAGAGCCGGAGGGCTTCATTGGAGGCACTGACAGCGCTGCGCCATGTGCGATGATCTTGCATGCTATGCGCAGCGTCGACGCCGCGCTGGAGAAGAAGTGGTCTGCATTGGAGAAGCAGGGATTACATGAATATCTCGACGAGGAGCGGGGTCTTCAAGTCATTTTCTTGGACGGCGAAGAAGCCTTTCAAGAGTGGACTGACACTGATTCTCTTTACGGTGCTCGTGCCCTTGCCACGCATTGGGAAGACCAAGTCTACCCCGCAATGTCGGAATTCAAAACACCCTTGTCGTCGATATCTCTTTTCGTTCTCTTAGATCTGCTGGGTGCGAAATCTCCGTCGATCCAATCTTACTATGAGACCACCCACTGGGCTTATAAGAACCTGGGCGCACTCGAAGAGCGGTTCAAATCCTTAAAGCAATTTAAATCCCAGTCTGCTGATCCATGGTTTATCGACACCGCAAAGAATGCACACAATCTGAGAAGCTTTGGGGGTATCCAGGATGATCATCTTCCATTCTTAGCGAAAGGAGTCGAAGTCCTTCATCTCATTGACTATGCTCCGTTCAAAGGATTTCCTTCTGTCTGGCATACGATCGATGATGACGGCGAACATCTGGACATGGATACCGTCGAGGACTGGAGTATGTTAATCACTGCCTTTGTTGCCGAATGGATGGAGTTGGAGGGCTACTTCGACCAACCACCTGCTGTCGGTGTACGCAATGACGAAGATATCGCTGAGTCGGAAGCGATTCGCTTGAACAGGAAGACTGAGTTGTAAGCCATCCCCTGTTTCACGGCCGAGCATCCTCATTGTTGGCCACTGCCTCGCCTTCCTCCGCTGTTATATACCCAATCCATTTAGTCGGTTTTTCAAGGAACTCTATCCCCTGCTGTCGGTTATGTACATATTGTCATGGAATTATTCACTTGCTAATCAGGCGTTCGACACAGCCCCTGAGAGAAACCGAACGGTACTTGTTGTCCTACGCCTGGCAACCCCAGTGGAACGCCAAGTACGACCAACCCAACTATGATCTAAAGGTCTATGTCTATAATATTTACATGGAATTGGTTCAGAAGAGATTGCCCAGCATATAACCAGCCATTGTCGCCAATCCCCACGTGGGTTGGAGGACTGTTCGCAGGATTGCTGGGCCTGGGCAGACGCCCCTCAGCCCCCAAGCAAGCCCGAACGAAGCGGCACCAGCAATAAATCGCCAGTCGATATCACTCACAGTAGCTGTGGGAAGCTTCCATTTCTCGGCAAGGGTGGGTTTTGCAACAGGCTTTCCCTTTTCAGGCTCCTGGCCTGGTTTCTCGGTCAGAAAAGTGAAGAGAGATGGGCCGATGCCGAACAGAATGATGAGCGCCAGCGACGGATCAAACCGGGAGGGATCGGTCAGGAAACCAAAGAACCCGAGCACCTTGGCTGAATCTGCCATGCCGGAGATCAACAGGCCCAGGCCGAACTCCAAACCTGCCACATAGGAAAAGGCGACCCTAGACCCCTCCGACCGACGAGCCTTTCGCGGGACGATGACGAAGTTTGTGATGGCCGCCAGCAACGCTGCACCAGCCATGAACCCAAACTCTGACCCCGATGGATAGATGGGGGTGTAACACGGAGTTGAACCACACGACGGGATGCTAGCTCCACCTCCGACGAAGTTCGCTGTGAGAAGTGCGGTCACGAAGAATATGGCAGTCGCGATCAGCGAGCGCGGGGAGAGACGAGAAAGTCCACACAGCATGTGTCCGGAGGTACAGCCTCGGCCGTTCTATATTCATTGTCAATGTTTGTTGCGATCCGGACCCATATATGGTGTTCCTCACCTTTGTACCCCATCCCAACAAGATACCCACGCCCAACGTCGCCGCAGCAGAGGTCAAAGAAGACGGTGGTGCCGGATAACTTGGAATCAACGATGGTGCGAACAAGTACACTGGCACAATGCTGAATACCAAGCCCGCGATAATTGGCACATTGTCACGACTCGGGTTGAAGGCGCACCCGGATAGAAGGGAGGAGATGCCGAAGACGGTGCCGTTGTGTATGAGCAGGCCGGACGAGCCTTGGAATAGTAATAGCGCACCCAGCGTGGTGTGAATTGGGGTGAACATGATGTCGGAGGTCGTTCGATTATTTTTATTCTCGGCTTTAATAAACTTTTTCCCCTGATGTCATCGGCGTCCCGGGGTTGACGGAAATCCCAATGACAGTAGATGAAGCGGAGATGGCCCGAGAATCGTTAGTTACGGATTCCTGACGATTGTCACGATTTCAAAATATTGGCAAACAAAGAGATTGATGAGTCGAGATGGGGTCCGCGCATTCTTTGCCGTCAAGGGATTGCCGCATCGGGGACCATCTACTTCGCCGTTATGGAGAATAATGGTCCCCGATCCTCTTTTCCTCGGCATCTTGGTACGGGATTATGGGCGGGCTTTGAAGCTGTGAGTGTACTATATTGACTCCTCAGATGGGCCTGTCAATTTCCTGCCCTACTTCCCCGGGTTACACTCGTGAGTCCATGCATACTGTAACATGGCAAGACCTCGCCACACAATCGGGATTCGGCCCTGAAGGCTGCAGGCACAACCGCCCACCACCAAGAGTGGGGAATATCTTTACTCCTGCTATCAGATTAACGATGTAACAAGTGTCATCCTGTCGAATTGGAAATGAGCCGCTGGTCTGGGCAGGACTCTATCTCACGAAGAAGGCGCGATCCAGCTCCTTCCTCATGTGAAGTCCAGCTGCCCATTCTCCTCCTTCGCTCGGGTACTCAATCGTTTCGTATTCCTTCTTGACACGAGCTACCTGGAAAGTGCAAGTCTCGATTTCCCTCGTCCTCATCCACAATGGGTAACACCACTAGCGTTCCCGGCCGCGAATGTTTCATGGCGGCGGTTGGACACGACTCGAACTTGGCCACATTTCAAGGAGATCTGTTGCACGAGTTCCGAGGCTTGCCATCCTACAATCTGGCCATTCCTGTGTCTCCCAAGGTGATCACATTCCCCAAGTCTACAGACCAGGTTGCCGATATCGTGCGCTGTGCCGTGAAGGATAACTATCGGGTGCAAGCATATAGCGGAGGTCACAGCTATGGCAACTACGGTATCATAACTTTCCAACTTGAATAATTCCCTCGCTAATATAGCTGCCCTATGGTAGGTCTGGGAGGAACGGATGGCCACGTCGTCGTCGATCTGAAATACTTTCAGGATTTCTCCATGGACACGATCACATACATCGCCACGATTGGAGCCGGTACACACCTGGGCGATCTTCGAGACCGTCTTCTGCATGCAGGTGGTAGAGCTGTAGCGCATGGGTCTTGTCCGCAGGTTGGCGTTGGTGGTCATTTTACCATTGGTGGTATCGGGGTCATGTCGCGAGAATGGGGGCTTGCGCTGGACCACGTGGTGGAAGCTGAAGTAGTCCTGGCGAATTCCAGCGTGGTGACAGCTTCCGACACTGAAAACCAAGATCTTTTCTGGGCTGTCAAGGGTGCAGGTGCCAGTTTCGGCATTATCACTCGGTTCAAAATCCGCACTCATGAAGTTCCTAAGGCTGCTCTCCAATACACATACAATTTCAACGTGGGAGATGCACTTGGCAAGGTCAAATTATTCCAAGCTTGGCAGTCCCTTCTCGCGAAACCGAATATCACGCGCAACTATACTAGCGAGCTGGTAGTCTTCCAGGGTGGTATCTCGATCGTGGGAAGTTACCTAGGCACCAGAGAGGAATTCCTACAATTCCAGCAGGAAAACGGACTCCCAATCCAGAATCAGGGAAAGGTGGCATACGTCACTGACTGGCTCGCGATGGTGGCTCATACTGCTGAAAATCTTATGATTTCGCTCGTTGGTGGCATTCCCACTGAGTTTTACGCGAAGTCGCTACCTTTCACAGCTGACCAGCTGTTCACTGACCATGACCTACTGGCCCTGTTCACTTACCTTGACAGCGCACCCAATGGTGCCTTGGATACCTGGTTCATCATCTTCGACCTGGAAGGTGGAGCTATCAACAACCCTCCCGCGAATGCCACAGCTTATGTTCACCGTGATGCTATCATGTGGATGCAATCCTACGTTGTTTTCGGACTTCAGCCCCCTGGTTCCATATCCAGGAGTTTCCTCAATGGCTTGCAAGATGTTATACTTGCAAATCGTCCGACGAGTCCTGAACGTGCCTATCCTGGATATGTTGATCCTTATCTGAAGAACGGCCAGTTAGCTTACTGGGGATCCAATCTTGAACGCCTTCAAGATATCAAGACTCGTGTTGATCCGTGGGATAGTTTCCATAATCCTCAAAGTGTGGCTGTCAATCCCGCACCTGATTCGCATCCCCCGGTAGGCTAGGTGTTTCGCTGTTTACGAAATGGCTCCAGGAGCAAGACTGCTGCCCGGGACCTAGGGGATGATGCTGATGTCAAGACTCAAGGCGACATATGTTAGGTAACAGAATACATATTAACAGGACAGAATATACTGCCGCATAGGTATGTACCGGAAAATTCATAACTCTCATGTCTGTTTCACCTTCCATTTCGCGCAGTGCTCAGTCCTTGCCGACTTCAAGTAATTGAGTAGGGGCCGAGTGATATGTATAGTTCCAATGTTGGACCTCATTCAACCTATATGGAAGCTGGGTTCCATAGGTTCCATGTTCAATCCATTATTCCATCTCATGGAACTCATAGGTTCGTTACCTACACCCAGAAAACATAGGTAGGTGCCCGTAGACGTTACTGTTAGCCCGGTGGACTGCCGAAGGGGGAATATATAGGTAGTTCGCGGCCGCGCCCGGAAGTCATAAAAAGTGTCACTGTTTCGTCTGTTATAGAGACCTACTAAGGTGGTCCTCCGTCGATCATGACCGCCCGGTATAGGTATGGAATAATCCATGTACTGGCTGGCAGTCCTTTTTTTTACTTTGTTGAGGATTCCCATGATTTCATCCCGGGTCCGTCCTGTATTTTGGGATGGGAGAAAGGGAAGGAAGGATGAAGACAGGTATTGGACGAGAAGGGTGTCTCCGAGACGATTGAAGAGCTTCTATTGTACTTCGTGTAGCTATGTCTGATGGAAATACTCAGTTGATGGACCTGCACCATAACCTTGCATATCGTCTGGCGACTGGTCCTTAGGTGCAGGGCGGATGTCCCGATTCCCGGCGCCGGGGGAACCTTAAATTTGTGCCCTGGAGCTCCTCCTTACTAAGCCTCGGCCCCGGCCCCGGGGTGACGGCCCGGGCCTGAGCATCTGCCTCCATCAACATCGCGTGTAAATTCTTCCATCCACAAACGAACTCCGGTAACCCCGATTCCTACCTTAACAGATGATAATAAAAGGGCTATGTGGAAGTGTTTACATCCTGATACCAGATACTCGTCAGGGGTGAAAGAGTCCTATTGCTCAATGCTCAGAAATCATGAAGCGCGCCTGCAGCCCAGAGAGCAGCCCAGAACATGAATTGCAAGCACAAATTCTACAAAACCCACAACAGCCAATTCTCCCGAGCTTGGTTGCTCCTGTTTCACCGCCACCGTCCCGATTATTCACTCCACGTGCCAAGGATGGGGAAGAAGACGCGATCATACCGACCGCATCAAAACCAAATGCTTCATCTAGCCTTGCTGCGCTCGAGGCAGGACAAGTGAAAGTGACTGACCACCTGAGCGTAATATCCACGAGGCTCAGAGAATGCGTTCGCGTACTTCCGGATCAGCCAACTGTACTGTTGCCTATCAAGGAATGGATCGATCTATATCGACGCAATGAGCACCCGGAGGGTCGCCATTTCGTCATTCATCAACACGATCACCCTATCGCAGGCCCCCATTACGATTTGCGGCTGCAGTTCTCAGAGACAAGCTCTGTAAGTTGGTCTATCATGTATGGCTTACCTGGGGATCCGAATAGCCAGCGATTAAATCGGAATGCGACTGAGACTCGGGTTCATTGTTTATGGGCAAGTTACGCTTGAATGCACAAAAGGGAAGATTGCGTCAGGAGTAGTGACTTACCTTTCTACAGAACCATCTCATTGAAACTGCTTCCTCCAAGACGGGGAGTCTAATTATCTGGGATACAGGTGAATATGAAATCCTACCTTACCGGACGGATCCATCTGGCCCTGAGACCGATGATTCTCGATCCGAGAGCTCTCAAGATAGTCATGTTTCGCCGAAGGAGCGGATATCAGATAGTGCGAAGCTGCGAGAAGCTTTCCAAAATGTAGGTACATCCTTCTACAAGATGGAGACAAGGGCTCGATTATTTAACACTGAGTCATGCAGCGGAAAATCCGGCTAAGACTCCACGGGACCCGGCTGCCAAAGAACTATACCATTATGTTACGAATGGATAGAACAACTGATTTCGTCAGACCGATCCGCGAAGGTCCCAAACGACGTCGTCGCCACCCATCCCGACCGACTGTGCCACAAGCGCCATCTACGTCGGACTCGGGATCCCCTTCGCCGCCACCCGACGAGCAAGGATCAAAGGCGGATCAACAAGCCTCATCTGAACCTCACTCTGAGTCGACCAAGCCCGTAGACGAAGCTTATACCGCCGAGATTGAGATCCAGAAAAATAATGCCTACCCGGGTTCGAGCAACACAATAGGTTCAATCCACCAGCGGCGTTGGTATCTCAGTCTAGACCGGGAGTCGTCGGGGTTTGAGCCGACAATATTGAATAATAATCAGCAATCACGCATTGGCCAAAAACAGAAAAGATCGTGGACTCGGAACGCCGTCGGCGGTGGATTTGAGCCGTTCTACGTGCACGGACCGGATGCCGAGCGGAGCGTAATCACGGCACGCTTGGGGCGCGATGTCCTGGATGATGAGAGTGTGGAGGAGTTTGTGCCTAGACGCGGGTGGAGGCCGGTCCTGCATTAGAATGGAAAATACAGTCTACGGACTCATGGAGTGCAGAGCAAATGGACAGCTGAAGATTCCGGCTGCTAGAGATATCGACTGAGAACATGCATGATGCATGTGTTATTGGTCTTGGCTTGAGAACAATGCCTGCAATACGCGACTATTATTGCACGCCTTCCACCGATCGTCCAATCAAATCCGAGGCTAATTCGCAGAATTCATCCGGGCAGCTCTTTGTTCGCTATCGGAGCTTGGACTAAGCTTCTACACATCAATTATGCACCCCACGCGCACCCCACTCATCGGCGGGCTTATGGCCTAAATTGGTGCCCGCAGTTGCACTGCCCATACTATTGCTTCGATACGAGGACGCAATGAGTCTTCACTGCATTTATGAGTCAGGCCAATCTCACCAAATGTATCATTGTAGCATACACCCACTGTGTGTGTCGCTAGGGGTCAATTCGGCGTCTGACTCACCCAATCCTGCGGTCTCAGAACGATCTTTCCCCGCTCTAGACAGCCTTGCTCATGTTAGGATGTGCGCTAACAAGCGTAACTAGTGCTAGTCTGCCGGAGTTGATATTTCCGAGCTTATCCATTCTTTATGCTTAGCGTTTCTCACTCTTTCCTCTTTTTCTCCTGCTTGGCTCGGCTTGAGCATGGCGTTCTCGTCTCCATCCATGACAAGCTATCTAGCCTTGTCGCTAGTTGCATTGGATAGCATACCTGCTATCCAGAGTATCGCGCAACGCATCACGCGCAAAGCTCGGGAATATGAATCGTCACAACTAGCTAAAGATGCTTACTGCGACGAGGACGGTGAGGCGACCGAAGCATCACTCCGCGCGTTCTCCGATAAATGGCAAAGAATCGCGATCGCATTGTCGTCCGTTACTGGATTACTGGTGACGCTGGCATTGGCCATCCTGACGACCTTGAAGTTCTTTCTTGTCAATTACACGCCATTGGTCTGGTTGCAGTTCGGGGTTTGGGTATGTAGAAAACACTGAACGAAGATCGCGGATCCATCAATTGGATTTGGCTAGGAATGAATTTTAATATTGACTTCTAGATCCTGCTTGCTATTCAAGCTATTGCATTTTTCACTGAACCCCGACCCACAAGGCGCTATACTCTCGGCCACTTCGCCTTCTGGGGAAGTATCATCACCATCGCAGTTCCGGGGATCGAACTGGGCATCTTTATACTCTCTCGTCGCCCCTTTCCCTATGGGCCAGTTTGGCACAGGCTGCAGCTGCTTCAAATTGTCAGCGCAGTCCTTCGTGCCGTCTTCTGTGTTCTTCTACCTCGTCGCCCAGATGTTTACCACGACGGCATGTTGGTTGAGCAGGAACTCTCGGTCTCACTTCTTAGCCGCTTCACGTTCGCCTGGGGTGGTCAATTGATTGGTCGCGGAGCGGAGAAGAAGACCCTGGAACTCGACGATCTCCCTAAGCTTGTGGCGTCGAAACGTGTTGGAACGCTTCGAAAAGAATTTGAAAATGTCAGACAAAATCGAAACTTGTGGAGAGCACTTATCTCTGCGCATTCAGGGTCATTGTTTGCCCAGGTTGCCCTCTCTATGGTGACCTGCTTTTTGAGTTTCGGGCCCCAGCTCGCTTTGCTGCAGATATTGAGAACCTTAGAGCTTCGCGATACCCCGGACTGGAATGCGGGAGCATCATATCTTTGGGTCCTAGCCCTGGGTGGACTGATGTTCGCAGGGTCGAGTGTTGAGGCATGGCTGTACTGGGTGGTCGACTCTAGACTTGGAGTTCCGATATATGAGGAGCTCGCAGCTGTCGTTTTCGCCAAAACTACGCGGCGGAAGGATGTCAAACATACAAAGAAAGCAAAAGATGGAGCGGATACTCCCAACAAAGATCTCACTGAGGCGGAGCAGGCGGAGGAGGATGAGGAAGAGGCACTGAAGAAGAGCCGGCAGGGCATTATCAACCATGCGGCCGTGGACGCTCGCCGCATTGCCGACTTCGCTTCTTTGAACTACTTGATTCCCCAGGCAACGCTCAGAATCATCCTTGGCGCCACTTTCTTGGTCCAAATACTCGGTTGGCGCAGTGCCTTTGCGGGCCTTTCAGTAGCTGTTCTCTTAGCACCACTCAACATCTTTCTCGCGGGGAAGCTTTCGAACGCTCAGGATCGTTTGATGAAATTCCGCGATCAGAAACTGGCAATCGTCACTGAAGTTTTGCAGGGTATCAGACAAATCAAATTCTCGGCCCTGGAGGAACAATGGCAAGAGCGTGTCCGCGTGACACGAGAGACCGAGCTTGGAGCGTTATGGGCGGCTTTTCTTACTGATATTGGTTTGCTTGCGATGTGGATTTTCGGTCCCGTCGGACTATCTGCAATTTCGCTGGCTACGTACGTCCTTATTCATGGCAATTTGACTCCCTCTGTGGCCTTCACAGCTATGTCTATCTTTGGTTCTCTCGAAGTGGCGCTTGCTATCATCCCAGAGCTCATGTCGATGGGTCTGGAAGCGAATGTCAGTGCGGAGCGTATCGACAAATTCCTCGCGACCTCCGAAAAGGTCGTCAATACTGTTCCTGCGGATCACATTGCTTTCGAGGAGGCCTCAATTTCATGGCCTGCGGAGGAAGAAGAGAACCAAGATTCAGATGACCAGTTCGTTCTGCGTGATATCACCTTAAAGTTCCCGCCGAAAGGCCTGAGTGTAGTATCGGGTCGGACTGGCTCGGGAAAGAGCTTGCTTCTCGCATCCATCTTGGGTGAATGTGATGTGCTCGCCGGCACACTCAAGGTTCCTGTACCACCTCCTATCCCAGATCGTTTCGATCACCTCGCGACAAAGGCGAATTGGATTATCGACTCGGCCATTGCCTATGTTGCCCAGATTCCATGGATAGAAAACGCTTCAATCAAAGCAAACATTCTCTTTGGACTTCCTGATGATCCAGAGCGCTACCAGAAGGTCATCTTCGCGTGCGCTCTGGAGAAAGACTTCGAGATGATGCCAGATGGCGATCAGACCGATATTGGCGCAAACGGTGTTAATATGAGCGGTGGCCAGCGCTGGCGTGTCTCTTTCGCTCGAGCGTTGTACTCTCGGGCTGGAATCTTAATTATGGATGACATTTTCAGCGCTCTCGATGCCCATACAGGTCGTCACGTTTTCGAACATGCTCTGACTGGTGAGCTGGGCCAAAATCGAACTCGCATTTTGGTCACTCATCATGTCGCCCTTTGCCTTCCTCGGACGGAATATTCTGTGCTCTTGGAAAATGGTCGCGTCACATATGCAGGTACCATTGATGATCTTAGGAAGTTCCATCATCTGGAGGATATTCTTCGCGAGGAACAGGCCGCCGAAGAAGCGAATGGGATTTCACATGCAGAGAATGGTGAACTCTCCAAATTCGATCCCGAGAATACTGCCCTCCACAAGATCGTGTCAAATACGTCCCACCGGAGACAGAGCTCTGCTGGCAATGGTCAAACTCCCAACGGAGATGGAGGTGTTGCTCCACAACAGGGCTCTGCACCGAAGAAGTTTGTCGAGGACGAAAAACGCGAGACTGGCGCTGTGCGGCTAGCTGTTTATTTTGCTTTCATGAGAGAGGGCGGCTCCCTGGCCTTCTGGCTGGTGACTCTGTTGGTTTATGTGGCATGTTCTTTCCTCATGATTGGACGAGTAAGTGCATGATGTCTCACTCTCTTCGTTTTCTTCTGTTCGTTTGTTCTAATTCGGATCCATGACAGGCTTGGTGGGTCAATGTCTGGACAAGCTCATCCTCTACTGTCCAGGCCCACTCTGAGCAATATGGAGTCTTGTTGCAACATACCATGCAACCTGCCGCACCGGTTCAACAAGATGACAAACTCTTCATGTACCTTGGAATATATGTTGCCATCTCCATCGCGACATGTATAGGCGGTACGGTCCGTTATTGGTTCACTTTTTCAGCCTCAGTTCGGGCCTCGAGGAACCTTTTCAATGCGTTAATCTACAGAGTTCTTCGAGCGCCACTCCGATGGCTGGATACCGTCCCACTGGGACGCATCCTGAACCGTTTCACAGCCGATTTCCACTCAATAGATTCGAGGCTCGGCTACGACATCTCGTTCTTCGTTGTTAAGATGCTAGACGTCTTCTCCATCTTGATTGCGGGAATGCTTGTCGACTGGATGGTGATTGTATTCGCCCTAGTCCTGCTGGGCATATGCTTGAAGTTGTCCATATCTTACCTCGTCGGTGCGCGTCAAATCAAGCGCCTCGAGAGCACCGCGAAAAGTCCTGTTTTCGAGCAATTTGGATCGAGTATTGCTGGTCTGGTCACAATCCGTGCCTTCAGCAAAGCAGACACTTACATCGGAACAATGTACGATAAGATTAACCGACACGCCCAAGCATTGTGGGCATTACGCCTACTCAACCGTTGGCTCTCGTTCCGCATGAGTATTGCCGGCGCTCTTTTCTCAACTCTCACTGCCGGTCTCGTGGTCTATGTTCCGAGCATTACCGCTTCGCTTGCAGGCTTCGCTCTGAGCTTTGCTCTGCAGTATAACTCCGCGATCACGTTCGCCCTGCGTCAATATGCCAACATTGAACTAGAGATGAACGCTACTGAGCGCATCATCGAGTATTCTGAAATCGAAATCGAGAACCAGGGAGGAGTCGATGTACCAGCCGCTTGGCCTACGGAGGGTCAACTGGAGGTCCACGATCTTGTAGTAGGCTACGCACCGGATCTACCACCAGTCCTCAACGGCCTCAGTTTCTCAGTCGAGAAGAACCAGCGCGTGGGCGTCGTCGGACGCACAGGTGCCGGCAAGTCCTCTTTGACCCTTGCGCTGTTCCGATTTCTGGAAGCTCGCTCTGGCCAAATCTTCATCGACGGACTGGACATCTCCAACATCAAGCTCCACGACCTCCGCAGCCGACTTGCAATCATCCCGCAAGACCCGGTGTTATTCTCCGGCACTGTGCGGTCGAACCTCGATCCTTTCGACGCATACACCGATACAGAGCTCTATGAGGCGCTCGCACGCGTGCATCTCATCTCCGAAGCTGACGACGACGAGCTCACCCTCACGTCGCGCACTGCTACGCCCCGGCGGCCTGGCGAAACGGGCGCCTCGATACCGGCGACTGCGCAGAAGACGAATGCTAATGTCTTCACGTCTCTATCCGCGACTATCTCCGAGGGAGGACTCAACCTCTCCCAAGGACAGCGCCAGCTTCTTTGTCTCGCGCGTGCTATCGTTTCACGGCCCAAGATCATGGTTTTGGACGAAGCCACCTCCGCTGTGGATATGGAGACCGATGCGTTGATTCAGCAGTCTATCCGTGCGGAGTTTGGCCGCAATGCTACCACGCTGCTGGTCATTGCTCACCGGCTCAGCACGATTGCGGACTTTGACCGTATCCTTGTTATGGATGCTGGGAAAGCTGCGGAGTTCGGGTCACCGAAGGACCTTATGGCTATTGAGGACGGTGTGTTTAGCAATCTCGTTGAGAATAGTGGGGAGAAGGAGGTGGTGGAAAAGATGATCTTTGGTGAACAATGATTGGGTTTATGAGACTCGAGGCTATGAGAAAATCTGTGTTATTCTGTACGAAGTCGGGTTAGGTACTTTACCCCGAACATTGTCGCTATCAAAAGCACAAAGCATACCAATGAGATTTGAAGATTTTTAGTTCAACTATAGTAAATAACGTAATTCACATAACCGCGCAACCTCGTGCAGATATAAGAGCCGGAATAGTGGACATAAAGACATGAGGCGTGGTTCCGGCACCAGTCCATCATCCATCTAACCCCCAATCGAGAATAACGCTCAAAGAACCATAGCCCAGGGCTACTAGCTAGGTATATTTGACACCTCCAAGTCTTGTAAATGGAATCAGAGATGCCTTCATCGCGTCCGTGAAGTAAACAAGGTTGGTATGCCGAACGCATATATCACAAACCCTCCCCTCGAGTCGTACAGCCCTTAAGCTCTCCGAAGAAAGAGAGCCATACGTCTCAGAGAGAAGCGACTGTCTCATATATAACACACTAGGCTTTCATCATTAAGTATAAAACTTGGAAGGATGAAGAAGAAAGAAGAAAAGGGAAAAACGCGAAGATCCTGCGCTTTTTATTTCTGCAGCCGCAAGTCCGCTTTTAAGGCGGTGTGGTTTTTCTGCCTGTTTCTATTGTCGGATCCATTCGTTCGGACTCATTTCCTCGAAGACGACAATTGGAAAGTCATACAATTGAAATATGCGAATTGCTGCTGTGCAGCTCCGCAATCTGCGGCTGAGGTCTAGCTACGCTGAGATCTCGAATATTTGCCGTGGTCGGACGGCGTCTTGGGCTGGACAATGCTATAGACCTCTTCAGGTGCCGCGGCAGTTCCATGCTAGGGCTTGTTTGAGACAGGAGGGGTCTACGAAACAGCTTCCTACCTTTTTGGAGGATTATAAACGGGCTGGTATGTGCACTTCTTCTGCTGGATGCTTCGCAAAGCCGGACGCGGGAGAATCAAGTCTGACATATATCATCTTACAGTGGATTTCCCTCCTGCTACATACGACTTCGAAACCTTCTTCGCAAGAGCCGAGCCAAACACAGAAGTAGTCCTCCACGGCTATCTCGGAAACCGTGCAGACTTGTCTAAGAAGCTTTCGTTCGTGCGGCTATCTGATCCAACTCTCCAACACAGCCTGCAAGTCGTCGCATTCGCCAAGAACGATGCCTTCGAGAAATTGAAGACCGTGAATGTGAACAGCCCCGTCGCTGTGCGCGGCATAGTCCAGAAGAAGAAAGCCAAGCCATCAGAGACGGATATACCAGCCTCGGAACTATGGGAGCTCGCCCTCGAAGAAATCCACCCCCTCAATGACTTCCCCAAGGAGATTATCATGACCCCGGAAACTGTATTCCCACCTGAGCAGCGGTATCTCCAACTGCGATCGGATTCGGAGCTGCGCGAGGCGCTGAGGTTCCGTGCGCAGGCGCATAATATCTGCAAAAGGGAGCTGGAAGAACAGTCTAAGCCGCCTTTTGTTGAGATTGAGACTCCGCTGCTGTTCAAGTCTACGCCGGAGGGTGCTCGGGAGTTTATTGTGCCTACCCGGAGAGAGGGGCTGGCGTATGCTTTGCCGCAGAGCCCGCAGCAGTATAAGCAGATCCTCATGGCTAGCGGGTTACCACGGTATTATCAATTTGCGCGCTGCTTCCGGGATGAGGACTTGCGGGCGGATAGACAGCCTGAATTCACCCAGGTATGCGGTAGATTCCTTCATGTTGATTAATTATTCCTGCTTGAAGCGTGCTAATCCGATATTACAGCTTGATTTGGAGATGTCTTTCGCAACAGGCGACGATGTCATGCGCACCGTAGAAGGAGTCATCCGCCGACTCTGGTCATCGTTAATGAAAGACCCAGCCCCAGAGGGCCCATTCCGCAAAGTCCCCTACCAAGAAGTCATGGCCAAATACGGCTCCGACAAGCCAGACACCAGATACGGGATGGAAATCATCCGACTCGACCACGTCCTGCCAGTCGATCTAATCAGCAAAATCTCCGATCTTCATGACCCAATCGTCGAAGCCTTTAAGCTAGAAGGAAACGACAACAACCCCTCCGAAACCCACGCCTTCATCACCCAATTCCTCGACTCCCCCGCCGGCACCCCATTCAACACAAATCCCCACGGCGGCCCCGGCGTCTTCATCTACAACGGCAAACAACCCCTCTGCGGCCTACAACCCTTCGGCTTCGAAGCCGCCGAACAAGTAGAAAACCTCCTAGACCCAGACCACGGCGACCTAATAATCCTCCAAGCACGTCCCAGAGCCCCCTTCTCCGGCGGCTCAACACCAATCGGCGATCTCCGCCGCGCAATCCACGCCCACGCCGTCGAAACAGCCTTCAAGCCCGCACCAACAGGCTACGACTTCCTCTGGGTCATCGACTTCCCACTCTTCTCTCCATCCGTAGACTCGGAACCTGGCCAGGGCGGTGCAGCTGGCTTCGCTTCAACTCATCACCCCTTCACGGCGCCAAAGACACCCGCTGACGTCGACATGCTCCTGACGGATCCTACGAAGGCGGTAGCTGACCACTACGATTTAGTGGTTAACGGCGTCGAACTGGGCGGTGGAAGTCGTCGTATCCACGATGCTATGATGCAGGAATTCATTTTCAGGGATATCTTAAAGATGTCTGAGGAGCGATTGAGGGATTTCTCGCATTTGCTTGATGCGCTTCGGGCGGGGTGTCCGCCGCATGCGGGGCTTGCGTTGGGCTTTGATAGACTTGTTGCTGTTATGCTCGGCAAGGAGTCTGTTAGGGATGTTATTGCTTTCCCGAAGACTGGGAGGGGTGGTGATGATGCTATGGTTGGGGCTCCTAGTTTGATGACTGAGGAGGCTTTGGAGACTTATCATCTTAAGTTGAGGGGGTGATGTAGGTCGATGGGGGTGAGGTGGTGATTTGTATATTATATTGGATTGTTTCTGTGGATGATTCGATACTTGTATCATATTGATGTACTATACCCGAGTCTTACATGGGCATTCTCTTCTCTCCGTACGGGATACGTGCTATAGTTATCCATTGTGATGTATACCGAGAGCAGCTTGATCAGATGCTCTCTCGACGGCGTATCTACGAGGTTCGGAGTAGAAGTGACTTTGGAAAATGACAAGGATCTGTTCCATTGAATTCCATATAGAATTGGTGTTATACAAAATAGAAGAAAACGCCACTCCAAACCGCTGTATAAGACAAATTCTGAGGACCAAAGTCGGTCCGGAAAGATGAGAGAAGACTACCAATATGTCAAACCAAGAAGCAACGGGAACTCTGTAAAGATACCCCCAAATCTCACACAGTGGACAAAACACTCGTCCGAGTCGATGTCGGACGAGTAGCAGCAGTCTCTGCGAGCTTAGCTGTCTCACCCTCAAATTCCTCCTCATCTTCATAGTAGAAAGAATCATCCTCCTCATCCTCAGGATGACCGAAGAGATTCCTCCAAACCCCATCCCAAAGACCCTTCTTCGTAACAAGTCCACCAACAAGAAGAATAGGCAGCTGCCAAATACTAGCCCAGAACAGGCCCCGCGCAGTGCCGTTCGCACCCTGATGCTGCCAGAAGCGGTACGCCTCGCGGACCAGCCAGCCGTTGGCGACACTGCTACCGACGAGGAACCCAGGTCCGACGACATTGGCCCACCAGAGCCCAATAGAGAGGGGGAACATGAGAACAGCATAGCGCAGCGCAACGCGACCATTGCGGGCAGGATTCACCCAGCACAGCATTCTGTACCCGGCTGCCTTGTACTCGTCACGGATGAGATGGGAGAGTGCGTTGAAATGCGGGAATTGCCAGGCGAACAAGATGCCTCCTAGTAGCCATCCGCCGATGCTGCTTTCGCTGAAGAGCATGTCCCGCCACGTGTCGTGGCCGATTGTCGCGATCTGTCCGGCGGCTGCGACCCAGCCCATTAGCGGCGGGATACCACCTACCACCGCGCCGATCCAGGTGTTGATTACGCTTATACGCTTCAGGGGTGTATATACAAAGGCGTAGAGGACGATGTTTGCAGCGGAGAGGGCGGTTGTCGTTGGGTTTGTTCCGATGTAAAGGAGCGAAAGACCTGTGACGGCTGTGCCAATTGCGAAGAGCAGAGCTCCCCGGCGCTGGACGAGTCCGCGGACCAGAGGGCGGTTGCGGGTCCGTGACATGAGTGCGTCGTATTTTGGTTCGAACATCATGTTCAAGGTATTGGCGCTGCAGCAGGAGAGGAAAGTACCCGCTGTCAGGTAGATGAATGTCAGGGTTGAGGTCGAAAGGGTGGGGAGTGGGGTCATGGCTGGGTCGAGGGTGAGCAGGGACAAGATCGGGTACATTCCGTATGCCGAGGTGGTGGTGAGGACGATCAGGAAGGAGAGTCGAGGTTTCGTCAGGGCGAGATATGCTGCTAATTTGCGGCGGAGAGAGGTGGTGGGGAGGGCGGAGGAGAAGTTCGACAATTGCGCGGAGGCATCCAGCGGGAGACTACCGTCTGCCTCGGCCGGGACATTGTTATGTTGCTTCAAGCGTTTCCGCCGCCGATGTGGGAGTTCTTCTGGAGTTGCTTCTGGTGCAATTGTCGCGGACGGTGTTGTCGCGGACGAATCGAGTCGTGTTGCGGCGGGATCAGTGGGAGGTGAAGAAGCGGTTGAATCGCTCTTCGCATTGGAAGACGCAAGCGAAGATAGCAGGCCACCCTTGTTATTTGACCGGTCGTATAGTCGATTGGCCGAGAAATATGTTTCGTGCAAGACCGAAGGGGACTGGTTATTCGCGCTGCCGGTCCTCCGTTTCGAGGACGACAGGAACCCCCGAATAGCGTCGGAGCGCACAGGACGAGACCTGATAAAACATTGTGAGCATACAAGAGCCTCTCGAGGCCTCCTGAAAAGGGATGGCCGCAGAGGGATCATGGCGGGTCGGTCATGCAAAGGAAAGAAAAGCGAACGGAAGAAGTTCAATTTCCCCGGCGGTGCACGTGCCACATCCGTTTATTTTGTTGGAATGCCGACAACTTCATTGTTGGATCCTATTTTCTGTTTCTCACTCTCGGTGGAGTCTCAATAAACTATACACCATGGATACTCTTCAGAACTCCGTCATCAAGCCTCTTCAGCCCTTGCTGAAGCCGATCGTCTCCGCCATACCCGAACCCGTGCACGATGCCGTCGTCTCGCTGATCGGGAACCCCTGCCACAGCGCGCTACTGATCGATCTCGACGTCACCAAGGATCCCCTCTGCACATCGCTTGCAATCTCCAAGGCGCTCGGAATTGCCATCGTGGGCGCCAGTGCCGTCGTCAAAATCCCGCAGATCCTGAAGCTGATCAACTCGCGCTCGTCGGCCGGTGTCTCATTCGTCTCCTACGCACTCGAAACCGCTAGTTTACTCATCACACTCTCGTATAGCGTGCGCAACCAGTTCCCATTCAGCACCTATGGCGAAACTGCCCTCATCGCCGTGCAGGATATTGCCGTCGGCGTTCTCGTCCTGAACTATGCAGGCCGCTCCGCCGCCGCCGCGGCTTTCGTTGCGGTCGTCGCTGCCAGTGTTTATGCGCTGTTGTTTGACCAGACGCTTGTAGACGCGCAGACTATGGCGTACTTGCAGGCTGGCGCTGGTATCTTGGGTGTTGCGAGCAAGGCTCCTCAGATCTATACGATCTGGCGCGAAGGAGGTACTGGTCAGCTGAGCGCTTTCGCGGTATGTTATATTTGCTGTTTACACAGTTCGATCGATGCCGTATACTAATCATTGCTTTGCATTAGGTCTTCAACTACCTTGCCGGATCGCTGTCTCGGATCTTCACCACACTCCAGGAAGTCGATGACAAGCTAATCCTGTACGGATTCATCGCCGGCTTCTCGCTCAACGTGATTCTCGCCACGCAAATGCTTTGGTACTGGAATGCCCCGGCACCCAAGCAGAAGGCAGCCCCTCGCGCAATGGCCGTCGAGGTACCCTCGGCCAGTAGCACCGGAGCGTCTCCCAGGCCCGGCGCGAAGACGCCCACAACCCGCCGTCGGGGCTAGGTAGCTCCACTATCCTCTCCATTGCTTTCTTTATGTTGGTCAAAAAAACAATAATAGTGCCATCCATTTGATAACCCACGCAATTATGCAATAGAGTAACCGCGCTACCTCTCCATGCACCCCCCAATAGAGGTAAACCAAACCCACGCAAAAAGAACCAGATCAAAACTACGGCATCCGCCCAGTAGTCATATGCCTCAAAATCAAATCCAACGGCACAAAAGGCTGCACAGTATGCTTCTGATGAGGCGCAATATCAAATTGCAACCCAGCACCCCCAGGCTTCCTCCTAACACCAACAACATCCATCTCCTCCCCATCCCCATCCCCACCATCCTCCTCCTCACTCTCCCCCTCTTCATCCTCCTCATCCTCCAATCTCCTCCTCAACCCCGTAACAACATTCTCAATCCCCATCTCCCTTTCCTCAAGCGTATAATTCCCACCCCAATTCCTCCTCCTTGCCTCCTGATTCGCCTCCAACGGTGCCCACGCCCACAACTCCGCCAGCTCCGTCTCGCTCAATGTGTGCGTCCCGTCATTAGGGCCGGATATAGAGGTAGCAGTAGAAGTCGCAGGCTGCGGATCGGTACCGACTTTCCGGCCACGCCAAACCCAGTCTTCGACGCGGGGATCGAGTTTTGTCCGGAGGAGTTGTTCGAGGGTTGAGGCTTGTGTGCGGCCTGGGTAGTCGGGGCCTGGGTAGGCGACTAGCGTTGAGAGGAGGTCGCGGTTGTCGGAGAGTTGTTCGGCGACGCTGGTTAGGTTGTTGGAGATTATGCTTGCTTGGGATTGGAGTGAGGTCCTGGGGTTGTTTTAGCGTGGCTCGCGATTCATTTAAATTGCGATTTGCGGCGCAAAGAGGCGCTTATTAGAAGTGTGATGGTGGTTCTGGATTGGAATGAGGCTGGAAGGGTGTTAGATGGAAGCTTTCTTACCAGGGTGGTAGAGGGTCGCCTCGGTTTAGGCTTCCGATTAGCGAGGCGAGAGAATGGGTGAGCTGGACTAGACGCTGCCTTGATTGCTCGAGGACTTTTATTTGGTCTTGGTTGAGGTTTGACATTGTGTGTGGTGGTGTTGGAGTTGGAGAGCTGGAGATTTGGCGGGCGTCATTTGAGGTGGAGAAGGTGAAATGCGTAGATCGGATCTCGTTGGAGCGTTCTACGTTTTACCCCAACTTCGAGCACCTTGTCTAATTTTGAACTTGTGTTATTTTGGTGTCCGATCCAATTTGGAGATTTCTAGGCTGGATCTCTCTGATTCTGTCTCTCTGATTCTGTCTCTCACTGCAGAGTCAACAGCAGTAGACAAGGTAAAACGCACACACACCACGAACCACTAAGCTCCAGAGTCCAGGCACTCCAACCTCCGAACCTGCATACTGTGTACACGTACCGTGTACGTACACTCTTCAAGGTTCGAATGGCATACACAGAATATATCCCAGAACTAAATATAGCCTCGAGAGAGCGCTCGTCTTGCGTTTGGACCTCCAGGCTTGTCACTTGTCTGCCGACCTTAAACGTTACCCATCCAACCAATCTGCATCGACGCCAAAGATTGGAGGATTCCGTCCAGGCATTTCCAGCCGATGTACACAGTCGTATTGGCTGGACAGATATAGATAGGTCAGTGTAGGTTTCGCTGGCCCGTTGCCGTGCGGCTTGTCAGGGCTATTTTTGGATGTACGGGCTCAGGACTGCATCTTGATGTAGATCATAGCGGAGTGCGAGGGCTGAAATCAAGACATAAGAACTGTTCTTGCCGTCTGTTGGACGAACTTTTGAATCTTCGGTTTTAGTTCCTACGATGCCCGCGTTGTCATGTTTCGGACGTGAATTGGTCACTTTTGCTCCATAAGTGAACTAAATACTCCCGAGGTCACTACCACAGCAACATGCAGACATACAGATGTCGGGGATATATCAAAAAGAGCCAGAGACTCCAAAAGAAGACAAGGAAACAGAAAAGAAAACACGCCAACGCCGAATGATGTGAGCTGATAGGCAAATCCATGAAGCCCAGCCACCCACCAACCCTCCACATCTCTCATCCGCAGACACGACACCAATAGCATTATGACCTTAAGGCTTACACCAACGCAGTTGGAAGTCATGAGATTTCCCCCAATCACCGCCACTGACTCGGATCCTTTGTATCAGGATCGACAACCGCATACTGCTTAGGCTGCTCGACGACATCCTGCGTGAACCCGCTCTTATCCTGACCCTGGTACTGCTGCGCATATTGCTGCTGCTGATCCTGATAATGCTGCTGGCCGTTATTATCACGGCCATACGCAAGCTCCTGTCCACGGCCATCGTTATCAACGAACCCAAAGCCAGATCCATACCCGTGCCCGGCAGCACCGTACGGGCTGTCGGTCCACTGCTCGTTCCAGGGTGAGCGGCGGGTGCGTCTATTTTTCTTGCGGCGGTGGCGGATGAAGAAGATGCAGCAGACGGTGCAAGAGCAGACGAGGATCAGGAATGCCACGATTGGGACGGCGATTATCACGCCTAGGTTTAGCTTTGTCAGGGATGCGCCGGGGGTGGTGAGGGAGAGACTTGATGGGAGGAGGGATTGGCTGAATATCCTTGTTGGGGCGATCTTGAAGGAATGGCCGGTTACTGTTTTGAAGTGGCAGTTGTAGCGGATGGATTCGAGGACTGCAAGTTGAGAATTGGTTAGTACGTATGTCTATGGATTTGCTGATTTTTTGCATGGATACAGGGTATACGCACAGTTTGCCATGTACACCTGGTCGCTCCCCATATTACCCCGGTCGCTTGTCATATTATAGCAGAATTCGCAGGTGTCAACGACGTTATCTGCAAATGACGGAGTATCGCACCAGGCGTCCAGATTCGATGCATCTGGGTTCTTGATGCCGGTGGCCATTGCAAGACGCACGCCATCACATGCGACCGGACACGGCGATGAGACGTTGGAGATCGAGTCCGGATACCCGAATACGCAGGTCGAGAAAGCGTAGCGCAGATTATCTGATTCAATGTGTTAGATCTGAGCAGGATCTTGCGATCTGCAATTTCCGTCAACTAATACGACATACAGAGCGCCCAGTTCACGTCCGATTCCCCCGTATTCACATCGTGGAACTCACTGCCTAATTGGCAGGAGATGCATTTTTCAAATTCCCTCCCTACGGAGGTTTTGTTGTAATCCTGATCCACACACGTAATCTCGGAGGATGTCGTGTTGTTCGAGGTACCACAGACATTTGTACAAGGCGAACCCGGGGTAGTTCTCAATCCGAGAACCGCTGGAGCTAGGCTATTGAGCAGAGCCACAGCTAGGAGGGAAGCCAGTGTCTTAGAGGACCTTCCACTGCCATCGCTAAGCCAGAGCATGGTGAACAGAGAGGCCGAGCAGCACAGCGACCGCCAAGGAGGTGGGAGGATAGGCAGAGAGCCAAGTCGAGCAAGCTCACTTTTGCATGAGAGACAGTTGAATGGTGGCTCAGGATTATGAGACGTTCCTCGGGGCGGGAAAGCTTCTTTTTTTCACTGCGGGCTGATCTCGTGCTGCTCCTGTATGGATGTGATGACCAAGTGGAGTAATTGACTCGACGGACTCTAGCAGAGCAACATGGCAGGGAAGTGCTGCATAATCCATGCACCTACCGAGTGTGCTAATGCTTGGGCGAATGGATTGTAACATGGGCACTCGTCAAATCAAGCTATTCATCGGACTGCCATCGGACTGCCAATGTTGGTTCTGGGCGGTTAGAGGGGTCCATCCACAGGCTAGTTGGTGACTGAACCCTGGCTAAGAGTTGAAGAATGGTTGGTGGGGACCGGGGAATTGACCCATCACCGTGCTGCAAGTAGACATGTAGGAGGCGTGATCAGTGTGACGAAGACTGAAGGTTGATTGGTGTTGGGCTGTGACTGTGATACTGACCTGCATGAGATGCACGGACCGGTGCTGGCCCCCTCATTTGAGTCTTGGGAGTCCAGGGCCTGATCGAAACGGGTATCGGCACTCATTGGGGATTATTTTGGAGAAGAAAAAGACAAGAAAGCAAGGAGTGAAGCTTTAACTTGCCAAGCGACTCTCTTGGCTACGGAAAGATACCTAGGTTGGTGGGAATTTATCCTCCTATGCGAAGTCTAGGAAGATATGAAGATGCAAATTGCTCGACATTCTCTCCCCGATGATTATATATGAAAGTAATAACGCAAATAAAACCTCCAAATGCTAGATCAACTAGAAGGAAAAAAGTCGAAACGTATCCAGTCCAACGGGTGAATGCAGGGATTCCAACCGAGACCCGTTATGGCCTGGGAAAGTAGCCACCCAGACAGGATCCACCAAAGGCCACCGTGAATTAACAATTCGAGATAGGTAAGAATGCCATGTCCACAACATATCAACCGTAGAGTTCGTCGTAGGAGGGGACCATCTCCTGTCGAGGTGCACATTCAGGTTCGGGTCGTTTGACGCGGCTAGAGTACCTCCTCTCGGGGTAAGAAGATTGCTTGAGGGTGTTGTATCCATAGCGAGGGGTAGAAGGCGGCATTGAAGGGGCGGAATAAGAGGATGCAGCGGTAAAGCTCGTTCGCCTCGAGCTGGTGCCGCCAGAAATAGACGCGGTCGGTTCTGTCGCACAGCTTTGGACGCTGCACCGACGCATGCGCGATGTCACGGAGAGTGGTGGGGATTTGGCGGGGACATCGAAGTCTTCATTAAGGTCGCCCGTTGCGGGAGATATCTCTGCCATTCCATAGTCGCGAGGGCTCAACTGAACTCGTGGGCCAAGGGTATCCCGTTCTTCCTCGTCATCTTCTTCCTCTCCGTCGCATGACGAGGAGTCATCGGTATCACTTTCGTCGATTATAGAGCTTGACGATCGGCGAAATGACTCGTGCCGGAGATCGCCATTGCCAGGTTCTTGATTTCCATGTCCTTGGGCTGGCGGGTTGTGTTGTCCAGGCGGGGTGTGTCTTTCTCCAAGGCGATGCCGAATGTTCTGGTCAAAATACCCTGTAGGGAAGGGAGGAGACTCCGGGTGGTGTTCTCGAGTATTCGTACTTCGCGATCCTCTGCTCGAGGTGCTGTGACTACGTTCTTGTACAGCGCCAGCTGGACTGTATTGCTGGCTTTCTTCGGTTTGTATTGCTGCCCTTGATGGGTGGTTCCACGACCCTTGTAAGGGATAGGTGATAGAAACGTCACCCCAACGCGAGTGTAACTCTGTAGACACTCCGCGCTTCCTTTTGAACTTCTTCATGAAGCTCGCCATGGCCTTGAACAGGTTTCTCATCGGAGCCGTAGGGGGTGATGCGACGCGTTCGGGGGTTCGAGTATACAAAGGGAGGACAAATCACCCCCTAGTGCGCCTTCATCCCAGGATTGACCAAACTCCCCACCGAGAGCATAGGTCTCTCTCGAGGGTAATTAAATGACTCACAAATATCGCAGCAGAGCCACCAGGGACAGAGAGAAAATGACAAGGGCAGAGAGGTTGGCCGCGTTTGTTGAAGTTATATCAAAACGACACGTCCATGGAGGCGCACGAGCTGACCACTGCATGTCCGTTGGTAGGCCGAGACAAGAGAAGATCTTCCCAATGAAGTGATTGACGAATCGATGTTGGTAGCCAACTGACCCAACGAGCAATTAGAGACCCGGGAAAGAGCCCAATGGTCTGGGTCAACCCCTCTGCTGGCGGCCCCCGGGGCACAAGCGAAGAAATCGACACAATATTGCCTCGCAGGAAACAACAGCGCTTCAAGCGAAAATAAAAATGCTAGTATGTAGTCTGCAGATTCAACAGCTGGCCGGCCGAAGTAGCTAGGCGGGTCGCCGTGAATGAGAGGCTCCCATGGCTGCAGCGTGAGTTGAAGATGCATGTGGGAGGGGTAGAGAGCAAGGGAATTTGGAATCCCTGTTCTCCTCTCCCCTGTTCATTCACAACTACTGACGCCTGAGAGTTGTGAACTGCGGCGCAGTCAACTTGCGTTGATGATATTGACGCGAGTCAGGGATACTGTGCGTATCGGGTGCACCCTCGTCTGTGTGGACTTGCCATGTTGGCTTGGCATGGCGGTTGTCCATGTGTTGATCTTCGCAGTGACGAATAGCTATGAGACATGGAGATCATTTGTGATCGTCTTTGGATATTTGGATAGGTTCACTCCGGTTCAGGGGTCCAAATGCCACTGGCGTGATGAAGGTAGGGTAGCTGCTCCTGCCGGACTAGGCGTTGTTGGTGCAAGACGAGGCAGATAGACAGGGATCAAAAAGAGGGGATGGCTGCCTTTGGAAAGAGGAGAACAGCATGGGTTTGACTGTGACGCGTCTGAATCCCTGCAAGAAAGTGGACTTGAAGGGCCAATATTCAGATCGAGGGTGTGTTAATGGAGAAAAGCACACAAAGTACCCAAGTTCTGAGGAGCTAAGAAGAAGAGAAATGCAACATTGTGTGGGAAATGTCTCTGTTCACCAGGGGTTCGATCATTCACGAGGTCTTGGAGCACTCCACCCAGGTACACGGTAGGCGCTGGGAGATTCAAAACGGCAATCTCGGGTCGATCACTGATCAGCGATATCGCGAGATCAAAACAACAAAACACTCCGAATGGATTTTCCGGGTGATGAGCAGATCATAGCACACAGACCAGGTAAATTAACGCTGAGCTTGTCACTTGTGCACTTATTATTTGAACTTGGAGAGCTAAAGTCATCATCAATTATCTACTACCTACCTAGCATTCTAGCAATATACCTCGGCCGAGTCGGCCCTATGGTATTGGTTACAGATGAAGCATCTGCATCACCATTCCCGACAACCAAACCCCGAGATAAAAAGCATCCCCGTTCATTTTCCAGTTCAAAGAAACTCAACTAACGCCATCATTATTCATAAAAAAGGGTAAAGCAAATGGAAAAAAGAAAACAAGCCCCCGCCACCATCACATAATTAGCGGAAATTGGTGATCAGCCGCGACAAAACAGGCTTAGGTCGTTTTGGTCCAGCCTGAGAGAGCATTGGCTCAGAAGCACTTCTCTCCCTCCTTTCCCTGCGTTCCTGTCTAGCGTTCGGCTCCGGAGGAGGCGGCATAGCCGTCTGGCACCTGGGTCTGGGAGCTACAGGTACAGCTACAGATCCAGATCCCATTGGACGACCGGGCTCAGCCATAGACAAAGGCCGCGGATTTGCAAGTCTGGCATCTGAATAGTGAAATACACTGAGGCGGGAAGATGGGCCGGGATGTGCATGTGGATGTGGATGTGGATTAACAGGCTGGGCGGGGTGATAAGCATACGGGAAGGCGTTTATGTCGCCCGCCATGGAGGTTGGTCGAACTGGTTGGTATCGTGATGGATCGTATGTTGGGAGTGTCCGTTGTGTGGGGTATGGCGGGGGTTGGTCGTATGAGGAGCGGGTGTGCTGTTGGTGTTGGTATTGGTATTGGCGTTGGGACTGGCGGTTGATGTCTGGTGCGAACGAGGATAGCGGTCGGGGTTGGGGGTGGAGGGCTCTGGATGTACCTGGGCCTAATTCGTCGGTTTTATATGCTGGGGGTGGCTCGAGGGGTGAGAATTCCTCTGGCTCAGGCTGCTGGGCGGTTCTTCTTCTGGCCCGTTCTTTGCGGGAGAAGAGGTATAAGAGGCCGCTCACTGGGGTTGATTTTGGGTTAGGTTGGTTCATTGGTTCATGTCATTGGCGGCGCGGCTCTGGGCTGCATACTTGCTAGGAAGATGAGGCTGCTTGCTATAGCGCCGATTATAATGACGGCTGTTCGGGACGAGGAGTTCTCGACGGAGCGGGTGTCCAGGATGGATTTACTTGACATATCCCAGAGTTTGATGTTTCGATGGGGATATGTCTAGCAGGATGAAGAGGTGGTAGGATCTCCAGGTATCCCAGGTATACAAAGAACAGACAGTCGAACCAACATCAACCCTCGCCAGATACCTTGACCAACTGTTGCACTTCGGACTTGAGCTTCACACCACTTGGCTCAGATATCAGGAAAACCTATTAACCTCCGTGAAACTGCGATCATATAGATATATGAGACGCTGAAACAAAGTCAACGAAGCTTAATCGCATCCTGACACACGGTCCCTGTTTCAGAGGTTAAATATAGCAGCAATTAGCTATAGATAGATTCACCCGAAACGGCCGATTTAACTGTCATTAGACCAGTTAGCCTGCATATGTGCATCAATCTGCAGGGGCTAGACTCGTGTAAAAGCGCCCTAATTTCTATTTTAGAAATAATTGCAACTCTAAAGAGAAACACATCAACAGCTCGTTCTATGTAGATTATCCAGCTTTGACTGATCTGTTGGAAGCCCCGCCTCTGGGCGAATGGGAACCCTTCCCTGACCAAAACCAACACTGCACCTTACAAAACAAGTATAAAAGGGCATCACCGCTTGTTTGTCCCGGACTTTTTGACTTGAGTTGGTGATTGTTGATGAGTTGTCAGGACTGGACATGTCCAAATGGACTTTTGAGACTCATAGCTCTCTGATTTGACAAGCCTCTTACCAGAAATGGAATTCGTTGCAGTTAGGGCTTCAACGCCTACAACAACGCTCGGGCAAGCCGACCCAACAACGATCCTACCAGTGTTTCCAGACAAGTCAAGATACACAAGGATAAAATTTGTCTTCAAACCTATCTCACAATTCACATGGCCTCTTTCTTGAAATGGGCAAATCTTTAATCTACTCCGCATAAGCACGATAGACAGCCAGACCCTTCTCAGTGGCAATGTCCAGCGCAACCCCCTGCCCGACAAAGAATACATACCCCTCCTTCAGCTCAAGAGCCTGATTACCAGGGATATTCATTCGCCCAGAGCCCTTGGTAACAACCATCAAACTCGGCCCCAGAATAGCCTTGTGCGTCTCCTTCTCTCCAGCCCCAAGAGTAGTACACAGCACCGAGAATTCGCTAAGGGGAGGCGCATACACATCCGTCTTGCCTTGCATGCCCTTATCGCTCTTTTGACGCGCCAACAGCGCATCCTGGGAACTATGCGGCTTAAAGGTCAGCGCATCGCCGAATAAATCGACATTGTCCCGCTCAGCAGCCGGACAGAAGCCCGTATTGATCACGTTATCGGACCGCGCCATGCACTCCATGATATCGCCTTCCAGGTAGGCGTGGATGCTGTCTGCGGGAACAAAGACCGCGTCGCCGGGTCCTAGGGTCATATAGTTCATCAAGAGGGTAGCGACGAGGTTGCCGTTGTCACCTTCGCCGTATTGCTTGGCTAGACGGCCGAGCAGACTCGGGATGTAGGAGTGGGCGCCGAATTGGGATTCCGGCAGAGCTTGGAGGTCTTTGGCTGTCTGTGCCACTTCTTCGGCTGGTGCGCTAAGTAAGGCCTTGCAGACTTGGCGCAGAGTCTCATCGTTGAATTGGTCGGACTTGGGGACGTATTTGGCGAGATGATTCAGCTTGAACATGGCTTCGATGTCGCTTAAGGGCTTCCAGCCGACAAAGAGCTCGAACTTGGAGAGCGCGACTGCAATCTCTGGCTTGTGCATTGGGTCGCCGAATTTCTTGGGGTCTTTTTCGTGGAGCTTCTTAGCGAGTTCGAGGTCTGGGTGGATTTGCAGAGGTAGTGCTTTGCTGAAGGATAGAATCTGTGTTGCGGTTAGACCTCGGTGATGGATGCGCAACTTGGGCTTTGATACATACCTTTGGCAGGAAGGGAATCTCTGCTCCCCATCGGTCGTAAACGGACTTGCCCACTAGCTGGGGATTCTTCTTCAGATATTCCCCCAGGTGTTCGCCCGTGGTAAGTAGATAAGATGGGTTGGAAGGGTACGTGCCCATCCACATCTGTTCAGGGTCAGTAAAGACATGTCTATCATCCTCTTCAAGAAGACAGCAACTTACCTCGGAGTAGTGCTTGTTATCGTCGAGTGATTCATTGTCGGTTTTTGACCATAACTGAGCTGCCATCGACTCCTTTCCTTTCTTTCCCCACTCGTCATTCTGTCACAATATAAATCAGTATGTGTGGAGCATGGCATAGTCTGAAGGTGAATGCAACTCACCTTTACACCGCACCGGAGTTGAACTACTGCGTCAGGCATTGTGGTTGAGATAGTTTTGGGGAGAATGAATGTTCTATGGAGATATGGAGATAAAAGTTCAATCCAGAGGTTATCTTAAATGGTTGGACTTGTTGCTCTCGCCATTTTTATTGGTTGCAGGCAGACGACGTTGATATGCCGTCATAGTGATCTAGTCCCCTGGTTATCGTAGAACAGTGACAATGAAATACAAGGCAGCGACTCGCCCAGGCCACCAATTGAAACGCCAAAAAAGACATGTACATATTTGCTTGATTTTATTCTGAACGACTGAACTTCAGCCTTGATTTCACTTGTGGAAGTTGCACTACTGTCCAGGAATAATGTTGCATCTCAGCGATGACGTATTCCGATTTCCAACATCTGCGATTTAAGCTTATCGGCCAGACCCAAGGAACCTCGGTTCTACAAGCTGCTAGTGTTAGAAGTGGAAAAGTAGAATAATCAGCTGGTTTCTATACTGAGACCTGTTAAGACACCATGACCCCAAACGGAAAACACCCGGGCAATGCCGTGCAATAATGCAATAATGCTCATAGAACAAGAACTGATACTAAAATCCCGTAAACCAGCCCTGGTTAACAGACACATCACTCATATAGTTCATCAGGATCACGAACCATAGCCAGTGTCATACGCTTCGAAACAGAGGCCCTCCTCGCATCAGCCGCAACAAACGGCGAGGTCTTCCGTCTAGGCGGCAGCCCATCGTTCCGCCGCGAAGCAGAACTATCAGAGCCAGCATTGGAGTGAGTACTCCGACGGTGATCACCGCGATTCCGGTCTCTCTGATCCGAAGTCTCAGGTAATGAGCCACGCCGTAAGGGGGCGGTGCAGGGTGTATGCACAGGTTGAGTGGGAATGTACTTGAAGCGAGGGCTGTGCTTGGATGATTTTTCGACTACTTCCGAGGTATAGTCGTGCTGGATTGGTTTGTATGCGAACTCCGTTCGTGTCTGCTCGCTGTGGGCAGCTCTCTCAGCTTTTGTTTCACCTCGCAGCTGCTTAGGGCGCGAGGTTAGACTGATTGGGATCCGAGCCGATCGCAGGCCTCCGATGGATAATGAGCTTCGTCGTGAAGAGGTTGATGCCTCACTTCGGATGCTCCTGGCATCCTCTTCTGTGTCGTCTTCTTTCGCTGGGTGCGGATTTCGGTCTTGCGGCGAACAGTCGGGTACATAGCCTGGCCCATAGGAGGACTTCTCTTTAATAGGTCGATGGGGGTTATCATACTGGTTCCATGAGCCATCTGTGGGCACTGATATGGAGACATCACCCCATCGAGTATGGAGAGGCTTTGGAGATTCCTGCTTGCGGAAGAGAGACAGAGGACCGTCGACGATTCCTGCCATGACGTCTGTGAAGAGGACTGTGTATAGTGTGATATGATACTTTTTGGAAACGCCCTCCAGCCGACCAAAAAAGCAACATCCGTCTGGTGTGGAGAAGGACAAGAATGAAGCGGGGGAGATATAGGGCAGGCCGATATTAAAGGAAAATGTTTCAACGACAACCAGCAATCAACCGGTGGCGATGACCACCCGGTCAGTCGGTAAGTCGGCAGAGGGGCCAAGGAGGCTTTGACGACCTTCACGGCTGTGAATCTCCCGCTTCCTTCCCGCTTCCCTGCAACGTTCCAGCAACCAACAATGAGGAGAGACTTGGATTGGATGGCGCCCGGATCACGATGAACCAGGGTCACGAAGGGTAAAGGAGGGGTCAAGCCAATTAATTTGAGATAGGTATCCCTGCAATTAGTCGGCCACGCTGGACAATATGTCGTATGAACGTATGCGAACAATCAAGAGGAAAAAACAGGTATAAGTTTTGTGTCCACCAGGGACAATGAGGACTAGAGTAGGCGGCCCTCTCTGGAGGAATAACATCGACTTCCATATCCGCCGAGGGCGTATAGATATAAAGCTTGGTCAGATCTGGGGCGGAGCCGACTAACCCCCGAAGTACCAAATCTGCCCTGGGTTGTTGCATTGAAGCTGTACCTAGTTGACTCATTGGAGCCAATGAGGCTTGTCTATTACCGCCGAGCAATGAGGAGATCGACCGGGGTATGACAGCTTCCTTAATTAGCCTGCATATAGGAGTGGCGTCTTAAAATAGATGCAAATTAGCTGCATTTTGGATTACCTGATTGGTCTGTTGCATAACTTTTTATGTTTGAAAGCATTCGTTTACTACCCAACATGATCTTCATAGCTAAAGTGGTAACTCTTCTTGCTTCTAGGCTCTAGCTGATATTGACATCTCGATAGAGATTGGAATATCTCTTAAATTATTTCTACTTTCGTCATATCTTATTTCCTTTGATACTCAATTCCGAACATGCAGGTCAAATTGTCAATCTGAAACAGCATAAGTGCGGTTAATTAAGGATATTTTTGGAATCCTGCATAGTCTGCATAATCTGAAATTGGACCAAATTATGTGGATTGTGGGGTGAGTAAATAGCAGCTGCAATGTGGCTTGCCGCTTCCTCCTGAGCCTCGTCCGGTGAAGCTTAATTGTCAAGGGGAAACCGCCGATGTTGCGCGCGGCTGTTTTCTATGTTCTCCCTCTACCTTCCATCATCCATGTCCCTTCGCATTCTTCAGGGCGGGTAGGGATCATTATGAGTAGGGTGAGGACGAGGAGCTGGAGGAACATCTAGTTTGTCAGTATAATTGAGCTCTATCAGATCGAACAGCGACTTGAGAAGTTGTCATGCGCAGTATAGAGTAGGAGACATACTGCTCGCCTAATTGAGAGACTTTCGTGGTTTGGACCTACAACGGCTCTACAACCGATAGCAAGGGTGGGAGAAGATCGCCGTACCTATAGGCTATTGTGGATGTTAAGGCGAGTAGTGCTCGCACTGCTCTCCATCAGCCAAGAAAGAGCTCAAGATGATTCTCAACTGGAGGACAAGCAGGAGGAGACCATGGTATATTGCTTCAATGCCAATGAGTAAAGCTCAATTCGTCCCAACTTGTGACAGATGGATGCACTTATTTTCGTTAGACGTACGATGAGGACGGTGCCCGTGTTTGACAGGTGAAGTTGTGAACACCTTTGAGTGGCGTCAGGAGATACCTACTGCTGTGCTGAAGTGGATGCAGGCTACTGGAGGTTGAATCCATCATCCTACAGACTGGAAAATAATGGTCAATTGAAATGATTATAGACGGACACCCGAAGAAAAATATCAACAACTCCGTACAATTAAACCGACGACCCAAAATCGCAACAGTCAAAGTACTGGTAAAAACAAGTAAGAAGCGAGGCACTTGGACGTTCAGTCGTAGAGCTTGCCGCTTATTTTGAATCCATGACCCGGCAAAAAGAATATGAGGCAACATACTCTGCGTCGAATGCCGACGTGTGAGCATGGCCACCGGAAGGAAGAGGAGCAAGAAAAGCCTATGACCCTCTACTCGAGGATACCGCCTCCGAAACTGCCACCGTAAGGATCAACCTAAGCTCAGCATCTGTAAGGATACGGGTTCCTTAAGCATGGGTCTCCTCAAATCTGCGACGTCTGGCTTCCACTTGTTGGAGCATCACCTCAGGACCGGAAGTCAAATACGCATGACGCAGTATCAAGAACGAACCATGAAGAACTCAACTTCCTCAAAGTCTGAAATGCGGCGACGGTCTTTGTGATCTCTTTTCTTTCCCATTCCAAGTACCGTTCCGCAATCGTCCCACTTTCCAGAAGCTCCTTCTAGGAATCTCTATGACCAAAGTCGGGTTCAAACACACGATGTAGCCTGAGAGGTCTTACAACATCGTACTTTCCCAATTCTCAGTCGCTGGGCTATCTTGCCGATGCACGAGTAGACTGTAGAGGACAAGGCCGTTGGGTACCCCGAAAAATAACTGGTGATGAAATTCCAATCATTCACCAGTGTCGTGTCCTCTAGCGTGTACGTTATCATCATCAATACCCTGTCGATTTCGGTGAACTCAGGTCTGACTTCAGTTGGGTTACCTTGTGGGTACTGAGCGAGATTAGCGGCACAAAATCTGTTGTGCCGCAGCCATCCTTCTCAACCACAGGCTATGACTAGAACGCCTCCAGAAAAAGAGTGGAGGCGCCCGGCACTTGGAGGAGAAGCTTCTCAATCCCGAGCTATGACTAGAACGCCTCCAAAAAGAAGGTGGATACGCCCTGCCCATGGGCGAGAAGTTTCTCAACCCCGAGCTATGACTAGGACGCCTCCAGGAAGAAGGTGGAGACGCCCTGCCCATGGGGGAGATGTTTCTCAACCCCGGGTATGAGACTCGGCTCATCTATTCGACAGCGGACCAACAGCGGCCATCGAGACTATCATCCTAGGAAACAAAAGAAGTAAGTGATGAGATCGCATGGTAGACTCTGACATCCTTGTTGGACGATTGCCCATTACTTACCGCACAAAAACTTGCGAAGATGGCCATGAGGTCTGACTGACTGGTGTCGTCTTGTGGTGTTTTATGATGGGGAGTTTTCCAGATGCTAATGCTGAGAGCGTCCGGCATTCAACGCTATCGGGAAGAAGGAGTAAGTATCAAGATCCCATGATGGACTTACACCCTCTCTGGACAAGCGCCTGTTACTTACTGTATGGAGCCTTCTGTCAATTCTCAAGGATCCCAAAACGTACCCGACTTTCATTGGACATCGTTGAGATGGCTATCTGGAGCCAGGCTGAACAGCACTAGAAGGTCCACGAAGCAGATGGTTAGCCTGATGAGTGACCAGTGGCATCAAAGAACCATGCAGGTGGAGAGCTGTGAGGCAGCATGCTACATGGAGTGCAGAGAATCATCATGGTGCCAGACTTACATTGATCAGAGGTAGGTTCATCATCAGTGGCATCACAAGAGTGGACTGCAGTCTAACCACACGGTGGTTCATCCTGGCTGTTTCACACAGACGCGACCTTCCTCGAAGAGTCACATAAAGGAAGGGTGAATAGTTGCAGGTGGGAAGTTCAAAAGAAAGAAGAAGGAGAAGAAGAAGAAGACATCTCACTTAAATGGACTGCCATGATCGACCGCCCGCCTATCGGAGATAGCGCCATCCTATCGGAGATAATTTGACTCATGAGACTCGGACGGCGAGTCGGGCCGACGGCGGTCACGAGTCAGCATTATCCTGCCCAGTGCCGGCCGGTAGAGCCAAGGAATCAGGATACCCTGAGTGCCTGGCTCCTGAGCTGCTTGCCATGATCTTTATAAATGATACCCATCCCTAATGTATGCAGTACGCATCGTGTGGCCGAGCGTGCTCGTTGCCGAGGAATCCTGAGCTCACTGCTTGCTGCCATTGATGAATTCATGAATCATATCTGAGGTTCTGGTGTCGCCGATGATCTACGACGGTAAGACGACAATTACGCCGACGACAACGCCGATGGCAGTGCCCAGCCACAAGTTTGGTTGCTTGGAACAATCAAAAGACAAGAAATATGATTGATTGCCGCACCGACAGTCCTACCAGATACTAGTTTCATTCCGGAGGCTGAGGACCGGAGCTACTCCTTGGACCAGAAGCAGGAAGCAGAGGTCCGCCGCGATCTCTACAACTGAAGCTGGGTACATAGCTTTGGCTAAAATGACAAAGCATGCGAAGTGGTTGCATCTGATTTTGAGCCAGCTTGGGTTCTTCTCTTCGGTTACATTGGGGATAGAAAGGATGATGGGCACCGGGATGTGGATATCTTCGGCGACAATAAAGCGTCACTCACATTGGTTGATGGTGCCCATCCTCCTTTTTTGTCTCCAATGTACTTGAAGAACCAAAGTTCGCTTCAAAGGCCAAAGCCGATGTAACCATTTTGCGTGCTTCGCCGTTTCAGCAAGAGTTATGTATACTCCACAAGGCACGAAGCACGTCAGGACTGTTATCCACGCGTATTATGACCAGGAGCCATTATTGTTTACCTCCGATGGGTCTAACGAATATTCATCCTACAATGGATGCTAGGTGCGCCTGGTCAGAAATTGCAGTTGGCTGTGTTGACCAGCTTTGGGGATCGGAAGGATGCGAGCAGTGTTATGGAGGGCTCATGTGTCCGAGGAGAAGCTTGGTCGGGTTTGGATGACTTGGGCTTCTGTTTTCTGTTGCTGAGTGGGAGCTTTGTCTTAGCTAGGTTAGACAGTGCTGGGTGTTTTTTGTTCATAGCTGTTGATTGGTGGATATCTTCCCTATCAATACGACGATTGCTTTCCAAGGCTTGCCTTTGCAGAGTGTGGATATCTTTCTGGATGCATTGATACAAAGAAGCAACGTTGTAGGAATAGCCCTAATTGCTCTGCTGCATACTCCACTCCAGGGATCCATCTCATGATCGTGACTACACTTAAGTACGACTGGGAGGCACCAACGCGATAGATCAAACGAGTGTGTATTCCAAACTGGAAAAGAGAAATATATTCAAATTTGAAAACAAAAGGAGCCTGCGTGCGTATAGATCATAGCAAGTACATCGTCGCGCAGACTCGTAACAAACGAAAGACATTCCAAACCAATCTATACCTCCTCCCTCACGCATACCCCATATTACCTGCATATTGTACAGTATCAGGAGTACTTGAGTCAATCAATCCCAATACATCGGTTCTCCAGTCTCCGCTGTACAAAAATGTACAAGGCCCGAGAGCCTGTTCTGCATGCGACATTGAGTGATACATTACACGGACGACAGGTTCCTGCACGATTCCATCACCGTCACTGTCCGCGCAACGATAGCTGGCGGGGCGACGCCGTTCAGCCGATCAGCTGCTCAGCATCTAGAAGTGAGCGCGAGGAGGGAAGAAGGGGATGAAGCCAGTAGGGGTGGGAACGCCAGTAGGAGTGACAGTGGGAGTTCCGGTGGGAGTGCCACTAGGAGTGCCGCTGGGGGTGCCGCTAGGGGTGCCGCTGCTGGGAGTAGGCCAGCCGATAGGGAACTCGCGCTTGGCGAAGGCAGTGTAGGTGGCGGTAGGAGTCGCAGGGACCGAGGGGGTGCTGGTAGGGGTCACAGAGACCGAGGGAGTACTGGTGGGAGTGGGCCACTCACCCCAGGGGAAGCCGTGAGGGGGAAGCCATGAGGGAAGCCGTGAGGGAAGCCGTGGGGAGGAGGGCCGTGAGGGGGCCCATTCTTGAACTGGCGCTTCTCGAAGGGGAGGCCGAAGGGCAGGCTGGTGGGCACGCCGGTGGGGGTCTCAGAGCAGGGGAAGGCGGAGGACAAGGCGCTCATGATGCCGTCGGGGATGATGCCGCTGGGGAAGGGCAGATCGGGGAAAGTGCGCTTCGCGAAGCCGCTGGGGGTGGCGGTCGGGGTAGGGGAGACCGTGCTGCTAGGAGTCGCGGTGCTGCTGGGAGTCGCGGTGCTGCTGGGAGACACGGTGCTACCGGGCCCATGGGGAAGAGCGAGGGCGCAGCCCATCAAGCCCATGGCGGCGAATCCGGTGAACTTCATTGCGATTGGTATAAATTGATGGAAAATCGAGTCAGGCAAGCAAATGAGTGAAGTTATCGGGTCGATATAAAAGATATGGTATCACACGCAGATCTGATGGGTCGGAAAGAAAACGGAAACAATCACGGAGGGTTGAGAAAATCTTTATAAAAGTGCCGAGTGCTGTCGGGCCTTCTTGATCGGCAGGCGCGGCCCCAGGCCGGTGTGGATTCTGAGATCGAGCCATGACTTCAGCCATTGCTACGTTGGTAGATGGGTGGACTGGCCGGACAACCATGTCTAGTCCATAGTACTCCGTACTCCGTATACGGGCAGTAGTAGCGAATTCGTCGATCTTAACCTGAGGTACCCTAGGGCCGTCAGGGACCAGGCACAAGGCACGGGCAAAGACGCAGGGTCGAGGGCTGAGGTATTTTACCGTTAAGCTTTGGCTGGCCAGCCAATGCGCGTAAAATGTGGGGATTGATACTGGGACCTTCAACGAGGCAGGTATCGGCGGCAAGGTTGAGCTGCAGACGCCACAACCAGGTACCAAACAATAGTGCGACGATCATATTCCTTCTCTAGCATGGAATCCTTTCGACGATAGTCGTGACGGTCTGACCGTATCAGACATTTTTCTACATACGGAGTATGGTTCTCTTACTTGGCGGATGTAGTCTTCTCCAGAGTCCAACCAGGGTCGGCATATGCTCTTGTCAAGGAATCCGGCAAATCTCCGTCGGAATTCCTGCGTGGGTTCAAATCACGGGCGACCCTTTTTTCCTCTGGGAAGGCCAAAGCATATCCTGCAGGTTGATAACAAACCAGAGGCTTCGATTTCTGAGCGTGAATGCGCTTCAGGCATGATAGAGTAGCTGGTGCGCTGGTGTCATTTGTGAGGAATTCGCCACACCGCACCTATCAAGAAAGCTGGGACAGATCCTTCGGCCAGCCTCGATCTGTCCCAGGGAATAAAGTGGGCTTTTGGTTGCTGCTAAAAACCGGCGGAACCGCTCATGGATAACTGAGGTCGAATCGCAATCAACCGATCAGCAAGGTGGAAACTCCGGCCCCATTGTCTTCGGCGAACTGGTGTGGGATCGGCATGGTACAGGCCGTTGAATCATCATCAATGGTGTGTCGATGTCGTGCTGCGACGGAGTTCCGCTGATATCGCAGCTATGATGTGAAAAATGCATCCCATTCTGATTGTACTCAGCAAAACAGAGTTTCGGTCCGCAACCTTGAGGGTTAGATGGTAAAGCTCTGGGATGGCATCGCGAGTCGTCGTCAGCGCTGAAGATAAAAAGGGGCGTCAAGCCGGTTCATAGTGGGTCCCGTGACATGAGATCGACGTAGATTAGGAAGAAAATTTACGCCAATTGTCGACTGCACATGGACAAGACGGCACAGAGATATGAATGGGGTCATATTGTCTCGAATAGATAACAAGCCCGTACTCCGTACTTTGAATGAAACATCTTCATGCAAAATACCGCGATATCACCCTCCTTCACGAGACGGTACTCCGTTCATATCCTGGGACGGGATGCCGATTGTTTCCCTATCCTGCTGTACCCCACGGTTCCCCACCCGCCTCTTTATAGTTGGCTGCATGCTAAGAGTGCCAAGGAAGACTTGTCCACGCTGTCCGGCGCGTGGCTATCCAAGCTTAGTTACAACCTTGGGTGCTAGTTATCATACGACTCTTAACATCTTCGGGGCCGACAAATACTGAAGGTGTTTACTGGAGAAGTACGAATTACAGGGCCCCTTTCGAGACTATTGGCGCCAACGAGCCGCGTGTTATTCAATCTTAACCGTACAGTTAGCCTAGCCTGCCCATACTTAAGTGGTGTACCGTGTACACAATATGGGTTCCCATGAACCGCGAGGGAGCCGCTTATATCGCTCCCGAGTCCCCGCGCCGCGTCCTGTATTGATCTTGCAGGGTCAACTATCGTTGTTCTTGCCACTTGGTGGCATACCCCGTACAGAGTACAGAGTACAATAGCCTATATCACAAGCGCAGATCGCAATATCGATAATGTAATAGTTCTCTGCGGATAACAACATTACCTATGAGTTCACAAAGGTACAGAGCCCAGTACTCGGTTAAAGACTCGTACAAGTACCGACCACTGCGGGGAGAGATAGAGCTCTATGAAGAGCTATCCAGAAGTAGAAACATGATATTCCGTACTGTATGGAGTATGGTGGAGTGTTGTTAGGCGACGACCCCGTATTTCGCCAGCCGCAACATCTTCTACTCCTAGATACAAGTATAACCATTGGAGGTAATCCGCGCACTTAACTTCCATATAAGGACATGACATCAATAGCATTGACTAGCTGCATGAACAAGAGTATGGGGGAATCCCAAAAGAGATGCACTTGTCTAGGTAGTCTATTGTAGGATTGCAAAAGCCAGATAACCCCTCGTCTAAACTCCAGTGATCCGTAAAAGCTCGTGCATAAATAGAGAAAATATAACCAAATAAGGTATGCACTGATTGCCAGATTCGCAAAATGCAAAGAGTGCAGATTCAGCGAGGAAGGGAGACCCTAGGTATTTGGAATAAGGTCCAAGAGGGATTGATATGATGCGTGAAATTGTGTATGTCAATTCCGTACTCCGTAAAGGCATACCGCATCTCCCGAGAAGCGAATGCCATGCCAAAGTGTAATGCTGCATACAAGGAATGAGGACCCATTCTTTAGTGCTGCTGTTTCCGTGTGAGGCCCTCAGGTGAGCTCGGATGGACCGACGGTGTTGGAGTCATGCTGAGATGATGGCGGGATGAGGGTGGTATGGACATTGAGATATCGCGAGCCAGAGGTGTACCAGGCTGCCTGGGGGAGTTACGGCGCGCAGTGGTTGGGGATGTGTGACAAGCGCCAGAAGAAAATGAGGATCGACGGGAGCTGACGGGGCTGCAGAGTCGGGGACTGGTAGGTGCTCCACCGAATGAGAACGATTCTGAGTGAGTTCGGTGGCCCGCGAGTTTAGGCCGAAGGGTGTATGATCGTTCTTGCTCGTCGTCACTGCTTGATCCAATTCCGAATATCGCGCCATTTGTGAATGATACTGAGCCTGTGCGGCGGTGTTTCCTTGGTTGGGTTGATACAAGGACTGATTCGCTTGGCTGCGAAAGGGGCGGGTTGTCGAGAGAGACGGTGCTTCGTGCCTTCCGTGGTTCCTGGGATTGTTGCTGCCGTGCTTGCCTGCCAGAGTGTCGCTTTTCTAACTCGGGACTGTGGGATCCTCTGCGCCTGTTGTGAAAACCTCCCCTGCCGCTGCTTTCGCTGGAGTCGAGAGAGTGACGGTTGGCACTAGGCATACGTAAATCGACTTGGCTCGGACTGAAGGCCACCCGGGCTCTCATCTTCTGAATGGCATTATCGAGCGCCAGCTCAATAGCACAGTGGTTTCGGATTCGGCTTAATCTCGGCCATGTCGCCCGCTCGCCGCTCAAGCATGCTGAGATCATGAACTCCTTTGTCGGATTCTCCAGGAGTCGCGGGAAGTTGGAAGAAATAAGCTCCGGGTATATGTTGATATCGCCGTAATACTTCTGGTTCACGATCGACGAAAATTTGGTCATTGATGTGGGGAAGACTCCAAGCTCGGAGAGCACGTTCATCCTATGCAGCACCTCGTCTTTCGCGAGGTGTGTCATTGTGTTCATCCATCGAGGGATGAGGGATGAGCCTTCGTCCATGTCTTCCCGTGGTCCTACTTCTTTGGGAAGAAACGGGACCACATGAGGGTTCACCTGGGAGACAATAAAGTGATTGACGTTGAACATCTCTGATAGACGTGTCATGGGCAGATCGCCATCAACAGAACCATCGATATACTGTTTGTGAAGATCATTCCATGGAACTGGGTCCCCCGTTAGTGGATCTTTCGCCATCAACGTGTACGGCCTGAAAACGAAGGGTACGGAGCATGATACAGCCCTGAAAGATGTTAGAGAACGCCGCCAGGTCACAAAAGGACGTACTTACACTGCAGACCAAATGAGGACATTCGGTGCGGAGATGTAATTCAACAAGCGCGGAAGCTCATACATGCCTGCACTCGACACACAGATGTTCAGGATTCTGCGAGTGCGGTTATATGCCTCTTGGAAAGTCATATCACCCAACCAGTCCCTGATCGTGTTCGCCAAATGGGATATGTCAAGGAATGATCCAAACTTCAAGAACCGAGTCATCTTTTGCAATATGTTTTCCTCTTCCCCTTTCGGATTGAAGACAGAGAAATCCCCATGTACATATGTGTCCAAAAGGCCAGGCAGCTCGTCGTCTGTTCGCGTACAAAAGACCGCGCAAACAATACTACCAGCAGAGGCCCCTGAGATGATCCGAGGGATCATGTTCGCTTCATAAAGAGCCTTGAGAACTCCGATATGGGTCATCCCAAAGGTAGCCCCACCAGAGAAGAGAAGCGCACTGCGACCAAAAGCCTGTCGAGCTGCCAGCAGCTGGTCCAGAATATACTTCAGCTCCAGTCCATCGCAACGGCCATGTATCGACAGGTCCACCAGTGTGTTGATTGTCTCCACGGCCGTGGTGATATACCGATCGATCAAGTCTTTGGTCCCGATATATGAATGGCGATAGAGCGAAGCATCGCTCATGCGCCCCAGGTCGCGACTGAGCGCCGTGCGCACCAAGAACAGCATGCGACTCACATCACAACTGATGCGAGCCTCTTCCAGCTGCCGCAGACGACTCTGTACGAGATTTGGATCATATTCCGAGCACTCAAAAGTTTGCTTCCAGGCGTTATTGCCTTCTAACTCGTCCAGTTCACTGGCGCAATCTCGCCATTCCTCGTACGACACAGCCTGCAGCCTCGGAGTTAGAAGATATTCTTCTGCAGAGGCGGCCGCCCGTCCAAGGTACACGACATGGACTTACATTCTTTATGCGCAAATACAGCACCTCTTTCCGATCTTCGATCTCGGCCCTTTGTTTCCTTTGTTCCTTGGTAAGGCCATCGCGGTAGGTGTGCAGCGTATTACCAGCCCAATTCCACGAGTCTTTCACAAGCGTCGATACGGCTGGTATGGAAATCGCTCTTCGGAGTGGCCGTGGAGGTGAGGGTTGCGATATAGCGTGTTTTGAGGGTTTGCGACCATGATCACACTGGACTATTGGAGGGTCGCCCAACACCGACATGGCAGGCCTGTGCATTGGGTCCGCAAGCCATCCAGCCGTATAAATGCACTGAGATCTAACCCTTTATGAAACTAATATAATAATGTAGGCAGTGATGAGTTGTAAGAGTAGAAGTTCGAACGTTCAAGTTGGCGGTGACCATGGAAGAGAAACGTCACGAGGACGATCCGCCCATTGCCCAAATCCCAGGTTGCCTAACCCGACGCTTAGTTGGTTAGGAGCCAACTTCAAAGATTTTCAAGGCCTATTCGGATTTAGCAGCCTATGTGATCTCACCTACTTGTCCAGTTAGAAGTCATGCTCTGAGTCCTCATGATCTCACCGATCATCTGCACACTCCCCCAGATCTGAGATCACGGGCAGTGGGGAAGCAATCTATGCAATTTAGGTATTTGCCGCAGATCACTGTGCATCGCAGTGATTTGTTGTAGAGGTACATTTTCTATCCATCTTCTGCGAAATCTGCTTCTCTGATTACAAGGGTCCTATTATTCTGTAGAGTGTTTGATTGATCCTGGTGTCCTATGGAAAAGTGATCAACAACTTTCTTCAATCCCGGAGACATCTGCGGCCCTGGCCGGGGTTACCGGGGATCACATGTTAGCAACAATTAGCTGCATGTCGCCCGCATGTGAACAACCCCCAAAGGGGCTTATTATTCTCCTTCAAATGTCATCATTGGACGTTTTACCTCTCTTTATGTTGTAACTTGTATGTTGTGTGCTGACATCGAGAAGAAACGATAGGATTAAATTGTCAGACAACATTGTACGGAGTACTCCGTACAGAGCATAGAACCATCATCACATCTGTCGGATCCACTCCTTCAGAGCGCGTCTCGCCTGCGCCTCGACCCCATCCTCACACCAGAAATGGCCCGCGCCTTCAATCTTTCGAAATTGGAATTGACTGTCCGGCTTATGCGTCATATCCTCTGACCATTTCTGCAATTTCCCCGCAGAGGTAAAGTTATCTTGGTCTCCAAAGAGCGCCAAAACTGGGTTCGACCTCTGTTGATCTGCTGGGTGTGGACAGGGGATGTGGGAACTTTGAGGGTTCTCCGTCTTTATATCCAGCGATAAGGTCGAGAACATGGTGAGGAATTGGCTGATTGGGGGTAGTAGGGGAGATACGAGGAGATAGGAAATTGATGTTGGCCATGCACGTAGCTTAAGGGCGTCAGCCACAGTATGACTGAGTTGAAGTCTCTCCAAGCTGGCTGCAGCTATCCGCTTTGCCATGTCTCTAATCTTGGATCGGGGTGTGGATCTGGTAGTTGATGATGACGTGGGATCGAAGAAGTTGAGCATTGTGTCAAGAGTTGGCACATGGGATGCCATAAGTGACCCATATGAATACCCACCAAGGATAAGATGGATGTCTGGGAGGTTGCCTTCTTTGTCGGTGGATATACAAGCATCAGAGGCTCCTTGGTCTCTCGGGGCCAACGTAAGCTTCAAGAAGTGTAGATATTGCAACATGAACCCGTAGAAAGACACATAGTCTCCCAGCTCGGGCTTTGCAGTCCAGCTTGTTCGTCCTTCCGAGTCGCCAGCTCCACTAGGTACGTGTCACTCGTTAGCAGTTCGGGTCATTGCAGGATACTAGGTAGGGATGGATATGTTTTGTACCGAAAGTTGAAAGTCCCCACGATACAGCCGGCATCTAGAAGTTCGCCACCGATGAAACCGACCACTGGGTCATCAAAACAGCCTCCTAGAGGTGCATATGGGTGCGCGATGATGGCACCACGGTTGGGCCAGCTGACCGCCGATTCTGTGTTTGTGAACTCTCGCGGTAGGTAAATCCGACATTCGAGTCGGCTGCCATCGTAGATTGATGGAATATAGAAGAACAAACTGGCTGATGGAAGATCCATGACCTAATATGTCTTAATTCATACTTAGATGCTTCGAATTGTGATGCTGCTAGTTTGCTGGTCGTAGGAACTTGGAAGAGTTGCGGCGAGGTTTCGGTCGGTCCGCCACCCCAGGGCCCAGTGACAATTGGCGGAACTCGCTACCTACATAACACAAAAATCGGCATTGCCTGCTGGATGGGAACTGGGCTTAAAATGAATGTCAATCAGTAGATAAGTACCAGTGACGGAAGTTGCGAGGTTCCTGAATTCTTCCATAATATTATGGGTTGTATGGGTTGCCTGAGAGACATCTAATTTATGTACATTATGCAGTAATGGCATTGAGCTCTAACCAGACCATCAAGCCAGCCATGATGGATCTGGGTCGTCCTCCTCTTCTGACCTGGAGGCAGCATCTGAATGATGGGGATCCGCGTCCTTGAGCAGGTCCGCTGGAGGTTCCGGATCATCATTTTCTAACGGATCCGCGCGGGAGTCCTCGTGGTCATCCGCGTCGTTGTCTATCAGAGGATCGCTGTGGGCATTAGAGTTCAGAGGTGCATCCTCCTCATGCGACGCCAGATTGAAGGCGGGAAGCAGTAAGCCCCTTGCTTGGCGCAGGGCCTCTAGCTCGGCTGCAATGCAGCAAACTAGTAGCTTCCAATCCTTATCCTGGGCGAGCTGCTGATGTGATTCAAGTCGACGTGTGGTTCTCTCCATGTCATCCAAAATGCTCTGCACGAGTTCGTCCTTCGTATCTTTCGTGGGCCCTACCGCACCGGTCGCTGGCGTGCCCAACTCAACGTAATGTCGCATATTGGCCTGTAAGCGCTTCTCAAAGCCAGAGATGTCCGACACTGCTTGTTTCCACACTCCACCTCCTTCTTCCAGTGCTATTATCTCCGCATCCACTTTCTGTTGTCTACTGTGCAAGCTGGCCATTTCGGTATTCCAATGCTCCTGGGCCATGTCAAGCGTGCGTCGATTAGGTTTCAAAGAGTGCAAGGTGGATTCGCCAGGACGTTGCGCCAACGGTTGAATGGGGGGTTCACGGAGGTAGCTTCGAATGTCGGACTCGAGCAAGGACAAAGATTCGGTGTAAGACGAAAGCTTGGCGTCGACCGAGTTATTGATATGGGACATCTCTTCCACAAGATGCCGATGTTTAGCTTTCATCTCATATAGTCTGGTTTCCAAATCATGAATGTCAGTCTCAAGGTTCCGAGCTTCTTCTTCTAGCCTCTTCGAGCGTTGGCTTTCCGGGTCCCCATTTATAGCGGTGATCGCCTCTTCAAGCGCACTTTTCTTAGACAGAAAGCTTTGAATATCACTCAGAGCATTCTCTCGCTCATGAGTCTGAGTCAAGAGTATCTCTCGTTCTTCCTCTCGTAACTTCAGTAGATCATATATTGACTGGAAGATGCCCTCTCGGGCAGCCCGAAGCCCGATCTTCGTAGGCGCTGGTTGCCTAGAAGGCACCATGGAAGGTGTCCGCGATCGGATTCCAGTCGACGAAGACGTTGGAGATGCACCATGTGCTTGTGGTCCGGCGAGGACAGAGAGAAGGCCTTCGCTTTGCGCATCGATCAGGACTTGGAGATTTCGCTCTATGTGTTTCGTCTGACGTTCAACGTGTAAAAGAGGATCGCGGTAATACAAGGAGGCACTGGCTGGCACAGGTGATAGCCTTTTATCTGGAAAAGAATGTTGAAGAAAAGTTGACATTTTGGGTGAGCGGCCAAGCTTCAATCGAAGACAGAATTAGAGATTCGTGGGATCAATGTCGGGAAAAGACTATTTATTAGCTTCCGTTCGAGGCCGTATCAACCCTCAGGATTATCACCAGACCCAAACGAAAGCGTCCTCCTGCCAGCTGATGCTGGGTTGTAATATCGCGGTGTTGACGTCCCAGGCTGCTCGCAGCTGACTAGGTCCCAGTCACGTGACTACCCTTGTACAGTCAGCTCCGGCTCGGGCGTTGACGTTGATCGCGCCAGCACAGCTTCTGACAACTGCTCTCAGCTTCCATTTGTCGTACACTTCATCCATTTCGTATCCTTCCTTTAACCAACTTCTCTGTTTCTCATCATTCTCCCACTATTTAGGGTGTCTAATTTGCCCTTGTCACCTCATTCTGCGCTGGGGCTGATTTGCTGTTTCAAGCTCCCTCTTGATTGACATTGCTCCATCACGACAGCAACCACACACCTGTCGCTCCTTGAAATCCCCATTATAAGACCGTCACACGAGTCGTCTCTCAAGAAGATGGTCGGACTCGTATCGGCCGCCGGTTTGGTCGGCTTCCTCTCCGAACCTGACCCAGAGCTCAAGGTCTTTGCTTTGAAGACGTTAGATTCTCAGATCGATCATCTGTGGCCAGAGGTTGTGAATGCTGTTCCTGAAATGTGAGCCTTTCTCTTTGATGTTTGATGAATTTTCAGCAATGAGCTTCATTTCCATTGTTGCGTCATTCCTGCTGATTCCGACCTGCCACTGGACCCGTACTGACCATTCATCCAGCGAGGCTCTCTATGAAGATGAATCCTTTTCGGAACGCGGCCTTGCGGCACTAGTCGCATCGAAGGTATATTATCATCTGCAGGAATATAATGAGAGCATGGTCCTTGCTCTTGGCGCGGGAAAGCTGTTCAAGTTGGAGAACGGCGGCGAATACGAGGAGACTATCATTGGTAAGCCGAGAAAAGCCTGTGTTTACGGCTACCCTATTCGGGGCTAACCGATTTTCCCCTATAGCGAAATGCGTCGATACCTTCATCTCTCTGTCCGCCGCCCAACGACCTAGCGCCGGTGACCAATCAGCCAACCTGAACACTTCGTTCCCAGCATCGGGCGACGGCGCCAGCAGCACATCCGCCAGCCTCACCTCCCATATCACACCCTTCTCCAAATCTGCATTGCCCTCGAAATCGTTGCTTTCGCGCGCAGAAGTCCCAGGCGTCGACGCTGCACACCCTGGTGGCGATGACACTAGCGTCCAGCACGAGGAAACCAACCTCGTACTGAAGCGTGGTGTACAGCGCCAATTGCAAAATGTCATCGAACGACTATTCGAAGCATGCTTCCGGCAAAAGCGATACCGTCAAGTCATTGGAATTGCCATCGAGGCAAAGAGCTTGGACGTGCTCCGCATGGCCATCCTTCGCGCTAGCAGTGACGAGAAACAGGAGGGGGGCGACTCTCGGGGAAGCGAAGAGCTCATGGAATATGTTTTGGATATCTGTATGGGCGTTGTTCAGGAACGAGCTTTCCGCAGCGAGGTGTGTATTCCCCGGGGAGTGCTCTACTGTCCACAGTCGACTAATCAAGATTTGGCTTTATAGATCCTTAAACTCATTCTGGAACTCCTGAATGAGATTCCGGCTCCCGACTACTTCTCAATCGCCAAATGTGTTGTCTACCTCAATGAGCACTCGATGGCCTCTGTCATTCTTCGCCAGCTGGTTGAGAAGGGTGATGCACGATCTCTCGCCGTTGCCTACCAGATCTCGTTCGACCTTTACGACAATAGCACTCAAGAGTTCCTCCAGAAGGTTCGGCAAGAGATCTCCGAGCTCGTGCCCGAAGACGAGAACGACAAGGAAAACCGAGCGTTGGAGTCCGAGCCTAGAGAGACCGACGCATTGCTAGAAGACCAGGGAAGCTCTTCCCGGTCGGATAAGCGGTCAGACCTGCCAGAGGATGCAATCACTGCATTTAAGAACATTCTTTCGATCCTCGATGGAATTAAGACCATCCAGTTGAATCTGGAATTCTTATACAGAAACAATAAGGCTGACATCGCGATCTTGAATAAGATCCGTGATAGTCTCGAGGCTCGCAACTCTATCTTCCACACCGCAGTCACACTTTCGAACGCGTTCATGCATGCGGGAACGACTCACGACAAATTCTTCCGTGACAACCTGGAGTGGCTCGGCAAGGCCGTGAACTGGTCCAAATTCACAGCCACTGCCGCTTTGGGATGTATTCACCGCGGCAATCTGAGTCAAGGTCAAAAGCTTCTTCAGCCTTACCTACCTCGTGAACACATCGCTGGAGTTGGAGGCTCGGGGTCTGTCTACAGTCAGGGTGGTTCTCTGTACGCATTTGGTCTCATCTACGCCAACCATGGAGGTATGGCTGTTGATATCATTCGTGACCACTTCAAGAAGGCCACGGAAGAGGTTGTCCAGCATGGTGGTGCTCTAGGTCTCGGTGTCGCAGGTATGGCGACAGGCGACGAGGGCATTTACGAGGACCTGCGAAACGTCCTTTACACCGATTCCGCTCTCAATGGTGAGGCTGTTGGTCTTGCCATGGGTCTTATCATGCTCGGCACTGGTAACATGAAGGCGTTGGAGGACATGATTCAATACGCCCACGAGACGCAGCACGAGAAGATCGTTCGCGGTCTGGCTATGGGTATGGCCTTGATCATGTATGGTCGGCAGGAAGGAGCCGACGAGCTTATCAACGGTCTTCTTGGTGATCCCGACCCAACGCTTCGCTATGGTGGTATCATGACCATCGCTCTTGCTTACTGTGGCAGTGGCAGCAACAAGGCAGTTCGCAAGCTTTTGCACGTGGCTGTGAGTGATGTGAACGACGACGTGCGCCGCGTTGCCGTGCTCAGCTTAGGATTCATTCTGTTCCGCAAGCACCAGAGCGTTCCTCGCATGGTCGAGCTGCTTTCCGAGTCATACAACCCTCACGTCCGTTACGGCGCCGCCATGGCGCTCGGTATCTCCTGCGCCGGCACTGGCCTGGACGAAGCTATCGATCTTCTGGAGCCTATGCTCAAGGACTCGACCGACTTTGTTCGCCAGGGTGCTTTGATCTCTCTTGCTATGGTTCTCGTTCAGCAGAACGAGGCCATGAACCCTCGCGTGACCAGCCTCCGCAAGGCCATGATGAAGATGCTGGGTGACCGTCATGAGGATGCTATGGCTAAGTTCGGCTGTGCCCTTGCCCTCGGTATCATTGACGCTGGTGGTCGTAACTGCACTATCAGCTTGCAGACGCAGACGGGTAACCTCAACATGCCTGGTATCGTCGGTGCTGCTGTCTTCGTGCAATACTGGTACTGGTTCCCTCTCACACACTTCTTGTCGCTCAGTTTCACTCCAACATCCGTGATCGGTGTAGATCAGAAGCTCGAGGTACCACACTTCAAGTTCCACAGCAACACCCGCCCCAGCCTCTTTGACTACCCTCCTGAGCAACAGGTGAAGACCGAGGAGGCTCCAGAGAAGGTGAAGACTGCCGTGCTTTCTACAACTGCCCAGGCCAAGCGTCGGGCACAGCGTCGGGAGAAACAAGCGCGCCGTGAGAGTATGGACATCGACCAGGCGCCTACAACTCCCAAGGCTGATCAGCTTCCCGAAGCAATGGAGACCGACGAAGCACCCAAGGAGGAGGGCGAAGAGGCCAAGGAGACAGAGAAAGCTGCCGCAGAGGGGTTGAGGAAGAAGGCGGAGCGGGAGAAAGTCGGATATGAGCTGGACAATCTGTCAAGGGTACTACCAGCTCAGCTCAAGTATCTTACCTTCCCCGACCCGCGATATGAGCCGGTCAAGAGGGTATGTTCACACCCAGCTTTTACAATGAATCTAGTGCTAACTAAATCTCAGCCTACTGGTGGTGTTGTTGTCGTTCTCGATAAGCAACCCGATGAGCCTCGCGAGGTCGTCGAATTGAAGGCCAGCAAGGAAATTCGCCAAGCACCTCCTCCAACCGAAACCCTCCAGGACCGCCTCCAAGCCGCTATCGGAACCGCTGCTCTCCAGACTCCTCAACGAGCCGGCGCTCGGGCTGCTCTTTCGGCTGCCACATCAGGTGGCGCCGCCGCTGCCGCTGGTGTGTTGACCGCAGTAGACGAGGACGAGGAGGGTGTAGAAGATGCACCTGTCCCCAACGAATTCTCGTACGAGTCAGATGACGAGGAAGAGTAGAGGAATGGCACGGCATAGAACCTTGATGCTGGATGTATTACTAGACTAATCAGGCTGTCTACACTGACTTGATATATTTGTGGACTGCCATGGTTTTCCTTCACTGTGATTGATATGAAAGTTCCTTTGTTCGCACGCTGTAATCTGCCTCCCGTTCTTCCAAGGCCAGTCAACGTACTAAGTAATCAACGTAGTATGCACTAGCTTCCCTGCATCATGGGGTGCTTCGGACTGCCTACTCTGGTCAGTACGGCATGACTCCCGCTAGGACAAGTACTGCATACTTCCACATGCTAGTTAGGTAGCTGGTAGGTACCTGGTACCTCGACGTCATGCGCTTTTGACCTCGACACCAGCGGTGAATATCCCATGGAAGGCTAGCACTTTTAGAAATTAGAGATTCTGGGATAGATCTAAGAAAGCCTTCCTTTGCATCGAGATAACTACCCGTCTTTCGAACCTATGGGTCCCTAGAGACCCCTAACGACCCAATTGCAACCCATATGATACTCATCTTAAGTTATCACATGTTCACATGCCTGAAGAACCTGACTCAGCAAGAGCCAAGCAAGTGGGTCCCCTGGCTGTTATGCCTCGGCATTTTCTTTTATGACGCACCTTGAGCCAATGAATGTCTTGCTCAACGGGGATGACCGAAGACCGAACTACGCACTGCGTATTCGGGCCAATGAAGCAGTGACCGAGTGTAACAATGTACGCCGCGTACATTCCTTAAGATCTGCTTTTGGTGGGCGCATGTGAACATGTGAAGTGTATTATCATCTCCGAGGCCCCTTTTGGTTCCAGCTTCATATCCTGAATCCCTGAATGGGAAACCTCCGGTCTTAAGTGGTCCTTGCCCCATAACATATATTTCCTCCCCCGACTTCCCCGGAATTGAAAATTTCTTCTTTCTCCATACCCACTGGTCCCTGACCTGAACTTGTACACTTGCCCTTTTCACCTCACTTCGCCCCTCATATACACCACCACCATGTCAAAGACTTTCAGCGCAGAGGACGTTGCCACGCAAGGCAAGGGCGCCAACACCTGGGTCATCATCGACGAGGATGTCTACGATGTGTCCAAATTCCAGGATGAGCACCCTGGTACGTTTTCCAAGGTCATGCGCGCGCAAGTGCATAAGGATCACATGCTAACTTTATTTCTTGGTTGAACAGGTGGAAAGAAAAGTACGTTATCTCGGAGAGTATCCGCGACTCACTGATAGGGTCATATTGACAGTGCGGGTTTAGTTCTCCAGCGAGTTGCTGGCAAGGATGCATCAAAGCAGTTCTGGAAATATCACAACGAGGGTATCTTGAAGAAGTACAAGGGTCAGCTGCAGATCGGTTCTTTGGACACCAAGAAGGCGGCCCCTGCACCCCCGGCACCCGCGCCTAAGAAGGCTGCACCCGCGCCCAAGCCCGCCGCTCCCTCCTCTTCCAAGGTCACCAAGGGTGAGCCCCAGGATCCTTACGGAGAATTGATCCCCTTCGCCGATCCTTCTTGGTACCAGGGTGTAAGTTTTCTGTCTGCCGCAAAGCCGGAGCTTTTTCCCGTCAAATTGCATAAACTAATTCATTACATCTGTAGTATGCTTCCCCCTACTTCAACGAGACTCACGCCGCCCTCCGTGAAGAGATCCGCCAGTGGGTGGAGACCGAGATTGAGCCATATGTGACTGAGTGGGATGAGGCCAAGAATGTGCCCAGCCACATCTACAAGCAGATGGGTGAGCGCGGCTACCTGGCCGGTATGCTCGGTACTCACTACCCCGTTAACCACACGCCCTACCGTGTGAAGTCTGTCGCCCCTGAGAACTGGGATCTCTTCCACGAGATGCTGTTGACTGATGAGCTATCCCGTACTGGTAGCGGTGGTCTGGTCTGGAACCTGATTGGTGGTTACGGCATTGGCTGCCCGCCTCTCGTCAAGTTCGGCAAGAAGCCGCTGGTCGACCGTATCTTGCCCGGTATCTTGGCTGGTGACAAGCGCATCTGTCTCGCCATCACCGAGCCCGACGCGGGCAGTGACGTTGCCAATCTCGGCTGCGAGGCTAAGCTCAGCGAAGATGGCAAGCACTACATCGTCAACGGTGAGAAGAAGTGGATCACCAACGGTGTCTACGCCGATTACTTCACCACCGCCGTCCGCACCGGCAAGGACGGCATGAACGGCCTCAGCGTTCTGCTTATTGAGCGCGAGGCTGGCGGTGTCAGCACCCGTCGCATGGACTGCCAGGGTGTGTGGTCCAGCGGTACTACCTATGTCACCTTTGAGGATGTCAAGGTTCCCGTTGAGAACCTGATCGGCAAGGAGAACCAGGGCTTCAAGGTCATCATGACCAACTTCAACCACGAGCGCATCGGTATCGTCATCCAGTGCGTGCGCTTCTCCCGTGTCTGCTATGAGGAGTCCATGAAGTACGCCCACAAGCGCAAGACCTTCAACAAGCGTCTCATCGACCACCCGGTCATCCGCATGAAGCTCGCCCACATGGCCCGCCAGATCGAGGCCACCTACAACTGGCTCGAGAACATCATCTATCAGTGCCAGTCCATGGAAGAGACTGAGGCTATGCTCAAGCTCGGCGGTGCCATCGCTGGCCTGAAGGCCCAGTCCACTCAGTGCTTCGAGTTCTGCGCTCGTGAGGCTAGTCAGATCTTTGGTGGTCTCAGCTACAGCCGCGGCGGCCAGGGTGCCAAGATCGAGCGTCTGTACCGTGATGTCCGCGCCTACGCTATCCCCGGTGGCAGTGAGGAGATCATGCTTGATCTCAGTATGCGCCAGAGTTTGCGTGTTCACAGCATGTTCGGCATGAAGCTATAAAGCAATCTTTCTGGAGTGTTTGCTTTTTTCTCTTTGGACTGCAGCGGTAGATTTTGTCCATTTTGATTCTGTTTTCTTCATGGCTACTTTTGGCTAGATATCCTCTCGTCTGCGACGGCATTTTCTCTTCTTTTTTGCTATGATCTATCATGTACGATAACATTGGCTTCTCCTGTATATTCCTTGATTTACGGTGGTGTTGGTCACCTGTTGGAGACTCGCTGCATTTACCAAATGCGAAATGATTCATTCAAGACAACAAATCTCAAGAGTCAATACTAAGGTACCTAGTATTGAGCACTCAGTCAATGCCCAGTCGGTACATTCCACGGCGCAAGCAATTCATGTCAAGTTCATGGATCTAGACTGGACTAGTTACCTAAGCCCTAACTACCTACTCCGTACCTAAAGGGATAATGGATATAGTTGAGGTAGCCTGCATCATGCATGTCGCTGTTCACCTTTGCGAGGGATCAGGGTAAATGAAACATACAGTGATGTGGCAGTCGATAATTGGATCAATGCTCTCTTTCAAATTCTTCCCCTGTTCTCCTCCCCCTCCTCGGCCGCCGTACCCCTCCCCCTCCCATCACTAAGCGCCCTCTTAAGAGCCTTCAATCACTGATTGACGTCCATCGAACACCGTCATGCTCGATCCCGAAGAATGGAAGCGGCAAGAAAGACAATTCATTGACCGTTTCTTCCAGGAGAAAGTTCCCAAGGCTTTGGGGAATGAGGCTGCGTCACTTTGCACGGAAGATACTTGTATCCAATATGCAAAAGTCCTTTTAAAAACCGACGATGTCGTCGCTGTCAATAACCAAGGCTGCAACAGCTTTACCCTTCAAACCCCAAGCACGATCATTCAATTTCGCCTCAAACCACTGAAAACCGACGTTCTTGCGCTAGCTAACAAGATCTATGGCGACCTGGTGCCCAAAGTCAATCTCCACAACGGGTATCCATTGCCAGTCTACAGCTCCAAGGTGATACCTGGACAGGTGCACTTGCTTCAGCCATTTGCAGAGAAATTTCCCATTGAACGAGAGAAAACAACTGTCACTGAGCTCGGCTTGTTCATTGCAAGATCAGCCTTTTTCGAACAGCCCAAAGCCTGCGTGAAAATCAACAGTTGGACGAATGCCGCTCCAGAAATGTTGCACCGTCTGGTACAAAACAATACATTGAGGACCTATGCCCCGGAACTCTCTGAGATTGTTCGCCGCCTGCAATATCAGGTCTATCTGTTGGAGAGCCTGCCCAGAGTTCTGACACACCATGACTTTTCACAAGTGAATATACTTGTAAGCGATGCTGGGAATATCACTGGTGTGATAGACTTCGATGAGGCGGGGATTGAGGCGTTTGGAATGTGCATTTGGGGATTATATGAATGTTTCTTTGGAAGTATGGAGGCTGGCAAGTGGTCATTCTACGACGAGATGCCGGTGCTTGCGAACGCCTTTTGGGAATCCCTTTGGGCCAATACTCCCCCAAGCCTGAAACAAGAAGAAGCCGAGACGGCGGTCAAAGTCTCCTTAAGTATTGGAGTTCTTAACCGGTATTTCGTTCAAGGTATGGTGGACGAGATAGACCTATCGAAGAAAACCCATCGCCTGTCACTCGAGTATGCAAGGGGGATTCTGCCTCGGATTTGGGAATAGGAAGATCCTCAATAATATACCTCCATAAGCATCTAAGATTTGATTCTTCGATACTATGAGCAAGCCGTAGAAGATTAGGTCTAGAGGATACCGACAAATTGTAGCAGTTCAAGGCATAACAGGTAGATGGTAATGCTTCACTGAGGAGATCAAGTGCATACCCATGACGACCATCCCTCTAAATTCTAATTCGGAACAGTAACTGACATAGCTTAGGAGACTGTAGACACATCTTCGGCACCGGGAAACATGATCAGGCGGACCAACAAGCTTCTACCAGCCATCCGTGGAGAGCAAATAGTCATTTATAAGTTATCATGACGCTCTTCTCATGTTCCATTTCCGCGAAGAACCTCAAATACTGTTGTTAATAAACAAGCAGACTTCTCACCGAGCCCACAAGTATTGCATGGCCCATCACGCTTTCCCAGAAATATTGATCAGGCCTTCTGAGGTTGTAAGGCTCTTCCATATGAAGCTCAGGGCGTTCATGGACGACTTCAACGGCCCCCAGGCTGTGTTTGCCCCGCACGTTGCGCATGTGCATGTCATCGAGTATGAAAAGTGAGGTATGCGTCACGTCCATTTACTGCACTGTGTAGATCATGCCATCAACTACGGCAATGCTGCTCCTGTCGAGGTTGTTTCTGCACAGATCCCTGATGCCGACAAGGACCCTCATGACGAGCTGTTCAACACAGCGATGGTGAAGATGGGAGTGAGGATCAGCCCAATCCGACCTTATTCACCCCAGGGCCCCGCGGCTGGGAGATCACTTTCTATCCCCAAAGCCTCCTTAGGGTTAAAGGGGCAGTCACAATAGCCCCACCCCAGAAAAATGCATTCACTGGCGATCGATTCGGTCTCCGATATCTCCAGATGTATAATACCTTGAAAGAGATATTTGCGGCGGGGACTCATTATCCGTTCTCGAACCCTGCGCTGGACACGGTCGCGATCGAACCCAACATGATCCGGTCCTGGCAACACATATTAGCGATTGGCCACTCTCAACTCGCGGTTTTGAGGCTTATGTCCACACGAAACAGCGGCGTAATCGGTCGTATGGAACCCGAGAGGAGTATCGGATCTCAGGAGCAGTGTTCCGAGCCATAGACCAGATAATCCGGGAACAAGGGACGGCGGACAAGCGCTGCTCAGTGCCAGAAGCCTCACAGCCGTTTCGGATCCATCCTACCCAAGTGGTCTTGGACTGGTGTCGATGGAACATCAACAGGCTCTGCGTCAGGCTTTGACATGACCTATAGCCTCTGTCCCCGGACGGTGGTCCATTGGGGGCATCCTCGGGTGATGACGATGTTCCTCCAATACCTAGCCTGGGTGTATGGAGGCTATAGGTCATGTCAAAGCCTGACGCAGAGCCTGTTGATGTTCCGTCGACACCACTCCAAGACCACTTGGATCGGACTGATCCTCACTCTCATCCTCGACTTCACTGTGTTCAACATCCCTTGTTCCTGGATAATCTGGTCTATGGTTTGGAAGATTGCTTCTAAAACCCTATACTTCTCTCGGGTTCCATACGACCGATTCTGCGCCCCTTGTAGCCCAGCATCACATCGCTGCTTCGTGTGAAGTCTGGACACAAGTTTTGAGAATTGTGGGTGGAAGAGAGGAAAGCGGTGTACAACAGAAACTTGAAAGACTTCCCTAAGGGCATATACGGCGACCGGGAGCGACCATTCGCGCTAAGATCATGCCTCACCTGGGCAACCCGACCTTCACGCTCCGACACTTCAGTTTCTCCTTTTTCCTCTCTCAGACATCTCTTGTGAGAAAGGCTAACATTCGCGCCTTCTTTGTGGTGTCGCTCTTTCCTCTTACACTTGAACCCGAGTTCTCATTGGGGTCGTGCCCTTTGTAGGCGGTCGCGGAACCCGGTGATTGCCCGCAGAGCTCGATTGTCTGCTGTGCTCCCTGTCACCTTCACACTCATTTCTCTCTGGTCATTCAATCATCTTTGACTATCGCAAGGCTTTGAAGATTGATTACCTTCGCAATAGATTGGGACAGTTCTGCGTTCTGGCATCTATTGCGTGTCTCCCAATTTGCAAGCTGTGGCGCGGATCCTTTCGATAGGTACGCATTGCTTGTTCGGTCTCTTTCGTTATTGTTTGTACTGACACCTCCTTCGACAACTAGGCACGTTTCTTTGATCAGATACTAGTGCACAAATATTCGAGGGTTGCGCAACCACTTTATCTGTGACTTATTGACACCACTCTTCCAAAATGTCAACATTTCTCAACCAAGACTTCGGCTCTGATGATGACGAGGATGATTTCAACCCCGCCCCTCAAGAAGATTCCGATGCCGAGGAACCCAGGGTCAAGGTTGGTCTATTCCACTGGTCAATCTTAGAATGGACTAGGCGCTAACAGATGGTGGAACAGTCTTCGAAGAGAGATCGCCCAAGCCGTGATGAGGAGGAAGAGGAGGAAGATATGAAGTACGAGACCAATGTACAAAAGGAGGATTTCAAGGATGCTGAGGGTGAGGACGAAGAGGTGGAAGACGAAGTGGATGATGACGAAGAGGAAGAGGATGAAGAAGACGAGGATGACGAAGTGGTATGCTTTCCATGTGAATCTGGTCTCTTCAAATCGAATCATCTTTATTAACCGCAGTTCTGTTCTAGTCGAGTCATCGGCAAAAACGGCAAAAACGGCAAAAGCGTGCGGCCAATCCCTTTATCGAAATCGAGGCCGGTGTCGACGATGAGGAGGATGAAGCCGAGGATGAGGAAGACGAGCTTGCCGAATATGGCATGGAAACTCATCCGGATGATCTTGATGCGCTGCCCCAAGGCACAGAGACGGATGACCGCCGCCATCGCCAGCTTGATCGCCAGCGCGAAATTGACGCCAGCATGGACGCAGAGAAGCAGGCCCAGATGCTCAAGGAACGCTATGGGCGCAACCGTGCCGCCGCAACTGATTCACTTGTGATCCCGAAGCGACTGCTACTCCCTAGTGTGGAAGATCCTAGCATTTGGGGTGCCCGCTGCAAGCCTGGAAAAGAGAAGGAGGTCGTGTACTCAATTCAGAAACGTATTGAAGAACGTCCAGCGGGTTCCCGGAACCCTATTCGAATTATTTCGGCTTTTGAGCGCGGCAACATCATGCAAGGTTGGTTCTACTGTGAAGCCCGCAGGCAGGCCGATGTCACGGAAGGCTTGGAAGCCATCAATTTCTACTACCCATCCCAGAAGTTGACCCTGGTTCCCGTAAAGGAGATGCCGGATCTTCTCCGCGTCCAGAAGTCAGAGGAGCTCTTGCCTGGTGGCTGGGTCCGCATCAAGCGTGGTAAATACCAGGGCGATCTGGCTCAAATCGAGGAGGTTGAGACCAATGGATTGAATGTCACTGTGCGTCTCGTTCCTCGGCTTGACTACGGCATGAATGACGATGCTCTTGGCGCCCCTGCTCCTGATGCCAAACGGAAACGCGGTGCAGCGGTCACTGCTCGCCCCCCGCAGCGCCTGTTCAGTGAGACAGAAGCGAAGAAGAAACACGCAAAGTACCTCTCCTCTACGTCCGGTTTGGGAGGCAAATCATGGAACTATCTCAATGAGAACTACGTGGATGGATTCCTCATTAAGGATATGCGTGTACAGCACCTGAGTGCCAAGAACGTCAATCCGCGGTTAGAGGAGGTTACCATGTTCGCGCGTGGCGGAGAGGACGGTACTGCCAACCTGGATCTGGCATCACTGGCCGAGACACTGAAGAACTCTGCTGCCGAGGACTCATACCAACCGGGTGACCCAGTGGAAGTCTACCGAGGTGAACAGCAGGGCCTGATTGGTCGCACAGTGTCTACCCGCGGTGACATCATTTCATTGCAAGTCACCGAGGGAGAACTGGCAGGACAGACAATCGACGCGCCAGTTCGGACGCTCCGTAAGCGTTTCCGTGAAGGTGACCATGTCAAGGTCATCGGCGGCAGTCGGTACCAGAATGAACTGGGCATGGTTGTGCAGGTTAAGGATGACACAGTAACTCTGCTCAGCGATATGAGCATGCAGGAGATCACCATCTTCAGTAAGGATCTTCGGCTTTCCGCTGAGATGGCTGCGGATGGACAACTCGGCATCTACGACGTCCATGATCTGGTCCAACTCGATGCCGCCACTGTCGCTTGTGTCATCAAGGTCGACCGTGAGTCTCTCCGCGTGGTGGATCAGAATGGTTCCATCCGCAACATTCTTCCTACACAGATCGCAAACAAGATTACCCCCCGTCGTGATGCCGTCGCAACTGATCGCAATGGCGCGGAGATTCGAACCGGCGATACTGTTCGCGAGGTTTATGGAGAGCAGCGTTCTGGAGTCATCCGCCATATCCACCGTTCATTCCTCTTCCTGCATAACAAAGCGCAGGCCGAGAACGCCGGTATCTCTGTGGTGCGCACAACGAACGTTGTTACTGTATCCGCGAGAGGAAATCGGCCTACTGGACCTGACCTCACCAAAATGAACCCTGCTATGGCGATGCAAAATCCGGCAGGTGGAGCTGCCATGCCTCCCCCTCGCCGCGGTCGTGACCATTTGATCGGAAAGACCGTGACCATTCGGAAAGGTCGTCACAAGGGTCTCGTCGGTATTGTTCGTGACGCAGACGACAACTCTGCTCAAGTTGAGCTCTACACATCTAATAAGCCTGTTCATATTCCTCGTGACATCCTCACGCCTAAAGAGTATGTTCTTGTCCTGCTAAATGCTTGGTCTGTTTTACTAACTTCTTATAGCCCTGTCTCTAAACAACCCTTATCAATGGGCCGTGGAAGAGGAGGAGGCGGCCCTGGCGGACGCACTCCCTTCGGCTCCTCGGGTGGTCCCGCGAGAGATAGTTGGGCAGGTGGTCGCACACCGATGGCTGCCGCTGATTCCTCCAGAACCCCAGCGTGGGGTGGCGTCTCCGCGAGAAGTAAGTTCAATTTCGAAAAAAAATAATGTCCCCTTCATCACAATACTAATAGTTATTCAGCTCCTGCTTGGGGTGGCTTGAGTGGTTCGCGTACTCCAGCCTGGAAGGCCGACGGTTCTCGTACCGCGAACCCATACGAGGGAAATCGCACTGCCTACGGAGGTATTGGCAGCCGTACTCCTTCATGGACCTCTGGATCAAAGACCCCCTACGACTCGAGCTCCGGCTTCGATGCCTTTGCCTCCGGATCCCGCACTCCCGGCTGGGGTGTTAGCGCCGGTGCGGCAAATACAGGCAGCCGTACTCCCGGTTGGAGCAGCATGGCCGCCGGTCGAGACCAGCGTGATTTCGATGATGCTCCGACTCCTGGCGGCAATTATTCAGCCCCTACCCCCGGCGCATACGCAGCTCCCACCCCTGGTGCCGCCCCAACCCCTGGCGGATGGCCCGAGAGTGCACCAACGCCCGGAGGGGCTTACAGCGCGCCTACTCCCGGCGGTCCTTCAAAGCGTGATTATGATGCTCCAACTCCTGCTGCATTTGACGCGCCAACTCCGGCAATGGGCGGTATGGCTGCTACTCCTGGTGCTGGTTATGGTATGGATGGCGGACCTCGGTACGAGGACAGCCCCAGTCCGTAGTTTCTTGGTTTTCTCTCTACTTCAAGCAACAAAAGCTTGTCTTTCGCACACACTCAAAGATATCAAAGGGAACGGCCGGTTCCACGTATGTATTTTACTTGACTGAAATTATGGTCCTGTGGAACAGCTGGCGCAAAATGACACTCGCATGATTGATTGGTATTTCTCACTTTGTTCTAGTAGCTAAATGATGGCAGGCCATGACCTCTTAGGTTTGTCCTGTTTGATATTCAACGCTGTGATGTTGGGTCGAGAATTTACCAATTAACTTGCTTTTTCAGAACGAAAAGCTACATCTTCGGGAGACTGAGGACGCACATAAACTTGGACTTTCAGCCACTCGATTGCGGTCATAAATCCAGCAGATCTGCGCAGGTTCTCCGGAGATCTACCTGAACTACCGAATGAGAAGACACAAGCTGGTAGGCTGATTACTCCTTGCCATAAGTAGCCAATACCTTGTCAATGATGTCCGCCGCCCACAGGCACTTCTCATCCTGGAAGCGCGGCGTAACAACCTGGACAGCACATGGGGCGCCGTCGACCTCCTCGGGAATATCTGCCACCTATTAGCACTGCATCCGTCATGAAAGTGGTACGTGGACATACAACTCGGCAGCACATCATTGCCTGCAGCGACAGGCTCTGGATCAAGCTCCTTGGAAGCTTTCCCAAATGGAATGATGCACGCAGGATACTAGATCGAGACAAGTCAGCACATCAACGACTCCGCACAAAAATCACAACAATAAGAAACCCCACTTACATCCAACAGATTCCAAATGACCGTATAAGGAGGGAACCCATACGTATCATAAGCAACAGCCGTATTCTGAGCCCCAGGACCCAAAATCACATCAAGCTTCTGATCAACCCACGTCTGCCTCCACGCATCATGAACCCCTCGCTGAGCCTTATGCAACCTCTGAATCATCTCAAACGGCTCAAGCCCCGGTTCAACAGGGAAAGGACCAGAAAACATCGGCGAAGTCCCCTTAGCCAGCGACGCAATCATCGGCTCACCACTAGGCGTAATATGATCATTATGCGGACCATAGACGAAATACTGAAACGCCAGCCGCGACACATAAGCAATATTCAACTCTTCACTCCCACCACCAATCCTCACAATCTTATGTCCCGCCTTCGTCAACGCCTCAACAGCTTTATCCAACGCCCGTTTAACAGGCGGGTGCAGCGGGAAATGCTCATCCTCAACCATAACACCAATCGTCAAGATCCGGTTGTTATCATTGTTCCCAGCCGGGACACTCTGCCACGGCACCGGGACAACGCCTGCATCGTATTCCCATGCCTGCCCAGTACCGATAACGGTTCTCACCAACAGCGACAGATCTTCAATGCTGTGTGCGATGGGTCCAGCTACGGGTGTAATACCCGGGATTCCCTGGACGTTACCGTTGACCTGGCCGCCGTAGGGGATGCGCTGGGATGTTGGCTTGAAGCCGTAGACGCCGCAGCAGAGCGCTGGGATGCGGATCGAGCCGGCGATGTCGGTGGCGATGCCGAGGACTGAGCCGCGGAAGGCGATCAGGGCGCCTTCGCCGCCGCTGGAGCCGCCGGCTGTTAGGGTTGTCTTGTGGGGGTTGAGGGTGCGGCCGAAGATGTTGTTTTCTGAATCTGCGGTCTGGGTGGTGTTAGTTAGATCTAGAATTAACATTGTTCCTGGGCCAGTACACAGGTCAACCTATCCAAGGCCCAAGGGTTGGATGGAAGGTTGTCTCACCATTAATGTCTGCGGGATGTTGGTCTTGACATATAACACCGCGCCGAGATGCAGTAGCATATCCACAAGTGCCGAGTTGTTCTTTTCCGGTTCGTGTGCGAGAAACGAGACATAGCCTACCGTTGTCTGTACCCCTTCGACGCAGAAAGTGTCCTTGATACTGATCGGAAGACCGTGCAGCGGTCCAATGGATTTCCCTTCTCGCCGGAGGTATTCATCGAGGTATTTGGCGCGTTCTAGTGCTTGTGGGAAGAATGTCTCTGTGAGACAAGATGTCTAGGTATAATAGAGATATCAAATTCCGCTCTTCTTTATTTTCCTGTTGTCTGTCGTTATGGACAAGAGGAGAGTTATAGATACTCACAAGTTGCTGCGCAATAGCAGCTCTCTTACAAAACGCCGTCGTGGTTTCCAACGAGCTAATCTGGCCAGAAGCTAACTTGTCGAGCAATTGGCTTGCGGTATAGTTCTCCGTGATGTCTAGTTCAGGATCGGAAAGTATTCCGCTGCGACGGGGTATGTCGGCCTCTAGTAGACGTGGGGATTTCTTTGCTAGGGCTAGCTGCTCTGCGCTTAGGAGCCAGTCGCTTGGGATCTTTTGTTTGCATTCTTGTTGCTTGACGGCGACGAGGTCTTGCCAGGTGGTTGGTCGGGTCTCAATTGTCATATTTGTAGGGATACGATGGGACTTGAAGGTTGTATGGAAGTAGGTTGGGGATTATCTGGGGACCTAGTTGAGGGACGGCAGATGCACAGAATACGCGAAGTCACACCGCTGAGTGAAAAGATAGCGTTGAGATCCCCAACAGATGCTTGTACTTTTTCCTTTTTAGGTTGTTGCCAGTTGTGAACTCAACTCCATTGTCCTCGTTTCCCCTCTTCATCGGGTGCTCGCAGCTCCTCGGTGAGCATTGGAGCCGAGGGTCTTGAATCTTGATGACTGATCGGGGTGATTTATCATCATTTACCTCCATTGCTGGGTTTCTGCTATTACCTTGCTGAAATCACCTCGTCCAAGTCTGCGGAGGGAGGATGTCTCGTTGCATTTATGCAGGACGTGAGCTATCTTCAAGCACAAAGAAGCGGTGAAGTTGCTATGATACTACCTTACTGTTAATCCCTGCTCTCTATCAACCTCGGCATCTCATCTGAGATCCCCTCGGGCCTCTTTGCCTTCTTATACCCTCCATCTACCTTTGCTTATCTTCCCCGCATCTGCTGACTGATAGAAGTATACTGGCCAGGGCCGGCCTCGACCGACAAGGCAGGAATCTTTATCAAGAGACTTTGCGTAACTGGGCTTTGGAAGAGGGTTGTACGGGGCATTTTTAATTTCTGGCTTGTGTTAATTGCCAGGATGTTGAATGTGGTGATAAAAGATATGAGTCTTGTATGTATCCATTCAGCGACTAGATATCTCGGTCCATCATGATTACAGGTTCCAATGCACTTCCCAAAATAGGTAAACCAACGCACCGCAGTAGGTTGTCGTGATGGGCACCAGTGAAGATCGTGGTTGTGTTGAATACCTATAGGATCGTTCCATGATACCTAAGTTCTAACTACATGTACTTCAAAGCTCAGCCTCATCTATGCGTGTAGGTTCAATTGGATCATGGACTATCATTTACCGGTCTTGTTGATTTCCCCTCTTCCCTGGACAAACTGTACCTTAGGGCTGGGTCTGTCTCCCATATCAGGCACATGCTCTCTTTGACAAGCTCAAAAGATGCTGTGAGACATCTAGTAGATGACCGTCTCACCGGTGTTACCAAGGTCCAATGGCCATATGCCCGGGAAACAACAGACATGTGCTTTGTAACGTGCTGCGTACATATCAGGAGATCCTACAGGCTACAGCTAATAGTGAGAACAGGTGCGATTAGGTAGAATGACATGGCTTCTGGTCGTCGATACAGTTTGCCTCTACCATGGTTATTTGATTCAAGTCCCTGGTGACTTGTCTATAATGAGGGTAGCGCCGGTTGAACTTTGGAAAGTTATATGGTTTCAAAGTTTACTCACGTATAAAGATCTACATCCATTCGGATGAATGATTCCTGAAATAGGAAAGACGTCTAGCCAGACGTTGCCCACGGAAAGATGGAGATGGGGACATGAGGTGCTCACATCCAAGTAACAACCTTTATATCGCTCTGGAAAAGAAAATATGATGACCACCTGCGCGCTGGCTATTGCAGTGCGAACTTTTCGATCAAAACAAAAGAGCTATATCTGCAAAGAAACCGCGAAAGTAAAACCTGAACAATGAAGCCTACCCAAGGAAGATATAAAAAGATACATAATACAAAGTCATCGAAGAAAATTATCAAGACGGAACCGCCCTCGCCAGCAGTCGAATGTTATCCACGAAGCCCTTGACCAGGTCCTCGTACTGATTCTTAGGATCACCCGACAAAGCAAGCTGTCCTTGGCGACGGATTTCAGCAGCCGAAACCTCAACTTCAAGCTCATGGTCAAACTCAGGCTTGCCCGGTTGTTGCTGCTGCGCGGTCAGAAGACTGGTTTTGACAGTGACACAGGCGGGGACTTTGGAACATGAACTTACATCCGATTTAGCTACCTGCGTCAGATCCACTTGATAGGCCAGATGACGGTAGCTCATGCGATCTTTGATTCGATCGCCTCGTCCGCCTTTCGTGACTGCTGTGTCTATCATTGTGAGGTTGCTGACGTCCCCTGTGTATTCCATTTCGAGGTTGACGCTCACGCGCCAATCGACTGTCGTCCGGGGACTGCAGACGTCTACATCAGCCACTCGACACTTGACGATTTTGGCAAGGACCTCGCCCGTTCGTTCATCCGTTGTCACCCGGACTTTAGGCTTGTGTCTCGGGTTCAGGTTTTGGCGGATCACCGGAGGTAGGTCAGCAGCTTGGATCTCATAGAAGGTGTCCCGTTCTTTCTTGTGGACGTATGCAAGAGGGATGCGGTTAGGGTTGTTCTGCGGCATGGATGCTTTCACAGCTTCGTTCAAGAAATTGTTCATCGCTCGATGTTGTTCCTATGCGTCGTAATGAGTACGTGGTATTCGTGTTGCTGGGGCACTGAAGAAGAAACTTACGACCGTCATATTGCTCTCAAATGATGTGCGGAACCGTCCGTTCTCCCGATTGATGACACTCTCGGTGAGGATTGGCAGTTGAATCCGGTCTCGACTGTCCAAGTCGATGATATGACCCAGTTTGGCCTCAATCTCTACGATCGTCCCCTGACCGGCAGCAGCAGAGCCTGCTGATGCGACGTTCACATCATTCCTCAAGACCACGTGCTGGAACAAGAAATCACAGAGAATCTTTGTAATCTCCTCGTGTGGAATGTAGCCGGTGATGGACGGTTCCCATGGGCCCAACGAGCCTATAGTCTGCGAATTACTCGATGGAGGGATTAGGGAAGCTGGAGGAGCCTGCACAGGAGGCACACTGGTCCTCGGTGAAGGAACAGGGGGTGCTCGGTTGACCCGTGCAGTTGGTGTAACCGCCATCGTCGAAGACGATCGCCTGCGAGCAGTCCAAAGCTCTTGCCTAGCATGTCTTGGGATCGGAGGTTGGGGGTTGGGAATGATTGGGCGTTTGTTTGTTTTTCGTGGCGTCAGGCGAGCATAAACCGGAGGCTCATTGTACCTCCTTCTCTTTTGTCTCGGCTGTTCTGGCTCAGCCCGTGTTCCCTGATCGATCTCCATTTTCAAAGCATGGGGGCCTCCGCGAACGCCCGAGGGCGAGCTGTTCGTGTGGCTTCCCGGAGCCATAGGGGAAGTCGAAAAGTCGACAGCTCTGGTGGGCTTCTGTGCCACAGGACTCTCCAATGACATCCGGTCTTCAGAAGAACGAGCCGGACCAGCAGGCGCCGAGACGGGAGCCGCGATGGTGCTGTTGTGACGAGAGACTGATTGCGGACTAGCGCTCTCTGTTGTCTCTTGGTTCAAGCCGGCCAGAGAGGAGTGATGGGTGGGTTCGGACGGTCGTGAACGGCGGGGCGAGAATTGCCGCTGCGTTACAGGGGACTGCGTTGGAGCCTGGTCTCGTAGCTGCGCTTCCTGTGCGGGTCTCGGACTGGACAAAGGGTTGCGTGGGGAGTTGCGCCCGGGGGATGGCGGGCGGGCAATTGACGGCGACTGGCGGGAGGCAAAGGAAGGAGGAGGACCCAACGGGGCGCCAGGTACGGATTGATGAGCAGACGGAGAGAATTGCTGGGATGGAAGAGGTTGCGATGCGACAGGGGGGCTGCGGAATGACTCAGTTGGTGCCCGGGGGTTGGTCACCACCGATTGAAGAGATTGTGAACGTTGTTGGGAACGCTGTTGGGCAAAGTAAGACTGCTGCTCCGGGTGCTGCGGTCCTGCACTCAGTGGCTGAGGCGTGTAGGGCGAAACCAGAGGACCACCGGGATGTTGGGGATGCGACCCGTATGCTGGTGCGCCGAATGGATCACGCGAGCCAGAACCATACGGAGTTGACACGTGCGGAGGGGTCTGACTGCGCTGGGGTCCTACGGCTGTATTGATCTCTGGGCCGGAGCTGAAGTGCTGATATGGTGATTGAGCGGATGCGTAGGATGAGCTTCGCTCTGGGGAGGCGTGCTGCGGTTGCAACGAGGGAGGCTGGGGCGGACGTGTAGGATATTCTGAATAAGAGTTGACGTTGTTTGCATGCTTTTGAGGGGTTTGGTCGGATATGGGAGAGCTTGCTGAGTTTGAAGGTGGAGGGTTGGCGGCACCGCCATCGGTGTTCATGATCGTGCGCAAATCCATCGTGACAGACAGCACCCACTACGGGGCCACTTCGACCACGCGAGCACTTTTATCGAAATATACACGCGACAGACGATTGCGACATTCAGAATCGTATCGCCAGATGTCGGGGACCAGAAGAAGCCGGCGGGACAATGAACGTGGATGGACAAAGAGGAAGGGAGAAGTTCTCGAACTGCGGAATCGCGCGAATCAGGGAGCTTGAAAGGATCGTCGCCGCTTTAGGGAACTGGCGACATCAAAGCTCGAAGTGATTTATTTTGTGCATCAGTTTGAAATGAGCGTAGAAAGATTCAAGATTTACATTGAAGCTTGGAGCTCCGAAATATCCCAAGCTTGAGAAAGCTGGGAGCTTTCGAGTGATGAAGTATGGATGCATTCGGAGAAAAGCGAGTGTAGCATCGCTAACTATGGGAACGGTCTATTTCTCTTCTATTCGATCAATCCATTGTACAAGTCCTTGTTTGTCCAATAAATCCATATGTTCGATCTCCTCAATCTTCTGCCTGACCGTCAAAAAGGCCACGATTCGGATTTCGCAATGTTCTTGGCATAGACACCTAAGGCAGAGACGACCAGACTAACCCGCTTTAGGAAGTATAAACGGTCACTGCCAGTCAGTCTTGATCAGAAACCGCAATTTTGAGGTGTTCGGACAAAGATCAACTCCAATATTCTAGATACGAGTTGCTGCAAATCCAGTCTGGTGGCCTGTCCACAATGGTAGCTCAACCGAGGGGTAGGAAAGACGAACTCGATGGCTTTGGTGACAGAGTCAATCAGCATGATTGTCTGCCTCCGTTCCTACCACAGGACTTTGAAGAATTCACTTCGCACGTTGCCGCCCATGATGGCAAATGATACCCTCCTAGTAATCGGCAGTAGGCATTCCACCAAGACTAGGAACATGCTGTCCATGGAAACCAAAGCCAACAGCCCCATCAACAGATTATTCCAGCGTGTGAATCAATATGTTGTGACCACAGGTCCTGGCTCAGTGTCGAGAGGAAGACCAGGCCTTGCAGAAAGAAGTTGCCGGTCTCCACTGTCCAGCAGCGCAGCATAGTGTTCTTACCTCCTGTCCGTGATCATTGATGCTGTTTGACATTGCGTTTGAATCCGTGAGAAAGAAGTGGATTGCTGACACCATCGTATCGCAGCGATGAGGCAACGCATTGGTATGGCTGCTTTGACTCTTGAATGTACTCGAACGAGTGTGGAAATAATGCGATGGAAGGACTATAGTGAAGACCTTCGAGTGTTGTTCTGCGGCCTGGATGTGCTTTCGACGAAAACGGCAATCGATCGACTGCCTCGTGTCTTTTGATTATTTCCTCTAGTCATCCATGATCCCACAAAGGCTCAACTTGTTTGATGTTTGAAGTTTCCCCGGCCCAGGGGCGAAGTGGGTCACATTCCCCTTTCTGCTGACGTACCTCGTTATCTGCCCGAACTCACCGACCTCAGCCCGCATCATCGGCTTCAACGCAATACACCTCGCTGGTCGAGCGAACTCTCCATTCTGTCTTTGACCTTTGTCTTCCGCCGAACTCGATGCTTTCTACATGCCAGTGCGTGTAAATGAAGGCCTTTGCCCCACCCGAGCATGTCCAATGCCCATCTCGCCATCGACCCTGCAGAATAGAACGAAATGCCTTCCTACTTCGAAGACCGCGCCGATTCGGCCTCCGATATCCCTCTAAAAGACCTCGAATCCGCCTCTAATTCAGAAATCCGCTCGCCGGGAACAAAACGATGGAAGAGTTTCTCAAAATTCCATCCATCGAACATACTCGCGCATCCACAGGGACTGGCACCAACGATGTCGCAAGAAGACTGGCTAGCTTATTCCGAGGATACATGGCACAAGCTGGTCGTCGCTCTGACACCAAGTTTTTTACAACACTGGGTGGGTAGCGCACCTCAGCAGCCTACAAAGCTTCATGCCATCGCGGCTCTGGACGGGCTACGCGGATGGGCCTGTCTGCTAGTCTTCAACTTCCACTTTCTATTCACATACACCTGGAAGGTAGCAATAGGATGGGGATTTGCAGGAGAGAATTTTGGGATCCATCAACTGCCCATCTTGCATATGTTGATCTCAGGCCACATCATGGTGGCCATTTTCTTCGTCCTCTCCGGCTATGTTCTGTCATACAAACCGCTGAAAACGATTCGGAGCAGGTCCTTCGATCAAACGTTCACCGCGCTCGCATCAGGGACCTTCCGCCGTGCCTTCCGTCTTTATATCCCCGCCATTGCGGGTATTCTCTGCGTCTTCGTGGCTGTTCGTCTCGGGCTGTATAATTATTCCCACAAGGTCATTAAGGAGGGACACACCATCCTCGGCACCAACGAGCAACATCCGTATGTGTACGCGTCCTTCTACAAACAAAGCTATGACTTGTGGGACACGCTGGCAACATTACTGAACCCATTCGACTATGCCCTCTACTACAACTACTACAACCCGCACCTGTGGACAATCCCCCTCGAATTCCGCTCCTCGCTCATTCTATTCGTCGTCATAATGGGTACATCACGATTGATAGCGCCGGTACGCATGGCCGTAGTCTCCGGCCTGATATGGTTCTGCATGCGCTACGGTCGCTGGGAGATCCCCCTCTTCCTCTTCGGAATGATATTGGCCGAAGTAGACCTTATCAACGGCACCTGGGAGCCACCCTCCAGACCACCGACAGAAGACGACAAAACTACCATCCGCCTTAGCCCGAGCAGCAAAACATCTATAACATTCTCCCGCCGCAAGCTATGGATCTCTGTTTTCGTAGTCGGTCTCTACTTCGGCTCATGTCCCAACATCGGCTTCAAATGGACCCCTCTCTACAGGTGGCTGTGGCACATTACCCCATACACCTATCCAGAGCCGCACCGCTTCGCCCAGACAATCGGCGCCGTCCTCATCGTCTTCTCTATCAACCACTCCCCGGATATCCAGAAACTCTTCACAAACCCCCTCTCCCAATACCTGGGCAAAATCTCTTTTGCTTTCTACGTCGTTCACGGCCCCATTCTCCACTGCCTGGGCTACTCGATCATGCCCACCATCTGGAATCTCACCGGCAAGGAGACGGATTTCCAGTACTGTCTCGGATTCCTTATCGGCTGGCTGATCTGTCTACCCGTCGCTATCTGGCTGGGCGATGTCTTCTGGCGCGCCGTCGATATCCCAAGCGTTAAGTTTGCGCGCGCCCTCGAAGACCGACTCACCTCTTAAGATTCCGTCATTCGGTTCGATATCGGCTCCGAGATGATGTTGCTTGGTTAAAATGGGCCTGGTCTGTTAGACTGCGTTTTCTTAGCGGTTGCTTACTCTCTTGCTGTAGATGTTCTTTATATGATACCTTCTCGCTGGGCGAGCTGTTTGTTTTCTACTGCCATTGCAGAGTCGGTTTCTCTCAATGATATTGTTCCTTAGGCTCGTCATTGAATCGAGACCTTGGCTTCAGACACTTTTCCGTTGAGATTCAGATGAATCTGGTGTAGGCGATTCCTTCCTAAAAGACGCAACGAAGAGAATACATTTACCTTGGCATATGTTCACTACGTATCGAAGCACCTGGGACTAATTGTTCTAATTAAACCATCCCTGGAGTATGATGGAGCACGTAAGTAGCTGTTCTTAAATGCAATTCATTCATTCGTTCATTCGTGGGAAAGTCAGAAGTAGCGCAACCACATCCCGACCAACGCGGATAGTTAGGAGCCCATAGAGAGACCGGGTCTCACTCTGTCTAAGCGAAAAGCGCGTCAGGCTGGTCACATAGAGAAGCCAATCGGCGCTGGGAATGCATAGTCTTGGCGAAGCAATGTAACAAGCAGATGCCATGCGTGCGCGAAAGATAGCGGCGATCAGAAACAGATATCGCAGATTGAACTGTCTAATGCAAAGGCGAGATTTTGAAAGCTCAGACAACCACCAAGCTTATGTCCACGTCGCGTTATGCCGCTCATAAGGCGACGCCGGTCAGTCCTCGTCCGCCGCAGACTCCCAGCCATTCCCGTGGTTGCCCTGTGCGGTTGGGTCCACCCTGTGGTGACCAGCTGATGTTGGAAATTTCGTATTCGCTTTGCCAGACGGCGGCCGGCCCGCGTTCGGATGTTGCTGTTGGTGGTGCTCCTGGTGTAGCAGCTGGAGGGGAAGCGACCGGTGCGGCGTTGTGCTGGTTGATCAAGTCCCAGAGGAGGACCATACTATCGTCACCGCCGGAGGCGAGAATGCCGCGGCGGCTTGGGGACCATTCTACGCAATTCAAGGCCGCGGAGTGGCCCTTTAGTTCTAATAGAGCTTGGCCCGGTTGTCGGACGTCGAGAACACGGACGACACTGGAGTCCTGAGAGAAGGTTGCCAGGAGATGGGCGTCATGTGGAGATGCTGGAAAGGTATGTCAATGATTCGTTCTACTCTCCGCCGGAATTGTGCCATTCATACCTGCGATTCTCAATAGAGGTGGGGGATAGAGGCCATTTGTCTGCGATTGAGCTGAGGGGCTAGAGCCTCCAGGGCTCATAACCGCTGTTAACACTGTTAGTACCTATAGCACACAGAGTGGACTCCGTGATTACTTACGTTTCTCGTTCTTGTCGGTAGGTTCGTATATGATAGTGCTGTGTTCGAGACTCCGCAGGTCAAACATCCGCACGCTACCATCAGCGCCACAACTAACAAAGACATCGACACTGTTGGCGCAAAATCGAACGTCATAAACCTCCTTGTCATGAGCAATCAGTTGCGTCTTTGCTGTCAAAGTGGGAATATCCCATATGGTGCAAGTTGTATCAATGCTCGAGGTAATAATCAGACTTGGGGAAATCGTGTTCCAGTCAAGAGAGGTAATGGGAGCGGTGTGTTCCGGAGATTTTGAGTTAGACAGCAAGGCCAATGGTGAAAGCTTCGATGTAGTCTGGTCTCGCTGGTTCATGGGGCGAGTAATAGAGTTCGAGCTTGGGAGCGGCTGCGAATTCGGCAATGACCATAGGCGAAGGTGGTCTCCTGATGTGGCCAGCAAATCAGTCGACTGCTTCTGAGATGACGGAGGCTCCCAGAGAATGCGAGTGACAGGGTAGGAATGAGTTGCCTCGGCGGTCTTGACGTATTCCAGTTTGATCTCTCCTGCGGCGGCATCTGGTGTGTCTGGGTCTGGTTGCGTCCAGTGTGCATCAAGAATTTGAATCTGAGACCTGATTAGCAATGTGATAGTGCGCTCATGAATTGAAAGCACATACATAATTGTGGCTGTCTTCTAGGTAGCTTCCCAAAGCTAGCTTTCCACCAAAGCCCGAATTCCCTGTGATGGGCCATTTACACCAATCCACTGCATATATAGGCCATGGTGCGATGTAATTGCTGTTCGTCGGCACCTGATTGTCTCCGTTGTTATAAGACATGGACGATGATCCGGGGTTCATAAGTGCTTCACTCAGCATGTGTTCACCAGACGGCCGGATGTCTGCCAGACCAAGAGGAGAATACTTCGAGCCCTGGGGGTTGTGAGGCGGATACCCTCCGGGAGAAGATGGATACTTCGAGCCATCAGGCGCACCATGTTTGTACATCGACTGGTCGAACCCCGCAGGGCTAGAGCGTGAATGTCCGTGTGAGTTGATCATACTGCTGCGATGATTGGTTTGTGACGATGATTGAGATATGGTGGGAATGACCGACGGGGCGGTGTTTATTGACACGGGTGCCGGGCGGTTGTGGTTACCTGGCTGCAAGGCACCTGGAAGAGCAGTGCTGCTGCTGTTGCCGTCGCCGCCGAAGTGCGAACTCGATTGCACGTTAATTGAGGGAAGCCGGGCTCCTGCGTCCGGCGAGGTGGAATAGTCATGCGAGGGATGGGACAGGTTTGGATTGATTAGCCCGCTTGATGGGATATGAAGTTCCTCTGGCTGGCGACTGAACATTGTAGACCGCCGGTTGGATTCGTATTGGGAAGGGTTCGGCATGATGTGTGGTCTGCACTGGCGGGCAGTAAAGTCGTCTATGTAGTGGAGGTTGCGACGGATTTTGGTTCGAGGATGAGCTCCACTGTCACTCGATCGAGATCAGAACAGGAGGTTGGGGAAAGGGCGCTTAATTGGGGGGTTGCAGCGGGCTTCGAGAGAGCTCCGACCAGGGGATCGTATCAACCAGGTATCATTCCAGCTTCTCAAGTCACTTGGCTCGCAATGGCATCCTCACGTCTATCGAAGATTAGGACGGTGGAGGATAAGACCGCGGGCCATCCCACCTGAGCGAGGACTCCCAAGAAAGCGGCTGACTCATCCGGGTAACCCCCGGCCCGCCAACGATCGATCCATGGGGATTTAGATTCACTCACGACTCACTTCTTTAGCGACGAGACACTTTTTTCTTTTGATGTTGTGGTTTTCTGTCTGTTGTTGAGCATCTATTTATCTTTACGCCTGAGTGATATTCCTCGGTGTTTGTTTCGTATAGCTTCTATAACCTTCACTTCATCATGGCTTCCGATACTACCAATTCACCCTCGGCTTTACTACTTCTTCCCCCGCCTCCAGCCTTCTCGTTTGCCCAAGTCAAGAATGCTTTTGAGCCATCCTTGGTGGATGTCTATGCTAAGCTATCCAAAGCATTAAACGGGTCCAACCGTACTGCTGTACTGGATGTTGCCCTGGCCATTCCAGATCTACTTTCCCCGAGCTGCCGACCTCGGGCCAGAGTGTTTGCACAACTTCAACATTACCTGACCAGCGTCTACACCCTGATTGGTGCTGTCTGTGCAACGCAAAACATCGAACTTGACTCTCCAGGTGGCATTGATACCCGGGTGGTATTCATCGATTCAAGCGAAGATGCCTCGGTCATCCAGGCCTCTGGTAGCTCTCGGTTCGGGCCCATTCTGCATTTGCAAACCCTAGCGAATTCAGGACGCTCTTGGGATAGGATTTATTATTTGACCAATACATCTGGAAAGGAGTTGGCCAATTCCTTCACCAACAGTGTTGACAGTCAAGCTCGGGATACCGTGGCGGCTAACCTGCAAGCCATCACAAGCAATGCTGACTGGACGATACCATCTCTGTTAAACCCGGACAACCAACAACCTTCCACTCCACACTATTCTGTGGTCGTGGGTGGCACGTTCGATCATCTCCATGTTGGCCACAAGCTCCTGCTCACAGCAGTTGCATTGGTCATGGAGCCGCTTGACCAGGGACAGGAAGGACGCCTGACCATCGGAGTGACAGGAGATGCATTATTAGTCAATAAAAAATACGCCGAATTTCTCGAGAGCTGGGAAGAGCGCTGGCAGAATACTGCGGCTTTTCTGACAGCCATCATGGATTTCTCACCCAGGAGGGAACCGCCGCAGATTGAACGTGCTTTTGCGCCAGGTCCCAATGGCAAGACCGTCCTTGTGAGGATCCAGCCCAATCTGGCGTTTGAATTCGTGGAGATCTCCGATCCATTTGGGCCGACGATCACGGAGGAGAACCTCGGGGCAATTGTTGTCTCCAAGGAGACACACTCGGGAGGGGCTGCAGTTAATGACGAACGGGTGAAGAAGGGATGGAAAAGCCTTGCTGTATTCGAGGTGGACGTACTTCAATCTGGAGAGGTAGGAGCCACGACCACTGACGTTGAGAGCTTCGAGTCCAAGATAAGCAGCACGGATATCAGACGGCGGCGCCTGCATTTGGCGAAGGTCTGATAGGCTTACAAGTAAAGATACAGATGGGAAGATTCGGCAGCTAGAGTACATAATGTTTCCAACTGCATACAACACATGTATAGTAGATCAGAGATAGTTGCCCTTTCGGCTTAGCCGACGGGCGTTAAATTCTGTGTGCGTGTGTAGTAACTCTCGCGTATCGTTAACCAGCTGTGACAAAATACTGCAAATAGGTGGAATCGTACGCCACGCAGGAAGCTTACGAAGCTGATATTCATAAAAGATTTTCAGGTGACCGTCTTGAGCTGACTCCCGAGGGCCTGTTTCTGGCTATTTTCGTTCAGGGATTCGCACTGACACGAACGAATGGGTCGCTGCGATGAATTCAAACTCTGCACTTTACCTGACCGTTTAATAAACTCTCAATGGTGCTTAATAGACTTAAAGGCTGTTTTCTTTCCAGTACCCCATGGTACAGCTGGCTCCACCGAGGGTTCAGGGTTGCCATGTTATTCCTGCTAGTTGGGGAGCGTAATGCGCATTATATTTTTGATCTTTCATTGCTTGCGTTTATATCACTGGCTTTTTAAGTTATCGGATCCAAGCTCCTTATATTATAATATGTCCCCACCTCTGAATATGATGCCTTCGATGCTTCCATTATTCTTTACTCATAGGCCTGGGTTGTTCCACAATCTGTGGCAGGTAAAGGGCGATGTATTGTGACAGGCTGTGCTACCGTTCACTGCGTAGTAGCTGTGCCAAAAGTTCGTGCAGGACGAACTATTTGGCGACAGTTGATCTTTGTTAGCGTACCAGGTGGCATAGTCGTTGGCCACAGAGTGGTCCGGTTGCTCCTGGGCCTCGAGAGTACGGTTCAGCCGGGAACTACGGGAAATAGAGAGAGAGAATTTCATTTGCCCGATGTAGCTCGCTCTAAGTATAAGCTGCTATGCGGGGTTGCTATCAGGCCTGCCGACAGCTGGAAAGTGCGGGCTCCAGCCCACTGGACGACTGTTGGAAACTCGCATTGCGCATTTCTGACCAGTCGCCCTCAGAATAGAAAAAAATACAGAACATGACAAAAGAAAGATTAAAAACACAAAAATGAGTGTCGCGCTACTGGTCATAGGGACCAGGATCACATCTCACCACGGAACATCCCCGTATCTCCTTCGTTCCAGCCGCTCATCCTTGTCGGCTGCCGCTCGTGTGCTCGCTTGAATCAAGGGAGTACAGTGGACCTGGCACTGCACTCCTAAATGGCGCCATCCTTCTTCTTCTTCTCCAATCGCACTGCCCTAAGGTGTTCTAGGTTCTTCCTCCCCCGTCGTCCCCTTCTTCCTCGCCCAGAGCCGCGGGATCAACAGTCTCGAACTGGCCCAGCAGACCGGTCTTGACCATGAATTCGGCCACAGTCGTGCGGGCCTCCGGCCTTGTCAGGAGCTCATCCCGATGAAGGGTTATTCCCTTGTCGGAGAGAGCGCGTCTCATCCAGTCCCGCTCGTCCCGGTGCAGGGGACACTCCAGCAGGACGTGTGGGATCGTTTGATTGCCAAGATCACAATCGCACCGCGCAGAGTCCCGTCGATTGATGCGATGTAAGTAGGCGCCTAGGCCGATTCGACCAGTTCTGAGTTGTATCAGAATCGAGGACGTAGCTTTGCGTAGCCCTGTCCAGTACTCGAGTGTCTTCTTTGTCGGTATCTCGATCAAACGTTTCGTCGGTCGACTGGTCGTTTCTTTTGCCCACAACGTCTCCCACTCCAACTTAGCGTCATTTCTTATTCGCTTTTTCGCCGCGGCCGCAAGGCGTATCCCCCTGTTGAGAGGGATATGTGGTCCTTCCGGACCCTCAGCCGCGTCTTTGGCGTGATGATCTGCAATCTCGTTGCCGATGACCCCTTGATGCGCAGGGATCCATCTCAGCTCGGTCCAGATCCCTTTGTCTGCAAGCTGTTGGATACTGTCGAGACATCCCGACAGGTAGACCTGTCCCGACGGCATCCGCGGTCGTTTGAGCGCCCTCAGCGCGGCTTGGCTGTCCGCAAAGATGACAAATCCGTTCTTCGTCTGCTCAACCCATGGTTCAGTGCTTTCCAGGGCCATTGTGAGTGCCATTTCTATGGCTCGGAGTTCAGCGGCGTATACAGTGGATGTTTCGTCATCCCCCATCTGGCTGTGGGCGTGTTGGGGTTGGAGGTCTATGACCGCTGCTGCTCCAATCTTTCCATCAATTCCGCTTCCGTCAGTGTACATTATGAGGGGCCTTTTTTCCGAAACCTTCGCGAGGATTTCGTCGTGGTGGTTGACCGCGACTTCTCTATCCTCGATGATCACCTTTGGTGGTGCCTGCCATGGCGCTTGGATGAATGCCTTCCGACTTTCCCATTTCGACACAGTCCTAGGGGGAGCTGTGAGACATCCACCCGCCTTCCAGGCCTGCGCCTCCATTGGTGTCCACCCCGCCCAATCTCTCTCTTCGGCCGGTCGACGTCGTAGCATCAGTGGTGGGACGGCGAATACTGGTCCTGTCCTAATTCGCAGCGCCGTTTCTTTTACCAGCCGATTCAAGATAGGCGGTAGGTGGAGTTCCACATTCAGCGCTTCAGCGGCCGTCGTTCTGAAGGCTCCGCTGATCATGCACGCTGCCTGCTTCTGTATTGCTGCGAAGGGCTTGCAGATTGTGCGAGTCTTGGTTTTGGTGGTTAGCATGGGTTGGTACCACACTGACACCCCAAAGAGCATCTGGGGGATTATCACTGCTTGATAGATCTTTCTCATCGCGTTTAGTGAGGCACCCCAGCTTGATCCCGCGAGGCTTCGTAACGCGTGAAGGGAAACGCCGGCCTTGGCCACCGCCTTTTCGCGGTGATGGTGGAATTCCAGACCTGGATCCAGCCAGTAGCCTAGGTAGCGCTCCGCTGTCCTCGTCGCTGTCACAGTGTGGTCTCGTAGTGTGAGTGGCGTGTACTCTGGGTCGACTTCCTTGGTGTTGACAAAATGCACCAGGGCATATTTCTTGGGATCAAATATCGACGCGTGTTTCTCGGCCCATTGGTTGGCTTTGCGGCATGCCGCCTTGAGTTTCTTAATGGTCTCACGCTCGCTGTCGCCTGTCGTCATGAAGCTAGTGTCGTCGACCCACCCGCTGCTTATCACACCATTGCCGCAGTTCTCAATGAGATCTGCATTGTAGATGAGATAAAGAATGGGTGAAATCGGCGACCCTTGGGGGATGCCAGTAAAGCAAACGACTCAACATATTTCTTCCCTCTGAATCCATTACTGTCCACCTTTCCTGAATCCCCTTTCTGCGCCGGCTGGTGACTTATGTAAAAGGTATTGTTCCTTTCGCGGAGCAGCTCTAATCATCTCTTCAAACGGTCTAATCGGCCGGAGAGCTCGAACTGTCACCCTCCACATCAAGAACGGCTTTTCTCCTTTCCGCTCACTCATAGCTCCCAGTCAAGGCGAACATTGGAATCTTCGCCAGGGCGCGATACGCTCATCAGATTGAGTGCCCCAGTGACCGTGGAATAGTCCAACCAGAGATTTTCGTCAGGGCCAGGCGCACCATACGTGACGTTACAGGGCCTCGAGTAGCGAATCATCCCAGCAAAAACTCCAAGAAAATCTCCTTCCTGGACTGAAATGATGGGGCATACAGAAAAGGAGTCCTTGTCTTTGGGTAGTATGGTGACAAATATAGACTTGTCTCTCATCGCGTCCGCCCCTGAATGTAAGTCAAGGAACCCACCAAACTGGGCGAAAGATGGCTCATGTGGCCCACTCGATTGGAAAGCGGCTGCTTCCTCGTCGGAAAGCCACTGGTTACTCGCACTGTTCCATGCAACATCTGAGATCTTCAATCTCTCGGCCACATCGGGCTGACCTAGCCACATTTTTCCCGTGAAGTCGCCCATACTCTCTTGAGTTACCCGGCTTTCTAGCTGTTTGATCTGCAACCCGTACATGTCTTCCCAGAGCTGAACCATTTGAACCAGGGATTCACTATCTTCTGATGAGTAGCTCTTGCAGAATTGATCAAACTCCTTGGTACGGTACAGGAGAATCTGGCGAACGCCTATTTTCCGCATCTCAGAAAGTCTCTTCCAGAAAAGGCGGCACTGTCGTTGGTTAGCAAGGCTGAGGCCGTAACCCGCTTCTCTCATGAAGCGCTCGGTCGCAACCTTCTCGGCCATTGTGAACTCGTCGAGAGGTCCCTTGGGGGTTGGCAGACTCTTCGGATCGAGTAAGTCTGCGACTTTCTTTATGATCTCCCAATACACGGTTTCATGATACCGAGTCTGGATGTTCTTGCTGGCTGAAAAGGCATTCTCTTGCTTAATCGCTTGGATAGCATCGGAGTAGTCTAGTTGGACAATTTCATCGACGCAGCTTTGAATAGTCTTGACCCTGGTTGTGACAGTTGTCTGTGCAGATCGTTGCCCGTACCTTCCAAGCCGGTCGCTCAACCGCACACAATTGATGAGTATATTCTCCAGGATACTATCTGGCACCCGGCTCAGAACCGTTTCAATCCCTTGGGTGCTCATGGACATGACTGGCTGGTTGAAGAACGCCTGAAGCTGGAGGCAGGGGCCAATCTCCGCTAGTTTCTCACTCGTCGAGGGATGCGGGAGAGGCGTACCACCTTCCGGAGTTACCACAGCGTCTTCGATATGGCGAGGATATGCTGTTTGATGGGCTCATCGTTACAGTCACCGACCCCACAAACCACTAACAGTTCATGGATCTTCCCTACGGTCAGAGATTGAAGGACTTCTTCCATGTTTGTCTTGGGCAGTGGAAGTCAGGAAAAGAGAAATTGGGGGAAGGGGTCAGAGGGGAGGGGGAGTCGAGGGTAGACTATTCTATTACACAGGCCGCACTAATCCCGAACAGGTAGGATTGGGACCTAGAACCCACCTCCCAAAGTGAGACCGAAACAAATGGAAGTTTCGTTGTCCAAAAAGGCACGACCTTAGGGCAGAATAGAAGAAGCCACTTGAAATACAAGATAAAAATATTTCTCTGCTGGGGCCGCGCGCCTCGATTCTAGGCCCATCTTCAGGACGTATTGCCGTCACTCAGAAACCAAATCCCCAATAGTGCAATAGTTCCCCCAATCAGTATCAGGAACTTTGAAAGGTCCCGCTGGTGAAGGTCTTGGCATCTGTCCAATCACATTTAAAGACCACCACCGCCTTAAACATCCTGAGCTCCTGAGCCCATACGGTTACTCAGCCATATTGGCTTTCCTCTACGTAAGCACGCTCTACAGTGACTTCTTGGCGGAGGGTCATCGGAATGCTCAAGAATGGTAGTACCAGTGCCTTCCTGGAGGGTAAGGAGTTTTACATGTGAGGCCCTCTACATCGATCAGATCATGATTGGGTTCCAAGGAGATGACTGAACGTCGTGTGTTTGGAGCTTAAAGGTCATAATCCATCGATGGAGTAAGTTCCACAAGTAGATAGCAGGATAGCAATATATCCTGATGATGAATTTAGGGTCAATCAACTATAAGCAAAATGACGAAAATACAATTTGTGCTTCACCCGTGAGAGTATTAGGTCATGCGGCAAGAAAGGGTAGTAGGATGGAGTATGATAAGTGGGTAATAGACGTGCCTCGACCACACACACAGATACGTAGAACCCTAGTCAAAAGAAATCATTAGCCCGAATCGTCCTGGCTTAGGACTCATCAGAAAGATATGGCTCAGAAGATTCATCCTCGGTTGTCTTCTCGTCGCCTGAAGAGTTGATAGTAGCCCCCTTTTTCCAACGATCCAATTGGCTTCGTTGCTTCGTGGACCCGACAAAACACTCATCAAAGGCCGATCGCACCGCAGTTCTCGTGCCCTGTCTGAAGGTTCCTGGATGTGAGACAACGAATAGCACAGCGTTGTAAACCTTGGCAGGATCTTTCTTTTCATCACTGAATTTGCTGCGTATTATCAGGAATAAAAGTCGAAATGCGGCATCTCGTGCTCGAGATTTATCGCCCCTTACAGCTCGATAATGCTTATATACGAGTTCGTAATCGGTTTTGCAGGCCCTCAAATCGGCAAAAATATCATCAATGGACTGCCCGGCAAGTACGTCGACCCCGAGAAAGTCATATGTTTCGCAGAGAGTGTGATACTGAGGAATATCACCTCGCAAAGAGCGGAAACATTGTCGATAGCCTGATTCTAGGCCCTTGAGAGCAATATCAAACAAGGCAATATTGCCATGGACGAATTTCGTATTTTGCGGCTGGGCAAGGCGTTGAAACCTGACAAAGGATAATAAGTATGGTATCGTCGATATGTCAACATCGTAGAAAGTATCCCCAATTTTGAGTGTTGTTTTCCGAGAATTTGATTCAATCGCCTGAACCGATCCAGTTTCATCACCGAGTTTCAAATAAAGATCATCCGGTAACATCTTGCCCCCTTCTCTCGTCCAAACCGCAAGGCTATCACTTCGACCGTCATATTTAAGGACAGCATTTCCCTCATTCTCTCTCACCACTCTAATGATTTCCTTGACCAATACAACCAATCTCCAAAGGTCATCAGCATGGTTTTCTTCCCATTCAGCAATCTCGTGGGCGACGTCTTTAACTTCCGGCGGTCCAAATATGCCTCCATTGTGGTAGGCACGCACAAGATTGGGGGTTTGCGATACCCAAAGCTGTGGAAGAACTTCTTGGATGCTGATAAGCTTATGGGAGACACGTGTTTTGATCTCAAGAGTTGATTTAATTGATACCGGTTTTCCTTCTTCCCGAATCACTAATTTAGATTTGGTGGGAAGGCGAGAGTGACTTTCGGGTCGCGAAAGAGACAGGTTTCCCATCATGTTCAGGAAATTCTCATTTTCCGAATCCACATTTTGAGATTGAGGTTTTGAAACGTCATCAACATATGCGTCGGTTTCATAGCGTACTATGAATTTCAAACCACCGAAGTTGTAGGAGATAATCCGATGATGTCCGGTGCTACCGGATACATGGGTTGTGGTGAAAGCTTTCTCAAACTCGTGACCGTAACCTCTGAAATCGTGTGGCCCAATGAATGTATGTGTTTCCGTTTCTGCCCGACAAAAAATTGCTGTATTGCTTGTGATCTCAACGTCAATCGTAAAAGGCTCCCGTCCATTTTTAGTGAGATTTGGATTGATAAACGACAGAAGTTTGCGGACGTTGTTTCGATCAGTTATCAAGTCAACTTGGTGTATGTTGTATGAAGGATTTTCAATGTACAACGAGCGAAAAAGTGGCTCAAGCGGACTTTCAGGATGGCGAAACGCGTTTTGAGCAATGTAAATGAGCCCAGAGTCTTTGGGCACTTTCTTACGGGTTTTGGGTGGAGACCAAAGAGGCGGGCAGCCGGGGACAACAATAGTGGGGCTAGACGATTCGATCCAATTATAAGAAGACAAATGCTCCACATTCGTGATGGATGGCCCGATATTCTCAACATTGGTTAACCCTGGGCGAGGTATATCTGTGATCCAAATACAGCCCATTGTTGCCTTGCTTCCTCGGTGATATTATGATAGGAAGATGAATGAGATTCTAATTGAGTCACTCAACGTATTTATATCAGCACATGTTTTATATTTTACCCCGCCCGGGTTTGGACAACACATACTTGCATAATCTCCGTTTGTCTAGTTTGCACAGAGCCATTGATAAGTTAATTGGCTTCCAGGGGGATGACTAAACGTAGTGCTTCTAACATAATTGCAGCAGTGTAACCAAGAGAGTGTTGTGGGATTTCTGCTGCGGCCCATATTCCCCATATCTGTAATGCAAGGGGTGAAGTGTTTCCAGGATAGAACGCCTGTTTGGTAGTAAACATATGGTTTAGAGATTCCAGTATGGAACTGTTTATCCCATGCAAGGAACTTCCGAAAATGGGGGGCCACTTCTCAGCGCTCCCGAATCGAGCCTACGCGATGGTACTCCCTTAGTAGTGTTCAGAGTGCCACTAGACCCAAATTGGAGGTGTATTGTATTTGTCAACTTGTCTTGGAAGGTCTCCGTTGACATTGGCTTTACTACTGTATGTGCATTGAAATCTTGAATCTACATAGAGGAGACCATACCCACAGTCGTTTGAAAAACATCCAAAGTTGATTGATCACTAACAGTGCTTTGCAAACCTCCTTCAAGGAATGCATGTTGGCCACTTTGCTGATTATCCCTTATCCAGAGCCATAATGTTTTATGGAACGCAGTACGTAGAATTAGTTCTTTTAGATCGCCCCTTGCATCCTTCCCAGACCCTGCCTTGACAACTACACAGCTGGATTACAATTGTTCAATCATCCCATCCCCTCCTTTTAACCTACACACCGTTCCCTCTATCATTTTTGACCCGACTCTTTCCTTGACCATCGCCACACCCACCCACACTTACTCAGAAATATGTTGCTCATCGACTTTATCCTTGATTGTGTCTTTGGCACGCTGGTGAAGAAGCCACCGACTCCCGGTCCCCCGAGTCCGTTGCTTCCAATATTGTCAACAGGATCATGAACGCCGAGACACCATATTCACTACATAAACAACTGAACGAGGAAATTTCCACCAATGGCTGGTCTGACGCCATAGCAAAAGCTACACTTCGCGGCCTAGAGAATGCGATCAAAGCTGGTGCAGAGATGGCAAGAGCTGCGGCTGAGGCTGCAGCCCAAAGCAAAGACGCTGCTATTGAATTTGCAACGGACCATCCCGTTTATGCAACACTGCTTGCCCTCGGTATTTTGGCCTTGTTGACACCATGGGCTCTTGAAATTCTTGGATTTGGAGATTTGGGTCCAATACCCGGCTCGTTTGCGGCTGCGTGGCAAAGAACATATGCTGGATACGTGCCTAAAAAAGCTTTGTTTGGCTATTTTCAGAGACTAGGCATGAAATGGCATTGGATTGTGTGAATTAAAACGGTCCCCACATGGTCATTGAACAATTGAGGGGGTTAAGCCAAAACTGTATCGCAAATTCAGGATTTATGTGCCGGTGATCAGGTCGAAAGAATAGGGTTAAACTGAGTTCGAAAGCTACTGTAATATTAAAACCAGGGAAAGTCCAATTTTGGCGAAACGGACCCTCAAGAAGTACGAACTCCCCACTCTAGTGTTACGTGGTTTCATGATACACGTGATTTTATTAATAATTGAATCAATTTTGCTACAGCCCTCTCTCTACATAGAGGGGGAAATCCTGGGAGAGATTGGGCAGCCACAGTGGCGCTACTAAAGTCTGTGACCCCCCAAGGTACCCTTCTTTACCGCCTTCTTAAAATGCGCATACCGCCCACCATTACTAGTTTTTGAGTGGCGTGGATGATAGTTGCCGGCAGAATATTAATGCGATACTTCGGGGTGTCACAGACTTTAGTCGCGCCACTGTAGTACGGTCCAGCTAAGCTACCAGTCACATTTAGTTAGACGGGGAAAAAGAAGCATCAGGCCAATCATAATCTGGATAAGACACGTCAAATATCATTGGTTACGCGGGGCCGACTGGTCAGTGTGAGTAGAGCAACTTGCCTAGTCTCACTGAGAATCCCGAATTAACCTCAATGTTGGCTCAACGTTGAAGTGCCTAACTGTCACTGAATCTGTCGACTTAATCGTTATGTGCTTGCTCCTGGGAGCCATAATTACGGCACTCGTAGCTCCCAGGAATAAAGAGTGTGATCCTTGACGCACAGTATTGCGCGTATGTTAAAGTGGAACTGCATTACTCTAATCATCTCAATGGTTATCGTTCATCCCCTCTGTCCTATTCTATCCAACAATGCTGACCAGCTACGTACGACAAGAGAATTGGAACAATTGACATTCGCGCCATACAGTAAACCTGTAGCGCGCGACATAAAATACAAGGCACGTCACAATATCCCAAGAAAGAATGTACTGACTCTTTCTTTTATCTCTTATCGTGAGTCGTTAATTTCTAAGGTGCTGGGGTTGTGTGCCACCATTTTACCATTCTTGTTCTCGAAGCGTACCTGTTCAAAAAAACAAAAGGTCCTTAGCTTGATTCATCTAATCACATCCCAGTATCAGGTTATTTTCCTCACTTTTGGCGGATTTTTCACATCAACCTCTGCCGCTCGTTTTTGGTCCGTGATTATCTCTTCCACCTGAACGTATGAACAATTAGCGCTCTCTATAAGCCCAACAAGTTTGTCCATGAGTTGCCAAGTTTACTAACATGTCCTTCATGCGTTCCGCCGCGAATTTTGGTACCAACATAGTCGCCAGGGTTAATAATATCGCCGTGTTTATCGGTAACTTTGTTATCACCCATGATGCTGAGCGTTCCTGTTAATGAGGTAAGGAGATGACAATCCGTATTAGTATATTAGATACTCGATATCGGTATCATGGAATCTCGTTATATATATATTCGTTTGAGCGAAGATTGCACTGTATGACGTCACCATGACATCATACGTACCTCATCCATCTATCTAATCTGGCTGCTGCTACGAACAAATGGATGGCACTACTAATAGGTCCTAACTAGGCGCCAATGACCTAGGATAAACAAGGTCAGTCTCGTGACGGAAAATTTCACTAATTTAATTATTCCTAGCGAATTTAGCTCGATTAGTATAATGTAAAATATCTTCTTTTAAGTTCTAATAAGTAATGAAGTTTTTGGAACTGGGATACCATTGTGGCTAGCTGATCTGGTGATCTGAACGGATTGATTAGGCGCGCCCATACCAACGTCTGCAAAGTCCCGACAGCGTATAAAATCTGTCACCGCACTGTTAGGACCTCGATCTACCACGTAAATTGAAATCGTCCTTTTCATGGGGAATTGAATTGGGCTGCTGAACGGAAAATGACCTCTATTACAGTCTAGCCTCGGAAGAAGTTTCCTGCGATATATTCTCTAAATACATGCAGAGGTGCGGCGCAACATATCTACACCGAAACGGCGGCCAGGAGTCCCAATTATTCCCTGTAAAAGAAAATTGTTTCCCAGTAAAACCTATGAGGTCTTGACGTTTATGGCCAGAACTAGAGTGGCTACCAACGAAGATTTTCGATTCGATCTGTTTAAAATTCTTTACTACGAAAGCGGCTAGTAGTTTGCGAGCCGTGATAACAGTTCAACCGCGATGACATGATAATCCTATCCATCCATCCTATTTATCCGGCTGCCCAGATGATTGACCTCCCTTTCGGCCTGCTTCCTTGGCTCTCTCGTCTCCAGGCTGGAAGCTTCCACTTGAAGCGTGACCGCCCTTCGAGGCAATGTCCCTCTTGAGACAAGTGTTAGCTGTACTACTAGTATGACATAGGAACGCTTTTACTAACCTGCTGGTCTGCATCCATTGAAGAAAACCCGCCCTGGTGGCTAGACTGCCCACCCTTCCGAGCAATATTCTCGACCTCTTCGTGAGGTCGATTGGCAAAGTTACCAGGGTTGGAGTTGTCGGACATTGCGATATGTGTAAAACTTTTTGAGGTAAATAGTAAAGTGAATTGAATGTTATGTGCCAGAGCTGAATGGAAGAATGAGAATACTGCAGGAAAGATCCACTGCTACTTATGTTCGATGCCAAGCTCGACTGTTTCATGGATAAACCTTACGGAGTACTAAGGTCCTCTTGACGCATATTTGACGTCTTCGCAAAAATTTGCAAAAGCTAATGAAGTAATTATGATGACCAGCATTCTCTGACAAATCGCGTAGCAGTATGAGTCTAGGAAACGCAAACCAAAGCCAAGTTTACTGATCTCGTGTGTCCGTTGTAAGGCAATCACGTCACTACGACATATATGTCTGCAGTTCGTGCTGAAGCTTTCCATAGGTCGACCGGCGGAGAGGAAGAAAGGCAAAAGAGAACAAGTAGGCAGGATGCTCATGAGTATTGTGACTTGAGCTGTTTTTCTGTAATAGTTCTAGAGGGTTCATAGCTTGGGATTCACGACCCGTCCTGCAGCGTGTAGGTAAAGGATTAATGGCCCAATGTGGGGTCCGGCAGGACTTATGGTCATGGTATCGCTGCGTCGGCACTAATAGGTGGCCATGATCTACGAGCGGAAAGGACGAATCGGTTAATGTCAGTTTGGTTGTACACAAGTGGTAGTCATTATAGCACTAATGGCTAGCAGACTATGTCGACCGGAGCCCTAGCCTAGAGGAAGAATGGATACAATACCTACAGCCTTGCTTGCCTACCAGAAGTGGGAATGCGTTTTGTGAAGCCTCTATTTCGCATAGTATATAAGGAGAACAGCTGCTTAGAGCTGCTTTGGTCGCAACCAGATGGTACCTGTTTCTAGCTGCACTTGAAGTTAACAGGTATATCCCCGCCCTCAGTCCCTTCGACGTGGTCCAGGATTATCTCTAAGAAACGTTGGTAAGCCTGGAGTATACGTAGTTTGCCGTGGTAGTAGTGTTCCATAACTTGATTCATGTATTAGTACATGGATACTCGAGTCGTCCTCAGTCAGTTTTCGAAAGCTTCACGTTGTTACTACAGCTAAAGCCATCAGATAAGGTGCAATTCGTTATTTGACTTTTCTAGGAAAATTGCGTAGCAGTTGTCCAAACTTGGTCACACGCCCTATCTAGAGTAAAATCAGTCTTCACCGCTGTATCAACGTCTATGGCCAATCTGGATGAAATATGAAGCAATAGTGACGACAAAGAAGCGTTGTGCATTTCCTCAACCAATCCACTGTACAAACAAAGACTTGAAGATCAGTCTTTACCACGACTGGCGGGCGGCAATATGTCACTCGCCAATTGAAACAGAAGAGTTATATGAGACACAATGAGTGCCGTTTTCAAAGAATGGGGTCTGTATTGACTTCTAGCGAAATTTCCAATATATTCTCAACATGTAGTATTTGTTCAATGTCATTGAAATTATCCAAATCAAGCATCTCACACTAGAAGCTGACATTAATACCACCTCCTGATATCCTCAGTACCATATTCCCTACGAGAACTAGTGGAGCACAAATTTGCAGAGCCTTGTTGGTGTTCTTTGTTCGATTTTTATCCTATCGGAAAGCAAGGCTAATTCGAGTTTGGTGCCATAAGAGAATGAAGAAAAACACGGTTATGAATCAGTTCAAGCTTCGGCCGGCAAATCATCCTCATCTGGCCCTTCATTGTATTTGTTCGAAGTTCGAGGCTTTGCATGGCGGAGACGGTCTCCCTTCAAAATGTTGGACTTTTCGATCGCCTCGTTTTCGTCCTTTTCTATGATTTCGTGAGTTGCCTGTTTACTGCAATATGGGTCAAGCTTTTTTTAAACTGTGGACTTACCAAGCTGCTGATCGGAATTGGAGTATGGAGGCTGAAAGGGATCTTCAAGTCGCTCATTGTCTCATGTCCGCGACCGTTACAATAAATCCGCCAAGGGGGTCAAAGCCAAAAACAAGCATATTTGCGTGAAGAGAGTTTAGAGTCAGCACACACCATGTGTCCTGATTCCGAGCCCGGTATTCTAGAATAATGCACCTGAACTGTTTATGATGGACCATCTTGACTACCCACGCAAACTGTTCCCTTTGAAGTGGGCACGATCGGTCACCGCAATGGCTTTGGATTGAACGAATTTACCTGGTTAGTCACGAAAGCACCCCGCCGCTTGAATTGGTCAGCGAGCGAACGGTCGGCCATGGTGAACCTCGTTCCAGCTCGTCATTTAGGTGACCATTTGGGATGTTTAATCGGGCAAATTTGATATATTGACATTGTCCTCTATGTTCAAGTGCCAAGTACGCCTCGGCTCCCGATCGCACTCAGGTCTTCCCTAGGTTTTCTTAAACACTGTCCAGCGGTGTTTTCTGCCCTTCGTGGGCTGCTCTATTCTAAGGATAGGTCTGGTGGCTTTCTCCCAGCAAATATTTACACTCAGCGCAAAGGGACCCAAGTTTCTGCCCACAAGAAACGCCCCGACCGATCAAACACATTTTTTATGTTTAGAACGAGCCGGCGATACACATGACCCCACGAGCTCAAGTAATGACCGGATTGTATCTACTGCGTCAAACTTGATTCTGAGCAAACACTCCCACGATTTATGCGTGATAGATTCTGTGTGGTCTTGGTAGCGTTAAGGATTTCGATGCATTTTGTTTTCGTCTTGTGAAGACAAGAGGGTATGAAAGCTCCGACTCTTGCTCCAGTAAAGAGATACAGCTGGAGAGCAAATAAGATGACAACTTTGAGCAGCCCCGGAATGAATGTTTGGTGATCAGTTTGCCACAAAGATGAGACTGTCCTCAAAAAATCTTGCTTTGTGAAGTTGAGTTTCTCTTTCTTTTGGTCTACAACGATGCCATCTGCCGTCAAGGTTTTTTTGATCCACTGCACCCAGATGAGTTTAAAACGATCGCAGAGGGGAAGTTATGAATAAACCAACCATTTTTATTTCTTTTCGATCGTCTGGGACGATTTTGGTTCTTGTGAATTGTTCAAATCCACCAAAGAATTGCTCTGCATGCGCACTCACGGTTCTCACCGTGGGTAGACCATCGTCATTCAGTCGCCCTTGAATAGAATTTGCGTACCAGCGAATGTACGCTTTGATCATCTCGTGTGTTGGAGCAGAAGAACCGGAGGAAGTCTTATAATGTTCGTACCCATTCTCCGGGTCTGCAGTGAATCTAAAGGAAGGTCAGTAGAATGCGTGAATAGGAAAGGATTGCCACTTCAGACGCTGCGTAACTCACTCAAGCCAAAGGTTCATAGTTTGTCGGTGTAATTCGTTGGTCTTGGGGAGCCTTTTATCTTTCTCCCGAATTGAGTCCTCCTCTTTATGGGCTCTGGGGGCATAACCATTCTTTTGCCGCTGTAGACGGCGCCTCTCCTTCGCGAGTTCATCGTGCTTGGCGAAAAAGTCTTTTCGGCCCATAATCAAGTGCGGCGCGACCTAGAGGTCGTAGATGTATTTAATGTAATAGAATGCAATATTGGATAAATGTACAAGGTAAAAGGCGCTTGGATAGAAGGCATGTTGGTTATTACATGCTAATGCTGCCATACGGTTTGCTTTTATATCTGAGATCTTGAGCTCGAGCCGCTCTGGATGGAAAGGAAGATGGAAGCAACACCATGAAACGGATGGCGTTCTCCACTCCGCCCTGCGCCCTTTCGTCATGACGTATGTCCTTGATAAGATGTAGTACTCCAAAAATTGAGGGCAGCAGCAATGCTATCAACGAACTAAGTATCACAGTATAGTTAGACGACCCTGTGGGGGCTAATCCCTTCTGGGTATAGTCTGGGGTGGGCTGAGTGCGTCAGTGTTGCTCACTGATTGGACACTGAGCATCACTGAGTAATCAGGGAGCACCCAATGAGCACTCACTGAGCACTCACTGAGCATCAGTCATTCTGCACGTGACTGAACTGAGCATGATCACTGATCTGAGTCCGTGCTGACATCTACTCAGTGAGCCTGAGCCTGAGCACCCTCATAAAAGCGGCGGCAGATCAAATAGGAAAGCCCCACACGCCAGGGAAAATCCGGTACCTATAATTACATACATACATTAGCTCGGTCTGATTTCAGCCATTAATCCCCAATCCCTCTGGAAAAGAGGCCCTAAGGCCAACAAGAAGTTTGTTACTATGCATGTGTGACGACTTCCGGTGGGGCTTGCCTTGGCCTCCTCCACCACTCACTCCCCTCGAATGGCTTTTCATGCAGGATCACGTTGGCTGGCCGCAGGACGAATCAATCATGTGATTAGTGTATGGCGGCGTCACCAATCAGACCGAGTAATTCGGTTCTTGAAGTCCGGCGTGTCAATGCAAAGGGCGCTAAACCAGGGTCCTGGTGATCATCCCCGTCGCGACGGCATTTGTTAGGGCGAGAGCTCTCGCCGTGCGGCCGTGGTGAGACAAGTCAACTGTCCTACTAGTGCCAAATGTCTTGCAGAAGACAGTCTCGACGAGTCGGGTAGATGGCTTTCATTTTATTTCTTTTTCTTAATGGCGTTTTATTCCCCCTATACCCAATCTGTTTCGTGACTTAGCTCCCCGGTCTTGATGACGGTGGAAAAATCAAGAGCGTCGCGTTGCCCTCGATTCCTATAAATCCATGTCGCTGCCACTTCGTCAAGCAGTCGATGCTTCGGCTGCGCGTGCAGATCATGGATCAGCCATGTCATGTTCAGGGCCTCGCTGACGAGCTGTTGAGCGAGATTTTGTCTTACCTTCTCGAACCCGCGCCCCGAGCCCTGAACGGCAGATTCAATGGAAATGGACATGGACCTCCTCCCAGGTCTAGCGAATATGGCGAAGCAGCTCACCTTGATCGCTTCCGGCTTGTTTGCAAGCGCTTTATGCGAATTGGCACCCCTCACAAGTTCCATCAATTTACTCTGCGGTTTTCTGATCATGGTTTCCAACGACTAGACGAACTGGTGGACATGCAGTTGGCCTGCTATGTGAAGACAATCACATACATGGTACGACCATTCTACCACGCACACGGTACCGCCTCCTCAACATCGCGTCTACAAGCGGGTGCGCCGACTAACAGTGAGACACAGGGTGGGCGCGGTCACTGCGACTACTGGAAACAGAGAATCCCGAGCTGTCAAGACTACACAGCTGTCGACTACAAGAGCAAGTCAACCTGATTCTAACGAACGATGACCAATACAGCCTGCAACGCGCAATCTCCGAATTCACGGCCCTACAAGAAATCAAGCTCCTAAGACTCCAAGACGAGGCAGACGAGCGCCTTCTCGACTTCATCCGCGATACCTCACTACCCACCAGCACGGGAGCGACCATCCACTTCGACTGGGAAGGCGCCTGCTCACGCGCCATAACAAACCTAAGCCTAGCCCTCCTCAGCTCGAAATGCACCTCCATCCGTTTCACAGGCCCCCAAATCAGCCCCGAAGCAACCCTCCAGCTCCTCCGCGCCCCATCAGAAACCCTCGCCAACATGGGCGAGCGCCTAACAAGCCTCGACATAAATTTCCACTCAACAACAAACATAACCTCCACAACATCCGACCTCTCCGAAGTCTTCCGTCGTTTCTTCATGGCAGCCAAAAACCTGATCGCCATCCACATAGGCTTCCTCGGGAAAACACCGCTCGACCTAGACCTGGAACAGGTCTTCCACCACATCCGCTGGAAAGCACTCCGCAAACTGAGTATTCAAGGCTGGCGCCTGGGTGCAGACGAGATCATTGCCCTGCTCCGTCGACATAGTGCACAATTGCGCGAGTTCCGACTGATGGCTGTTTACCTGAGGCCTGGAGGTGCCTGGCGCGATGTACTTGTCGTCCTGCGTGAGGAAATGAAGCAGCTTGAGCATCTGGTTCTGAGGGATATTGACTATGCGGCGCATTTTGACGCTGTCGCTGTTTCGAATGGTGTGGAGGTCTTTGATGGTTATCCTGTTGTTCCTGCAGAACCTTCGCTTACGGTTGCGACGGCGCAGTCGGCCGTTGCTATGCAGATCACGCCAGATGGGTCTGCTGCTTCCATTGGAGGGAGGCGGTTGTCGTTGAGGCGAACTTCCGTTGAGAGGCTGCGTGCGTTGTCGTGTGTGGAGTTGGGAGATGATTGTGTCCATGTATTGCGTGAGCAGATTCCGTTTTGGGAGACATGGGTTCTTTCTGCTATGCGTGAGACTAAGAGGAATGGTCGGTCACATTGGAGTATGTAGTAGGGTGGACGAAGATACGTGGTGCTTTGGTGTCGATTCTTTTGTTTTTGGGAGTCGGGGGCTGTTTGTATCATTTTCGTGTTGACTTGCATGCGTTAAAGCCTTTCAGTCAGAGCTTGGTAGCAGTTATATTATTTCTGAGACATAGGGCTTCTTCAAGTGGACCACATTGGCACTGGCTAACAATAAGGAATCGTAGGGATACAATCTTTGAGTCCCACTCATCAGGGCATAATCGCCTGAAAGCGGCGCAGTTCATCCATACACCAGAATCCTCTAGTCGAAGCACTGGTCCCAATTTCCACCAGAGCGTGCAAAAGTAAGACCGTCCACAAAATCACGACGGCGACAACGACCAAGTGAATCAACCGAACAACCATGCAAGTGAACAACACGATCATTAACAATGACCCGAACGAAAGGCTCCGGATCCGGATCTGAAGGACATTGCATCATCTCAATATAAGCGCGGGCAGCAAATGGCACTGTCCAAGCGGCCGAGTATCCGTCCGCTTCGTCGGCGGGCTGGAGGTGGGTGCGTGGTAGTGGAGCTGTGCTGTTATACAGCCCCAAAGCAAAGAAGAATGGTATCATCCCATTGTCATGCGTAAAGTCTGCATATACAGTATGGTTGAGCGGGAATGTCGCCGCATCTGGGGCATCTAGTGTGTGGTTCGTGCTTGTTTCATCGTGCACTGGCGTGCGAGTCAGTCGCGCGATTAGTTCGTTTGCGAGACCGATGCCCTGGGCAGGCCCGAGAGGGTTGCCTGCGCCATAACCGTAGTATTTGCTTAGCGATTGGAGGTAGTTGTAGTGTTTCCATTCCCTCCGGGTGAAGAGGTCGCAGAAAGGTGATTGCGTGGTTGCATTGAAGGTCGGTGAGACTGTTTCGAAAGGGCAGAGGTCCATCAGAAGGGGCACGTCCTTATTTTCAAGCTGAACGCCTGGGAGATCAGCTTCAAGACGTGTTCGAATTGGAGGTGCGAATATAGCTGTGTAGTCATCCTCGACGTCATCTTTCAGACCATCGTCCTCGAAGTTTTGGCAGGTATTATGATTCAGAGAATTGTTGAAACCTTTCTCTTCTGAGATGATGACGCTGATCTTGGGACTTGGCTGTCGATGGTCGGCACGTTTGTCACCCGTTTTTGCATGCTTAAAACCCTTGATAAACTTCTTCCCAGACGCAATAACACGGTCCGAGTCAGATGAACGAATGAAGGGCACAGCCTGTCTGGTCAAGTCCTTGTATCGCTGGTAGAACTTGAATCCCGAATCCACCATCTGGCGCTCTCCAAACGGTGTCAGGTCATCACTGCCTAATTCGTAGTCGTACGAGCGGAGAAATTCCAGCTTGCCCTTGTATTCAGTCGCGTTGGCCTTGATAGCTCCAATGAGCTCGGCATACTTCTCGCTCTTGTCCGCCGACGGGTAGCGAGCACCATGACGGGAAACCACTTGAACAAAGGTAATTTCACAGTCATCAGGGACCTCATCTGAGATAGCAGATTTCTCCGCAAGAGAGAAATAGGGCGAGTACTGGCCCCATTGATGCGAGATCGCCGGATTGCATTGATACCCGTCATTGACTGTATTACAGGCAGGTTCAGGCCGCTCTGTTGTCTCTGAGGGACCCAAAAACGATGCCACGCGTACGTCAGGCTGCATTATGGACATCACTGTCGTGGAATGTGAGGACTCGTGGCAGGCTCTTGTCACGCAGTACACGGCCAGTACCAAAATGACCAGCAGGGCGATGGAGATCTGTGCAATCCATTTCCGGGTCCTTGACTGCTTTTGTTTCTTCCAGCGTGGGTTCTGCTCTTCTCCCCGCAGGCTCTCTGCCTCCAAGGAGTATTGAGTACCGTGTCCTGCCATTGAGCAGGGTGCATTGACTTGTATAGATGATGTCACAATATCCCAGTTTCGTATAGGTACAAAATGTGTGAAACCTGCACGACTAGAATGGGTCGTTCAAAGGGGGAATCAGCCCATTTTTCAATGTTGACCTGATTCTGAAGACTGAGGCATTCGTTTCAAGTTTTAACCCTGCGGACGTTTGGATTGTCGGTGTTGAGTCACGTTGATTGGTCGCTCTTGCCCTGAAGCGAAAACACGTGGGGAATCTCCTTCCCGTGACTCGACAGGAGACGTCGAGCTACTTTCAATATGCAGCTGGTTGTAAATAAATGTAGGTACCTAACTAAAGTGTCATCTCTTACCTATGTTATAACTTACGGGACAATGGTGTGTTTGGAATAGATTGATCTTCACTGTAGGAGTTCTGCATTGCGCAGATCCATCCTCCATCTGCTAGGTTCACATATACCGGCCCGGCGGCCCCGTGTAAGCCAAAATGTAGAAAAATAGGTACCACCTAGCACTTCCATGCTGCACTTTTAAATATATAAACTCCGTAGCGCGTGCCCAATCCACCGGGTCACTTTCAGCCATAGGCTTTGGACGACGTTGATAACCTGCGCATGATACGTGTGTAGCACCTCGCATCTTTCCCGTCTAGTCGTGAAACTAGCAGTTCACCTGGATGGAGTGGACCAAACCTTCTAGGTACTGATTGTTGAGTTCCAACAGACCTACTGATCTAGGTATTGCTGGAGCTAGAAAATTGAAACACAATGGTCTGTCTCAGTTTCGATTGTATATAGCAATGCTAAACTTTAGAACCTGATAGGTAGCCTGCGAACCACCAAAGATAAGCCGCCCCGGCAGTGGGTAGTTATTATGTCGGGTAGGTGGTTCTGGTTTGACCGGGATATTGCTCCCAACCTGAAACACAACAGCATAGCCACGCAAGATACTAGACTATAGACGTCTTAGATGGGTCGTCCTCAATGTCAATCTCGGAGAACCATGGATCTGATAGGATTTTCGCGGGCGAAGGTCTCTTCGCGGGATCATATTGCAAAATCCATCGAATAAGCGCTTTCACTTTGTTAGCTTCCTCTTCATCGAGATCAGGGCCTGCCTGATCAAAGCGCTCTTCCATGGATGTCTGCTCCACTATAAGGAGTTCCTCCCCGGGAGCGACTCCTCCAAGTTGACAATTAAAGAGCTTCCTCTCGGGCGTAAAGTAGAGCGACGAGGTCGTCCAATGCTTGAATAACTCGTTGGGGAGGGGACCGAGTTGAGTGGTGAGGGAGAGAAGATGATCGTCATCTTCCATCTCGGAACATGGTATACAGAAGAGTGGCTGTCCGGTAATAAGCTCAAAGATAAGGGAACCGAAGCTCCAGATATCAGCGGTATTGTTGACGGTACCGTTAAGAATCTGTTCAGGAGGTCGAAGACCGAGTGGAGTAACCCGCTTTCTTGGTGGGGCGGTAAAGAAATAAGCTATCCAGGGAATTGAAGTTTGAGTATTGATATTGACAAGAAAAAGGACTAGATGGACTGACCTCCGCCCATATCGGATAACTTGACCTTGAACCCTTCGGTGTAGGAAGTAAAGGGCACCAATGACTGCGCAACGCAAAGATATTGAGGCGCCCATTTATCTTGCTTACCATCCATCCTCTGTATCGGGGGTGAGATCGACCGGGCTTGCACATCTTCCTTTTGTAGGAGCAACTCCTCAGGGGTCGAGTCGATATCATTGAGAGAAAAGAGTATGTTTCCCAGCTGGAAGTCTCCATGGGCAATACCATTTTGGTGCAGGAATGCAAGAGCTAGCAAGGATTGCTTAAGGATACTCTTTGCCATCTGAAGCGGATAGCGGATCTTCATTTCTCGTCTGCGAGGGTTGAACTGCGGCAACTCCTCGACCATCGTATTGACGCTGGGACCCATAGGCTCAAGTACTAGACACTTGTGGAGGCCATTGGGTCCACGATGTTCGAACTCATCTAGCAGTCGTGTGATATATCGGGTCCCTTCTTCTGGTGCGCGTTCGATGATATGGCGTAAAATTCGTAGCTCGGTTGTCGATTCCGAGATATTCGACACAAGTATCTTCAGGGCGACATATCGACTGTTACTAAAGGAAATGAGTAATGATCATATACAGCTTTGGCAGCAAAAATGCGAAATACTGACTAACTTTATGTCATGGGCGAGCCAAACCGTGGAGTAGGAGCCCTCGCCAAGCTTCCGGATGATCTTATATTGGTGGTTGAAGACGTCGCCGAGAACGACTGGATGATAACCACCTGGCCGATAGTCTTCCACCCATTCACAAGGTAATGTAATAGGTTTAAATCTCCATTCGTCATCTATTAAAGCCCCTGATGGCGGAGTGGGAGGAGGCGAGGTACTCATAACCGCGAGGGAGATGCGTCGTTCAAAAGTTGGTAACCCGCTAAGAGGAGTAAGGATTCAAGATTGTGATAGAAGGTCCAAAGCTTGGGGAGAAACAAAATACATACGTACTGCAGTAGAATAATAATATTAAATAACTTGAAGTAGAATCAACAATCCGTATCTACTTCCGGGGTGGAGACCACCAGCCAATCAGAGTTCCCGGGGTTGCCGAGACGCGCCCTGACCCAAACATTCCAACTTTGCTTCAAAACAAACCCGCTCTCTCCATCTGCAAAGCACCTGCATCTTTACCATTCTACATTTAGAATGCCTCCAACTAAACATTCGGGTCTACAAGACGATTCCTTTTCGCTCACAAATTTGGACGACGAATTGATTGGCACCTCAACCCGACGTGTTGACCAGCTCGATTACGATCTCAACACTTCAACAATGGACAAGGCTTTCCCCGAATTTTCCATGATTCAGACTTCCGAAGAAGAAGAACCCGAAATGGAGGACGAACTTTCACATAGCTATTTCGATATGTCCGTTGAGGTTGGACGCGGGGCTGGAGAGCCAGAACGCGACGACTCGCGAAGCTCGATGATGAGCTTCGACAACAGTGTACGCTCATCCTCACCCGCCATACGCGTGGAATACCCTACCCCACAAAAGCCCGCCCCTGCGACTCGCCCAACGCGTCGTGCTGTCAGCGAAAACCTACGAAAGAATGCTCAGGTTCGACGAGCAACCCAAGCGCAGAAGGAAACCATGAGCCCGCAAGTGTCAAAGACCCGACGCGATCAGCGTCGGACACTCTCAGAAATGCACGCAAAAGTGCGTGATACCTATGAAGGATCATTTTTGGAAGATGAACGCCCTGTTCCTATTACTACGAAAACGCGCTCCACGCGATTTGGGAACGTAAACACGTCGCAGGAGATTGCAGACGCTATCGAGCGAGCATCGCGGGATGCCTACGCGAACGAAGTGCGCAAGTCGGCCTCTAATGCAGGCACTCCTCGCAAAGGCAGTGCCAATGCAGCCAACACCAATACTGTCGGTGACACCATGACTCACCAATCATTCCTTCTTCCCGACCTCCCTAATATCTCTGAACTTGTCTCCGGTGTCTACGAAGATGGCACTCCAGTTTACAATCGACACGGCAAGATGCGCTCTACACGATTTGTTTCCGCGCTTCGTGATAACACAGAGATGTCTCATCCCCATGAGCACATGCCGCTGGATGCGGTCCCCGTCCCCGAAGACGAGAAAGCCTTGTTTGTTCATTTGCGGTTGCTGCAAGATAAGGTGGCGGAGCTAGAGATGTTCAAGGCCGATGCAGTGAAAAAGATGGACAATTATCGTCAAGAGAACGCATCACTGAGGGCCAACAGACCCCGTCAGTCGTCAGCAAAGCATGACCCAGAAGATAATGACAACAAAAAGGTGGCTAAGCGGTTGATGAGCGAGAATCAGAAACTAGATGCAGCCAACCTCGCTTTACAGAACCAGCTTGACATTGCCGATCGGAAGGCCCTGGTTCAAGAGTCAGCTATCAAGCGCTTGAACCATGACAGAGAGTCAGCCATCTCGCAACTCGGGGTCGCTTATCTCGAAGCCCGGGAACTCAAGGCCGAGAACGAGGAACTGAGACAGGAGAATGCGGATTTGAAGTCTCAGCTTAGCCGATATGCAAACCGCGAGACTCGCGAACAAGACACTGCCGAGTCTGAAGCCAGCTCAGCAGTGTCTGATGCTGATGACAGCCAACTTTACACAGAGCGCAGTGGAGACATGAGTCGGAGCACGCGAGACATCACATCAAAGAGTAACCGCTCTACTACGAGGACCAAGCGTCAGGATGACTCCCGCAGCAAGGTGTCGACCCAGGTGGATAGGGAACTCTCTCGTCTTGAGAAGGAACGTGCTGAGGAGGCTCTTTTCTCCATTGAAATGCCATCATCCAAACGCACCACGACCTCAAAGCCATCGAAGTCAGCTGTGCCTCGCTCTTCCGAGTCCAAGAGCGCACGAAAACAACCCAATACTAGCAAGCAGCGCGTAAAGCGGGTTGTGGTTGAGGATACCACCGGGCCAGAGGTGTCTGAGCAGACCAAGGCTTCATCTGAAACAGATCTCACCTTGTTGAGCGTCATCGACGAACATGAAATTTCTCGTTTACGCAAGACCTTGGAAGAAGAAAGAATGATGCGCAAACGACGTGCGAGTGCTCCTAAGGAAACCAACCCCACCGAGACCGTCAACTCGACGAGACAGAGCATTTTGAAGACACCGGCACCTCGAAAATCATCTCTTCGCGAAAAAAGGGCAGAAATCCCTCGCCCAGCATCGGCTCTCGGTGATATCACTGCCGCCTCGAAAGCAACCACCGACGAGGACACCGGCCTGACAGTCCCAATCGCAGAGCGTCCTCGACGCCATTCCGATCATTCCTTGCCCCCAGCATCCCAGCGCAAGAAGCAGCGACCTGTTACTGACATGACCTCCGCTTTCATCCTCCCTGATATCACCCTCCACCACGTGGACCTGGCAGCCTCTGATCCATCCAAGCTGCCGCAAGCCACACAAAAAGCATTGGACAGTATCGCCCAGCACAATGGACAGAACTGCACAGTATGCAAAGGCCACTGTGCCGACAGTACATGCACCCACGAGTCTGTGAATATCCCTAAACCCATCCCTGTATCAGAGCGGATGCCCAAGCCATCCGTCTACAACGAAGAACCGACCATGCGCCCGTCGCAACCTCCCGCCGTTGCACTTGCCACCGTCCTCAAAGCCCTAGAGGACGAACTATCTCACCTGAAGATGCAGCTGGCTACATACCAAAGTGCCTACAACAAGCTCGACGCATCACTTGGCAAGCGCCCGCGCAAGACGCTCCAGGAAAAGATCGACATGATCTTCAAGGATATTGACATGAAGTCCGACCAGATTTACGCTCTCTACGATGTCCTAGAGGGTCAAAAGCAGGACGGTCGGGAGATGACTGAACATGAAATGGAAATGACCCTTGAGTCAATTGGAATTGATGTCGGTGCATCACGCGCCGAAGATGTCACGGGCACGACTGACAAGTCTTCGCGTCATGCCCGGACTGATTTGGATGATGAGGAGAGCTTGCCTTGGGAGGGCATTGAGAGCACTGCTGAGCTGACTGGTCACCTCTCCGTGGGCGGTCATTGAAGTCTCTTTGCATTGCGTTGCGTTTGTTAGCGCTTTTCTGCTTAGCCCTCTGCTACAAGTATTTTTTGGCATGAACTGCTACTTGGCGCTTAATGTTGGAGTTTGTCTCTATCTGTATGTTTATTTTTGACTTGGGTACTCGCTTGCTGGTTAGGAAGTTTTCGATCCTCAGAATGGATGTCATTGCGGCCGTACTGTGGCCTTCAAATTTGTTTCCTATTGCTTCTCAATCAAACGTAGACTCGGCTTGGAACCTGTATAATTCGGAGATCTCCTGGACTTTGGATGTCTACGATTCTCATCTGTCCCAATATCTTATCCAGGACGCGAAAAAATCCCATAAAGCGGGTTTCAATCTTCAAACTGGCAATGCCATATACGATGATTAAATACCTCAAAGGAAACAGAAAACACCGACGCTATGCTTGTACAAGAACCATCCCAGGACCGAATCTATCCGATCGAAACCGGAGTACTACTCTCAGCAGCCAAAGCCGCACCCTCTGTAGCCGTCGGCTTCGTCACTCTAGCAGCATCTCGCTGGGAGACTTCTTCCCCAATGAAGCAGCTCAACCCAGCAAAAGCCTCAAGCAGAGTACGGGAGTAATAATCCCGCAAGTCATAACCACCAGCCAGCATCCGCGCATCATTGCGAATAGGATCAAGATACTGCGACGGGTAATATGACTGGAGGGTGTAATAATCGCGCTTTTCGGGCACATACCCCATAAACGGATCGTACGGTTTCTCCGGCTCGGGCGTCTTGATCTTGCGCAGACCTTTGACAAGTCCCGTATCTGTACCAGCAAAGTCGGCCGTAGACAAATTCGAGCCCCGCTTGACCTCCGAACTCCGCAACGCAGCTTGTTTCTGTCGGATGCGCTCTTCCTCGCTGCGCCGTGCAGACGACTTTTTGAGCAGTACTTTGTGTCCTTCGCGTGCGATGGCTGCGGCATCTGTTGAGGAGCCGGAGGCGAGTTTGGAGAGGAAATCTTCGCGGCCGGCTTGGATTTCGCGGCGCTCGGTCTCGTATTCTTCGCGCGCTGCTTGGCGGCGGAGTCGGGCTTCTTCTTGTTCGAGGTTTATGCGGGCTTGGAAGGAGGATGCTTCTTCGGCTTCGATGGCTTGGTTCGCACGAATTGACTGCATGTTTTCTGTTGCGTATTTGTGCAGCTGGGCTTCTGTCTTGGCGACGTCGATGCGGGCTACTAGATTTCCGATTATGTCTTCCCTTTGTTCGAGGAAGTCGTCGTATGCGCGCTTCGAGTCGAATTCCTCTTCGCGGCGGTTCAGACTGATTGAGGTATCTTGTTGGTTTTTTGGACTGCGCATATATCGAAGTGATGGGAAAGGGACTTACATGTGCATCACGCGCCGCCGAATATCTACTTCTCTCTCAACCCCGATGTCTTCGAAGGTTTGCTTGCGGAACCGGTTCTTGCGCAATGTCTTTCGGCAGCCAGCTACCGGACAGTTTGCAGGACCTGATGAGAAGATGCGGTCTACGCATGATTCGCACATCTTGTGGTAACATTCCGGATTGATGAGGAAGCGCATGTCCGGGTTGAGGTACCGCGACGATTTGCAGACGGGACAGACCTCTATAACCATCTTGAGTTAGCATCATACATGATGGTGGAGCTAATGAGCTTACCATCTTCATCTCGACGAGAAGCCGCATCTGGAGCCATGGCGAAAGTGGAGTGACGTGGAAGAGCAGAGCGGCGAACTTACCCAGGCAGTTAAGGCCGATAAGCAATGCACGTGCACGGACCACATATTCGGCCCTTTCCCGACTATTTTTTTTGCCTCCCAACTCCTTTCTCCTTACTCCCATCTAGTCGACTTAACAACATCGGCGTAAAACTGCCTCTTCAAAACAATGGGCATACCGAAACCAAACCTCGATGCTCTCGAGGAGCAGCGCCTTGCACTCGAAGACAATATCTTACAGTTAAAGAAATCACTTTACCACTGGCGGACTTGGGAAGCTGAATACGACGGAGTCCGCGAGGAGATCAACCACCTTGAAGATGACGCCAGCACAGACGATTTCATTGCCGTCGCTTCAGAAGTCGGCAGCACACTGGTGGACGAAAAGGAAATGCGTTCGATACTTGGGACGCAAGGCATCAGGCGGAACCGCGGGCAGGTGGTCGACCTTCTCGGAAGAAGGATCGACTACGTGAAGCAGAATGTTGCGACTTTTGAAAAGCGGCTAAGGAAGGCCGAAGATGAGCTGCACGCCCTCCTTTTGGATGATGAACCCTCGCGGCCGGATGGTGCGGACTTCCCAATGCAGGAGATCATGGAGGAGCTTGATGAGGATGGAAATGTCATCTCAAGCAAGATCAATGCACCCGGGAATGAGGCTTCGGAATTGTTGGAGGTGCTGAAGAAGGCCGGTGTCAAGGATATTCCAGAGACTGCTAAGCCGGAGCAGTCTAAGCCGGAGTCTAGTGCCGCTCCAGCCGATACTCCAGCCGATACTCCAGTCGACTTTACAAGTGAGGGTGCGGTGAACGGCAATGATTCGGACAGCTCAAAGACAGAAGACCCGCTTGAGGGTTCCTCGATCGGCCGAAACGGAACCGCAGAGCCCAACGGCCCTTCGCTGCGTTTCTCTCAACCTCAGTCTCTGGTGACTGCGGAAGATCGCATGCAGCCACCTGTGACCGACGTGATTGAATCTGCCGAAGAGGCAAAATTGCGTCGTGAAATGCTTGATTACGGGATCAATGAGGTGGGCGCTATCGTGGCAGAGCTGGAGATGGACGAGTCTGGAAGCGAGATATCTTTTGACGAAGAATACGATTATGATGAGGATGAGGAAGACAACGAAGACGCCTACGGCCGCTCTCACACTCGCCTTACGCCGGAGTATCATCGCCAAATGATAGAGTTAGAGAGAAAGCTCAATGCTCGCGGCCTTATGAATATGGGCAAGGATACCGAGTCGTTCCCCGAGGAAGTACAGAAAGAGATCACAGAACCTGAGGTCGAAACTCCCAAAGCTTCCGACAAGGATAAGAAGACCCGGAAAAAGGTCGCCTTCGCTGAGGAACTTGATATCTCGCCGGCTCCTACATCTCTTCCTCCCGCCGAGAAGGTTCCAGCGCCACAAACCGAACGTGGCGCCGAGCCTCAGGTGCTCGCCGATTCCATTGTTGAACGAACTAGCAGTGCCCCGGCACCTCCTTCGTCCACACCTACTGGCCCGAAGAAGGTGTCGCGATTCAGAAGTGCACTGAGCGCTCCATCGGGCAGTGCTGCTAGCCAGTCAATCACTACAGGGGCTACAGTGTCGAACCCTTCTCAAGTCACTGAGTCCCGTCTCCGCAAACAAGCCAATGCAACCAATTCTACAGTACCACCTGTTCTATTCCCTGCGAAACCAACAGAGCCAAAGGCATTCTCTACACCTATCACAGACATCACGGATGTCGTCGAGAAACCCGTCCCGCCTCAGTTCCCACGTGACCGAACTCTTGCCGAAAATGTCTTCGAGCGACAGGTGAAACAGGGGGCTGTCAAGGCCCCCGAACCGGATGACTATGATGAAGAACTTCACCAGAAGCAGATCGCATCCGAGTTCTTCCATATGCAAAATCGCATGAACGGCATGTCTGAATCGCAGGAGGAACCGCAAATACTGGGACCGGCCTCCGAGGACCTTCCCAAAATGAGTAAGTTCAAGGCCTCGCGGCTAGGCCATACATAGCGGGCTTTCAGGAAAATAAGCCATCAGGCTGCCCTGTGAACAAACCGGGTTTCACCTACAACAGCCTTGTTAGGAAAGAACATGTGATATTTTGTTTGTGCCTTCATACTTTCTTTGTTTGTAGATTTCTTTGTTCCATGTGTTCGATAAGAACCCTCTCCTTTTCTTTCATCCCACTCCCTCTCTTCCTCTTCCCTCTCTCTCAACGGGCTTCCAAGTTCTTATGCGGTTCACTTTGGTTTATCCAGGTTTACTCACAAGAATACACGAGGTGCATACCCCTATCTCACTTGTGGGATAGGACAACCATGGTATCACTCAAATACTGAAGTCCAAGATCAGTATGAGATTTTCTCTGGCTGCACTTCGTCGGTTCCTTAACGATACAGGTAAGAAACCGTAAGGAGCTTGTTCTTTCTCTTCTTTTTTGCGAGGTTAAGACAGCACCGACGGGAGTATTGACTGCGGTTTGGAAATCCGAAAATGGAGATGTAGTTATTTTATTCTCTCTCGACATTTCATATAGGTATCATCTAGGTATCTTATGCAGCTTTCTTTCTAGGTACTGTCTCCTCCACTGCGACTTCCCTCTAGGTAGATACTGACATGACGTTATGTCTATCCTCCTACAAGCATTAGTGCAGAAAGTGGACGGGATCAAGTAATGGAAACAATTGCACATTGGCTTTTAATGTAGCTGCATACCCTCCTGCACTAGGTCGGATGTCATTCATTCGTTGAAGGGGTCATAATCATAGTCATGTTAGTGTACACATAGAGCGACGACAGAAGGTGCCAGACACATTAGGTTGCACACGTATTCACAAGTCCCTCGCTGGGCTTCTGTGCCAGATACATAAGCCACCGAGACGGTAACCCAAGCCGACAACCAGTACGTGTAAAACAATGGCAAGGATCTGGACCCAAGTATTGCGACTTCTCATTGTAAATGCGGCTGAGATGAGGAGAGGGTAAAGAACCCATGGGTTAACGGCCAGCGGCGAGCATGGATGAAGAAGGGATGCAATCTTGACGAGAAAGATGGATAGTTGCCATACTGACGAGGACGAAAATGACGTCGAAGATGTCAGAGAGCCTAGTAGGGGGAAGCGACCCGGCGGCGGAGGAAGGAGATGCTGTTGGTGTATTGGCTCGGGTTCAGGTTGGGCGTTAAGTTCTGATGATGGTTCACGTGGGAGTTCACTTGGGGATGATGAATGTGAACGAGAATAACGATGCCGAACAACCATGTCTTGATCCGAGCCAAAAGAAGGGCCATTCTCTTGATTGGGGTCAGATACAGGTGTCGGACTGCCTCGGAAACCGCTCGAGTCAAACATCGAGTCACGACGGAAGGATACTGGGCTTCGACGCAGAGTTTTGGTTGGTGATAGAGCCCTGGGTGATAGAGCTCGCTCTATTGATGGCTGCGGGCTATCTAGTGGATGAATCCGAGCTCCGGGCAGATCAGAGCTTGTCGAGCTGGTCGTCTTTCTGAAGCGGAAATTTTCGTTTGAGCTGGCTCCTACTTGGATGCCATTTAGGACTTCTTCGGCTGATGGTCGTCGGCTGGGATCGACGGAGAGCAAGCGCTCGAGGAATCGATAGAGCTTGTCGGGGAGATCGGAGCGGATAGCTCGTGCGTGGTCAAAGCCAGCCCAGCTGGTGATCTCTGCTCGGAGCTGGTCCAGATCCTCTTTATCTTCATTGATTAAGTCGGCATTTGCATATGGAAGTGCTGCAAAGCATAAGAAATAAAGGATCATGCCGAGGGAAAATATATCGGATTTGAAGGTAAAATTCCCGAGTGGGCCATTGGGGTATTCTTGTCGAAGGACTTCGGGGGCGCAGTAGGAAAGAGTACCTGTTGCGCCGGTGGACTGTCGCATTGCGTTTTGTGACTGCACTTCACCGAAATCACTTACTAGCACTCTAATACCGTCGCCAGTTTCGTGGAGCAGGCAGTTGTTAGGCTTTAGGTCACGATGGATGTAACCATTGGCGTGGAGATAGCGGAGCCCAGAGGTTATGTCACGGAAGAAGGAGTAAATTTCATCTAGCTGGAGTGTGCGAGGCCCTCCTAAGTTTGTACGGGGCTCCGGTTCGCCCTTTGATCTGCGACGGAGGCGGTCCTTCAATTGTTGGGCCGTGGTAGATGTCTGAACGGAGCCACAGATGTAGTCATGCAAGTCACCGGCATTGCAGTATTGTTGCAATATGAAGGCGCATGGTACACTCGGGCCAAAGGTGCTGATCTTCGCATTCTCTAGCCAGACATGACGGTATGAGACAAGGTTCTGGTGAGATAGATGTTGCAGTAGCTGAACTTCGCCCAGAACCTTTTCCAGCCACTCGTGGTCGTCGCCAACAGGAACGCGCTTGCAAGCGTAATGACCAAGGGACACACTGTCTAGGACATGCTTCACCAGTAGCACCACTCCTTTTCCGCCTCTTCCTAGCACTCGTTCTTCCACGAAGAACCTCTTGAAGTAATCTGGACTGAATGCGGCATCCGAAATTCCCTGCGGTGGCGGGGAAGATTGATCTGGTGTGGTATCTGTAGGTCCATCGGGGAGCGCAGGCTGAACGAAGCGACGGCGTGGAGAAGGGGGAACGGATGATGTTACTGAACTAGGGATGCTATTGTTGAGCATGCGAAAGTAATTCGGATTGATAAATTCCCCTTCGGGTTCGGAGTCACCGCAATGCCGTTCTCTGCTATCATCGCGCATTGATCGATGGCAAAATGGGCAGTTGGCTAGCTCCATCTCGTTGATATCTGTATCTGACGTGTTTCGGAGAGCGAGCTGTTGAGAGTCATGGTCAAAGACAACCACTGATTCATTGTGCCGTCTATATAGATTAGCTAATTGCAAACACAGAGCTGAGGAGATACCTTACAAAACAATATCGAGATTACCCCCATTATAGGGGATCATAGACATATCGGCGGGCATGTTGGAGACGTGAGGGGGAGATTGTCATCGGATAGATGACGATGAGAAGTGGAGGGCGGTCAGTCTACGGCACCTGATAGCGACGTCTCGGTATCTACTCTCTCCTCCCGTCCTCTTGAATGTGAATATTCTTCATTCTACTCTGTACTCCGTACATAGCTTGTTTATCCTACCTTGTGGATGATGAATTTGAAATTGATATATATCATGAGACAGCCCGCACTGCTCGAGTCTGGCTGGAAATCAGAGCTTGACTCAGGCGTCAGGTACGTTCCCGACGGGTTGAAACAGACAGACCGGGGTGGTCTACCCGACGCAGTATGTACTTCGGAGTCCGTACCTTAGGTGGGGTCCATTTAGCTGCACAGCCCACACGGCCGTTTGCCTCGTCGCCTCGAAATACGCGAAAGGCTCAATTACGATCGAAGCTGTACCACAATGGATCCGATCTCCATCACCAGCCTCGTTATCGAGGTAAGTCATGTGCTATCGAGTCTGATTCGATATGCCAAAACGGCGCAGACTGCAAAGTCCGAAGTACGAAAACTCAGTGAAGAGCTCTTTACTCTAAAGGGAATACTGGAGCACCTGGCAGCACAGACGGAACATACTCCAAAATGCCAGGAATCAGAACATATCACTTTTGACCGCGTTGTGATGGGGAGAGTTTTGCATACGACCAGTGAGCTCATTCAGTCCTTACTCGCCGATTTGGAAACAGCGGAGACCAAGTTCAAACGCCTCAAACAGACTCTGAAATGGCCCTTCACCCAGACGGAAGTTCTTGAGCACCTGACTCGCCTTGAAAGGGTCAAGTCTTGGTTGATATTGGTTCTCACTGCAGACCAGAATTCCGCGGATCGGGAGATGCAACATGAGCTTCGTGATTTGACGAGCGCCGTGAAGGAAGACTTGCATATTCGAGCTCAAGAGCGAAACCAGTTGGCGGACCACAGGCTTTTTCAATGGATGGCTCCCGTGAATCCTGAAAGCTCGCATCTGCGGGCGTCTAAAAGACTCGAAATTGGGACTGGTGGATGGTTTGTCGACAGCCATTTGAGGCAATTCCTGGACCAGGACGAGAAGACGGTTCTCTTCCTCGTTGGGAAATGTATGTACTCTCTGATACCGTTGAGGCGATTGACTGACATGATTCTGGAGCCGGAACTGGAAAATCGACGCTGTTGTAAGCTTCATCCGGTGAGGTTATTGATCCGAAGCCTGACCATCTTTAGTGCGCAAGCTATCGACAAGCTCATCTCCATGGCTTCCCAAAGTCAATCCATGTGTGTTGCTTATTTCTATTGCACAATTGGAAACCACGCCTCTCAGAATGCAAGAAATGTTCTCGGATCACTCGTGGTGCAGCTGTCGAGTACATTTCCTTCAATGCTTCATGATATCCGATCTATCTATAATGAAGGGCCGATCAATCAGACAAGTGGGTTCCCTATCGAACTGTCTGCTCTCGAAGCTGCCATTTCTCAATGTGCTTGTGAGAAAGCACAAATAATTCTTTGTGTCGATGCAATAAATGAGAGCCATGAGGCGCAGCTTATCGAATCATCTCTTCTAAGACTCGCCAGACTGAGCACGAGCATCCGTGTCCTCATTACCACCACAGATTCTATGAGCTCCAGAATGCATCAAGACGCAACTGTCTTGAGCATTCGCGGGAAGTCGCGAGGAGACATATATAACTACATCCAACACCGCCTCAAGACTGATCTTACCTTGAAAGATCTTGCGCCAGCAGTCAAAGAGGAAATTGAGATGAATATATTGCGCGATGCCGATGGATCGTCAGTGCCGGAACCTTTCTGCTCAAGCTTTCTTTAACTGATTATTCTCATGCAGATTCCGCTGGGTTCAAGTCTCTTTGGATAACCTGAGTACGCAGCGATCAGTGAGGGCCATGCGGCAGGCCTTGAAGAATCTCCCAGGGACCTTACGCGAGACATACGCAACCATGTTAGAAAGGATTGCTCCAGACGACTGGAAGATCGCTCGAGAAGCCCTGTTCTGGATTAGTTTCTCCAAAAAGCCTCTCGATTTGAATTCTCTCAACGAGATTGTGGTTCTGGATGAAACATGCAACACACTCGACGAGGACATAATGCTTATGCCTCCGCACATTCTTCTCCAAATCTGTCAAGGCCTCATCACCGAAGACACGGGCGGCTATCTCACTCTAGCCCATTCATCCGTCAAAGATTTCCTAACCTCCGATTGGATCCGCTCATCTCGAGTAGCATATTTCGCCCTGGACCCTGCAACTGCTGAATTCAAAGCCATGCACAGCTGTCTCTCATACCTCTGCCTCGACAACTTCGCACAGGGATACATAACAGACCCCGGTGATTCATGGGTACTACGAGATAAGCATCTCTTCTTGAACTACGCCGCAAACTTCTGGCCAGCGCACGGTATTGCCTGTAACTTCGGGGATGACCAGCAATACATGGTCCACAAACTCTTCGCCACGAGATTCCTTCCAGGCCGCGGAAACTATGGGACCTGGATTCTGGCACTGTTCAGGGCGACAGCAAGAATAAGCAAGTATGATAAGGTAGCCATCGACTGCACGCACCCTCTCTACTATGCCGCTTCATTCGGCATGGTCCCAGTCGTCAAGTATATTCTCGAGTCCGAGCCTGACATTGATGTGAACGCTCCCGGTGGTCGTACTGCAGCGACGACGCCCGTGTGGATTGCCGCTTTCCGCTTGAACTTTGAGGTGGTCGATATTCTCTTGCAGGCTGGTGCTGACCCGACTATCCGTGATCCGGATACTGGCCTTAATGTACTCGAATTTTTCAGCATGGTGCCCCGGGTGCCCACCATACGCCAGGACCGTAATGAGCTAAAATCTGTTTTGGCGCGTCCGGCGCCTTGGAATAAGAATTTGGCAAAGGAAGAGGATGTGCAATTGTAAGGTGGATTTTACCGCGCCTGTCGCTATTTGCGGCCGTGTTTCTCTCCCCGGGTTCTGACCATGGTTCAACATCGGGAAGAACCAGTGAAACTCATTCGAGCCTGCCTCAGTGACCTCAGACCACCGCCTGTTATTCTGCCGAATTTATGAAATTCTGCTACGCTAACCCCGATTGGGAAGCTTCATCAGCCGGAGGTCTGAGTCGCGAATGTCTCGTAAATGGTGTCAGTCGAGTCACCCACCTTAACGGCTACATATGTCAATTTGATATCAATGGGTTCAGCTCGGGAAGATGCGGAAGATTTTGGAGCTCGATTTTTTATTTTTGCGTTGGTGTGCGAGATATCGTGGAATCTCCCAAAACTGACGGGTGAGGAGGGGACTCCGAGGCGATTCCAGCGAATATTATTAAAAGGACAGATTTATCACGCACCTCGCGAGGTGTATATAATTTTTTTGATATCAATAGATTCAGCTCGAGAGTCAAAAGACTGCACAACTTGTTGGAGCTCGATTTCTAATTTTTGCGTCGGTGTAGAAGATATCGCGACAAAATACATACAAAATTTCGACTGACAGCACTTTCGGCACATTCGTGGCTCAGGCGTACCCCCAAAAAGCTGAGTAAGAATGTCCAAAGGCGGAAGGCGGTGGAATTCAGATGCCACCGCCTTTTTGGGGGGTGCGTGCGGCTGAGGTACTGAGGCAAGAAGGGTGCGCCCAAGAAGCTACATACTGACTACGCAACTACTCATACAGCTATTTTGAATGAAAGAACATTGAGAAGAAAATAAATATTTTGAAAACTTCATTCGTTTTGATTCCTCTTGAATCGGGTATCTGAGTTACGACTGGTGACTAAACACCAAAGCCCTTAGTTTTGTACAAGATGTACTGGAATGCCCCACGATTGACTTTACCATGCCGGCATGGCAGCATGCAGGTGCTTTTCAAGCCTGTGCCAGGCGTCGCAAGGATGCCTTCAAGACTCCTGCGCCGTATAAGCACATGCCGGATGCTATGCGGAGAACCAAGTCCGCGGGAGATGGGACGAAAGAGCCAGCCCAAAGCTCTGGTATTTCAAGAGCGCGCATGGCCGATCTCAGGGCAGCAGATCGCCTGTCTTTCGTAGGGCGGGATGGCTGGGGTTGACACTCGCGTGAGTGCCGTGGGAGACATCGGCGGGTCAATCACTCCGCGTCACTCTCCTCGTCACTAACCTCCAGGTTGGCGATGGAATCATCATCACTGACCTCAGGGTCGATGGAATCCTCCACGTCCGAGGCTTCAGCTTCCTCGGCCTTCTTGACAGCGGGCTCATTGTTTTCATCCAACTTGCGCTTGCGGGGCATCTCGCCGAGGCGGCCTTCACGGCCCTCCTTCAAAGCACCCTCGACGGAGTCTTCGCTCTTTTCGGCCTTGCCGTCTTTGTCCTGGGCCTTGGGAGGAGGTGTGTACCAAGGGATCTTTCCACGAAGGAAATCATTGATCACCATCTTGGCGACACCATCCAAATCAGCCTCGCCTCCCTTGAGGAGACGACCGCCCTGACGGGCAAGAAGCGCAAGCCAGTCCAGGTAGTTCTCCTGGTGCTTGATACCGTAGGTGCGCTCGAGGTGACGGGGCAAGACACGGCGGAGAACAGCCGGAATGTACTGCTCCGGGTTGTGAACGTTCTCAACACGGCAGACACCACGAAGAAGGATGTCCTCCTCGGTGTCATTCTGGTTGGGCGGGACAACACCGGGGCAATCAATGAGGTAGATTCTCTTCATCAAAGTGATGTACTGCCACACCTTGGTCTCACCGGGGATGGGAGCGACCGTGCACACCTTCTTGTTACGGAGAGTGTTGATGATGGAAGACTTGCCCGAGTTGGGGTAGCCGATCAAACCAACTGAGACCTGCTTGCGGTCGGAGTGAAGTGAGGAGAACTGACGGAGCAGCGAGATCAAGGAGCCCTTGCCGAACGAGTTGTTGATGTTGGCATGGAAGGCAAGAGTAGGATAGTCCTTAGAAAGATGACGAACCCAAGCGGCCTAGTCAAAGATGCAAAGTTAGCAATCAGTCACTAGCAATGAATGAACATTGTAAAACGGTGATGTGTGGGATGTTACTAAGAAGTCTGCCACTAGCCACCAAAAAAGGCAGAGGCAGAGTTCTACTCAAAAACAAAACACATCTGGCCCTTGCGACCCGCCTTCAAGACGAAAGCGAGTCAACCTAGCTTCATAACGAAATTCGGTGCGGGCCAGTGTTAATATACCAAAGCTGTAACAGACCGGTTTCCATTGACAAAACGCATGACCGAAGCCGTGCATGGGGCGACATGAGTCGCAGGAAGAAGCCTTGACTTAGCGATGGAACCGGGGGAACAAAAAAACACAAGAACGCATGAAGTACGAGGGCAGTGCGACAAATAGGAATAAGGAGAGGGTAATGGCGGAACTTACAGCAACGCTGGTGGGAACGAGATCACACTTGTTCAGAACGAAGATCAAGTGCTTGTGTGGTGCCTCCTCGCGAATGTATTTCTCAACACTCCTGCAACGAGTACCTTCGGGATCACGAGAATCCAGAACATGGATGATGACATCGGAAGAGTCAATGACCTTGTAAAGCTCGTTCCAGATACGCTTACTCTGTCCCTTTGAGAAGACAGATTCACGAGATGTAGTCAGGAGACCCAAATCTTCAACTGCGGCAGTGTCATCACCATGGACGATGGCACTTCCGTCAGCGTGAGTTCCTGCGTTATTCTTCTCAATGTAGGAGTCCTGCAGCTTGGCCGTCTCGCCAGCGAGGTCTTCCAAACTAGACACGCCAAGCTTGACACGCTTTCGCTGAGCCTTAGGGCCGAAGGTATCATTGAAAGGGGATGTCTCGATGGCCATCTTGGCTTGATGTTGCTTCAGGCCATTGACCTTATCATTGTCCCGAATCAAGCTCATGGGGAGCTTGTTAGTCTTGAGAAGGACTTGGTACGGGTCGGCAGCACGCTCCGCAACGGCATCCCGGAAAGAAGTCAAAGCCTCTTGTGAGATAACTCGGGAGTTGGCGAACCATTTACGGTGAGGTTCAATACGGGCGACAGGCTTGTCTCTGGATTGATAACTCGCAGCGACTGTGATTTCACCCTGAGCATTGCGGCGTGCCTTGCCATCCTTGAACATGTTCAAGGTCTTGATCTTCTTGGCATCACTATGAGGCGAGTCAGTATTGACCGGTCAAGGTTGTTTGGGATGTCTGATTGAGGCTACACATACCGGTAGAAATTTTCACCTTTGGTTTTGACATTGGCCATGCCATCGTTACCCTTGCCCTGCCGCTCTTTACGAGCGGCCTCCTTCTTTCCTGTACCCATGATAGAGTACGTGTGTTTTGAAGTGTAAAAGGAGAAATGTGTGCCTGGATAAAATTATCAAAGGCAGAGACCAAACACAGAGAGTGGCAGAGTGCAAAGAGAAGAGGAAGAAAAAGAAAAGGCGGCGAAGGATTATTTTTTTTGGCGCCAAGACAAGGGGGTGCACGGACCACGGGAAAATCGCATCGCTTCTGTTTCTTCCGAGTTGGTCGACCGCGTATCCTCCTTATTAGACCATTGTCAACCTCGGGCTACTTCTCAACTGAATTGAGGGTCGTGACATTGACTTTTCGGTTCATTGCTTCCCTTGTTCCAGCTCCCAGCATATTCGGGCACTCCCTGAGACTCGGAATTGCACGCCGCATGTCTGCCCTCCGCAACAGCCGGACTGCCACTGTGCAGGTCCGTGGATTTGCTACCTCCTCCAACTTGCGAGTTGGGCCCGAGTCCCCTCATTTTATCGACGTCCCGAAAATTATTCAACCCACCAACCCCAGCAAACCTCGTGTCAGAGGTACTTTACCTGTGCCTCGCGAGCTTTTCCCGGCCCGTCGAACGGACAAGCCCACAAAGAAATATCTCAAGGCCGCTACACCGGTCCCCATGTCGAATCGCACAGTGAGCCTCGACAGCAGCGACGCTGAGAAGCAGGAATGGAGGCACAAGATGGCGGACTTGCGGAGACAGAACCTCCGGCAGGGTCTTCTAGACCTGTACGCTCGCAAGACGTCCTCAGAGTACAGGATGATGACTCGCAGTCTCGAGAAGCAGGATCGGCGGGACCGCATTCTTCAACAGCCCGAGCGTGAAGACGAGCTCCTTACTCGTTCATCGACCATCCAGGCCATGCAGCCCCACAAACAGCCCGTCCTGCCGGATCCCAACCGTGAGGAACGCCTTGCGCTCTCTCGGGCGCGCCTGGAAGCCAGGCAGGCACAGAAGGAGGCTGAGCGCCGAGACTACCTTCAGGCTTTGTATATGAATGCTCGCAACTTCATCACGACCGAGGAACAACTTGCGGCTGAGATCGACCGGGTCTTCCCTGAGGGAGAGAATGAGGCGTGGCGTAACGACCACCAGCCCGGTGAGAACATCTGGAACCTGGGTAACCCACCGACCATCAATAGCCTTCTCCAGAAGACCCATAACAGCGAAACTGCGCGCTGGGATCTCAGCCAGGAGCGTGTTAAGAAGCTTGCTGAGGCAATCACTGGAGGCAAGATTTGAGTTCGATTTCTTTCTGGCATCATGTACATTATTCTCTAAATAGCTTATTTCAACTTAAACCAGTTATCCTCTTGAGATTGTGGCTCCGAATAGGTCCCATGTGCAATTCAAGCCGCGGTGACAGCGTAACCTATCCCGTGATCTGCCTGGACGGTTTCAATGTGTGAAGACAAGCAGCAATTTCCCGAGGTCACTTGGATGCCTAAAATCGAATGTCCACTCCCCCACACATGTCTGAAGCTCCGGTAACTGTCGGTGAACCCATCCAAAACAATGAAACCCACTACATGGGACATCAAAATGGCGCCTACGAGCGGAATGTCTTCCAACTATGTGGCAAGCGTGGGGTCCATTACGACGGTGTGTTTCGAAGCGCCTCTCTCGACTTCATAAGCCACCCAGTGTGGTCATCAAAGACTGCTTGGGATGCATACCTATAAAAGAGCCCAGACCTATGAATGGAAGATGATAGGTACCCATCCGAAGCTTAGGTTGTATGTGGAAGTAGCGTTCCTTTGCTTACATATTCCAATTCGATGGGATAGGTAGTTCATGGACTTGATCCAATATCACAGTGGAAACCCTGGGTCATTTTGCTCGACAGCCCCTTTCTTTCGGCAAATTAGCCGTGTTATGAGGGTGACGAATACCTGCCAATCTTCCAAGGAACGCCTTTAGGCGCCTCGGGCGTCTTGGATCATTCTGTCATTAAGGTGCCTACCCCAAGCTTCAGTGGCGTCTTGGGCCTCAACTGCCAAGGGATACTCATGGCAGATTCCCTCTGTTTTACCGAAGTCCGCTTTCTACCAACCAACTGAAGAAGAGATTGTTCGCGCGGTCTTCTAAGACCTCGGTATTTGCCTTGTTACTTGGCAATCGAGATCCCCGGCGAAATATCCAAGCCTGGCTTAGAGCAAGTTAGAGGGCCCCTGTACAATTCCACCGGAAGCTAACAAGCCAATCAGCATCTGCAACCGGAGAACCTCCTTCGAACCTGGAGTATTTCCATCCCGAAGCATCATCAAGCCGCATCACTTTGCGGGGAAATTGTGGGCTCCGGACTTTAGTGTCAAAGCCACGATTACCCCGCAAATTGTAAGCAGGATAAGCAGTTGGAGGTATATATTCAAGATGGAGGGCATAAGCAATTGTCGGATCAAATCCTTGATTGCCCGAGAACACAACACAAGCCAATGGCCATGAAAGACTCACATCTTGATGAGAAGGTCGAGGACATCGAGCCCTCCGAGAAGGGAGCCTTTCACCATGAAGAAATAATCAACTCGTTCAGTCCGGAAGAGAAAAAGAAGCTCATTCGGCGAATCGACATTCGCTTGGTCATTACACTAGGGTGTCTATATTGTGTCAGTCTGTTAGATCGAACGAATCTGGGAGCTGCCTCCGTCGCAGGGTAAGTGCAAGAGCCGAGAACTTTCTCCCCAGCAATGCGTTAGGAACCCAGCTAACAAGTCTCCAGAATGCAGATAGAACTAGACATGAACCAGGCCAACAATGGCTACAGCATCACCTCCCTAGTATTTTTCATCACCTACACAATCTTCCAAATTCCTGCCACGGTCATCATCCGCAAAGTCGGGCCCCGAATCTTCCTCTCTAGCATTGTCATTCTCTGGGGAGCTGTCATGCTTGTAAGTTTCATGGCGAGCGAAGCATTACTTGGGTCGTCACTGACAATATTCACCTTCAGGCTTTCGGCTTTGTCCCAAACTGGGAGACAATGGCTGGGCTGCGTATCATCCTCGGCGCCCTAGAAGCTGGACTGTACCCTGGCAGCGTCTATCTCCTGAGTACATGGTACCCACGCTACGAGTTGCAGAAGCGTAATGCTGCGTTTTACCTGATTGGAAGCGTTGCCTCAGGCTTTGGTGGTATACTGGCCTACGGGCTGATGCAGATGGACGGACTGGCCGGGAGAGCGGGCTGGCGATGGATCTTCATCGTGAGTCGCGTGGGATCAATTTTGTCTCGAGATAGGGCTAACCAAACAACCAACGCAGATCGAAGGCCTCCTAACCTGTGTCCTGGGCATTGGCTCCTATGTCTTCCTAGTCGACTTCCCAGAGAAAGCCCCCCGATCCTGGAAATTCCTCAACGAAAGCGAAGCCTCTTTCGTCATTGCGCAAATTGAACAGGACAGAGCAGATGCTGCTGTCGAGCCTTTTTCTTTGAGAAGGTATCTCGGCAACTGCAAAGACAGCAAGGTCTGGGCTTACGCCTCCTTGTACATGTTGACCACCACGAACAGTTACTCGATCGCATACTTCCTGCCCATCATCCTGGAGAAGAGCATGCACTTCTCCATCGCAAAGGCGCAGTGTCTCGTTGCCCCGCCCTATGTCTTTGCAGGCATAGTTATGTACACACAAGCAGTTATCGGTGATAAATACCATCTGCGCGGCCCCATTGTTGCTGGAAATGCGCTCATGGGAATTATCGGACTTGGGCTATTAGGGTATCTCGATAATCCAGGTCCTCGTTACTTTGGGGTCTTCTTGGCTACTGCTGCCGGTGAGTCTAACTGTTCGCGTCTCTTCCGTTGTAACTCTACTGACGTGTTGACAGCAAACGCAAATTGCCCGGCCCTGGTATCTTGGCAAAGGTAAGCATTTCGATCAAGGATAGCTCGTATCCTCTTTAATTCTGACATATTCTTGCTCTAGTAACAACATCCGTGGCCAATGGAAACGAGCCTTTACATCGGCGACGCTTATCGGTGGAGGCAGCATCGGTGGCATCATAGGCACAACGGTGTTCCGCGCCCAAGACGCTCCAGACTATCAGCCAGGTCTGCTTTGCACTATGTTAGCCAATGCGTTGGTCGTGGTGATCGTGTGTTTGATGACGTTGAAATTCTATCGCGCAAATAAACGGGTCGATGCTGGTGGAAAGTCGATTGAGGGACAGGTCGGTTTCAAGTATACATATTGAGCTTGGTGGTAGTTATAGACATGAGTTTAGTTTGGTTCCGTTCGATCTGGCCTTGACTAGGTCTAGGTAGTAAATCGTTGGAGTTCCATGGCATAGCTACTAAGACGTCTATCACTTAAGAAACATATCAAAGAATCAAAATCACTACAGAAGAAAACCCGTACAATGGAAATGCTACGAGCACATAACATGAACATCGCCACGCAACCACGGTGCACCCCAGACCAACGGCCAGAACAAATCAGCAAAGCTCCACCGTACTTGCCTCTACCCACGAGGGCCAAAATGGAACAGACAGAGAAGGGTCTCTAACAAAAGCTAGCAGAGGAAGGATAATCAACCATACCAACAAGGTAGAACTATCCAATAGAAACCATCCGATCTTTACGGTATCTCGTCTGACATTTGAAATCCCCGCGCTCGCCGTGTACTTGATTGACTCCCTCTGGAAGTTGTCATACCTTGAGCCGTCATTCAGGGACTAGTTCCTGAAAGGATGCACGCAGAGTACGGCTACATGGGACACACTCACTCTGGCTTGCGAGGAGTGCGGACGAGGGCATGGTGGCCGGGCATCCGGCAAGAGTCAAGACACGGAGGTAGTTCGGACTTGCCTGAACTGCCAGGTGTCAATATCTGGGAAATGACAACTTCGAGAAGAAGTCCACAAAGTACATGGCGAGCGCTGGGGTTCGACCGTTCAAACGATGAAGCTTGGATCTGATAGGCTCGCTTTCAACATGTCAACGACGCCAAATGGCAACAGCCTACAGGTGGTGTGCGTTAGGGGAGATCTTCGAGTACCCGACTTTCAAGATGCGAGGACTAGCACTCTTGCAGCTAGGACGTTCCGAACTCTCATTTCAATTATTGCGACGTTTGATCTTGACACCTTCCAGATGGATGCTGTCAATGCCTTCTTGAACAGCTGTCTCGAGAACGAAGTCTACTGCCAATATCCCCCTGGGATTGAATAAGCGGAAAGCAGTTACGTCTGAAAAGAGCACTCTACGGTCTACGCATCACTGGGAAGAAATGGGAAACCGATGCCCGATCTATGTTGATATCATTGGGGTTTAAGCCGCTGTCCTGAGATCCCTGCTTCTACTCCGATGAGAAGATGATCATCATGCTGTTCGACGATGATTTCCTGGCTGCATTCCATCAATCGGAATCTGATCAAGCTTTTCAGATAAGGGATTCCTTGGAACAAAAATTCGAGATGAAGCACAGCGGCGACCTCACCCAATGATATCAGCATTGATCGGACGTCGGTTTCCCGTTTGTTCCCAGCGATGCGTAAACCGTATGATGCTCTTTTCAAACGTAACTGCTTTCCACTTGATTCAATCCCAGGTGGATATAGACAGTAAACCTCTCAGGAGAAGTGTGTCTGTGTCTCTGAGACTGTCTGTCCTATCTGCGCGATGAAGCCTTTTATATCACAAATGTTGAGTCACCCGTACACCGCTCATTTCACCACGATGGCGCAGTTCTCCCAAGTACGTACTACGGACTCCGGAGTATGTAGATCCATCATCCAATCATCTAACGGAGCGGACCTGCCGCGAGTCCGACCAATCTCAAGGGCGGTCAGTCCTCTTCACGTGAGGAGTCGGCCCCACTCCTCAGCACGTGATCCGATAAGCCGATAAGCAATTTTCCCTCCCTCCGGCAACCCAAAAAAAGGAAACAGTCCAGAACCCACTTCGTGCTGCTGGCGGTGCTTTTAACCTCGTTGTATCTTCCCCTCACCAACCACCTGTCGCACATTCTCTATCCCACAAAATGGTGCAAGGATCATTGAAAAAAGCCGGCCCCAGCGGCCCAGGCAGGAAGTAAGTCCCAGACCAAAAACCTACCCAACTCAGCCCACGCCAAACGAAATCCCAACCATCCTTCCATTCCACTCTCTACACTCTACATAGGATTGAAAAAACTAACATTTCTATCTCTCCAGACCTTCCAAAACAGTCCGACCGGGCGTCCGATCCGTCGCACCCAAGAAAGCAGGACTGATCAAGCAGAAGAAGTTGACCAAGGTATGTTACGTTTACCTGCTGGCATCTCCATCTCCTTGATTACAAAATCCGGATCTGTGCCGGCCTGTCTGTCTGCCTGCAAGGGAAATTGGCAGTATAGTATAGAAGGAAGAGAGAATGTTTTCTAACGGCTGCTAGAAACTCACATCTGGACTTGTTTCCATGACGGAACGCAGTCTTGGAGCTAAGGCGGGTCATCTTGAGCTTTTGGCTGGTGGCAAGAAGGATCGGTTGGCGAAGGAGAGGAATGCGGCGAGGAAGGAGGGGACTTTGAAGGCTGCGGCTAAGAAGTAGGGGATTTTGGTCTTGGCCTTTTTCTTCTCTGTGGTACGGAGTACTGCTGTTATGCTTGATGTTCGTCTTGTCTAGACTCTAGAGGTTGTTACATATTTGAGTGCGTGAAATCGATACCCTGTTTCTATTTTCTTTTCTTCTAGTTGCCCAGGGTGTGTTGCTTAGGAATAGATTTACTGGACAGTAGGTATAAGATGAGGTAGAGTGAAGTGGTATGTTGTTCGGTAGTCCATAGTACCTATGGCTATATCCATCCAGAGAAGTGCATGTACAAAAAGACCAGCCGAGTAGAACATGTGCGAAATCGTCAAATCATTAGCAAGCCTGTACAAAAGGCATGATGTGTCCAAGAGGAACACGAGATATTTTCGGTGAGATGAGAGAAAAGAAAAGAAACAAAAAAAAAGAAAATAAGGGTATCTATAAAACCAACTCCAATGCCATGTCCATCCAAACCAACTCGACCTCTGCTCAGATCTTTGAGACCCGGCTTGGAACACCAGCCTGCTCAATCAAATCCCGCCCGCGATCCATCCAGGCATGGAATCCCTCGTCAGACGAGTCCGCAGGGAAATCGTCCCAGATGGCATTCTCTGAGTCCGGATACGTCGACCAGATCCCCTTGGGCACATCCTCAGCTGACCACGAAGGCAGCTTCGCCAACACACAGGTGTAGTAGACGTACAGGATGCGACAGAGCAGCTCGACGCGGTCAACGTAGTGCTGCTTTGCGGGGTCGGGGGCTTGGCCGCCGTCGCCGAGACGCTTCCACCAGCTCACGCGCCAGCGGAGCGTTAGCAGGATGTGTCCAAGTTCGCTGAGGAAGCGAACGTGGGTCTCGTGGGAGATCTGCTTCCACTTGATGTTGTAGAAGTCGCGCTCGAGTTTGCGGAAGCCTTCGACTTCGAGCATGCGGCAGAAGATTCGGGAGAGTTGGGCGGCGAGGAGGATCTCGCGTTGGTCTTCGGGGTTGTTTATGTCCATTGTTCGTTCTTCCTCGTTCGGATCAAGGGAAACGAAGCTATATTTGGCACGGCTAGGCATGTTGTTCCATTGGGAGAGGAGGGTCTGGGGTAGTCAGTTATTGCATCTGCTTGAGGTGAGATATGTGGAACTTACGTAGGCTTGGTTCATTGGATCGCAGTCGGCAACGCAGGACAGCCAGTTCTTGGACTTGTCCTTCGAATCGACGATTCGTCGGTCGATAAATTCGATGAAGGTGGACTTCGAGTTGCCGTTGTACTCGCTCAGGGTCTTCAGAAATTTGTACGTCTCTCCCAGGTCAAGAACGTAAAGAGAGCCCCACGCCTGGCTGGCGCGGATGTTGAAACGGCCCTGGCGCTCCGCGAGCAAAGACAGAAGTTGACTGAGATCGAACTCAGATGGAATCTCCAGACGCACTCGATGTTTACCGTCCATAGTAAGGTGATTGACGGCTCGTTGGGCTAGTCACAATTAGCGAATGCGAACAACATGCGGGAGGCTCAAGGCTAAACCTACAAATATAATTGCAGGTTCCGAACTCGACGATACTGGAGAAGCATGCACGAGCACATGGTTGCTCGTGAAGCGTCGGACGACAAGCATCGCAGGGGGAGCTTCCATCACACTGCACAACACGTCAATTCAATGCACACTCAAGAAGCAGATCAAGAGACTCACCTTGCGCTTGTTCAATCGACACTGTACACAAGTATCCTTGTTCTTCCGACGAAGACCAGCATTAGCCCGTCCAACCAAACTCAATGGGCCCTTGCGACGAGCGCCGCGGGGCGGCGAGACAAAATCCGCAGACGCAATTGAACCACCTTGGCCATCCTCCTGAACAATCTGCAGTGGCCTAGCGATACCCTGATCCATTGAAGAAGTGGGGTTTCTTGACTTGCGCTTTTTGACCGTAGCAGAGGATTGCATGGCAAGTGCTGCGGGTCGACCAGCGCGTGGGCCAGTAGTTGACGAAGCCCTCGACCTTGATGGAACGGTGGAAACCATAGTCTCCGACGGATTCTCGCTCACCATAAAGGCAGTAGTCTTGAATGCAGGCTGCGAGGCTTCCGGTGAGGTACTTTCATGCGGCGACGTCTTCCACGGAGCATCGTCATCATCCACCTGACGGTCCGCAAAGGTAAAGGCATCGTCACTGGTAGCGGAGTAAGAGCACTCGTATATTCCAGACAAATCGCCCGACACCGAAGAGTTCTCAGACTTAAACTTGAACTCTTGTGGTATGTGTGAACTTCTCTGGTCAGTAGCTTGTGAGGCCGGCGTGATCCGTGGGGTGGGCAATTGAGATTCCAGACTGTTCAGCCAGCGCGATTCCAGCGATCTGATCGAATCCCGGAACTCCTGCAGGGGTTGGTCCTTCGGGCTCTGTTGTGCGCTCACCGTGAGCGGCATGGTGTCTTGCGGCGGGGACATGTTGTTCAAGGGGAGTCCCTGCGGAATCTCTGCCCATTGCTCGGGAACCATGGGGAAGGATTGCGGGATCTGCTGGAATGACATGATGCCCTCTGTTGGGGCATCGGAGAAACCACCGGGAGGCATCTCTCCAACATCATCGACGATAATGGCGCCAGTGGAGTGATTCTGTCCTTTCCCGTACGGGTAGATCAGCGACGCATCCATCGGCATGCCGACGGAATTGTATATTTGGAAGTGCGGCCAAGCCTCATCGGAATGGAAATTCTCGTCAGTGGAGGATGGGATGGTCCTAGGACTGACGGTGCCGCTGCCAGTCCCTTCGATGATGCCATCGGCGTAGTTCAAGTGTTCGGGGGCTACATCGTGCTTCCTGCAACGAAGATAACAACTGTCAGCTTTAGTCCCTTCGCACCTCGCAGTGTCATGCCAGGGAGGAGGTTCCGGACCTTTTCTCTAGGCGATGGAATTCGCCGGTCATAGGGCCGTGGAAGGCGCCCAGGTCCGCGATATCAGCATCGCATTGGCTCGATTCCTGGCTGGTATCCCACTCGGGTGGTTGGTCGTATCGTAGATGTTCCCACGAGGCGACCGAAAACGCGCCTTCAGTTTGCCAATTGTCCAAGATTTTGGGGTCGATCCCCGCAGCGGTCCCAGTACTTCCACAGTCCATACAGGATGAGAGGTGGCGACGCCAACCTAGTTGAGCAAAGATCTCAAAGAGACGAGCTTCTTGAGACCTCCCCGGGTGATGTGGGTCGGGTCGAAACGAAGGAGTACAGTGTAGGGGCGATAAATGATCGAGCTATCGAAATAAAATGGAGATGATGGTTAATAACTCGAGAAGATGAGTGTTGAGGGGCCGAAGGGAGTTGAGGGCTGACGGGATTCCCCACCTCAAGATTTTCTGCGATCGTCTCTAGCGTGATGTTCGCACAGACCACTTCAGGACTGTCCTGTTGAGTCTTCCCGATAGATGCAGTTCAGGATGCGATTTCCGAAACGTTGAGACCGAAGAACTATCATTGGACATATATACAGAACAACATCCATCTATCATCAGAAAATCAAGTTTCGATATTATGTATGCACGTGGTACATCTGAGTAATTCAATTGCCGTATGAAGCTTACGAGAGACAATGGAGTAATTTTAAAAGGTAAATTTTAATAAAAGTAATCAAAGCGGTTAATAAGGGGTAACGCGCTATCAATGCACCTAAGCCTTGGGAAAGGGCCCAGGAACCTTGGCTAAGTCCACAGTATCAGCCAAATTGTGGAAAACCCGGCAAAAGCAGAATTTTCAATTACCCGTTCCAGACCCAGATCAGGTACGTAGTGAAGTTTCAAAGTGCGGACTTCGAAGTTTCCAAGCTGCACGTGATCAGATTCCGGAGAAATTAAACTTCTGGCTAGAACAGAACAGGGATGTATATAGATTTAGAAGTAAAAGGGCATAGAAGTATACGGAGATGTTGTAGGAATATGTGATCTTGAGAGTGGGTGATGTCGCTGCATAAGCTGCTACGAATCCTACTTGCTATCGAGTCTCGAGTCTCGACTACTGCACTCCACATAATCGGATGAAACTACCTACTGACATGTCATAGCTACCCGGTTAGACACATGAACGACAACCTTTAATCAAGATTCTAGAACTATAATCATTATACTTCCCTTGAAGGTTAAAGTATCCTTAAAACGCTAAACAACAACAAAACACACCGAACCTCAAGCTCACATGTCAAAGCCGAAAGATGACCGACCGGTTCACCGCACGCTGAAAACGGGCCTACCAGAGCCTCCGTCCCCGCAGCTTTGACGGCTTTGTCCCCCAAATGCCCAAGTATGTGATTCGGTGTGGCCAATTCCTCAGACTTCCCCAGGTATATTTCGCCTGCACCCCGAATATTCCCGCGGGGTGCAGATTATTTATTTCCTCGTGCTGCCTTTCTTTTTCCTTCTTATTCTTTTGAAGACTCGAAAAAGAACCAGAAAAGAACCTCCCCGTCGAAAAGCGCCAGTGCGGAACCTCTCCGCGGAGTGAAGATCAGGGTTTAAATCCAGATCGAATATCGACATCATATCGCCCTAAGCGCGGCTTAACTGTTTCGTCATGCACATCCTGGTAAGTGAGAGCATCGGAGAGGTTTCTCTTTTTTTTATCATTCGTCTATATACCAGAACGACGGGAGGTATAGCAATCCAATCCTCGCAAGGATATACTTCATAGACTTCCATGTCATTGCGGCGCTTCGCGCCGGTCTTATAGTTCACGTTTTCCAGGATCGACATGACTTTGACACTCATTCTTATGCGCCCAAACCAACATCTTATACGTAGATAGCAGAAGAACAGAACAAAAGAAGAAACCACTTGAAATCTTGAACCCAGCTAACCAAAAAACAAACAGGTAGTCAACGACGACGGGCCCCCAAGCACCCGCCTTTCACCCTACCTCAGACCCCTAGTCGACACCCTCCAAGCAAAAGGCCACCAAGTCTCCGTAGCCATCCCCGCCTCCTCGCGCTCCTGGATCGGCAAAGCGCATATAATCGAAGCCTCCCTGACAGCCGTCTACGTGCACGGGGACTCCTTCAACGCAGACGGGACCTATAACGAGTCCGAGTCCGAGTCCAACGACGAGTCCAACCAGGAAACCGACTGGGTCATCATCCACAACGGCACGCCAGCCAGCTGCGCCCAACTCGGTCTGTACAACTTGTTCACGGACCGCCCGCCCATCGACCTCGTCATCTCGGGCCCGAACCACGGCCGCAACGCCTCGACCATCTACAACCTCTCTTCGGGGACGGTTGGCGGCGCACTGGAGGCGGTTTTCTGCGGGAAGAAGGCCATTGCGATCTCGTTTGGGAGTAAAGATGAGCAGCCGAAGGATGTTATTGAGGCGGCGGCGAGATTGGCGGTGAGAGTTGTTGAGTATCTTTATTCGCATTGGGATGAGCGGGTTGAGCTTTATAATATTAATGTTCCTATGCGGGCGGATGTGGAGGAGAGGCCTGTGTTGTATACGCGCACTTTGCCGTATTATTGGAATAGAGGGTGTTTGTATGCTGAGCAGGGGGTGGGGAAGAAGGTTGTCAATGGTGTGAACGGGGTTCATGTCAATGGGGAGACTAATGGCGAGACCAATGGCGTGGTTGCCAATGGACATAGACAGCGCCAGTTCAAGTGGTCTGCTGACTTGACGGATATGAAGAAGACGTTGCAGGAGAGTGAGGTTGGGACGGATGCTCATACCGTGCTCAATGGGTCAACCAGGTAAGAGGCTGTCCTTCTTTGCATTGTGCTGCTCATGCTAATGCTGCGTTCAGTGTGACTGCCCTCCGAGCCAACTTCTGGCATGTCCCCGGTCTTGATGGGCCGCTGCAGCTTGATTCTTGAACGTCTGGGACAGACTTTGAGTGCTTTGAGTGATCCTACGATACCCGCAATGGCTTTCGAATGCATAATTGGTGATTAGAAAAAGATCCGCTTTGTACATATACAGCAATTGCATGCATAAGTTTTCTTTGAGTGGTGGATCGATCGGCTCCAACCATAGTCAGTAACTGTTATTATTGCTGTCAGACGGGGTCGGTGTAGACAGTGGAACAAGATGGAAAGAGAAATAGAAATAGCGAGTGCAGTTCGGGAGCATGCAATCAAAACTGGTGTATCACATTAACGACAAAAGATGCTAGAATAACCATGTCGGGGCCTGGATGGGCTTAGATAGCACGCGCAAGTTCTCCTGCGCCGCTTTCAACAGTCGATGCCTGCTCAGCGCGCATCTTTCCCTTGCCAACACCTCCCTCGCCGACACCCATTCGGCGAGCTACGTATCGCTGTGCGATAACACCAGCAGCCAGCGACAGAGTCTCTTCGATCCATTCTGATACCCACTCGCGAGGATCGACACCTCCGCTCTCGATGATCTCAGCGATGGCTTGGGGGACCACGGTACGGGTACCCTCTTCGTCGGAAATCTCAGAAGCATCGAGCCACTCAATCCATGCCTGTGGGATACTCTGGGAGATGGTGTGGAAGGCAAGCCCATGGATAGGATCGTGGAGATACAGAGCGAAAGAGATCTCCTCCTCTTCAGCCTCGGGCTCCACAACGCCTTCAGTAGCTTTCTCGCCTGTCGCACCAGCCTGGAAGAGATCCTTGGAAACATACTGGCTAATAGCCTGGATAGCCAAGAAGATATCACTGCTGCGAACTGGGTTAGAGTCGCTAAGTACTTCCGAGGCATGTTTCGCCGCCTCCTCGACTCCGCCCCGAGATGAGAAATACTCGGTGGCATAAGACTCAGCGCTAGCGCGAGCTAGCTTTGAACCTTCCACGGTGCCTCGTACGGCCGAAATACAGCGCGGCTGCCCAGGAGTGACGGTCCGCCACCAGGGCCCATCATTCCAGCCGGAGCTGGTCATATATCCGGTTACGTCGAGTCCACGCTTGGGGGCTGACTCCTGACCCCGCTGGATCACCATCAGGTCGCCGCCCTCGACTTGCGACATCACTCGCGAGAACACCGAATAGACTAGCGGGTCGATGCCAGGGTAACCGGACAAGTCGTGTGTCACGTGGATTTGGAGACGCTCGTGCGAAGAGATAGGGGGTGCGAGGGTGTGGATGAGGCTGGTAAATGTCGGGATTGCTCTATCGCGGAGCTCGCCACCTGTGCGTGTTGGTTAGCTGTCTGCATGTAAAATAGCGAACCTTCACGGATACTTCATACCGAGATCGCGCAGAGCTCCAACATTTCCCTTGACCTGCTGTGCCCACTTCTGTGCCTCCTCATTCTTCTGAATCTCCTTAACCGCCGCCTCAGCTTGCTTCATAGCCGCGGTGGCGGTTGCAAAGAGTCCTCCTCCCCATCCACCCCACCAGCCGCCACCCTCTTCAGATGATTGCTGACCGTGGGCATCCTGGGACTCGGCCTTAGATTGTTCGGGCTTAGTCTCTGCGCGTGAGGATCGGCCAGTCTCCTCAGACTTGCGGAGAGGCGACCTTTCCTCGGTCGGCCGGGCGATGGTGGCGCTCGGTCGAGGAGATCGTGCAGATGGCCTGGACTTATCGGAAGATAGGCGTGGAGTGCCTGGTCCACTGGCGGGACGTTGTGAGGCTAGGTGGTCCAGCTCAGCCAGGATGTCCTCCTCCGTACCCTTGGCATTGTCGGACACAGCAGTGGGCTTGGCTGGCTTTTCGCCGGTTTTGTCCAGGCCGAGATCGTCAAACTGAGCTAAAAGCTCGTCGCTAGTAGGTTTGGGGCCCTTCGGAGGCATGTTTGTTTGGGACATCAGTGTTAAGGAGAGGTGACGACACTTCGGGAGCTTCTGGATTGTGGAGATCATGTGCCAAGACCCACCCTGCAGATGTTTATTGACTCCCGAGTCCCGACAGGTTGAGTTTGAACTTGGACTGACTTGAGGATAGAAAACTTTTTACATGTTGCTTCCAGTCGCCATGGAGTAGTAGACATCAAATGATAACTACATCCAGTGCCAGTCCAGCCCTTGAACTCGATCGATCACCCCGCACTTCAGGTACCTATGCCACCACCCAGGCCCTAAGTAGCTATATGTTGGTAGCACATACTGCATGCTCATCATTCCGCATTTCCATTTCACGATCTAAGGTCGTTAGCAAGGTCCGCGGATGAGTTCCGATCCCGACTCCCGCGGCTGTTCCGGTTTGGTTACCCGCTCCATATGGCGGGTCCACCCCGCGGGGTTGCCGAGAGAAGGACCATAAATAATACGGAGTAGTTGCGACGTTCACGATCCTCATTGAAAGAAGAAAAGCAGATTCTGAATCTCACCAGCAGAAATCTCTTGACGCTCCAGGTATTTGAACTCTCGTATCCAGCAGCCGTATACTCGACAGCAAAATTCATTGACTCACAATCCGACTGACATCAACTTCAGACCCCAAGTTCCACCCTGAGATAGCAATCATCGAGATCAACCGACCGAACACGTCCCACCTACCAGCCTTACATATAATCCACCATGCGTCTCCCATACGTAGCAGACCCCCCAGCGACCAGCACACCAGACGAAGCCCGAATCCTCGCCAGTGTCCAAGCACGCCGAGCCCCGAACCCACTTCTCCCCCTCGACCTTACCCTCCTCCACTCATATCCCGTAACGGAAGGGTGGAATTCATTCATCGGCGCAATTCGCACGAGAACGACTCTCTCGACCGTTGTCCGTGAATTAGCCATCTGCCGCGTTGCAGTAGTCAACGGCGCTCTGTTTGAGTGGGAACAGCATGCACCTCTGTTGCAAGCGGGAGGATTGAGCGAGGAGGCATTGAAGCGTGTTGGGGATGCTCAGGCGGACTTCTCGGATGCGTCTTCCGTCTTGAGTGCTGAGCAGAGGGCTGTGCTGAAGTATACCGATGCGATGACCAAGACTGTGACGGTGCCTGATGAGGTCTTTGCGGAGTTGAAGAGTTTCTTTAATGAGCGGGAGGTCGTGGAAATTACCGCCACTGTTGCTGCTTATAACTGTGTTAGCCGGTTCTTGGTGGCTTTGGATGTCGGGGAGAAGAATCACTGAGTTGGGTCTGCAGGCAGCAGGTACCCTGTATATAGTTGCTACTCGCCCTTCAGTGATTTGAGTGCGGGATTGTCACCGGAGGCTTGGGTCTTCATCTTGGGAATGGACGTCTGATTTTATCACTTGACTTCAGTGAAAGCGCATAGCTACCGTACTAAACTTGGTCAACTCAGTCATCCACAGTCAATCCATCTGAGCCCTCATCCAGCCGGTGGTCTTTGAAATTGATCGAGTAATTCTCTGTGTCCATAGGTAGCGCTTACCTACATGTTGCCAAGGTAACCTCGCTGAGGTCGGGTCCCTACAACATCCCCGGAGGATATAGGCGCTTGCCAAGCGCCTGCATCATGCATGACACAGTGGGCGTCCATTGGACGCACATCATTGGACACCGGCCAATTAACATTAGTCCGCATGGAGATCTTGTTATATTTAAGCGCTGCTGTTGCGCGCCACTGCTTTGGATTTGTGTACATATCGCCCAACTTTGTTCATAGCACCAGTCACCAAAAATGTTGATCAGACCACCACCTTTGCATCCGTTCAAGGCCGAATGTGACATTGTGCTTACTTTGCCTTGATAGTCTCGAGCTATAGAGTAGATCGGTAGCTGTACTGTGTAAGATACCATGCTTCATGACTGGCCTTGATCGATGCCTTTTGGAGGTGACAGCGGTTATTGCAACGGCCTACATATCGGAATATGCATAGTCCTGAATACGTGAGATTCATTATGGAGCTCATTAGAAGCTCCACCATGCAGAATTGACTATTGGAGTATTCACTCATGCTCTTTTTAACAATCATTCATGAATACATAGATCATCTCTATGACTCCACACGTCTATACCTCGGCAGTTCACGGGGCTAAGGAACCTTGTTGGAACCAAGGAAAGATGAAAAGTGGGGGCCAGAGCCTCAGGCTCTCAGGCTGCAATCAAGTCTTCAGGTGCTACGGTAAAGTAAAGAAACAAAAGGCGGGTCACCCATTGAATTGCGCGCTCAAAAGCTAAAGATTTACGCGACAAAAGCTTTCAAGCTAGATCTAATACATCATCTAGGAAGGCCTACCAGGGTTAAGTAGCAGACGAGGTGCCCGGCTCTACCTCATTCTTCTGTTACTTGGCCATCAGGTAGGTACTTCTAAGTTCTCTCAGTGGGATAGTAAACTGTAAGCGCATAGAGCAAATTCCACCTTTGTTTTAGCCATCTTTCCTTGGGACTTTACATCTCTCATCGCTTACATGGATCCTCATGTATAGAACATACCAGACGACCGATTTCTCGATCATTGTCATTTACTTACTTTTGCATCAGTTCATTATGGAAGACATTCAACATTGTGCTGCCTATGTCTAACAACATGGGAGATCATTCTTTGACTTGCAAAGTTGCAACTTGGGAGTACCTGCATATCATGTGACGTATGTCAGAAATTGCCTGAATAAGAATCAAGTCTTCAGGCAAATCGAACTGAACAACGATACCGACAATAAAGAACAATCCAAATAGAAGAAATAAGCATGATTGAAATTGAATACAATACACACAGTCTATAGAAGAATAGAACAATCAACAGAATCGATCAGATCAATCGCATTCCCCCTTTCCTCGACCTCGTTCAATGTGGCTAGTAGATAGGTCGACTCTGATTGGTAGGGATGTGGACGGGGTTCCCACTGGCTATGAAAGTACAAAACCATCTCTCTCTCTCAACCTCAATCTCTTCGCAACTTCATCATCATTATCCTTCTCCTCTACCCATTTTCTTTCTTCTTCTGTATTCATCTTTCACTGTAATCTCATCTTCTTACCTCCATTTGCTTTTCCGTCTTCTTCCTCGGGCACTGTCGCGTCGACGAAGATCTTTTTCTTTTTCTCTTCATACTACCCGGCGACGCAAGATCTGCGCGCTAAACAACTACGAGTTTCCGCTGCATTTTTTTTCTCTTGTCACTTTCTACATTGCTCCTTGTACTTCATTCTCCTCTTATCCCCCAGTTCGTGCTGTGGCCAAAAGTGGCCTGTCACGCCTCCTCTACCTCTCCAGCAGGAGAACAAATAAGTACACATCCCTGGCAGCCACTCACGCACACCCTGCACGCTTCTTCGCAGACCTCATCACTAACAGCCAGCAGTCATTGGCTGTATCTTCTGTGTACTGTCTCCAAAGATCGTACTCGAATCCTAGCCATCCCATGGTAAGCTTCGCGTTTTTTTCCGCGTTTTTTTCTTTCTTACTTCTGTCCTGTACTTCTGTATCGTCATCGCCACATTTTTGCCCGACCGTGTCATTCATCTCATGCCTTCTGCTGTCTGCCTTATTCTGTGTCCCTCTAATTTACTATGTACTGCGAGTCCTTGTGGCCGCGTTGGTCCATGTGTTCTCGGCCCTGTCCTTGGGAACCACGGATTGCCTTGCGGTTTACTGGCGTCTTGGCACCCGCAAGCGAGCCGCGCTGACCATCTATACAGATCCTTTCTCGACATTTTTCGGCTTCTATTTGAAATTGTCTTCTCTTGCTTGCGTTTTATCTGAACTACTCATACCCCATATTGTTCTTGTTATTTTCTTTTATTCACTCGCGCCGAAATGGCTCCTATACCCAGAGCCGATCCGGATGGTGACCATCCTTCTTCGGACGTTGGTGACAGTCAGGACTCTCCGCTGCGCCGTCAATTTTCAGAACCTCTTGGTCCACCTTCTGCTTCTACCCAAATGTCTCAATCTCCTGATCCTATGCCTCGCCGAATCAAGTGCGACTGGTGTGGAAAGCTTTTACAGCTCCCCGCCAATGAAAACGTCTCCGAGGAAGATGTTCTGGCTAAACACTCAAAGGAAGCCCACCCAAAGCCCATTCGCTTTGCTGGCTATGATGTTGCCGATGACGGCGACGGCACCGAAGACGGTGCTGAAGATGGCGCTGAAGATGGTGCTGAAGACAGTGCTGAAGTCGGCGCCGAAGATGTCGTTGACGATACTTATGATGAGAATGGTGACCTCCAAGATGAAGATGCCGCCGAAGCAGTTGAGCCCGCAGTCGAAGCTACTACTGGCGAGGCTCAGGCTGAGGAAATCGGAGACATCCCAGCGGAGATGACTCCAGATGATCCCAGTGGCACCAAGGCAACTGAGACACCGACCGATGATTCCAACGCTCCCGTAAAGGAATTCGAACTATTGGACTGGCTAGGTAACCCTCGCACTGAGTATGGAGAGGACTATGGCCGCCGCTTCGCCGAGTGGAGTGAAGCAGACACCAAGGAGCGCCTTGCCCGCTTCTGGAACGTCCATGACACTGAAAAGTTCTTCCCCGATTACGAACAGGAGGCAACCAAGTGTGAGATCACTTGGGATAACGCCTTCCACCATCCATCAAACCCCAGAAAGCGCGACGCTTCTGAACAACTCTCTCATCCACGACCGTACAAAATGGCCAAAGTCGACAAAGGTGAATTCCTGCCAATGCAGACCGACGAATTGGAGAAACTCGTCACCATGCTCCGAAATGCAGAAGATCACACCCCTGAAGAGCTATACGCGCTCACAGAGAGCGCAGCCTTTGCCATGAAGGCTATTCAAGAGGAATACCTGGCCCTTGACAGGCTCTATCTTTTGGCCCGCCGACACAAGAGGAATCCAGCCTCATTTGAATTAAAGAAAAATCAGATACAGGGCCTCCGGAAGAAGGCTGGTCAGCCTCCGCTGGCCAAGGTTCCGCAATTTGACCTTGATTACGAGGACCGGAAAGAATCGATGCTCTATGGGTACAAACACACCTATTTCAAGCAAAATCAACCCACTGCGGCTATCCGCACAATGCAGGATCCTTTCGTGCAAGGCGGCTTTGTGCCAACTCCTGCACATGGCAAGAAGCTGGCTGCCAAGAGTCTAGAGACCGGCAATCGAAACCTTGATCGCTGGACGTCCTTGAAGAAACACGGGATTGAGTATCACCCTCAGATGTACGAACCTCGACCCGAGCCACCCCTTCAGAAGAATACTCGGAAGCGCAAGGCCACAGAGGTCGATACTTTGACGAAGACCACAGAGACTGCCGAAAGCCAGGACGACGACGAGACAGAAGAAGACACTCGCCATGCCGCCAAGCGGCGCACTCGAGGCCGCGGCGGCAAGACCGTCGCCGCTGAGTCTGTTCCTCCCCCAGACTTGAACTCTCGCCGTGGTGGTGGCGCTGGAACTGGGCGTGGCCGTGGCCGCGGACGCGGTCGTGGGCTTGGTCGCCCTGGTTCCTCTCGGGCTACCTTTGAAGTCACGCCAACCCCAACTCAAACCTCATCCCGGGGCCGGGGTCGACGCGGTGCAGCCACCGTGGCCCCCTCATCAGCTCCCTCGGCGGAAACCTCGTCCTTCCCGGCTGTTGCAGAGAAGACGGCAAGCCCGGCTGCCGACACCCCAGTGCCGGCTAAGAAGGAGACTCTCTCTGCTGAAGATGCCGAGGCCGCCAGGGCGGCAAAAATCGCCAATTCGAAGAACCCGAAGAGGACCAAGGCGATGCTCGATCACTGGGCGCGGTTTAACCGGGAAGGTCGAACGCGCATGCCAAAGCGATCCAAGGCCCAGATCGAGCATGATCGTCTCCGGGGCGGCATGGATGGCGCCAGCGACGAAGGCTCCAATGCCGGCCGCCGCAAGCGTTCCTCCTCACTGGCCCCACTTGCAGGCAACCTTGCCCCCAAGGCGGCACCCGGTCTGCCCCCCATGGCAAGCGTGCAAGCCCAGCAGCAGCCGCCGCCTATGCCCCCCACCCTCCCTCCGATGGGAGTTGTGCCTCACTACGGACCCGGCCCTGTGAACCCTTACGCTGCTGCGCCGCCGGTTGCGCCTATGGCGCAACTGGGGCAACCTATGCCTCCCCAATATGCTCCATTCCCGTACGTCCCGTATGGGATGGCTCCTCATCTCCCAGGTCATAACCCACCAGGTCCCCGCCATTGAGGGCAGTTTTAAGGCGCAGAGGTGGTCTTCAGTTGTCCCTCGTCCTCACTTGAGCTCTCATCATTGGTTCAGGTTTTATCTCATTCATAACAAGTGAGCGAGAAGGGACTCGGGGATTGCCTCAACAAACCGATCATTCACTTTATCCTCGCTCGCCCTAGGGTGTGTTATTAAAAGTCGCAAGGGAGCATTCGGTGGCTACAGGGGTAATCCTCGCCCTGGGTTGTCTTGACTGCATGGTGCCCGGCCCTCTTCGTGACTGGGCTGGGTCCGCGGTCGATATAAAGGGGCGCAAGCGACTCCCTGTGGTAGTGTTTTGATGTTTTTCTGGAGTGCGCTGGGGACAGTGAATGATCAGATACATTCTCATTGAAAAGCTGGTAGTGCCAGGGCACCAGCACATGTATGATAGGCTTAATGCAAATGTCAATGAACAAACAATTTCATCTTCTCAAGTTGTAATAGGTAGGTGAACATGAACAGAACGAGATGTTTTGAGGCAATTCCGCGGCTCTAGGTTCTCAGGGTCTCTTTCAGCAGTACATGAGGCAGCATTCGAAGCAGGTGGCACACCAGCCCTAGAAGACTTCCATAGACGAGGCTCTGAACAACGGTTACAACAAGCTAAATAGCCAGCTTCCTGGAGAAAATTCCACCCTGAACCATTCCATCAGAAAGTTCAAAGATATAGCGGCATAGCCAAAGGGTACGCCCATTCCAACAATGAATGATGTTGTAACTACCCGGAACGTTAGTGGTAGGTTATGAGCCTCAATGGCCGGCCTTGGCGATGAAACTGATACGGCTCGCCTTGTGTTCACTGACCAACACTGATTTCATCGGACGGGCTAAGACTTAAGTAACCACTAACTACTAACTCGCAATGGAGCCAGTCAACGATTTGAAAAATTGAAAACCATCAAGATGGAGCTCGGCGTGTGAAGATTGAAATTCAACGTGGATTCTCATACACGTGATCTCACGTGTAGCGCTGCGGCGCCGTTCCTGGAGGCGACGCTTCTGACGACTTCTCTGGACCAACTACCCCCCGCCGCTCCGGTTCGTTCCCAATCACTCTTTTTTCAAATTGCTCTCTGTTTTGAATCTATCTCTATTTCGATAATTATCACAATGGGCAAGAGAAGACGTGGTCCCTCTCTCGAGGAGCTCCTGGAGCGTCCCTGGTGCTATTACTGCGAGCGCGACTTTGATGATTTGAAGATTCTCATCTCTCACCAGAAGGCCAAACATTACAAATGTGACAACTGTGGTCGCAGACTGAATACCGCCGGAGGTGAGTCGCACCTTCTCCAGCCACAATAGAAACCACACTGACGACTTCGCCACTAGGTCTTTCCGTGCACTTGAGCCAAGTCCATAAGGAGCAGCTGACACAGGTCGCCAATGCGCTGCCAAATCGTATGGGCCCTGACGTTGAGATCTTTGGCATGGAGGGCATTCCCCAAGACGTCCTTCTTGCTCACCAGCAGCGTGTCGCTTCACAGTTCCAGCAAGCCGAGCTTGATCGCCAGCATGCGACAGGTAATCCTCCTGCCGGCGCCCCGTCCTCCGGTGCCCCCGCGGCGAGGAGACCCAAACTCGATATGGACGAAATGAAGAAAAAATTGGCCGAGCATAAGGCAAAGCGTGCAGAGGCGCGTGCCGGAGGTAACAGCGGTGACGTGACCCCCAATGCTGCCGTTCAGTCTACGACACCCAGTGGATACGTAAGTTGGACCCTGTTCTGTTCATCGTCCCGAAGTGTCCAAAAGCTAATGTTTATTTCTAGGCGCAATCGTCTCAGGTCACTCCTGCGCCTGCTCAGCAATATTCTTATCCTCCGCCTTACGGTGGGCCTCCCCCTGCCGCTGCGGCATCTCCTTATCCGCAGACTGGTAGTCCTATCTATCCAACTTACTCACCAGCTGCCGGTGCTTCGCCTTACACTCCGACGATGTATCCCCAGCCGTTCCCCGCCGCGGTTCCGCCGTCCTTCCCTGCCGGATATCCGGCGCCGCCCCCGGCCACGTACGCAGCTCCCCCTTCCACTCACCAGCAAGCGCCATCTTCGGAAATCAGACCCGCCGGCCTACCGGCTGCCTCGAGCCTTCCCCAGCGTCCTTCTTTTGCTGCGCCTCCAGTCAACGCTCTCCAGATGCAGCAGATGCATCTGGGACACTTGCCCCAGGCGCCCGTGCCCTCAGGTCCGTCTAATGGACATAGTGCCCGATCAACTGAACAAGTCTCCACACCTGTGACCAGTCAGACTCCAGAAGCAGCCAAGGGTACCGAGGCGAAGACAGCGAATGGTACCAAGCCCAAGAAGGAAACCCGACTTGTTTACAACGACGAAACACTCAGCCCGGAGGAGAAGAAGGCTCAGCTTCCGCAGTACGCATTCGTCCCTGACAAGCGCACTTCAACTGCCCTTGGCGAGCTTCCGGCCAACGCAGTCGTGGGCACCATCCGGGAGTCCGACACGGTGCAAGATGCGAATCAATAAGCTCGACGTTCGCTTTTTTTGTCATTTTTGCCCCGCTGCATTTAGCAAGAGACGGAGTTACGGATCTCAGCTAAGTTCGATACCTGAAACATTTTAGTTCCATATGAGCATTACCTGGCAGGGTTTGTGTGGTCAATGGCCTTGGATTCCGAATACATTCCGAATGCTAGCCCTGGCGAGTCACTCTTCGGTTCCGAGTTCTCTCCCGACGATCAAGGAAAACGTCGGTGTGTATGTATGGGGCTCGATATCACGAAATCAAAGCTATGAAACATGGAAGATATCTCGAACTAAACACGACCGAACTGAGAGGCTCTTGTGAGTCTCTCTGTTTGGAAGAGGGGCTTGCAAGCCTGCGTATAGTACGAGTACGTGCCCTTGCCCTTTGATGTTTTTATTCTGACGCCGCTGGAGGTTTAACCTTAGCCTGGAAGATCTGGTCTGCTGTGAATGTGAATGCTCGACACCAGACAATCATGTCATCTACGCTCAATGTAAGTCTAGCAATATCAGAAGTAGGAGATTATTCCGGGCATTGCCTGTCCATAAGCCTATCTTCATATCAATATAGCCTGGGTCACGGGTGTCTTCATGCTGTTCTTTATCGTAGGCACCGTAGTATGTAGTTACCCAATACTGACCCGAGTAAACCTGATCCTACGTAGACCTACTCAAAAGAGCAAGTAAAGTACCATCAACTGGACCTCAATTCAGCACCAAAGTATCACTTCACTACACTTCACTAGAGCACCTCTACCACCTCTACTACCACAACCACCACCAGCACACCGCAGAGTCCCTAGACCGGTCCACCGCATTCCATTCCATTCCATTACAAACTCTTCCCCCTAAACGCAACCCCAAAAACCCAAACCCCATAAGCAGCAAGCAAAGACAACCCAACAGGCACAGGCTTTCCCCCCGTCTTAATAACGCGCGGAATCGAGCTCCCGCCCAACACAGCCGAAGCCAACAGCCCAAGTTCCACGCCGTAGGGCTGGCCGGCGCGCAAGCGGAGGAACGAGAGGAGGTAGATGAAGCCGACGGAGAGGCCCGCTGCGATGGAGGGGATGGACCCTGTGCGTGTGTAGCCGATTATTCCGCCTAGGCTTGTTAGGAGGGAGAGGGAGAGGGCGGATGTTGTTGGGGGTGTTCCTTGGGGGATCTGGATGGAATTGGAGAGAGTTTTGTTAGTTTGGGTTGGTTCAAGGTTGGGTTGGGGGTATTGGTGATTGGTGGCTTGGATGGAAGTTGTTTGTAAATGGGAATTGGGGGTGGGTTGGGTGTACTGTACCATTTTTGGATGATCTTTGTGATGGATGATTCTTGTTGGTTTGGGTGTTTGGGACGCGAGAGTGATGGGGATTGGAGTTGGAGTTGGAGTTGGTGTTGGTGTTGGTTGGAAATTGGAATGGAAGTTGGAGTTGGAGGTGGAGCTTGGTTATGTATGTGCAGGTAGGTGGGGATGGGTGATGGGTGGGTCGGATCGGGTCGGGTCGGTCGTCTGGCCCAGTCCTGCCATCCCTGGGGTCTGGGGTAGTTAACAACCTACTACTCCGTACTCATTACTCCGGAGTACTGTGTAACTACATAAGAGTCAGGTCTCGTTTATGTACCGTGAAGTGTATATATATGATGTCTACTGCGTACATGGAAAAGGATAAACATGGCATTGAGCTCATGGCGTCTGTTCAGTGTTCATATTCTTCTCTCTGTGCATCTCCAACGTTACTACTAGTCAAGTGCAAGGGCAATCAAGCCTATATCCAACCTTACCCTCGATAATGATATCATCTTGACTAGCCATTTACAGCAGCAGCTTGGTAGCAGCAGCAATCCGTTCCTGAATAATGAGGCTCCATTTCTAAAGACACGAATGTTAGCTGTTGCATTGCAGCAGGGATAAGTCAGGAGTCAGGACTATAACATACCTCTGCATTCTGAAGATCCTTAGCCTCAAGACTCTCGACGAGACCAGGGAAGGTAGCTCCCGCATACCCAGTCCAAATACCAGGAGCAAAGACAACATGTTTGAACCAGTTACGGCCATCCAGACCAGGCTGGTAAAGGAACTCCCGGTCAATGCGTTTGTATTTGGTATTGGTGGCTCGAACCTGGAACCACAAGTGTACCTTCTTCCACCAGTGCCACCAAGGAACGTGCTCGCCGAGCTTGGAGGTTAGTTGCTCGGCCCAGGCATCGAATGCCCTTGCGGCTTCCTGGAATTCGAAAATCGCCCTCTCAAGAGGCGCGAAGTCAAATTTCGTCTTCTGTGGGAGGTGATCCGCCGCAGGCTTAATGTGGTCTAGGTAGGATCCTAAGCCGATGGCGTAATCGGTGGCGTTCATAGCGAGAAGAGGAGTCTCCACCAGTTGCGCCGCGGCTAGAGCCCAGAGTTTCGCACAAGCTTCGTGGTAGTGGAAACCCTTGTCGCCGTACTTCTCCATCCATGCGAAGCTGTCGTAGTTGGAGTGGTAGTGGTATACGGGATCATCGCTACTGCGACCAAATCCGAAGTCGAGACTGGCGACACCGGCGAAATCTTGGAAGGCAGTGAAATCACTGCCGCTGCCCATTGTCGCGATCTTGCCGTTCCAGACATCGCGGACTGTCTGGCCTCGCACTGTCTGATTGGGAGATTGGACTAGGCCGGTGACGTCGTAGATGAGCTTATTGAACATCGGACTGGCCCGGGGATCGAAGTGGGTGCCCGTGGCGGCCACATCGACATTCAGATAGGCAACGTTAGCCTTGGTGAGCCATGGGAGGTACTCCTCCACCCATTCGGTCGATCCGAGGAGACCGTACTCTTCGCCATCCCAGGAAGCAAAGACAACCGTGCGCAATGGCTTCCATCCTGCCTTGAGAGCCTCGCCGAAGCTGCGGACAACTTCATTCAAGGCGGCGGATCCACTGTTGGGGTCTCCAGCGCCTCCCGCGATCCAGGCGTCGCGGTGGTTACCGAGGATGACAACCTCATCGGGGATGTGGCCCTTGATGGTGCCAATCACGTTCCATAATGGGGTTGTCACATACTCCTGGTGATTGTGGAGGTTGATCTCCACACCCTCTGGAGACGGTCCAATATTGTACTCCACACCCTTGTAGCCGAGGCCGCCACCTTGCCAGTTCTCGCCAAAGTCTGAAGCCTTCGGCCCGTGGCCGTTGAGCGCCTTCAAGAATGGCAAGACCTCCTTGTACGAGATTGGAAGTGATGGAATCGAAGGAATCGACCCGCTCGGATCTTGACGTTCACATCCAGGCTTAGATGCGTAACCCGGGGTTGTAGGGTCACCGGGAAGGATACCTAATTCGAATTAGCATCGTGCCGCACCGTTGACTTGGGATAAATTCATACTGAGGAATTGGGTGCTACCTCTCTCGATAGCACTGGGATTCCGCGCCGGTCCATTGGGATAGGCTTCATAGCCATTCTCCTCGGTGATCTCTCCGTCTTCCTGCGGGTCACTATAGATAAGAACACCGACCATTCCAAGCTCCTGCGCACGCTTCACTTTCAAGCCACGGAATACACCACCGTACTTGACAATCGCGATCTTACCCTCCAAAGTGACATTGGCATTGACAAGATCTTCATAGTCCTTGTATGTGCCAAAGTTGGCATACACGAACTGTGCAGTCACATTTCCAGTAGCCGAATAGCCATGGAAGACTGGAACGCGGTCAGGCAGACTGGAGGTAGGATCCTCTTCGAGCACATCCTCCTCGAGGGTAGCCTCAAACGTCACCTCGGTTTTATCCTCCGACGTCTTCAGTAGCGCCAGACGATGATCAAGCGGGTAGTTGATATAAATGTCATACGCTGCGAGACCAGTATCCTCGACACCGAATTCCTTCCACTTGTTCAGAGTCCAAAGTGCCTGGGACAGATTCTTGCCGGCCAAGTGGGGTCCTGCCGTATAGTACTGGCTCCACTCGCGGGCCTTATCTGCGGAGGGCACATTGAGGAGGATCTGTTGGAGCTGGTCGTAGGGCAGACCGTGGCTCTCTGGCCATGCTTCATGGGGAATTGGATTGGCTCCCGGAAGATACGACCAGATTGAGCCGTGTTCATGGGGAAAAATGGAGGTCGGAAGTAGGAAGAGAATGGTCGCCACTGACAGTAGAGCTGTGAGGGAGATAGTACAAGCTCGACGAAGAGTTTGGTGCCGGTATCTGTACCGCCGGGGAACAGCGACGCCCCCAAGCAGAGGTGTTGACTCTGAGTATGGCATCGCTTTCTCCCTCATCTTGGGTAATGGGTTATTGATGGAGAAAGTCAAGAATCAAGTTCTCGGATTTCTCTCCGCATTGTATCATCGCCACCTTATCGGATGACAAAGCTTCCCCTCACGCCATCACGGAATAGCCCGCTGTGGAGTTGCCTTTTTGGGCTTAGCGGTTGATTCTTAACTTATCTGTGCAGTACGGAGTACGGACTCCGGAATACTCTACGCAGTGTTTTCCCTCTGCCGGGTGGGGATTTCCTATCTGGCTGCCGCCGCTTGAAACTTCTACGAGGGTGCTCAGAGTCCGGCACAGTGAGTAAATCTCAGACCGGGCTCAGACCTCAAGCCTCAGTGAGCTGCTCAAGATGGTCACGTGACAGTTTGTGAGGCCCGAGCGCTCTCTGAGCAGCCAATGACGCTCACTGAGTGTGTTTGCTTTAGTACTCAGAGATTTGTCAAAGGCATCTATTGTGCACTCAGTGCACACACAGTAGGTAGTCAGTTTGAACAAACTGATCTCTGGTACCGTGGTACACGGGCGGATACTAATCCCTATCAGGCTATCAACTCTTGTGAGTATTGACTTTTGTTGGATGCCTTGATGCCCCAGGCATCACATGTGCATAGATAGAACCCCATAGTTTCTCTCTCTCTCTCCTCTCTTTCTCCTCTTCGTCCATCACTTGTCCCACTGAATACATACATTGTTCTCTCGATTGATCACACATTGTATCTGTATTCGATGAACTTTCCCGTCGCCGTTGACACCTTCCACTTCAACATCAACCTACGTCTCCCATCACCTAACTATGACTCCTGCCGACGATGACTGCGATCTTGAGATCACCTTCCATCATATATAGTATATATATATTCCAGGGAGGAGGTACTTCAGTGGTGTACCCAAGTCACTAGGTTCCATTGCTTCCTTCCATGAAATAGGTACTCCCTATCTCAGCAACGTCCATGAAGCCCATGGAACTACCTACATAGGTACACTCCGAGTACATAAATACTCTATAACCCACGAAATGTCAAACTCAGACCCAATGCCCCCTCAAACCTCACGCGTGGCTCCTTCTGCCTACAGAGCTTTGATGTACTATACTCTATCATGCCCAAGTACGCCTTTACCACGATCGAGAGAACCATCGAGAAGCGGACAGTCGGTTGATACTCCATCTGCAACTGCTCAATCCGGACGCTTCTCGAAAACATACCAGCGACTACGATAGGCTAATGCTTTGGCTTCTCGACTCACTGAGGGTATAGGCAGAGGCTACGACTTTGAGAAGATAACTCAACAAAGCTCGGAAGCAACCGGGTCAGCTGAGAGCCCACACAACCCCTTGGTTGGTGAAGCGCTTCCTGACCTCTGAGTAAAAGTTGAAGGGCCCCAAGTGGGTGCTTTCCTCGGCTGCCTCGGAGGGGGCTGACCCCTCGTCTCTCTTGGTAAGGATTCCCCATATATCTCAAAGGCATCACCCCCTGACTGCAGACCATCTCCATGATAGAAGTTGGTGCTGATGGCTGCAGACAATACGGAGAGTGAGGGGACCTCCAGTTATCTTCCTTGTTCAGAAGGGACGGAGCTCCAGTCACTCGCAACCTCGAAGACAGACATCTCATACAATTTCCGGGCGCTATACCACGCGCCGTGATTCGCATTTACCTGCCTCCTCAGCCCCTGGCTCCCATCGAGATGGCAGTCTCAGCGCCGTCCTGTCGCCCCCTGACTGGCGCGACCCGCCCACACCTCACCCTGCCACCGCGAACTTCGGTGACCTTCTTTCGAGAACCCAAGATCTCTGGGAGGCCTTGGAGATAAATTATGTCACTGGCAGTTTGACAAGGCCTATAAGCCAGGAATTGTCTTCTTCCCTGCTGACTTGGAGTTCTTCATTGAATGGGAGAAGGCTGATAAGTCCGATGTTTGTAACTAGCCCGCTATCATGCGAGAAAATTCCCTTGAAAAGGTTCGTTCTTCTATTGTTGTGATGACTGTGTTTACCCCTAGTCTTTGAGAGCATTTGTACATCTGAGTTGCCAATATAATTAAGCCATAACCAATTGTACCCACTTTCAAGTTTCGAGCATAGGTAGTCGAACGCTGATGGCAAGTACATGGATAAGGAATGGTATTATATCTCAAGAGCCACATGAAATATCATTTGATTGTCTACAGGAATCTGGGCCCTAAAGGGGTATTCTGCGGTTTCGTAAACTGCAGAAACCACATGTTAAACCTCCCGCATATGATCATGGACGATATCAAGATTCAGCCCCACACCCCTCCGCCGGCATCTCTTCTGCATCCCCTTTTCCCTTCTCTTCAAGCTCACCGACCTTTCCTCGTGATGAATGACATGGATTCTTTGCCTCCCCCTCCATGGGGGAGGCTGGCTGTCGAACAATATCTTATCGTATATTGTGCCATCTTGTTTCTACTTCTGGGCAGATGCTAATCCTGTGCAGACAAACTGGGATAACTCCTCCACCAGAACCCCCGACCAGCAACGAAAGATGTTGGTCGCCGAGTTTCTCGACATGGAATCTATTCCCCTTGAATGGGCCGAAGATTGGGATAGCCTTCCAGCGGGTATCGATCCGCCACGTGCGCCCACAACAGAGGAGGTGAACACAATTCTGCGACCTTACCGCAGCGACGTGCTTCGATGGCACGCAATGAATCTATTCAATGATCGGACTTGTCCCGCATTACTACGCACGCACTATTGCACCGACGAAGAAGAGAAAGAAAGACACGATGCTTTATTGACTGAATGGGTCGATTCAGATCCCTTTGAATCAGAAGCTTGGTGGGCGGTACTCGATAATGCGGATCTCTTCAACTTCGGCTCGGAGTGGCAGCGTGTATATGAGATTCTTCCCGAACTTGCGGGCCCACTTGAACCCGAGGTCGATGATAAACTGAGGATTCCGCGCGCCCGTAAAGCAGAAGACCTTGAAAATTTGCGCTCTGAGCTCAAAATGCAGATTGCCGAAGCAAAAGAAGATGCCCCAGAGGCTTGGCGCGATGACCGAGACACAATCATCGAAAGCCTCGCGACGGGGTTGCAGAAATGCGCCACGAGGACGTATCTTATCCTTGCGGATGAGGAGGCTTTCCGGTCTGGAGGGTTGTATGTGCTTTATTTAGATGGTTTCCGAAACGTCGTTCGCGAAGGTCGTATGGATCCTGAGATTCACGATCTCTTTGGTGTGATTGGTACATGGATGGAAACCAACGAATTTCTTGAGGGCTCTACTGTTGGGGAAAAGTATCGAGCCGGTGCAGAATTAGGGAGGGAACTGTATCAATTGACGGAAGAAGATCTTGCAGACCCTAGTCAATAGATGGGATGAAGAACATGGTGTTTCAATATGCTAGATGCGATGAACTAAGAGGTGAGAAGTTACAAGAGTCATTGGAATTCGCTCCGACAGAAGAGTCCGTTCTCCGGTGTCTTGCAATTGCTGTCTGCTCCTCTCAACAAAAGGGGGATTTATGAACAGATTATAAATGAAAGGTTCATCGACATTCAAGTGACAAGGCAACCTAGTTACTGTGTGAGTTTTCAGGGGGTGTAATGCTGTAACCTGGTGTAAACCAATGACCACCAAATGATCATTTGGCCCACAAACCTAGTCCATCCCCCTTCATATCTTTCAAAACTTCCCCTTCTTCTCTTCTGTTCTCTCAAAAATCTTTTCCATTTTCATCCTCGCAGCCTTCAAGATGACCGATATTACTCAGATTTTCAAAGGAACTCAGATCGCCCTTCCTGGCTCCGCAGCTATCCGGCTGGACGCGAGTACATGGGTGATTGACGAGAAGCTTTATGAGAATCGAGTCGATGGAGTGCATAAGCCTTCTTCTCATCCCGACGCACAACCATCCGGTTGGGAGGCTAAATATCTATGTCACGATCGCAATTTCCCACATAATCAAGCCTTCATGAGAGTCTACTGTCAAGGTCCCGATGAGGGAACTGAATTCCTTCTCCCGGAAGTTCGAGCCCAACAGGCAAATCCTCATTTTGAAAAACGGGAAGCCAAAGCTCGGAAGGACTTCAGACAGGGCGGATGCAAAAGTGTACCTCCACTACTTGGATACGGCCAATCCGTGCAAGGGGAACACGGACCCGTACCTGGAGGATACATAACCTGTCTTGTCTGGGAAAAGGTCCCTGGACAGGTCCTCACTCCGGGACTCTTCTGGTCATTCGAGCGACCAGAACGTGAGCTCGTCCGCCGGAAGTTCCGGGCTGCATATGAGTCAGTGTGAAGTTAAGTCCTTGAGACCATGCTAATGCAAAAACAGGGAAATGTCGTCCTGTGGCTGGAGTCCAGTAGGGCCGAATATCACAAAGATTATATGGGACAGGGAATCAGCCGTTTTATGGATCTCGGGGTTTCGCGGCTCGCACCCAACTGATGGAAAGTGGGAGGATTTCATTCTGGCTAGATACGGCTTGGCCAACCCGCCCGCGTCTGGCGTTTTGTGGGAACCTTGATGAATGGGAGTGGTGATACAGGTTTCTATCGGGACTGGTAGAACAATCAGCCTCCAGGTACCGACTCAGTGGTCCTCGAAGGTAAACGACCCTCTAAGCTCTTTTGAAGGTACGCGGGACGGGAGTACTGCCTCAGAAGGGTAAACAGTGGGGCTGATCGTTCCTGGAGCGGGTCGATCTGGCGGTAATGCGAGATCCACACAGGACCCACAGTGAATGCAGGTACGTATCAAGGTATCGCAACGAAACTTAGGTATTGAGATTTAAAAGGTTTGATCTATCAGACACCTGCCCTCATGGACGACAGTCTAAATTGATTAGATTACACGCCCACGTAGTTTTCAAACACTCCTTCGAAGCCAGCACAGATGAGACCGAGGGCCTTGTTTTCGGATCAGGTACCAACATAAGACAAAGGAGGTCTCTCAATTGCTGCGGTATCTCCGTCTTTTTTGTCTCATCATGGAATGGTAGAATCGCTTGTAGCTCTGACACCTCATTAGGAAAGCCTGTGCATAAACCGAAATAGCCAGGGTAGGCGTAAGGCCATGCCCGAAGGAGGAGGTAGGTGAAGTCACCCCAAAGTTTCGACCTCGAGTCACCTCACATCACATGAATGATGACAGGTGCATCATGGAAATTCACGTGATTTAGGGTGACTCGAGCTCCAGAGTCCAAACTTTGGGGTGACTTCACCTGTAGTCACAAATCATGTGACCCTTCACTTCTTACAAAACTTTCCCTTCTTGTCTTCTGTTCTCTCAGAACTCTTTTCCCTTTTCATCCTCGCAACCTTCAAGATGACCGATATTACTCAGATTTTCAAAGGAACTCAGATCGCCCTTCCTGCCTCCGCAGCTCTCCGGCTGGACGCGAGTACATGGGTGATTGACGAGAAGCTTTATGAGAACAGAGTCGATGGAGTGCATAAGCCTTCTTCTCGTCCCAACGCACACCCATCCTCTTGGGAGGCTAAGTATCTATGTCACGATCACAATTTTCCACATAATCAAGCCTTCATGAGAGTCCACTGTCAAGGTCCTGATGAGGGAACAGAATTCCTTCTCCCGGAAGTTCGAGCCCAACAGGCAAATCCTCATTATGAAAATCCGGAAGCTAAAGCTCGGAAGGAGTTCAGACAGGGTGGATGCAAAAGTGTACCTTCACTACTTGGATATGGCCAATCCGTGCAAGGGGAACACGGACCTGTACCTGGAGGATACATAACCTATCTTGTTTGGGAGAAGGTCCCTGGACAGGTCCTCACTCCGGGACTCTTCTGGTCATTCGAGCGACCAAAACGTGATCTCGTTCGCCGAAAGTTCCAGGATGCATATGAGTAAGTGCGGTGTTAAGTCCTTTGGGCCATGCTAACGCGAAGTCAGGGAAATGTCGTCCTTTGGCTGGAGTCCAGTCGGGCCGGATATCACAAAGATTATATGGGACAGAGGATCAGCCACTGTATGGATCTCGGGATTTCGCGGTTCGTACCGAATTGACGGAAAGTGGGCGGACTTCGTTCTGCTTAGATACGGCTTGGCCAAACCACCCGCCTCCGGCGTTTGTGACAACCTTGATGAATGGGAGTGGTGATACAGGTTTCTATCGGGGACTGGAAGAACAATCAGCCTCCCAGATACCGACTCAGTGGTCCTCGAAGGTAAACGCCCCTCTAAGCTCTTTTGAAGGTACGCGGGACGGGAGTAGTACTGCCTCAGAAGGGTAAAGAGTGGGGCTGATCGTTCCTGGAGCGGGTCGATCTGGCGGTAATGCGGGATCCACATAGGACCCACATTGTATGCAGATACGTATCAGGTATCGCAACGAAACATAGGTACCTAGTAGGTATTGAGATTTAAAAAGGTTTGATTTATTAAACGTCTGCCCTCATGGACGACAGTCTAAATTGATTAGATCACACACCCACGTAGTTCTCAAACATTCGAAACTCCCTCGAGGCCAGCGCCTGTATTCACATAGTTGTACTCCTCCAGAACGACACAACTTGTCAACGCCGCTCTTAGGAGAGACTTGATAAGGGAGTAGATGCGTATATCAGGACGGTATTCTACCTCTGCGAGAGTAGTATCCAACCATTCTAAAGCGAGGGTGCTGTTGTTGATGACATCGTAGAGTTGTCGGAAGCACTTCCATTGCCGAGGCGACGCCAGAAAGGCGATAAGTCAGGACTTCACGTTGTATATTCTTGGTGGCAATTCTATCGCTGGACGACGCTACTTTGATCAAAGCGCTAGCCGGGCCGGTACCGGGCTGATAGCAGAGTTAGCCTTAGAGTCAGGTGGACATGGTTAATTCAACACAACGAACCATTCGGGGACCTCAGGGATAATGCGCGGCGTCGCGTCATCTTGAACAAACTGGGCCTTAAAGACGGCGGAGCTGTGCGTGTTATCCCCTTTGATAGCTTCCAGAACGTGGTAGTCCCATTTGGCAATACGGGTGTACCTCATCTTATGCGGGTTCCCGGGCGACACCCACCCAACGAGGATATTGCAAAGTGGCAGCTTCAATAGCAGTGGCAAATTGCTCGGGCCCAGCAATGTGAAAGGGGTTTCAAGTATTGCCTCAAACCTGAACCCATCATCCATATTCATAAGGAAAACGCGATCGAACCGGGGAACCCCCTTCAGGCAGCTTCAGGCAGTTAGACCAGGCCAAGTTAAAACCCACACCACCGGCTTTCACCGAGGGCAAGAAGAACGGGATATCCGTGTTCTCGTTCTACTCTCTTTGCATGATCATCAATACTTACGCAATTACCTCAAATGAGTTGATCGAGAAAGCAGTTTGGACTGACGTCTAAGTACCTAAGTATAATAAATATCAAGTAACGAGATGCCTCATCACCCTGATCCTGATATAAACAGAAGCCCTCAAGGAATTCCAAACGTTGGTCCAAAGAGAAATACAGATTCGGACCCGGGACTCTCATTTCTTGAACTGGCAAGTAATCCCGTGATTACGAGGCCCACAAGCATCTCCTCCATGCTGCAGGTTGATTTTCTGGTCTTTGTATGTAATCGACGCACCATCCAACCCGGCATCTTCGTTTCCAGTGCAACCGGACCCTCCAACAACGTTGAGATCCGCCTTGAGCTTGGTCTCCTTGGGAGAGAATGTCTGTCCCTTCGGTGCACAATTCAAGCCGAGGGGCTCAACATCAGTCCATGTGCCATCATCATTCGGAAGGCAAATGCGGATCTAGTTCATGGTATCTCTTAATTGGATTGCAATTTTTGTGCTTGTAAGATTGGTGGCACTTACCCATGGTGTCCCGCCGTCGTAGTGACTATCACTCCAGCGCGTGAAGTGTACCAGGAACTTGGAGGTGTCGACGGGGAAAACATGCTGGTCTGCTCCGCAGGTCCAGAGAGCATTGACTCCCGTAGACAGAGATAGAGCTAAAGCACCAACAAAGGCTGCCTTTTTGCTTGATAGAAACAGCATCTTTGGATTCAAGAAAAGCTGGATTGCTAGAGAAGAGAATAGGAGTGGTTCGGTGCCGTTTGCTTGAGTATTGAATTGATGGCCGGGAGCTCAAGACCGCATACTTCCAGGGAGGTACTTATAGTTGTCGACAGTGCTGTAGAATGAATAAACTCTACTAGCCTGGGGCCTTTTTTTGCTCGGAAGCACCTTATCTGGAAAACTTCCGTGATAATCCTGTCGTGCAGAGTCCATCGCCACAAGGGGATCATTTGGCCCCGAGTTCCGACTGTAGCTAATTGGATGCCATACACACGACATCGCCAAGTTAACATGTGTAACTGTTTACCTCTAGGAATAAGTCTGGGGGCCTGAAGATTGTGGGTCTTTTTTGGTATGCAATTCGATGCAATGAAGATCACTACTACTACTATCCTCCGTACTTTATCTCCACTTTTCAGCCCCATGGGGCCATGATCCATCGCGCTCCATGAACCTATATCATGGGTTGTTTCTATTGGTGCAGCTGTACGCGACAGTATAAGTTTTTACGTCAAATCTATCTAACTGCCAACCTCCCGAGAATACACCTGGGTGGCCTTAATCTTGGCCTATGGTATATCGTGGCTCATTCACTATACATCAGCATAACCGAGACATAAAAACTGGATCTCAATTACAGCCCCTGCGTCAAGTTGCATCGCCTCTTCTTGGCGATAGGATATACCTCAAACCCTTCCTAATCTGGCTATCAGATGCTCCGGGCCGGTTCCGAGTGAATTGTAACTTCCACACGATTTGGTCGTAGATCTCTCAGAAACAGACTCTGAAGGTCTTGGGCTATGGCCCGCTGGTAGGTAGTCATGCTGGCTCACTGACAAGTACGAGGGAGACATAAATAGCTTCATCCCGCACATACTTCCTTGCTACTCCCCATATCCTTCAGCGTTCATTTGCCTCCAGTCACATCTATACCTTCAAGTCAAGATGTATACCTTCAAGATTGCCCTCCCTGCACTGTTTGCTCTTTCAGCAAATGCCTTATTTGACTGCAACAAAAACCAACACGCCTTTGATCCTACATCGGGGAAATTTGTAGTCCACTTTACTACTGCCCGAGACAGCCATTACAACAACGAACCTTGGGTATGATCGTGTCTACCCTAGCTCTTTACCATCATCCACTGAACTCTGAGCTCTCTAACATGGAATGCTATAAAATATAGATCCGAATCTGTATCCCCAATGACTCCGGCTCTTGGGATAATGTCGAACCGCTGGCTATTCCTTGTGACACAGCAGGCCCGAAGAAGTTCAGTCCAAGTCAAACTGGTCTGAAGGCCGATCTGAAGGTCGGACTTGGTGATGCTTGTGATAAGAAAGGTGTGATGAAGGGGTCTTATCTGGAATACAAGACTGTCACCATTGATTTACACGGAAACTATAACAATGGCAATACTTGTGGGAAGCGTGACCATGGAAGATCTTGTCAGCTCGAGATGTAAAGGATCCATTTGTCGTGGATCCTGGGCTGACTGATAGAGGCGTGCTTCAAATACGGAGGACTTACCTGATCTTTGGTGCAATATTCCCAATCACTGCATTTCATGATGTTTGTTATACAGCTTCCACTTCAAGCTTGAGCCTATGTCATTATTGACCTAGAGGTTATCTTGATCATTGGTTCAAGGCTTTTTCTTATTAGCTCATTTATTTTGGGTTCTGATAGTGACATGTCGAGAAATTGCATCTACGGCGAAGAAACAGGCCAACCCGTAATTTAAGCAGCGTAGTAGCGTACGTGTTGTCGACCGAAGTTGCAGGAACGATACGTAACTTCCAGTCAGTTATACCTAGTACTGATGCGTTGTTACAGGAGAGTAGCTGTAAGATCTCTGTTATTGTACCTATTTACAGCATCATCAGAATCTAGCTGTTCCCAGGAGCTTCAGGTTTCCTAGAAGCCAACTACTTGAGGGGTGGTAACGGCCTATTGGGGTAGTTATTATGACGGGCAGGGACCTAGTTGTTGCATTTTTTAACGTCCGGTGGCAGATTAATCATCACCACTAGACCAAGGAAGATAAGATGGCTGAGTTACTGCTCGGCCACTTGGCTGGTTGATTAAAAGAAAGGCAGGGACCTAGTAGGGAGTAGGGAGTACGAATCGACTTCCATGTTCTTGCTTATTGTCTGACAAGAAAGCCGGCCATTCCCCGCTTTACTTAATACTAGCACTGATAGTGAAGGCCAGAAGTAAATGGTATCCCTTAACAATAGACAAGAAAATGCGAGGTATCATGCAGCCAGCTTATGAATACAATCGCTCAAGATGATAGAACTTCATCCCGAATGAGGACAGAAGACGAGAAAGCACATACCAAAGTCAGACAAAGAAGGAATAGATAGTCCTCCATGGATATAATATGCAAGAAATAAGTCCCAAATCATACATCCACCGCTCGTTCATTTCCTCGTTCTCGTTCTCCCTCTTCTGGCACAGTCACAACGTTGTGATCCGGGTTGATCCTGTTACCAATATCCATACTTTCCCGCAGAATTTGACGAGCATCCTCATCATTGACATTCATATCATCCTTGACCATAAGCACGGCCAGCTCAGGCGCAAGGACAGACTGTGTGTAGCCAGCCACGCCAACTGCCTGGATCAAGTTATCCGTCAGAGCCAGCCGACGCACCGACAGGGAGAAGCGAGGCATGAGTATCTCGGCCCTAGCATACAGTTAGTATTGATCAGTACAGCGAGAAAATAGAGACCACGCACATCCTGGTTGAGCCTCGAGCACCATAGTAACCGCAACTGATCATCTCAAGCCCCTTGCTGTCTTCCGCTGTCAAGCGGAGGTTCTTCGATTTCCCAGACCCGAGGGCTGTATCAAGGAGATTTCGATAGAAAGACGAAACGCCCGGCACGAGTAACTTTTCCAGTTTGGGGAAATAGCTCTGAACACGCTTCTCAAAGTTATCCCAGTCGATCTGGGGATATCCTCGCTGTTCCCATGATTCCGCCGCGCTTCGGCGGTTATGAGACTCGCAGAACTTGACCTGGTCGCGGATACGCTGTCTCGGTTGGGACCTGAACTTCTCGAGTTCTTCCCAATCTACTTCCTCGTGGCACATCGGACACCGAGACTCGGGAGGTGGTGACGGTTCGCGGTTCTTTTTCGCAAATTCATCGCTATCTGACAATTCACCTAGGGATGAGAGGGGTGAATCGCCATCAAGTGATAGTGCTTCAAAGTCCTCCTTCGAGTATTGACCGTGCGAGAAACTGGAGTTGGACCCTTCCCCGCCACGGCTTGCTTTGAAACTCGGAGACTCAATGTTTCTCGGCACGATGAATGTCTCTTCCGGTTCCTCGAGCTCTGGTTCTTCGCTGACAGGCGATGATTCCTTCTTTTTCGCTGGTTTGGCGCGATTCTGTTGACTCAAGGATTCGGTCTTCGAATTCTTCGATACATATCTCTGGCCTGCCCTTCGTCGCTTGGGCTGCGAGCATCCAGAGAACACGAAATCATCGTCGTCGTCTGAGCCCGTCATCGTGCTATGTTTGCGCACAAAACTGCCTCTGCGAGTGCGCCCACTGGGAACTTGTGAACTGCCCCGCGATGCACTGTTCTCTTTCGCAAGTTTTTCTTCCAGAGTTGTCGTCGCGACCATATAATTCTTCCCTCTGCGGCCCGGCGAAGCGTCGTCATCGCTAGGAACCTCTTCATCGGAGCTTAAAGGCTCCGCATCGGTAGCGACGTCAAATACCGCCTCCACACTAGGCTGGACAATGTCCAGTTGGGTTTCTGGGAATTCCTCTTCCTCGGAGCTCAGAGCCTCGTCGTCCGTCCCAGGGTCTGGTCTTGTCTCTGCAACCGGTTGCGTTACATTTGATTTCGTTTGATTGGTTGTGACTGTCGTGTCGCGCGGCTCACGCTTATTGAAGGTCGATAAAAGATGCCCCTTCGGGCCGTTGCGTCTCGTCATGCGATTGGACGCATGGCTTGGATCGCGTTTGGGCACTGCCGCCATGATAGGTAGCTGAAATGGTTGTGACGTGTCAATTATTGATGTTATATTGCGGGCGCCAATCGCGAATATAGGAAGATGGAGTGCGAAAAGATCTAGCTCGACTTCATGTGGAGCGAGCGCGTTGATAAGCGCCGGAGGGATTTCGGGGCCGGGACGCGTTCTGGCGGGGGGTTCGAAATCGAATCGGTGTGCACGAGAACGTCTGAGATCTGAGTTGAAGTGAGGAAATGAAACTGATATACTGTGCAAGTTCGATGTTCTATTTTTGTATTCGGGAGTCGAGACAAAGAACTATTAGGGTTTCAGTAGCTACTGGGAGAACATGGACATGACTGGTACCACACGAGGACAGAGCCCGAAACAGACGCGTACGTAAGGTGGTTCCTGCCCCAGGCGTCAATTTGGGGCCACGGTCATAGAACTTTGCACTCAACGAGGTCGATAATTGACTAGACGGCCTTCCATGGGTCTGCGTGTATTGCTTAATGGCCTACATTTACACATTCGTGAACCTGCTAATGATGTGTTGTGTAGTTCTTTCATCTGAAACTCCATCTTCGCGCTTCTATGGAAAGCAAACAATAGAACCTTTGATTCAACCCTCTTGCAAGGATTTCGAGAACGTACCGTGGTCATTGTCGAAGCTAGCGATGCCGAGATAAAGGGCAACATGCGTATATTCAGATCATCACAAAGTCAAACGCGCCAGCAAACCATGCACACCTCATTAGGACTCACAAGCTGAGTCGACAGAACAACAATATTAAGAAAAGAGACAATAGAAATGGGATACAATAAAACCACAGCAGAGGCTATTCAAATGTCATTGAGATCTCGCCATCATGGTGTCCATGATCATCCGCCCAGGCATTGGTCTCCAGGGCCATGGCTCCGAAGGCGCTAGTACCAACCACCGGCATCGTGGAGGCGGTTTTCAACTCGGGTCGAGAGGGGAGATCGTCGTTCTTTGTTCGTGGGGATTCATGGAAGGATGTATCAAAGGTCATTTCCATGTCGTCGTGCCTCGGTGCACTAGAGTAATCATTAAACTCGTGAGGAGAATATCGCCCCGATGCTTGGGGTGGTAACGAAGAAGTCCGGGAAACCGGTGGAGGATCGGGCGTCTTCGGCCTACTGACGACAGGAGGAGAAGGCTGAGCAGCTGGTGGCTCCGAAGGAGCGTTCAGGTCTAGCTTCATAAGTGGCATGGTTGACTCCAGCTCTTTGACTTCAATTGCCTCGGAGTGTAGCTCTGCCCGAATAGCCTCGATGTCAAAGAGGACTGTGCCAGGGGTGCTTTCGGTGTCGCTCGAGTCGCGAGAGGCGACGTTTCGATCGACATCATATGTCTCCCACTTTTTCTTTTCGGCCAATTTGCCTCTCTTGAATATACCAAAGCGCTTCTTCTCTGGCTTTGCCTCTGCCTGCCGGCGAGCTTCGTCGATCTCGCGGATCAGCTCTCGCTGGCGCTCGGCATGGTTGTCTGGGTCCGGGTCCTCAATTTCTGCGAACTCATCCTCCAGGACCTCCCAGCCGACTTCCCTCAAAATTCGGGGCATGGCAGTACGATAATCCATATGACCGTTCACAAGCTTCGTAATATCGAAGTTTTCAATACCAGGTATGCCTTCAACAGCTGCAAGACCGGCGACTCTCATTATACCACCACTCGTGGCACGGAAAAGGTAGCCCAAGATCCAGTCATTTGTGGCATAGCCATTCACAAATCGCCCAGAAACCACGCTTCGGGCCTTGAGATACTCATCTTTGTTTGCCACAATGGGCGATCCAAAGAGATATACATTTTGGATGAGTCCGTGAGCACCCTTCTCTGCCAGTTCTTTCAAACAAGAGAAAATAACACGCGCGCCGAGCGAAAACCCAAGCAGAGTGACGGGTCTGTTGCCCAGATTCCGGTCCATCAAGGAATCGGCCATGATGAGGCCAGCTGAGTTAGCTCGCGCCAATGAAACGATCCAGGGATTATCAATCAAGTATGCGAGTTTGGTGAGGACAAGGGGTAGTTGCAACGATGCCATTAGGGCCATTAGAACAGTGCTGCCTAGCACTTGTTGCAGACCTTGGGTCAACGCCTAGGAAAGCAGTCAGTCATATGAACGATTGAAATCGATACGAGAAACCCACCTCTGTTGCGAGGATGTTGATGGTGTCACCCATGCTTCGAAGCATCTCAGGCTCCCAAAGCACGGAATAGATGTCACCCATGATTGGATCCACGGTACTAAAAGGCAGACGGACATCATCGACCTTGCCAGTCATCCAGCCGGAGACCGTTACAATCAAGTTGACCTTTTTGTTATTGTGAAGAGGTCGATATTCGAACGTCTGCACTGCGCCAGTACGTCGTTTTGACGCTCTCATTCCAATAGTACTTCCACCCAGGGTAGCACTAGAGGCAATCAAGGCTGTGCCACCGGCGCCTCCGAGGAATGCACCAGTTCCAGTAATACCCACTGTGGTGAAGCCAGCCGCGAGGCCAGCTCCAATCACGGGTGCTAACAATCCGGCGGAAAGTCCAATAACCAATCCGCCACCGACAGTCGCTAATCCCATGATCATATATCTTTTCTTCAGGGCCATCTTGCGCCGTTTTTCCATGTGGTCCGACTCATCCCACTGCTCCTTCTCTGCTCGTTCTTGCATTTCGAGGGAGTCTGTGACACGCTTCTCGAACCGGGAGATCTGCAACCATGTTACATCCAAGGCTGCGCCGACTTTCTCTAGAAGAGTTCGCGACCGAGCATCGTATGCGGAGTTGGCGATGAGGACAAGGAACAGGTCGCAAAGGACCGTCCAGCGTAGGTCGATATCTATGCGGTCAGAGGTCGGCATTTGAGACGGTATCTTGACTTCCGGAGGCTCCTCTGTCTCGTGGGCCTCATATGGTGGAGGGGGTTCTGATTCAGATGAATTTGTTTCTCCAGAGAGTCTAGATGGAGAGTCCAGTTTGCGACTGGATATAGACGTTTTCGGTTCACTCTCTGCCATGGGGTTTTTGACGCGTGCATTCTGCATGAGTGGTCGCACCAAATCTTCCGGTTGTACTCCATGCTCCGCGAGCTGCTCAATCATAATCTGCTCGGCGGAGTTGATGTCCATATGTGCATAGATTCGCGACATGATCGCTTGGCCCCATTTTCTCATAGCATCTGAGGCTTTCTGCATAGTCTTGCGTGTGGACTTGGTTGAAGCAATTGACGCCAAATCATAGTTCATTTTATGAATAGCCAACCTGACGACGCCCACATACGCGATCTTTTGCGTCTCGTTGAGAAGATCCTTAGTCGCTTGGAGCTGGCTAATGGTGTCTCGCAGTTCCTCGCCTACAAGACCAGCAGAGTTATCGCCTGTGTCTCGAAACAGGTAACTTGTATCTTCGTCTAGACTCGTGGCAGACTGGGCGTCTTCGTCGAGCTGCACTCGTGTATAACCCTTCCCAGCGCCTCCTAGACCTTGATATACGGCCTCGTCGCCTTCTTCTTTAGCTCCACGAGCAATGAGTCTTCCGTAGTCATCATAGTAGTCAAACTCGCCAAGGGCAGGCATTGTTTTCCATTCGTCGGGCTCATGGTCTGACTCTTCACTGTCGGGATGGTGTGCATCGGGTTGCGCGAGGCGCTGGTGCGACCATTCTGATATTTCAGCGGGTCTTGGCTTCGAGGCCGGAGACTGAGGCTGCGCGGGGGTAGTGGAGGTCTCGGAATATGCTGGGGGTGCAGAAGCGTCCTGCGCTCCTGTATCCTTGCCAAGCTCTTTGTTGTTCAAGCAGCCTTGCTCAGGGGCGGGAACCACAGAGCCCGTCTTTTCCTCTGATGGCTCCGGCTCCACTGTTTTCTTCAGGGCATCGCTATATCCTGTTGAGCTCGCAGTCACATTCCGAGTGTCTTCGTTGGTATTTCCCTCTTCGGCGGGGGGTTCGCTGGAGGTGGGGTTGGGGGTGCGTTTCCGAATAGGCAAACCGAAATCATCTACCTCATCTGCTGCAGGAGCTTCCTGTTTTGAACTATCCGCGGCCGGTGCCGGTGTTCCTGATTGGGGCGCTGAGCCCTCTGTCGCTTCCTCATTCTGGTTTGTGGGAGACTCGCCCTTGGTCGACGTGGGCTGCAGGGAAGTATGGGAGGCGTACTCCGGGGATGGAGTAGGACGGTCGGAGGTGTCTACAGTGACACCCGAGGCTGCGGTCATTATTTCATGGATTGGAGGCTCCAAGCCCCGAGACGGGTGATGTGTCGGATTCCAGTCGTCCCTTGCGTCCTCACGTTCCTTCGCGAAGCCTTCGGGAGCTCACCATCCGGTCTTGCAATTGTCGCGATGAGTCTTTGAGCGGTTATCGCAACAATCTTCTCTAATCAGGAGTTCCCACGTTTGATGGTGGGCCACTCTATGCTCATCGGATAGACTGGGGCAATCTCCGCAAATGACGATCGGTGGCCACAGGGCAAAAAAGGAGAGCTGGAGGGGCGGAAAATGCGGCGGGGAGTCAATTGAGCAACCACCGCAGCGGTAACGTTAGACAGACTTGGGATGAAACAATGGATGATTAAATTGAGGTTAGATTGAGTAGGAAGAGGTCAAGTAGTGTCAACTAGTGTGGGGAGTTTAGCAACGAGGAACCGTTGAGGTACCGAAAGCGGAGATGCGCCCATCCCGTTGTTTAGTTGGAATGAAAACAGCTACATCTCGGTTGATTGTGTTCTCTTTGGAGATTCAGTACACATTCTATACACTATATGTCAACTACCAATGTCTTTCAAGTTTGACAGGTCAAAGCCGAGTATCTCGAGTATCCACCTTGAAATCGCTTCATGTCTCCAGGGCTGCCACTTTCAAGGGCCTTGTTATCGGCAATTGTCAGGCCAATGAAAGCCTGCCAAACAAACAACTCGAATCGGAGATATCGGAAGACTTGATCCTTGAATCAAGCCGTCTTCCTTTCATTCATCCTAGACAAGAGGGCATTGCCACTGCTTCGCCCACCATATTCGGATTCTCAGTTCTGACATCCCCAGACCTCGTACGGGGATAGAGCCAAAACCCTCTTCGTCCGTCTCATGATATGAGCAAGGCAGCCTGGCTAAATACCCCAAAGTACAGTTTCTGACAGCGTCATATGAACTGTGGCAAGGTTTTGAGGCAGTGCCTCGGGTACTTTTGCCCGGGTATGCGTATACTAGTTCCTTTTGAGCTGAAGATCAGACTCCGCCCGTCTTCACGAGCCAACGAGAAGGTGAGATTGTAAGCAAAAACGTAGCAAAGGTGGGACTCCAACTTGTTCTCTGACGCCAGGTGTTCGATATGCATTGAAGCTTGCGGCTCTGATCCTTGGCATGACTCGTGAGGAGCGAATGCTTTTTAATCAGTGGCGACAGGACCTTGTTCTTTGACCCCCTCGAGTCACTTCTTCATGTTTTCAGACACTGCGCAACAAGACCATTCACCATGGCACAAGGTATGTCACTGTTTCGATCTGAAGTGGGGGCTTCTACTGATCACTTCGTTTGTTCCCTTCAGGTTCCCAAGCTTCCATTGTGAAGATCGCCGGAGCGGGGTTTCGGCTCTCCTTGCTCCTCAATGCCGCTGCTTGTCAGCTTGCCCAGTCGAGATTGGAGATACACAGCATCGCCAAGGGGATTTCGCTTTTCGCTCTGACACTCAAACATGTCGGGCAGGCTATTGAAGGTACTGAATTTGACCAGTCCCCAGAGGCAACGGAGAAGGCCTGGGAGATCGCCGAACAGGGCCAGATGATATTTATCGAGATTGAGCACATGCTGGATAAGCTAAAGGCAACCGACCGAAACAGTGATCTTATGAGAATCCCACTTCAGGAAAGACTCAAGTGGTGTTTTCGGAAGCAGCATGTCACTTATCTGCTAGCCCACGTCGAAGCTCTCAAGCTCAGCCTGATTGTGATGCTACGAATCCTACAGCTGGGAAGCGATATCAAATCGTGTGCGGATGATGGTATCGACGTTGATTCCCTTGCATCTGCTCCCGATGATACCGTTGCACAAGATAAAGCGGAATCTCAGAACATGATCATCGTTCGGTATTGGTCGGTGAAGCGCCTCGATCGTCTATGGGATCTTGTCGAACAGGAAGCTAGAGATGCCGCCAATGATCTGACAAACCAGAGGATCAGTTCCAACTACGTTTCCAATACAGCCTCGAGGGCGTCGGCCGCCGCCAGAAACTCAGGCCCGAGAAGGCTGCGTATTATATCTTTTGGAGAAAGCGATGTGGGCTTGAGCGACATAGAGAAGTCGCCAAAGGACATGGTGCAACTGTCCGAGAGCGCAATGAATCAGCTCCTCTCGATTTGGGTGCCGGCGATTGACCCTTCGAAGCTACTGGTACACCACGTCAACAAAGGCCACAATATCTCCAGCAAACTCAGCCAACCCCGGGTCTATCTTTCTTCGGACACCGAAGAAGAAAGCCCCGAAGAGCTCGACTTTGACGGTCATGACATCCGAGGCTATTATCTCGAAGGAAATACCTCGGACTGGAGAGAGCCACACTCCCAAGAAGCTCGTCAACACGCAGCAGATCTCCGCCGACGATATTCCAGTTATCAAGCTCGCGTTGAAAGCGAACCAGAGCCCGACGAATACCTCAAGCACCGTGCCAATCCACGCAACGAGGCAAAAGTCTTCGATTCAAGCGACGAGGATGAGCAGAGATCCGATACCCTCCGACCAGCAAGCGACAACCTCCCGCACGGCCGCCGCGTCCATTCCAACAGCCTCTCATACAACTATCCTCCGACCTCCAATCCCGACAGCAGACCATACGCACACCCCAGCAGCAGCTACACACTTCCGAACCAACCACCTCCACGTCACCCGCAACCGGCTGCATCTCATCCCCCGATTCCTCCCCAACAACCCTACAAATACTACCCAAACCAAGACTATACCCAACAAGCCCCCCGGTCCGCTCCAATGCCCATGAACAAACCTACCAATCCTTCAATCACAATCCCCAATATTAGTTCCTCGCCTCGAGGCCCATCCCCACACCAAGTCCATTTTGAGACCCCCCGGCCTCGGAACCAGGCATATAACACAATCAACAACGAGAAACTCCAACCCCGCTCCCATCCATCTGCATACCCGCTCTCTTCATCATTTCCCGAAGCAAATCTCCGAACTCCGCCGCCTCGATCAGGACAACGATCGCCGTCGTCGCGCCGCACCTCGCGTGAAGATGCCAAGGAGCGTCATAAGGCCATGACTCGTAATGCTACGAGGGGTTTGGTAGGGATTGGGGCTATTGCCGGGTTTATGGATGCATTGGAGGCGTTCTCGATTCTGTGATGCTCTGCTCTAATTTTTTTTCAAGGTTTCCTTTGGCCTCTGGGCGCATGGGGATTGCATAGAATGGGCTCTTGGTCTTGGTCCTTGGTTTGGGACGGTTTTTGATATCCTTGATTTCTTTCCATGTGACGAATTGATGAAACCATTGCTTGAGCTGGTATTACTCAACAATTTATGAATTACGATCAGATCGAGTCTGCAGTGTGACGACATGTCATTTTTTCGGACCTTTATAGATCCCGTATGCTCCACGTAGTATACAACATCGAACACATACATCGAAAGGTCAACCCAAACCAGCAAAACACGGAATCGCTCAATGTCGACAGGTTGAATCGACATATGGCAAATACCAATCTCCTTCTTTCATCACTCCAAATTCATTATCCAGACTGGACTTGAATTGGATACTATCACGCCCTTATCCTCGGTTCCATTATCATCCACGAACTCGGGTTCGGGTTCGGGCCGGACGACACCTCGGATAGGTCCAAGCCAGCGCCATCAACCCACAACATAAACTCCATATGACAGACATATGCCGAGACATGGAGTTCTCCAACAGAAAACGTCAAGACAAGAACATCCGCGAATAACCACGATGATGATCCATCTCAACATCGGACTGGACGATCACCCCGACAGCTCAATTCAACCCGATCCTTGAACCGCCCGTCGCGGAACTTCCGATTCTCCCGATGCTCCGATTAATATGATGTGCATTGCCATTGCTGCCGGAATTGGTGTTTGCAACGAATGAGGTAAATGCGACAATGTCCGTTGTTGATGCGATGAGGTGTCCCGGGAGTGATTGGAGCTGGGATCATCCTTGCTTTTGACGGGCTTCGGACCTTCGGTGGGTACTAATACATACTGGGCCGTGCCGTGAGGAAGTTTGCATAACTTATGTAGTAGTTCCTGTTTCATATAGGAACTATCACATGTACTTCGAGCTCGGGGTGAATATATGTCATCTAAGATCTTCTATGTTCTTTCTGGGCTTTGTCTTGTAAGTTGTCGCTCTTGCGGTAGGTGCATGTATGCCCGTATCTCTCGATCTCATGATCTTCCTCTTGATTCTTTGTCGTTTGATTGATTATTGCAGAGATCAGCTTGCTAACATTTGAATTATATATATGCATAGATTATTCTTTATCCTTTATCCAATTCCCAAGTCCAAAGTCCAACTCAGAACTCAGGCAACGGCGGCATCCCGAACACACTCCCATCAGAAATACACCCTTCCATCTCCATCCCCAATCGAGCCATATGCTGCATACCTGGAGGCATGCGCTGCGGCTCGTACACATATTGCGGTACTCCGGCCTGCGGATGTGACGGCGGAGGTTGATATCCCGCCGTGTTCATGCTGTGGAAGTAATGTGCGTTATGACCATGGCCTTCCATCGGCCACATACCTCCGCCGTTCATCGCCACATACCCTCCATCCATTCCCGGTGTCATTTGCGGAGCAGGAACAGGGAACGAGTCCATCGTCGACGCTGTCACTTGGACCATGTGCGTGTCCGGTACTATCTCTTGGCCCTGGCCCTGGCCCTGACCCTGACCTTGAGTCTGGAAAGGCTGAGATGTAGGACCCGGTCCCGGTCCCGGGCCCGATCCAGGAACCGACATCGAGTCTACGGTGCCGGTCGGACTCGCTGATACAACCCCGACGCCATGCTCTGGTCCCAGGTTGTATCGTCGCTCCAGGCGATCATACCAGTCCTGACCTTTGACACCGACGACTTGATACCATCGGGTTGGGATGTTATATTTGCCTCCGGCGCTTGCGGCATTCAACTTGATTGCCAGCGCTTCGAGGTAATAGGTCACGTTCACTGTCTGTGGCGTGACTACTTCTCCGAGAGCGCCGGTGCGCACTGAGAAATGGATCTTCAGTAGCGATGTTACGGCCATCGCGAACCGGGTGTACGTGAGGTTGGGGAGTTTACGCAGTGTGTCTGTGCTGCAAGCCAGGACGGCGTCTAGCAGTTCCTGCGCGGCGTTCATCCATTTCATGGTGATGTCGATTCGAATTGCGCTGAGGGGTGAGTCTGGCGGTTGGTTGTTGCTGCCGTTGCTTTCTTCGTCGAGTGTTGGCAGCGTGAAGTATCGACGTTTCAGAGCGTCTGGGTCGCGGTACCCTTCTCCTACGCCGAGTTCGTACATGGCTAGTGTTGTGGAGCGGTATTCGAGATTCAAGGGGACTAGTCAGAGGGGAGAAGGTTTAGTATTGGAACTTATTGCGCAGAGAAGAACCCGTTGTGCTTACCTGTCATCAAGTCTGAAGGGATATTGTTCTTCCACGTCTCGATCCGCTTGTCGAACCAGCGCAATACGGCTTGCACCCGTGATTCGGTCAGTTGTGATGCGGTGCTGGTATCGTCGAGACCAAATGAGGACATCGCTTCGTCGGTTATCCGTTGAAGCTCAAACCAGTTCGCCAGCTGTCGATCCGTTCGGTGTGGTGAGTGTTCCAGGTGCTTGAGACATTCGGCCATCCAGTCATTGAACTGGAGTAAATTTGGCCGTCGTGTCTTCATCGCAACACTCGCCCCGAGATGGTAGCAGCCGAGGACTGCTCGTGCTTGCTCGGCCAGCAGATCGTTGTGAGGCTCCTGCCTGCGCTTGCGACCGGATTTCTTCGAGACACACCGTTTGTTGGCTAAGCCGATCTCCAGCGCCATCGTCGAGGCAATGTGGGTGTACTGATACAATTGCAGCTTCAATGGTGAGGCGGGCGGGAGATAGAAGACTATCATCAGCAGGAGCGCCTGCACTAACTCTAGTGACTTTTCGCCTTCAATGAAGAACCGCTCTGCATAGAGGCGGATCATCTCGCGGTTCAGCACGGCTGCCAGTCCTGCGTCGACGGCGATGGACGTTGCGGCAATCACGGAAAGGAAGAGGATTGGCTTTGTTTGTCGCAGTTGGGCTGCCGTGGTGTTTGATGGCAAGACAACCAATGGAAAGAACGAGGCAAGCTCGTGGATGTAATATGCCACCAGTTGCTCCGCATCTTCGAGCGAGATAATCCCCCTATCCACCACGTCGTCTACCGGCGGGACCATCTCTTGCTTGGCCTCAAAGTCAGCCCCCATTCCGGCGAAGGTTGGAGGTGCCGAAAATGCACCACTGTTATGCGTGCTTCTCGGTTCCGGAGAGTAATCCATATACCGGGCTTCCTCAGACGAGTGAACGGAATGACCACTTTTCAAATCCATATCAACTGACTCGTAGTCCGGATCGTCATCCCCTTTGCTGTCCTCGCCAGAATCCGGCTCTTCTTCCTCGGGGATACGATTCTTCAACAGCGAACGCATCACCCGCATCTCCTTCTCCAACTGCGCGACCCGTGAGTCCGTCCGCTTGCGCGGCCGCCGCCTCTGCGGCGCCACGAATAGACAAGGCCTCTTCCCCTTAGCACAGCGCTGGCACTGATTTGGCGTAGCCGGATTCGGCAAACAGCGGACCTTAAGACTTCGACAGGACTCGCAGGAGCGATTCAACGGCTGTGCTGATCCGTGTTGGCTGCTTGATTCGCCTTGTGGTGTCGTGGATGTCTCTGACATGTTCACACAGCGACACGTCCCAGGATCTATCCAGGAGATAGGATGGCGATGGGGCTTATTTGGGTTTCGCCCATAAATTTCTGAAACGGCCTTTGGGGGCCAGGGCAAGATGGACGGCTTGAGAAGATACAAGTCCGAGTAGCGATGGGTTATTGTGTATCTCGTGACATATTGTTCTCGAAGTGGAAAAATTCCGCAATGGGGCTCTCAGGGCAGATGAGGAGGAAATTCCAGACGAAAAATATCCGGCTGGAGCACCATCGTTCTCTTTGCAATTGCTTTTCTGCAGGGTCCAGCAGGGTTGTGAACAAGAAATCCAGACCAGGCTTGGCACAATCATGTGAGAATGGGCCTGGGAAAAGTTATCGAAGCTTAATGCCACAGATGACAATCATTTTAGGTAAGTGTTTACGATCCCCAAGGTTGGTTTGGAGTCTGGAGTGGTTATGGGATCTCTTCGCTTCTTTGTGCCAAGGGTCTGAGTGGTTTGGGGGTGTGGTTACGGAGTACAGTACCAGGGTCTGACAGACTCAGGAGTAAGAGATCATAGATGCATACCTGACTATCCTGTGTAGGAAGTATTATTAGAACATCATGCCATCCTACCATCTAACGTATGTCTAACGTATATCTAACTATACACCTAACTAGTTAGGCGTAGTTTAGGTCGGTTCGATCAGCATTTAGACCCCGTTGATCTATCTGACTTTGACCTAAGTTGCCCAGGGTGGATCAGGGGAAGCTACAGGCACCAGCGTGTACACAAAGGTGACGAAGTTCACGAGAAAGTGTTACATCTAAAGATTCGATCGAAAGCTAAACCTGGCGAATCAACGCCCGACTACTCCACTGTAAATCCTTGATGCTGTCTCCATTGGCCTATTAGAAGTGCCCGACGAGGACCACCGACTCCCGAAATCCGTTCGGTTGCGCTATTTTGACTAATGGGGTTACTACCTGGACTTGGCTTCGAGCCCTGGAGATCACATAGCATTGGTATACCACCGTATCCGTAGTCAATTGGTGGTAGTTTCCTCCGTACAACGCTAATATCGATGTATCCGAACGTCAAAGAGACGGTAGTATGTTTGCCCGCCATTTCTCCGAACTCCTTAAAGAATAGAATTCGCTTCAAAAGTATAAATCGAAGAAAATAACTTTAATCAGCCTTGTGCTGGGCGACAGTCAAATTCTATTTTCCTTTTCTGGTTCCATGGTACGGAGTAACTACGGGAGCCCATAAAATCATTGTCCAAGCATGTGATAGACGCTTCAGCTGATCTTTTCGGTATGCCGTGCGGGTCCTGTGGGACTAGTATGAGCGGAATCGACTCGTTCAACCAAACAATAGTTGCGGGCATATCCAGTCTCGATAACCTGCCCGTCGGCAGGGCTTGTTCGTTACAAACTGTGTCTTGGACTCTTGGCAATAGAGTGGGTTTTCCGAGTCCACTTTATTCTTGACGCCCGTTCAAGCCAATTCGGAGATCAACGGAGATCTCCGTGCTTCTTTCTTAAAAGAGGAGATCTCGGAGCCTACGACTCGACCGATTGGACAAAGTTTGTCCCTAGTAGGCCTCCCGCAGATGTGGATATATGGATGCACTTTCGTCGCTTAGAATTCCTGGGTCCCGCGGCTCTACAGTACATCTCCGTACCTTATATATAGTTACTGCAGGCACTCCCGCGGTCAGCTGTAAGCGATGTCTCTTGATCGTGAGAAAGGTTGATGGTTCGGTTCCGAGGACTCTGCGGAGACCGGCCCGGTCACACAACGGCTGGAGTTTAGGGCGGAAAAGGTTTCCGGTCCAGTATGGCATGGAAATCTACGGCTATTTTGTATTGACTTTTCAAGCCAAAATTTCAGATAAAATCAGTCGTATCTTTCGACACAGCTTCTAAGCGACATGCAGGGAAGGGCAAGACTTATAGGGGGCGTCTTCGGTGAATGTTTCATGATAGGGCGGGGTTGATGGCCGTTCGAATACCCACTACCTCCATGGTTAGTTGAACAGCATCGTTTACCAACAGGATTGATATCAGGATCTTCCATGCTGCCACTACCAGGCAAGCGTGGCGCTGTGATGAATATCACGAAAGAAGCGAAGCGCCCTGTTGTCTTGTGAGGTTGGGGACCTTGGGGTCGAGAAATGAGTCGGACATATCAGCCCAAACTGGCAAGTCCATCCTCGGAGTTTGGAAATCAGTGCCCAGCCTCAACAGTGGCAGAATTGGGAGGAATAGGAGCGTTTCTGATACCAGGTCTGATAGGCTACAATAAGTCAGACCTTCCAGATGCAGCGGATGCCTGATCTAGCCGTAGAACTCCGTGTCTTTATACTCTCAACTGCCGCATCGGATGTTTGCTGTGCCTTCCGTATCGCCAAGGTTAGGACAGGAGTTCTGTCCAGAGAGTCTGCGATGGGCATGGCTTATTATTTCTCTTTTTCTTTTCATTATTAGGCAGGAGACATAGTCATCAATGATCATTCTGTGATGTCATATATCGACCCATATGTCTCCTTCTCTTTCTGAAATCTCATCAGGATTCAGCACTCCTTCCATGTCAATACCTACTTGATTTGATACTTCATCTATCTCTCACGAATCCATGTTTCTGATTGTTTCGATATACAATGAGAAGCACCATTATGGGGTCCCGACTCCTGAGTCCTCTGCGCAGGTGCCTCGGAGTGGTTGAACTTGCTGATAGGTATTCACTAACTCCGACAAAATTTCAAGGGACGGCCATAAAACTTATGTGCACAGTGCATCCTAGACGATGTTAGTTATACTTGCTGGTCAAATAATCAATTGACCACCTGATGCGCTGCAATCTGGATGGAAGCAGCGAGTTATTCAGGCCGGGGCTATGAGTACGGCTGATCGCATTCCTCGTGTTCATGCAGATGCAGCTGCAAGTTGCAACCTTTACCTCTTTATTATTCTGATCCTCACCGGCCTCGACCACTCCCATATATCTATATCCTGTGAAGGTATACTTGTTTGAACTAATGATTGAGGCAGGATAGCACCACCTCCATGCTCAAGCCAAGCAATTAGCTATGTTGTCCCATGGTTTATACTTCGGGACCCAACCGGAGATAACAGCCATATTGCCCCGGCCCCCTAGAGGCTAGAGGTCACGCCGCCTGGCCCCCAGAGCTGAGTCATAGACATCGGAAATTTAATCAATCAGTCACGTTCCCTCGTATTACGTCGAGCAAACAGTTTACTCTATATCATTTCAAGCTACTTACTATCAATGATCATTACAAGCTGCTGAAGAATGTGGGCAAGACTCCAGCTCCTCATTTCAGCGACATGTCATTCCATTCAGCTTCCCCGGAGGACCTGAATATCTCCCCGCAGTTCAGCCACAATTTTCCCACCTCCCAACCTCCGCCCTCAACCATCACCGCTCCCCACCATGTAGCTGCGGAACCCCCAAGCTCGACCTTCCGCAGCTGTATGACCTGCCGTCGCAGGAAGGTGCGGTGCAATAAGAGATCACCATGCTCGAACTGTACCAAGGCCGGCATTGATTGCATATTTCCCCCGCCTGGACGTGCCCCGCGGAAATCGAGGCGCCCGCCGGATGCAGAGCTGCTTTCGCGACTGCACCGTCTGGAGGGTGTCATTGATCATCTCAGGAGTGGTGGTGCAGCAGATGCTGTACAGACAATCTCGCCTCAGGCGACGTCTTCGGCGACGGGGTCTTCAACTACGAAGAGCGAAACGGCGGTGTCGGCATCGGCATCGGCATCGGTTGAGCCTCAAGTCCTGACTCCCGACAGTAAATGTCCTTTCGAAGAGTCGGACCCGAAGAAACCTCCCAATAAATTTGAAAATGAGTTCGGTCGGCTGGTTATCGATGAAGGCCGGAGCCGATATGTTAGCAACCAGCTTTGGGCTAGTCTTGGGGATGAGGTATGGCATTCTTCTTTTACCTGTTGTTTGATTCCCGACTGACATATTGTAGATCGAAGAGCTGCAAGATATTCTCGATCACTCGTCGTCTGAGGAAGACGATGCAGACTCGCCAGAATCTGCCCAATCAGGATCCCATGATGGCTTCCTTTTTGGATTCTACTCACTTTCACAATCTCTCCGAGAATTCCATCCCCCGATGCACAAGGTTCCTGTACTTTGGGAAATATATCGAGAGAACGTTGCCCCTCTGATCACCATAGTGCACCGGCCAACCGCGAGAAAGATATTTACCCAGGCAGCACAGCGCCCGGATGCCCTGGACAAGAACACGGAGGCTCTTGTATTCTCCATGTATTTTTGCAGCGTTGTCAGCATGAAGCCGGATGATTGCTTGTTCCACTTCGGGGAAGACCGGGCTGCTGCTGTCAAGCGATATAGGTTTGCTACAGAGCAGGCGCTGGCAAGAGCAGGGCTCCTGAATACGCAAAGTCTAGTCCTCTTACAAGCCGCCGTTTTATTCTTGGTCTGCGTGCGACGGGAAGACGACAGCAAGTTCGTGTGGTCTATGACCTCGGTCGTTTTACGTCTGTCTCAGAGCTTAGGCCTACACCGCGATGGCACCAACTTCGCTTTGAAGCCATTTGAGACGGAGATGCGACGCCGTCTGTGGTGGCATATCTCGCTGCTGGATGTTCGCTCCTCTGAAGACCACGGTACAGACCCGCTTATCAATGAGAACATGTACGATACGCGATTACCGTTGAATGTCAACGACGATGACCTCTCGCCTGACATGCTGGAGCCTCCCAAAGAGCGAGAGGGCTGCACGGATTCTACCTTCTGCCTGATGCGCTGGGAGATCACGAGCGCTTTGCGGCGGGCAAATTACGTATGCCCCAACGCTCAATTCCGTTCACCTAATAGCCTACCGCCAGTGGAACTTGCTGAGCGGATGATTCAAATCATCAGTACTCGATGTGAAGAACGGTATATCAGACATTGCAACATGAATATTCCTATCCAATGGTGCGCTGCCACAGTTGGCCGACTGATCCTTGCCAAGTTATGGCTAATGTTCCACCACCCAATGACCCGAAAGGACGGTGGAAATGTGACACAAGCAACCCGTGAGAGCCTGTTCTTAACCGCAATCGAGGTGCTCGAGTTTGGCCGCTTGCTGGAAACCGACCCTAGGACCGCCAAATGGGGCTGGCTATTCCGGACAAACATGCAATGGCACGGAGTTGCGTTCGTCCTGTCCGAGATATGCGTCCGACCAATCTGTCCGATCACCGATCGTGCCTGGAATGCCGTCAATGCCATATACACAGAATGGGATCGCCAAGCCACGCATAAGAAGGGCATGCTGTGGCGGCCTCTTGCCGCCTTGATGAAAAAGGCCACTGCCACCCGGTCAAAACAGCAGCAAGAACTGCTGACCAAATTTGGTCCATTGCCTCCCACACCAGGACCTGTCAGTAGTCCAATTGACGCTGAAAAGAATTCCCTTCCCCAGATTCATGTGCCCGTGGGAGCACGGAATCCACTCTCGCCAACTCAACCGGACCCGTCTGCGCCGATCACATACGATGCAGACTCGAATATAGACCTCAGCCGCGGGCCTTTTGGTGTATTCCAAGACCTGTTCCCTGACACGAACATCATGGCTAGGTCTGATGGACTCTTCAATGTTCAACCTCAGAATAACATCCCGACGGCGAACCCCTTGACAATGGGTCAGGCGTACAATCTTCCCACGAGCACTCCTTTCTTGAGTCAGTTATCTGTTCCTGAGTCTGTTGAGCTCAGCTGGGAGGAGTGGGATCAAGTCATGCGCGATTTCCAAATGGATGTCGAAAATGACAATTCCCAGCCGACCAAAGGTATTGAGGTTACTGAATGGTTTGCTTGATCTAATGGCCATTGCATGCTTTATGTGCATTTAAGATGCTTTGCTTCCCGTCCGAAGCTGCCAGGCTGGCTACCAATGACTTGATGATTTATGGCGCTTTGTTTATAAACAATATTCCCTCCCCTCACTGTAACTATACTCATATTCCTCCCCTCATGTAAATAGCTATACTGATCTTCCCTCTCATGGATACCATTCTGTCGTCAACATATCGCGACGAGTCACGAAACTGTATAATAAACACAGATCATTCTATTCAGCCTCCCTGGAGCAAGTCATAACCTTCTATTCACTCGTACAAAATCCAAGAACGTTGTTATCGCCCACTTCCAAACCTGGTAGTACACCACCACGTGACCATCACGATAACGGAGATCAAGCTCCAAGCTGGCATCAACACATCAACCTCCACTCCGCCATTGACCCCCAACCCACCATCTCCACCCAAATATCCCCCGGGATTCGACATCCGCCCAATTCTCAATTTACGCAACTACCATCTACATCCTCCCCAAGCTTCTTACCCCCTCGCAAACCCCTAAATCATGGCTCCCAAGCGCCACGCGGCCTCAACCACCTCCGCAACAGCCTCCTCCGCACCGGCACCAGCACCCCCAACAACCCTCACCCCAAAACTCTCCTCCGGCCCAGCAACCTTAAAGACAAACGCCTCAGCCGCCGAAATCGCCCAGCATGTCTGGCAGCAGTACGCATCTACAACGCCGCAGCGTACCCTCCTCCTAGACGCCTTCATGGCATTCCTGGTTCTCGTCGGCGGATTACAGTTTTTGTATTGCATTTTGGCTGGGAATTATGTAAGTGGGAGCCTTTCTTTTCTTCTTTCAATTGGTCTATGTATAACTGCACCATGCTTTCAGAATGTCTTTCGTGGCCTTCTATTCGGCATCCGGTTACATACGTACTTTGTTTAATCTATGGCGTACTCGACCCACACACATCTCGATTGGCATCTATGATTAACCAATATTACTTTATACAGCCTTTCAACGCATTCCTTAGTGGCTTCGGTGCTGCTGTCGGTCAATTCGTTCTGACGGCGAGTCTGCGTATGCAGACTAGTGATCCTAATACTGGGTCGGGTTCGAAGCCGAGCTCGAAGGGGAAGAATGCGCGCTTTGTGGATGAGGAGGGTGAGGTGCAGGGAGAGAAGACTTCACATGAGAGGTGAGTGGTTTTTCTTTTTTTTTGTTGATGAAAGAGTGCAATGTGCTAATCTGGTTGCCATTATAGGGCTTTTGCGGATTACATCTTTGGAAGCTTGATTCTACACTTCTTCTGTATTAACTTCATCAACTGAGCTGAGCTGAGCTGTGCTCGATGTGAGAGATTCTGTTTGATACCCTGCTGCCCTCTATGTGCTTCTGGTCTGGGGTTTGGGGATGCTGTTTGAAAGGGTTTCATATGCTTTGGAAGCCCTAGCTGAATCTGTATACGTACTTCGTCTTTGACCGAGATGAGGAAGAGTGTCCATTTGGCCTGGCTACTCGAGCGACATTGACTTGTTGCACGAGTCCATGCTATCCACATTACCTCAGTTAGGTATCCATTGCAGAGAAGACTTTGATTGGAGATATGCTAGACGGAAACGCAACAGCGGGTATCGATTTGATCATCTTCTAATAAGACGCAATAAAAAAAAAGCCATGATGTTGTACAATTAGGGCACTCAAAACCCCAATGCAAAGAAATCCCAAATATATCAACCCCTAGAACGCACGTCCCGGCCTCCGAGGCACAGTAGGCCTTTTAACCACGCTACCTCCAGAGCCACTTCCCCCACCCCCTGACCCCCCACCACCAGGACCCCCAGGCCGAGACGAAGCAGAAGTCGAAGAAGCAGTCAAACCACCGACCTTCCTCCCGGGCCTGATAACAGGTCTACGCACAACAGACTTCCCACCAACCTCAACTTCAGTCCTGCGACGCGCAGGATCGCTCCGTTCCAACTCCCGCTGTTTCTCAGCCGCAGCGCGTTCACGATCAATCGCCATCTGCGCCTCGATTTCCATGCGCTTGTTGAACTCGATTTCTGTCACGCGCCGGTCGCGCTGGGAATAGCCCTTTTCTTTGACGGAGTAGAATACGCCTCCGAGTTCGGCGAGCCAGTGAGGATCAACGGCTGTCACGGTGGACATGTACTCTTTGGCTGTTAGGATCAGCTCGTGGTAGACGACGTATTCGGGCACGTAGCCGAGACCGTAGAGGGCACTGGTCGGATGGAGGGACATTGTCACGCTGGTGCGTAGGTTGATGAATTCGCCGAGGCCCTTTACCTTCGCGGCCTGGTGGTAGAAGCCGGAGCAGATGCATTTGCGGATGTTGTCCCAGTCTGTGCCGCAGCTGATGAGGGGGAGTTTTTGGACGGTCATGATGTCGTGGAGCTGGTCGCGGACTTCCTTGGCGCGACGGAGGGTTTTGGCGTGTAGGAAATGCTTTGTGCACCATGCGTCGGAGAAGCCGTTGGTTTTCCATTGCGTGTAGACGTGGAGAAGGGTTAGATGATCGGATTCCGGGACGAAGAATTTCTCGCGCGCGGAGTCGGATTCTTCCATTCGTTCTTTGGGGCGATAGAAGACGTTTGGGACTGATAGCATTGAGACGATGGTTAACATCTCCTCGCTGCATTCGTATTCTTCGGCGGCCATGATTATAAGCTTGGCTAGAGGGGGATCCATGGGGAATGGCGTCATGCGTCGGCCCAGAGATGTAAGATCGCCCAGGTTGTCTAGAGCACCTAGCGACCACAGTTCGAAAAGAGAGGTAGAGATTGTTTCTTGGGGAGGCGGATCCATGAAATCAAAGTCCAAGAGGTCCTTCACGCCAAGAGACTTCAGCAAAAGCACGGTGTTGGAAAGACTGGTACGCTGAATTTCAGGGATTGTTTGGATGTACAGTTCGTTTTTGTACGCGGTCTCGGTGTATAGACGGTAGGCTTTACCAGGCCCAGTGCGTCCAGCGCGTCCGGACCGCTGGTTCGCGTTGGCTTGGGAGACAGGCGTGATTTGGAGAGTGTCCATACCCATGCGCGGGTTGTACACCTTCAGCTTCGAGTAGCCTGAGTCCACGACGTACATGATACCATCGACTGTCAGACTCGTCTCAGCGATGTTAGTGGCCACAATGACTTTGCGCACACCCGGAGCGGCCTTCTCGAAGATCTTTGCCTGCTGCTCAGCCGGCATTTGACTGTAGATCGGTAATATGCTGAGTTTCGGAGGATCATTCAGCAGCTTCAGCCGTTCGTCGACCAGCTCGCAGGTCGCCTCGATATCTTCTTGTCCCGTCATGAAGACAAGAATATCACCAGCGGGCTGGGAAACATGGATAGCCAAGACCTGCTTGACCGCACTGTCGACATAGTCCTCACAAGGTGAGCGCGAGAAGTGGAGATCCACGGGGAATGTTCGACCAGGGATAATAAATTCTGGTGCACCACCATAGAAGCGCGAGAAGCGTTCTGAATTCATCGTTGCTGAGGTTACAATCAATTTCAGGTCCCTGCGCCGCGCCAGGACTTTCTTCAGAAGGCCCATCAAAACGTCGGTATTTAAGGCTCTTTCGTGTGCCTCGTCCATAATGATGCATGAATATTTATCGAGATCCTGCTGCGTGAGTGATTCTCGCAGCAACACACCGTCGGTCATGTCTAGTAATGATTAATTGTATGGCCACAACGTAGCGGAAGCAGGGAACTCACATTTGATCATTGTCTCATCACTTGTGCAATCCTCAAAACGGATAGCATATCCAACGAGTCCACCGAGCTCGACATCCATCTCCTCGCTGACACGCTTGGCGACACTCATGGCAGCCACACGACGAGGCTGTGTGCATCCGATCATGCCATACTTGGAGTAACCGTCCTCGTACAGGAATTGTGTGAGCTGGGTGGTCTTTCCGGATCCCGTCTCCCCGACAACTACCACGACCTGGTTATCCCGAATAACCCTCAGTAAATCTTCACGCACGGCAAATGCAGGCAGATATTCCCGCTGTTCACGCATGGTCTTGTTTTTGCTAAAAGCGCTGGCGCCACCACCTTCCTTCTTCATATGCTTGGCGAACTTGTTCCCTCCTCCTTTGTAGGTTTCCTCGACAGGCATGGCAACTGCGCTGTCTCCCTCGTCTTCCTTGACACCCATCAAGTTTCCCAGCGCTGAGCCTGCGATATTTGTCGCTTGCTGCGCTTGTTTCTCCCGCTCGCGCTGTTGTCGGCGATCACGAACAACCCTACTTCCTTTCCGGCTGAAGACCGCCATGTCACTCTGGGGATCTCGAACGGCGGAGATCGGCTCCAACTGCTTCGTGAAGATGGTGCGGCCATCGAGAAAAGGCGGCCGGAGGTCATGAACGAGTAAATGCACTCGATTCGCCTCTTCATCCTCGGGCATAAAGTCTCCCTCGTGGTCTCGACGTTGTGCTACACCAGAGGTGAGCATCCGATTAGTTTCCCAATTGTCGATGTCCTTTCGTTTGGCGTCGCGAAGTCCTGGAGGGAGGTGGCCATCGCCCTTGTGCCTCTTGGCCGGGGGTCCCATATCAGGGCGAGACATTTTGTTCAAGAGCCTGTGGGGACAAGATTCAAGGTGAGTGATCGACTCAGAGGAATGACTTTGGCTGAGCGATTCCCCGGAATTGAACCTCCAAGAGTCCAAGTTTCCTATCTGGTGACTAGCGCCAGCATTTTACCGCCTATTCTGCCAGAATAAACTCACCGCTCCGGGGTCAATCCTCCAGTTTCCAAAATGAAAATCAAACGGTACCTACATTTGAATTGCGATAATAAAAGATTTTGGTATCTGCGTAGCTGGTCAAGGATATAAATTTGAGATATCAGGTTATGTAGACTTTTGTATGGAGTGCGAGTGGTTTTGGAACTTCCATAGTGGCCTCCGCCAAACATCAGGTAGCGGCCCCGCATCGTCATCTCAATTTCTCGAGCTTCCCTGTGCCACATTATCACGCCGTATCAGACAGCCATCATGTCCAGCCAGAAACAAATTGACCCGAAGAGGCAGCAAGGTATTTTGTTCCCGCGCCTCTACCAAATTGGAGCATCTGCAGAAGCTAACGTTAACCCCTCAATGCAGAGCTCCAGCTCCAATACACGAACTTCAAGAACACCCTCCAGCAATTAGCACAAAAGATCGGTGATATCGAGCAAGAAGGAGAGGAGCACAAGTGAGTTTCCATCAAGCTCATGTGTGTTTAGTCACCAGTAGCTTTTAGCCATGGAGATGAAACGGGGGCTAGCTATCACCCTTCCGGTTGAAAATGTTTTGGTTGTTACATTCAGTGCTAATACTCATACCATTTAGACTTGTGATCGAAACGTTGGACCCTCTTGATGGGGACCGAAAATGCTTCCGCATGGTGAATGGCGTTCTCGTTGAGCGCACTGTCAAAGATGTCCTCCCTACACTGAAGACCAACTCGGACGGGCTAAAACAAGTGTTGGATGACATGCTCAAGCAATACAAGGCAAAGCAGACCGAGCTAGATACTTGGAAGGTAGGCATATTCCCAGTCTATCAGCGCTTTGAGCCTGAATCAAATCCTATACACCTGTACCGGACAGTGCTGACCTCTTTTTCCCTCTACAGAAGAAGAACAACATCCAAGTTGTCCAGCCTTAGTTGGCATTCCGTTTCTCTGTATACTTTTGATTCACGTCTTCCCGGGTGATGCTATCCGAGTGCGACAGCAAGAGGTTACCGGCGTTACTGGGAACGGCAAAACTTTAGACATAATGCAGCGTTGATTTGTACTTTGATGTCCAACTTGCAAGACGAGCTTCCTGTCTCGTAGTAACAACACATATACCCCTTTGACAGGAGCATATTGGACTTCACAGCGTCATCGTCTGACACTGTTCTGGTTTGCCTTCATCGGCCCAAGCCAACATGCAAGCCTCGATGCCTGACTCGGCAGTAAAAGACCATGACATTGGGTTGGACCTGAGGAACCCAAGCCCTTGGATAGTCAATATAGATCTGCAATACTATTTGCAACCACAGTACGGTACTCTAGAACCTGGAAGTAATCTTAACTAGGGTACCACGGGTTGTTTCTGATGCTCATGTTGGACCTTCATAGACAGTCACTAGGTAGTTTAACATCTATGTTATGAAACCAACACATTAGCGATCTGATCCTACCTAGATGATGCTAGATCCAAAACAACAGTGGATTGATTAAATTACGAATCAAATACCAAAAGCATCGAGCTCTGCGGCCTGCCCTCGACCTCGGACCCGTTGGGCTTCCCCCCAAATGGACCCACCTTGGCAGCTCCCGCGTTACAACTTCAACGCCAACCATCTCAAATTCATTACAATATCCCTGACGCGCAAACGTTCCTGTTGCTACAGCTGGTATGTGATTTCATTCGCATGTATAGGGGGTATACTGCGATCCCTGCATTCGAACAGTCAATATACTGTGACTACTCCAGGGAAAACAAGGCTAATTGGGTGCCATTGCGCGCGTCGCATATACAGAGCTCTACCCTGCATTACAGCCGACATCCCCGAGAGGCTGACGCCACCTCTGCCTAACGATATTGAGAAGTTGGTTTGTACCCAGCCAATCCAATCCTGTCGCGCCCCTTTTGACGCAGTTGGTTTCGCGCTGTTTGAAACGGGAGATCGCGCGTCGGCATCGAGATCTGACGTGGTCTGACAACAGAGCGCACGCGAAACACAAAGCATTGACGCCCAAGCCGAGGATCCACGGCACACATCAAATCCACTCATAATGTCGGTCTCTCCTTCGAAGGAACCTGAACTTGACCCCGAGGCGCAATCGGGTGAAGAACAAGAGCACATGGACAAGGACCAGCAAGACACGCAGGCACATCACGGCGAGTTTGAGGTGAAGGAGCAGGATCGGTGGCTTCCGATCGCAAATGGTAAGTCGCGTGGACTTGTCTTTTGTTCCGATTCGCGCGCCTTGTCTACCTGTGCTGGTGGTCGCTTTCGTTTTTCCCCGCATTTTCGGTCTGTTTGCTGGTTTACGATTCGCAAGCGGGGTTACTTTTTCTGGCGATGTGCTTATCGATCGCGTGTGTTTCGTACCTTTGCTACTTCATTTGCATTGTGCCTGTTCGACAATATCTTGGAAAGAAACACGAGCAACCCCGACCTCAAGAATATGCTAACATGATCTTCCTTAGTGGCTCGTATCATGAAGTTGGCCCTACCCGAAAATGCAAAGATCGCGAAAGAAGCCAAGGAATGCATGCAGGAGTGTGTGAGTGAGTTCATTTCATTCATTACAAGTGAAGGCAAGTCCAAGTCCATCGGTCCAATTTATTAGACATCCTCATTGACCGTACCTACAGCCTCCGAGAAATGCCAACAGGAGAAGCGCAAAACGGTCAACGGCGAAGACATTCTATTTGCCATGACCTCCCTTGGATTTGAAAACTATGCCGAAGCACTCAAGATCTATCTATCCAAATACCGCGAGGTAGAGTGCCCCTTCACCCCGGTGACCCCCGGAACATCCCCAGGAAATTCCCAGGATACACCCCCGGACAAACCGCAACCCCGACTCAAATTCGTGCCCGGTTCATCCATGCTGACCAAATTCCAGACCCAATCTGCCCGTGGTGAAAACCAGAGACCCCCGAGCGCTGGTTATGGAACTGGAGGACCTGGCGGCGCTGGTCCTGCCCGTCCCGCTGGGTTCTCCGAGGCCGAAGGTGGAAATACAATGATGAACCCCAATCTTGATCCGTCTGAACAAGATGCCTCTGCCTACGGCTATCCCGCTATGGTTAACCAGTCTCACAACGGCGCGAGCGGCGAGTCATATTAGGGTACAGGCGTGAACTGGCTGAGACACTGTTCTTTGATGAGATGTGCTTTTCTGAATTATTCTTATCTCTTTGTTCTGGTATTGGAGTTATGCGGGGCTTATTGGATGGAATACTAATGGGCTATCACACATTTGTATAGGAGGTACAGGACCACGCTGAGTCTACAATCTGTACATTCGAATGTTACATTTGATGGTATAATGTGATCCTATGCAGCGGATCTCCTCTGCTACTTCTTGGCTTGCCACTTCCGTTTTGGTGCTCAGGCCTTGCCGCATTTTGCTCACTGAGTAGAACTGAGCACTTCTTGGTCCTTCTTGGTAAGATTGAACCCCGTTCAGATATGGAGCTACAACCCGAAAGCGTCAATTTCCGGGCTTTCGTGATACAGGTACATATAAAGCTCCTTTCAAATCATAGAAAAAAATAGGCCAGAGGCCAAAGCCCATGCCTTTAGGCTTTCTTATAGTGGCTCTCACTTTCACACATGAACATGCCCAGTAGGCGAAACTGTAGAGATCCTTCCACTGCCTGGAAGGACCTTTGTCGGCCCTTCCTCCAGTCTGAGGTCTCTCGTAACGCCTCTGACGGACAAGCACCTGGCACGCCATTGCAGCTTGATATATCCAGTCATGACTTTGGGGGAGGAGGCTCGTTGATAGTTGACCGGCGTAAAAAAAGAATAGTCTGCTTATTAGCATGGTCTTGAAATCCGTTCGAGTAGAGCTCACTGTTTTCTCAATCAGGCCGATTTCACCGTGTGAACCCTGCACCGCGGCCTGCGTCCTCCACTAATTGGTCACATAAACTATCCATCTCAGCTTGCATGCATGCAGTAAAGCCATGACATAGTTGGCTTTTCTCAAAATCAATCAGCCGCGCCTTTTCGTTTTGAATAATGAAATTGTATCTGTTGGCGTCGCCATGGACGATGCCAAGGTCATGTAGGCGCTGAAGGGCAGATTGACAAGACGAAAGATCCTTGATATTTGCTTCACGCCCTTCGAGTTTTTCTAACATGAAGCCGATTACACGGCCATGCTCGTGGACATGGCCAATGAATCGTGGGGCAAGTCCTCTGTCTTCCAGGCTTCTATAAATGAGGGTCTCCTGCGATAATCGAGGTAGTTCCCACTCGAACCGTGCAACTTTGACAATAACAACCGGCGAGCTCATAGTAACCAGGGACTCTTCACCGGAGTAGGTTGCTTCGTACGTGGTAGCGGTGAACTGCTTTATTCTTTTTAACTCGAGACAGTCAATCAACACAGGATGCCAAAGGTGTGTTATGCCATTGAGGATTTTCTGCTGTAGTTTCATTGCGACCTCGCCACTCGACGGATCTCGAGTGACGTACGCCATATCCCAGGTGTCGCGGGTCTTCGGGAAATTCGGGCAACGAGTTGAGGGGCATGGAAAGTGTTGACCGTTCGAATGTACCGGCGCTGATGATTAGATATCTGACTCGATTCTGGACTAGAACTCGGTATTCACTGTCGTCCCTACTCGATACCTCCATTGAAAGTATCTTGGGAGGAGAAGACATGGGACTCATCTGGGCAAAGACAAAAAAAGGGGGTGAATATGGAAGCGGCAGCCAACACAGGAAGATTTGGAGGTATTTATCTTCGAGGGTCACGAAATGGAGAGTGAATAGAGCTGATTGAGAATCTCATGGAACGTAGTCCTCCCGCGAGTCGTAGGTGCAAATGCAATGGCGTACGAAATTTTGCGAGCTGGCAAGGCCGAGGCTGGCACAAGGAAATATCCATGTCGAAGGACCAAGGTCGGGCAATTTTGGATAATTCCACGATATCTGTCACACCAGCAGGAAAAGCAAAAATCGAGCTCCACCAAATTGCGCAGTCTTTCGAGCTAAATCTATTGATATCAAACTGACTTAAGTTTCTGTTAAGGTGGGTGAGGTTGTGTCCTTTACTGTCTAGTATCTACTAACAAAATCTCGACTGACACTATATTCAGAGACATTCGCGCCTCAGACTGGGGCTATCGGGTTAGCGTGGCAGAATTTCATAAATTCGGCAGAATAACAGGCGGTGGTCTGAGGTCACTGAGGCAAGAGGCAAAGTTAGTTATGACACCGGCCTGACCTAACTATGAGTAACTCGTTCACGACACGGCTCTAGTCGACAAGTCATGGAATATGATGGAAACCTACAACTCTCTCACCTTTGTCGCTAAGCAGCAGCCATACTTATACTTATTACTTGATCAACCCCTTCACCTTTGAAATCAGCTTAATGACAACTCCTATGGCATCTCCGATCCGCCTATCCCCGCATGTTCAGTGTATCCAACAAAGCTCACCCTACACCAACATATACGACAATGTGCCGGTTAGTCCCCTTCGTGCCCGAGACAACACCCTACACTTACGGGATATGCTCCCCCATTCCCATCATGAACCAAAACGCTGGGATAGTCCCGGGGGCTGGGGTGCACGTCACTTGAATGACACGGCGCCGTTCACGCTTTGGGACGAGCAAAATCGCAAGTTCCGCCACCCTTCACGTCAGGAATGGAGCTGGATCCGTAGTAAGTTCGGGAGGGAAACACGAACAGTGATATCCGAATGGCTTATTTGTATGGAGACGGCCTCTCCACCACAGCCAGTCCCGCTGACCCTTGGAACGATGCCTATCATATTTGTGCCCCCAGGTGAGATGTATACGGACCCAATCCCCTTATCTGGATATTCAAATCCTCGTGTTCCCGACCCCTGTCCCACTGTCTGGTGGCCCGAATTGACCTCCGACCAAGCCTCAAACAGTGGCTGTGCTTACTGCCATGGCGTCACTTGCTCGTGTAAAAGCTGCCATCTTTCTCCCGTCTTGGACTATCTTCGAACTTGAGTTTGGAGATGGCCGGAGCTACGAAAAGCGATCACTCCCCGGGGTCGTGGCGGGTCGAACAGCACTCTACCACCATGGAGATGAACCATTTACTAGCGTCATGAGAAGTCTTACCCGCCCACGCCTTATTGATCCATCGCAGGTATCTGATGCTGGTGCTGCACCCCAAGATGGCGCGAACTACCTTCGGCGGTCAGTTCTTACACCAGGGTGTAGAATCGAGAGTGGTCTGTGGCACTCAGGTGCCCCAACCGAATTCACCACCGCTGCAACCACGTGTGGTATCAAAATTTGCAATCTCGCTGGCGAAGAAATGCTGACAGTCTCTAATCATGGTTTCCTCTCATCAGAGGAAGTATATCACCCATCTGCGGATGGAGATCTTATCGGCAAGGTTGTCGATTCTCGACCTGAGCTTGACATCGCTCTCGTCAAACTAACACCCGCTGCCTCATCGAGCTTCACTAATTCAAGCTACTTTCAAGCCGAACCACCTACTTGTCTTCTAGAAATGTCTCAAATATCACAAGGCTCATGGAGTGAAGTGGACGGCATGAGTTCAGGACTGTTCAGCATGGTGAACATTGGCATCCAAACAGTGCAACCGAAACGTCCAGCTGGCCACCCCGACCTCGAATTTGGAAAATGGGATACCAGATCGGTGAGTTTCCTTTTTGGGAATGTCAATAAGGCTATCTCTGATGGTGTGTGCGGCGCCCCAATCGTCGACATTGAATCCGGTGGGGTATCCGGCTTTTTCCATCTGAGCGATGGGGTTTTTGCTCACAGTGCAATGCTTGATGATTTGGTGGCTGAGGGATGGGAAGTAGTGTGACTGGGGTTCTGAGCTATTCTCATCGGATGCTTTTAGCATATTCGAGAGACTTGCCGCTAGCTTGCTATTTTGTCTACCTTTTACATGACGAGTCTTATGTATTATTTGCTTCGCTTCGCTCAGCAAAATTACTGGCTGTCGGATGAACCTATGTAGACTCATATCTTGATCTTGGTAGGTACTTATTATTCTCTACCTTAGTCATTCAATGCAGGAATTAGTGTCACCCGTCTAGTCAGGTGCCTAGTCAGGTGACCTTCCCGGATGTTTTAGTAGAGCAGAGATAGTCAGAATGACAACCATTCTTCCCCTTTCTTAAGTTACGAAAAGCCGAATGGATTCTCTCTCTCTCTCTCTCTCTCTCTCTCTTTTTCTTCCCCTTCTAGGTTTTCCTGTTGACAATAATAATTAGAACAAGAAATGCAAGACCCACCTTGCGGGGCAGATCCCAGCCTTTCCTCGTTATCAGGTCGTTATCACCTACGACATACTCAATTCCTCACATCAATTAACAGATACATCTTCCCATCTCCTCTTTATATTGAGGTCTCACCAGGAACTTCCCTTCAACACTGAAATTCCCTACGTCATTGTACCAGCTGCCACAAGATGCCGGCAACCAACAAAATCCTCCGCGTGGGCATAATCGGGTATGCTCCAATACCCCTGTTACGCAGTATAGCTACATTTTAACTAACCTCCTCAGCTGCGGCCGAAGACCCAAGTAACCCACATCCCAACCCTAAACTTCCTCTCCGACAACTTCCAAATAACCTACCTCTGCGGCATGTCTCTCGGTGCACTGCTCAAAGAAAGTCATAGGGGGAACAAACCCGAAAACCACCCTCCATGCAGCACACCTCTGCGCCTCTCCAGACGTCGACGTAGTCCTTATCGCCAGCAGTGACATATATCACGTCATGCATGCCCGGCTCGCCCTGCAACACAACAAATTCGTCTTCATCGAGACGCCCATGGCCCTGTCGCTGCAAGAGGCGGACTGTATCATTGAGGCTGAGAAGCACTCCAGCGGTAAGGTGATGGTTGGGTATATGCGGCGGTATGCGAGTGGGTTCCTTGATGCTGTCAAGGAGATTGGGGATATAGACCAGGTGCAATATGCGCGTGTTAGGGATATTGTTTGGTCCGACGCGTCCAGTACGGCTTTTTTTGCGCAGTCGGGGACGTTTTCGAAGGTCTGTTTTGATCGTGGTGAGGGGTTTGAGAGGGAGTATAGGGAGAGGACGGAGGGAATGTTTATCCAGGCTCTGGAGGATGAATTGGGGATTGAGTATGACCTTGTTGTGGCCGTTCAGTGGAGGTATCTTGGGCGACGTGGGTCGCATGATCTTAGTGCTATGAGGGAGGCGTTGGGGATGCCGGTTGGTGTGCTTGGAGCTTCGTTCTGTGAGGCGGAAGGGCGGCAATTTTGGAGGTACGTTTGTGTTTTCCTATTCGTGAGATATGCTTATTGATTTGGGTCTTTTAGCGCACTGTTCCAGTACCCCTCATTTGCGGTCTCTTATGAGTCCGGTGTTGATGAGGTTCCTCGCTTTGATGTTTCGATTGAGGTGTTTGGTGAGAATAAGACTGTCAAGGTTTGCTTTGACTCGCCCTATGTTAAGGGATTGCCGACTACAATGCATATTCGTGAGAAATTGGAGGATGTGTCGTTCCAGGAATCCGTCGTGAGGAAGACTTACGAGGATGCTTATACCCTGGAGATGAAGGAACTGTATGCGGTTGTTGTTGAGGGGAAGCCGGTCAAAACCACTGCGGAGGATGCTAGGAAAGATATCGAGATCTTTGGGATGATCATGAAGGCTGGTGTGGAAGGCCAAGCTAGATTGAACAGAAAGGTATGATTACATAGACAGTTGTTGGCTGATGCATCTTGTGTGAGGTGACCATGCTGTACAGATAAGTTGAATTAGATGAGGGCACGATTGAAGTTGAGATCTCGTTCCCGAAACGGATTGGAATTATAGTATATCAAAGGCAAAGTCATAACGTCTCATAGAGTCACAACCTATACCACCCCTATCCATTGGCACCGTTTACGGCGGGGAGTGCCCATAACGACCTCGTGGACCGTACTCCGCAGGTATCTCAGGCCACTCGTCGACGCCGTCTAACATTGCGAGCCTAGAAGTTTAAGTCAGTATACGGTCAGACACCTAGTCCCCAATGATAACTTACGCCATCCCACCGGTGAGATGCGGGTCAAGGTGACAGTGGAGGAAAAAGGCCTGTTTAGTTAGTCAAGTTCTGAGAGTTCCCACATTGATCGGTTCTTACCCCGGGATTTTGTACTTGAGCCCAACTATGTTAGCTTATGATCTCGAGATGAAAAAGAACAACTTACCATGATAACGAACAGCCATCCACGTTGAGCTCTGCAAAGCAGGGTTTGTTGTAAAGGTATCTGCTCCATTCATCAGCTCCATCCCAGGATAGACCCACTGAATCCAAACATCACATACCTCGCATGGGAGGATCAACCAGATTGAACATCTCCGGAATCTCCTTCTGGGCCTCTGCGACAGAAGTCCAATTGAACTCGCCAGAACCGACACCCTAGAGCACGCAAGTCAGCATCCATCAATCGGTAAACATAGGTATCTTCCAATGACTCGATATCAAAACTCACAATGACATAAACCTTATTCGAATGCTTGTGAAGCGGATGACCGGGTTGAAGCGTAGTCTGGTTAGCAACAATCGTGAAAATAAGATCCACCCAAGTATCGTTCTTAGTGGAAATCACCAGGTCACTATTCTTGTACGCTTGCGGATCCCACAGCATAGGCTTCTCGGACTGCAGAGCCAGACTATACGAGTTGTTTTCATTGAGTGACCATTTCCACGCATGCTCGATACGGCCAATCCGGAGTATGTAGGTCTCGGTTACTTCCTGGCTTGGTTGGCTTGGGATGAGTGGCTTGATTGTTGTTTCGTTGAATTGAATGACATCTGCAGTTGTATTGAGTCCACTGTAGTTGATTGAGGCAATGCCTACCACAGAGGGATCGCCGTTGATGTAGGATAGAGTGCCGAAGCCGGCGATTTTCTGGTTGAGACCTGCGTTGGCGGCTGTTATTCGGTATTCGCCGGGTTGCTGGTTCAGTTGAACTAGGACGGAGTAGCGGGCGCCGTTGCTTAGTGTTATTGCCTGAAAGATGGGGTTGTTAGTGAGTGTGCTCATTATTTTGTTGAAATTTGAAACCTCAAAAGCGCGGACATCGTACATTAACTTCTGTTGGTACAATATATTGACCGTCGACTTCGTAGACCCAGAGGGTATGGTTGTTAATGGAGACTATGGCAGTCAGTGACTAGGTCAGCGAACAGGGTTCAGTGTTACAATTTGTTTCCACTTACCTCGTGGGGTGGAAGTAGACGAGGTACTGATGAGGTTAATGCTCACCCAGCCCTGCAGAGGATCAACTTCAATCACTTCGTCGGATGCCTCCGTTTCGTTGCATTCGTCAAACAGAGTTGCTGGAATTGCGGCGTAATCATGTTTATTGGTTGTTTGGGCAAATGTACTATTCAAGGGTAGACATCTGAAAGTTCAAGATGTTAGTTTTTGACGACCCGTTGGGACCTAATGGCCTACAAACCCTTTTGCTGTGAGGTTCATGCCTTGGAGAACGAATAGCTGCGATTCGGGGATAAGGCTGGTCAAATATCGGGGGTCAACGCAATGCACTCTCCCTTTGCCGTTAAGCAATATAGAATCCACGCAGCTAGATAGAGTGTCAGTCGCTTTCAACCAATTGATCCTGCGAGACTTACATTGGATCAATATCCGCCCTTATGGCAATACGCCGTAGTTCCTCCGAGGTAGTATGGTACCAGTCGGCAACTACGAGCAGTTCGGGATTTCCGATCGCACGCTTGATTTGAGCGTGAGATAGTGTGTCGTTTGATACTGCATTGACAAGCTCGGTAGGGATGTTCCGAGGTCTGGGTTGTGAGTACTTGACTGTCTGCGCGGATAGCCCTGAGAGGTATGAACGAACCTGATATAGATTGGCCCATACAAACCATCCATAACTTGTCCTGAGTGGTGCGAATGATACCTGCGATGTTTCAACACGATCCATGGTACATAGTCTAAGATATTCAACTCACCAGTATGTTCCATATTGCGTGGCAGTAAATTTAGCAACGAATTGTCCACCAGGAGCGATGGGCCTCTGCGAGACGCCCGGCACACCATCTGACCACGGAGTACCTAGTTGTCTATCCCTCTGTCAGTCACCCTCATTGATATGTCTCATAGTTAATGAGCTCACTCAATGCCATGCCAGTGCATAGTCGTGTTAAACGGCAGGAAATTGTTCACTGTCACCTCCACATTGTCGCCCTCGTCAAAGATGAGAGGAGGTCCTGGGAATTGGCCATTGATAAAGGCTTGTTGACGCTCAACTCCATCAGGCGCTCCGCTATCCCAAGTCAAGTTGAGTTCGAATTTCTTTGTCGGGGAAGGTGAGGCAAGATCCAAGGCAGCTCCAAGGGCGATTAAAGAATATAGAATGAACGGCTTCATGACTGCCCGCGAGAAGCGAATACCTATGACAGCGCGCACCCCGAGCCTCGAGGGAACTGATTAAATACAACTGGGCATTTCAAACACCGGGCGGGATATGATATCGTAACTTTAATAAGATGCCTTACATTGGGAAGCTCTAGTAATAATGACTCGCATCACCGAGCTGAACGCATCAGGCCCGCAGCTACAGGCTTCAGGTGGATTTCATACGGGACCAGATCACATTTTGAAGATGCATTATCGATCATTGGGCTATGGTCCAGGTAAGAACCATTCGCCGAGAGAGAGGATTGGAATGCCACTTGGGGGATAGTGGGACGCATCCCTATATACCTCAATAGTCTCCATAGCGCGAACCTTCTGCCAGTATAAGACTTATTTTGAGACCTTAATGGGGATGTCAGCTGGAATTTCCCCGACAAGGGGGTGTCACTGCAAACTTGAGCGCTCCTCGTGGCCGTCCGCCTCCTCGCAGGTACAGCATACCCTGTCGGCCATGTGCGATGTAGGAGCTAAAGTAGGAGCTGAGGCCCTTCACCCTCGCTGCCAAGGAGCTAGGACCGTATGGATCCCCCGGGAACCATCCGCCTTCTCGAATTTACAATATTCGGCGGACCAGGGAGCCGGCTCTCGGAGATTTTCACTTCAGCTGGAGGACAGCCTGGTGTAGGGATCTGGGTCCGAACGATTAGGGTCAGCAGAAGGGACTTTGCAACATGGAATCATAGCGAGAGTCTAAAGGGAACCTTACCTATTTCATAACTTCGCAAATGCTGATCCAGCTGATAAATAGTAATCTATGCTCTTTCCTGTTCATGTTGCTTTCAATCTCAACCAAGGCAGCCTCATCAGTAGATGCTTTTCCCCCTAATGACCTAATCACAGTCAGCTGGGCCGAATAACTTCACTGGACATGCTCCATCCTGCTCACGACTGAGGCTTAGATCCTGCCTCTCTGAAAAGTAGGTGAGAAATAGACATAAGATGCGTCAAATCCTGCCAAGAGTGGGGCCGCTACTAGCTAGTGCGTGGGGTTTACATCAAGTCCGGTCTGGATGAGAAGGGTGAGAAAGCAGAGTTCGCAGATCCTCCAGGTTAAGTCGCGGTGTTGGTTTTATGGCATCAGGCGCTACAATCAGTACTTTGCCGAACCAACCCATTCCATCTTTCAAGTTAACCTTCCATCTTCTGACATTCGACCAAAACTACGGACGTCAACTCCACGTACTTCATTTCCGATGATGGCAATCAGAGAACCATCTAACTAGGTCAGGGAACAGAAGCTTAATCATTAATGCCCTTGAACACTTCGGAAAGCAGGCAAAGCAAGGAGACCTGAAACTCGGGGAGTCAATGCCCAGGAACCTCGCAATCCACCGCCATGGTCCATCCCATGGAAGTCCTCCAGAAGAAGGGATCTGAGTGAATGACGAATCTGGATGTCCTACCTAGACTATCTGGGATTCTCCTCCGTCGTGTTTGCTGTGCCCGTGTTTGCTGGTTTCCAGTGGAGTGCCATCTGGGGTTCGTTCATCCCATTGGGATAGACACCTGATTTTTTGTCCAAATGGCAGACAGCAGTTCCAACCGTTCCCAGAACAGTAGAACTTATGTATGTCTACAAGCAGCTCGTCCCTTTCTCTCAAACTGAAAGGTTTTCCCCGGCTGATTCATCCCGCAAAGGACGCATATCGAAATGCTGGTCTGATCTCAGAAGCCAACCACTCCGAAGAGCGTCGAAGGATGGCCTCGGAGCTTCCAATAGCCTGAAGGAGATGGTAGTACATACTACAGATGAGACCGACTTGATTCTGGGAGTGGTGTCAGGCCCACTTGCCCTAACAGACAGATGGAATGGCAGTCCAAGATTCAAGCCTCGGCAGTCGGTCCACGACAGTCCTAATGGTGGCGCAAATCGTCAACATGCGTGGGCCGGACGATATGCAGCGCATCGCCAAGACATCTCCGTGCCTGACTATCTGCGAACTCACTGAATCACAACCGTTTGTCAAGAAGGCTTGGCAATGAGAGGCCCAAATGGCAAAGTCAGTCAAGGAACAAAGGCTTAAGTGCGGATTGATCATATATTCTTATCGTGCACTAAGCTCCCGGTTGGGGAGCCCTCTCCTTTGCCTCCCGTCGACAGAGTAAATCTGTCGGCCTAGGTTGGAAACTAGGGAGGTTCGAACTCCTGTGGCGATTCGGTAATTGCGCGGTGCTCGCGAACGTGATGATCAGGGTCGTCGCCGGCATTGTGGTAAACTGATTGTCTACCTAGGTACTCGTTGCTACCAGGAAGCCTTTGGATGAGGCGTACACTGTAGATTTGATCGGTAAGTATGCCAAGGGGATCATACGACCAAAAAAGGTATCCCAACAAATACATCCATAGATTGAAACCTCACAAATTGCCACAATGCGCGCGCCTCTGGCTAAACTCGCTCATCATGTGTTTTGATAGAGCATGTACGCCAGAAAACCTGACGACTCCAATATCTCGAATAGATGCTCTAAGCCGGTCTATATCAGAATAAGCCCTAACTAGTTTCGGCCGAAACAAGTTTGAGGACCCATTTTAGCTGCTACCGCAATCCAGGACCGGCTGATCTTAGGTCGTCGATCTTTCAGGTCTACAGAATAGATGGCCACTTACAGAGCCTCTATTCTCTATGACTCTGTGACCTGTCTGGATCAATGTCCACACTTAGTATCAAGAAGAAGAAGACACGCCACGTCTGGCCAACCTTGGCCTTCTGACTTCCAAGTCCCAATGGATCCATTTTTCCGGTTGACTTTTACATAATCGGCCTTCTCCGCATCCACGTGAGTCTCCACCGGGACCGATCCCGCAGTCCCTCGAGTTCCCGACTTTTTCGTCCCTTTGATTGTTGATTGTCCCATTATTCTCAGCAATCATTTCGCGGAATCGTCCATAATGCCCTAAAGTGACTTCCGGAGATTCAAATAATGCAGAATTGTGGCCGATTTGGACAAATGATGTCAACGGTACTCCTGCCATGTCTTCCGTCAACGATAACACCCCTCCGTCGCTCCCAGTGGATGGGGTGAGCAAGCGCAAGCAAGGTAGGCAACTACAAGTTTCTCCCCGTGTTGTCTGATGGTCTTGCTTTCGAGCTTGTGGGCTCTTCTGCGCCATCTTCGCGATCTGGTTACTGACCGATGACTCAAAAAAATCCTTAGGCTCCGCAGCTTGTGTTCATTGCCACCGGCGCAAGGTTCGCTGCGATGCTCGCTCCGTCGGGACCCCTTGCACCAACTGCCGCGCTTCTGGAAAAACCGATTGTCGCATACACGAGAAGAAGAAGCGCCTTGCGGCACGCTCAATCTTAGACCCAGTTCCGATCCGATCTCGGCCTCTACCATCATCTGATCCCACGTCAAATCCCAATCTCGCAGCCGGAACACAGCTACCTCCAAGTTTTTCAACCGCATTTCCAAACGGTAATGCTACACCAATTTCGGGAGCCCTTCGGCAACATGGGTTCGCACAAGGCAACGGGTCAGAGGCATTCGGCCGACAGGGCAACGATATGGCGCATGCCCGCGAGACACACGCAAACATGCAACAACATCTCATTAAATTGATAGATGAGGAGGAGTCCGGCAGAAGAGAGATCCAAAGAGGGGTGCGAGCCTTTTACGTGGGCCACGAACTTTCAAACATGTCTTTCTTGATCCGGCAACAACGAGAACTAGATGACGATGTGTACCATTTTGCCAGCAATGAAATTCCACGGCGCCAGATAAAGACCGGCCACGACCAACTTCTTATGGACGCTCTCACACTCCCGGAACCGGGCCTCGCAGACGAGTTGGTCCAGGCTTATTTCACAAATGTCAACCCCGGATTCCCTATCATCGACGAAGATTTGTTCATGTCGCAATACCGCAATCGGGACCCTGCAGACCCCCCGCCGATCATACTTCTTCAAGCAATCCTGTTGGTCGGGACGCATGTTACTCGTGGAAAAGCAGAGCGAGATGCTCTGAAGGAGATTTTCTTCCGCCGCACCAAGTATTTGTTCGACAACCGCGTTGAGCGGAACAGAGACATCCTTGTTCAAGCGGCGCTTCTGTTAACGTGGCATTCAGATAAGGCAGATGATGATGTCGCTGCGGATGCTCACTTCTGGATTGGGGCGGCCGCTCGAATTGCCACAGGGCTTGGAATGCATCGTAATTCCATATCAAGCAGCTTTACCACTCGGGATAGACGAATGTGGAGAAGAGTCTGGTTTATTCTCATCCAATTCGATGTGCTGATCTCTCTGTCATATGGCCGACCTCAAGCAATGTAAGTCTATTCAAACAAACCAACCTACAGCGAATACTAACGAAGCCTTAATCAGCAATCTGGATGATTCTGACGTGTCTCCTTTAACGCCATCCGATTTTGAGAATTGCGGCCCTCACGTACAAGCAGAATTTGTGATCCACTTCACCGAGCTTTGCACGATGATCTCCTATCTCATTCGCGATCGATTTGGCCTTCGGGCGAGTGAGGAACGGCGAAAGGCTGTTCTCCAGGAAGCCGACAATTCACTGGCCACCTGGTCCCTGAAGCTTCCTGATAAACTTCGCCTCCGGGCCTCTGACATGGATCCATGGTCTGCCATGCTTCATCTAACCTACAATAACTTCCTCATTCTCCTCCACCGGCCTCATCCCAGGGCCTCAGCATATTCTGACGACTATGGCCCTCATGATGCGGAAATTTGCAGCGCAGCCGCCGGAGTTATCGCATCCATCTTCGAAGAGCTCCGGATGAACGACCGCCTGAAATTCCTCTGGTATACAGGTGTCCATACCCTCTTCACAGCTATGATCCAAGTTCGGGTGGAACTTCGGTTCTCGAATCCTGTTCTCGCCATCAATGCATTGCGCCGGTTCGACTCCGCCTCTTACTCGTTACGCGAGTTGTCTCAGTATTGGCTCCATGCCAGCACCATCCTTCGACTCTTCGAAGACTCCAAACGTTTACAAGAGGATCTCCGGATGGCAACTGCGGAACGGCCAAAGCAGTTTGGCGACTCCCAGCATCAACACCAAATGCCAATCACGTCTCCTGCTTCATCAATAAACATGCAAACCCCGCGACCACTTTCCTTCGGCGTGCCTACTCCCGAGTCCACACCTCTTCAGACGAACCTCTCACCACAACCCAATCCTCAATTCGATAACTGGATAGCACCTCTCCGGCTCAACGTTGGTCCAATGGAGAGGAACGACTCTTTCTCCAGCAGCATGCAAGTGGATTCCATCGAGCCAGCTCGCGACTATCCGGATTGGCGACAGCTCTTCGCCTTCGGGGATGTGGAGCTGCCTGCACCTGTGGGAGTTGAAGGCCTACCCGAGCTCGAAGATGAGTGGCGGCAGATTTACTGGCAGGATGCTCCGATGGCAGACCTCATCCATGATGGAGGCTGGATACACAGTTACCCCTAGCAAATCCCTATTCCCTCACGATGACCATGGAGGCTGTCATTTTCCTTTCAGCAAGTCCTCTCCACATTATTCTAGCATCTACCTTGACGACGAGATGAGCCATGCCAAGGCACGCATATAGAAGATGTCTGTCAAGAATAATGTCAGGCCACAGACATATACAGGCCGAACCTACGATACCATGTCCAAAAGATTTCACATACGAAGATAGAGATATACTATGTCTTATGACTGCAAATAGTTATATGGGATAACTTTTTCCTTGTATCACGATGCTATCTGAAAGCCGACAATAAGTCCCTAAACGAGATGATCACACAGCGCCAGAAATGCATGATCGCTAATAGACAGGCCCGGAAATGGCCGCAGAAAGTGTATATAATCAAGAACGACGCAGACGCTCGCTCATGCACACAAGGGAAACATCAAAATGAAAAGACTAACCGTAAACGAACCGCAGCCAATTGTTCGCAAAACGCTTCACACCCTCTTCCAGCTCCCATCCGCGAAGCTCACAGATCTCTTTGGCAGCAGTTTCCAGTATCTGATCGACCTCCGGACCCGCAGCGTGCCAATCACTCTCAATAAGGATGCGGTCCTCCGGTACGTACTTGATAACCTCGGAAATTTTCGGGTTGGCAGCATCGCAATATTTGGGGATCATCCCGAAAGAGAAATAAAATTCGCACGGATGGGCCGCGTTCATGAACTCGCGCACAGGCCCAACCTTACCAGAGTAACCATGCACACAGATGCGAGGCGGAAATGGCAGATGTTTTGAACCGTCCGTCACCTCCGAGACAGACGACTGAGCTCCAATATCGGTCTTACCGCCGTCGTCACTGACCTCCTCGTCATCAGAGAAAGCCCCCGGAGCATCACGCTGCTGGTGCCTCTCGCGGCGCGTCGGCACATCCTTCTCATGGCCCGCCCACATCTCCTTCAGCAACTGCAGAGTAGTACCATGACATTGCACGCTGTGCAAGGAGACAGGTCTCTTCAACTCAGCGGCAAGCTGAAGTTGCGCTTTGAGCACGGTGCGCTGGTGGTCCATGACGATACGGTAACCCGAGAGCCCGCGACGGTCATCTCCGCCGTTGCTCTCAGCTGTTACCTGTGGCATCGGGAGTCGACAGACCTTATCCAGGCCGACCTCGCCGACGAGCGCGTGCGGGAATTGCTGCAATCGGGCACGTGATTCCGAAATGAACTCGGAGAGGGGCTTGGGGTCGGGGAGTGCATCGATGAGAGACTGATCCTCCTTACCCGGGGGCACTGTCAGGACAGCGGCGTAGTGGGCAGCGCGACGCTCGGCGGGGTCTTGTGTCTTCTTATAAGCGGTGTCATCGATAAGCATGTGCGCGAACCACGGATGCCATCCGAAGGAAGGAACGACGCGGTCGTTGGCGGAGTTTGTGGTTTTGGCTGAGAATTGAGTCGCGGTTCGCGAGACCAGGTCCTGATCGTCACGGCGGGTGGACATGATGGTTAGAGTTCTCGCTTTCATCTGGGCGATCGAGGCAATCGAGGGTATCGTGTCGGTGGGATGACAGTGCGCATCGTGGACGCCAATGGCCCAAGGAAAGGGGGTTTCCTCGGACATATTGAATATCTTAGCATCCAAGCTTCAAGTAATGAAGACGGATAGAACGTGGAGAGGCAGGAACAGATTCATGATATAGGTATCTGTTCTCGCGAATCATCTTCATCTCCGCTGTTCTGCGTTATCGTCATTCCCGATAACAATGACGGTAATCGGCACGTGGGCGGTTAATCGAAGGAGGGGTACTTGTTCCTGATTGGCTTTCCAGATACACCGCCTTTTATTCTGCTTTTAACCGCCTTTTTCCCAGTCCGCAGTAAAACGTACTTGGTTCTGTCACATCGAAGAAATCCTCTGCTTCACCTCCTACCACAGTGGAATGCTATCTCGGGCTACCGCTACAACTACTGTCCAAGACAGATTGCAATTCACCGTCTTGTAGGCGGCATATGGCCCAGACTGTGTACATGCTCAGTAGATGACATCACTAAACCGTGCCTGGGGCGTCAATCACATGCTTTCTCCGCAAATCGATTGTTGGACTCTCTCTTTGTGAGACATCCGAAAGTCGAATAATCAAAGCCTCTAATGGACATATTCTAGCTCTTCACCCCCTATGCGGGGAAGTAGAGTCAATCCCCAATGTGGTCCTCGCTGTCAACGTTGCTCGCGCTGCCTTTCTTGGGTCTAATCTCCCTCCCACTTATCCTATCAGCATGGGTTACAACCTCCCTCGCATTCTTCGCTCTAGTACTCCGACTGTCAATAGTCTACCTTGAACTAGCCTTCGGACTGGTAAAGCATTTCTTCTCGGTCCCAACGTCGCCTACATCTTCCTTACTAGCATTCACGGCCTCGGAAGCCCCAACACCAGCTTCAGGCAGATCAAGACGGAACTCCTCCGCCCAATCAACAATCCATCAACACAAAAACAATGACACACTCACATCCTGGACACTGACAAACCAAAACGACCCAACCCGTAAGAAGAACTCCTACGCACGGAGCATGGTCGAAGCACACAACCTCACCGCAACACCATTCTCCCGCCTCCCCATCAGCGGCGACGAAAGACGAGACTTCGAAGGCGTAGGCGGCTGGCGCTCGTACAAACGCAAAGCACAGAGCTTGCATCGTGAAAGAACAGACATCTCGATATCGTCTTCCTCAACGCGTAGCGAAAGCGCCGACGTCAACGCAGACGCAGACGCAGACAGCGAAGCAGACGAGCGCGCCTGGCTATCCCTAAATTACAGACTCGAGCTTCCCTCCCAGCTCGTCACGCTAGGAACAAGCCAGCATGCAAGCTCTCATAACAGCCCAGACCTGGACTCGCGCTCCAGAGCAAACTTCCAAGCACTCGCCGCGGATGAGCGGGATGCTCGTCGCAGCAATGAACGGAGCGGCTCGCGGCACCACCACCGCTCGCTGACGACTTCGTCGTTGACGACTTCCAACCGGCGCACGGGTACGGGGCTCTCGCTGGCGCTGTCGACGAGACCTGATACCCCGGCTGGTCATTTGCGGGAATATGGACATGGACAGTCTACACGGTTGACAGCGCCGTTCATGACGCCGCAGCCGTATGGGCAGCCTTCGGTGAGTTCGCAGGGGCGCGGGCATGCGCGCGCATTTGCTCCTGGCGGTGCGTTGGTCACGAGTTCCTGCCTCTCTGGGTATGGGGATGGGATGGGGTACGGTAGTGGTGGGAGCTTTGCTAATGCGGGTGGGTATTTTGCGCTGAGACGGCCTGGGTCTTCGGGTAGTCATGTTGTTTCTGGGAGGGGTAGTCCTAGTGCTAGTGGATATACCACTCCTGGTGCTGGGATGTCGAGTGAAGAGCGGAATGCGTCGTCGTTGGGACTGGCGCGGTTGATGGCGCATTATCCCACAAGTCCTAGGCATCGGAGACAGAGTATTTCTGGGCCGAATTCGAGGGTTGTGGAGTCTGGTGATCGGGGTTGAGCGTTGCTCCAGTCGCAGGACGCACATATGATCAAAAAGAGAGACACGATTTGGTTGAAGAGTTGTTTCGTTATGGCTGTGCCATTGGTTCTTCTGTTCAGGTCTATCAAACGGAATGTATCGTACATAATGTATCCATAGGAGAAGGGGGAGAGACAGGCGGACAAATAGCAGGCTCAAAACGAGAGAAAAAAAATCACGAAGAAAGGAGAGATGGAGGTATACAGCACGGCATATCAACAAGGCCATATCCAAACCTTGGTATCATATAGCATCATTCACAATAGCAATCACATCATGACTGACGGTTCCGCTCCCGCTGATTGACCTCTTCCATCTCGGCAAGGATAATGCTGTTGAACTCCTCCCAGCCATCAAGGTACAAATGATGACCAGCTTTCTTGACAACAACGACTTTGGAAGAGCCTTCGTCAGCGTGCTTTTCTTCAGGGGTAGCGTTTTGTAGAACCCTCCGCTTTTCTTCCTCCAAACGAGCAGCAGCAGCATGGCCGCCCGAGACATCCATCCAATCATGGTCGCCATACATGAACACCACGGAAAGGCCGTTCTCCCGCTGAGGAGGTGGGGATGCGTCGGATGAAGGAGTAGCGGTGGAGGCAGGTGTACTTTCAAAGGAGGTTGACGAAGCGTTGGCGGAAGACGTTGGATCAGGAAGGACATTTGAATTATTTTGGATGATTTGTCTCCCGACGCCGTGGATACGGTGAATAAGAGGACTGCGGGCAAACGCACCGGGGGCAAGAACATAGGCCAATGCGTACTCGCCACTGCCGCGAAGGCTGAAGATCGAATAGGAATAGTCGTGGAGTGCCTTGGCTTCCTCAGCTGGTAGGTGAGAGAAACGACGAGAAGTCCATCCAGAGACAATTCGAGGGCCCAAAGGACCGGCCCACCGCACCAAACTGAAGGGGGAGATATTCGCCTCCCACAGATATGCGAACCATTTGGGGAGTGCCCGTCGTGGCGGAGCAGTAGGAGGAGCATCGGGCGGCAGCTGCTGTCTCCCAGTTATAAAGCTACCATCGGTCGTTGGAGGTACTGTCGGCGGAATGGCAGCAGAGGCAGTAATATCTCGTTGGTCTTGGGTAAGTTCATTTGGCAGCGTTGACGCCGATGGCTCCGCCACATCCGAGGTGACAGCATATGGGTCCTCCGGAATACCGACTGGAGATGCCAAAATGAGCTTGTTGAGATGGCCAGGATACTTCAGCGCATAGGCGACCGCCATGTACCCGCCGAGACTGTGTCCGAGCAAGGTAAAGCGGTCGATTTTGCGTTTGATGCGCCATTCCTCCAGTGCATCCACGAACCAAGCTTCAGCCTCCCTGATAGCCTCTTCTCTTTCCTTTGCCTTGATCTTAAATGCGGGTCGGGTGCTTCGGCCCATGCCCAGCATATCCAAGGCATGTAGTTGCCAGCCCTTCAAACGACTCAAGGGTTCGAAGTTCTTATAGAAAAATCCAAGTCCGGCGCCGTAGCCGTGAAGCATGACCAGATGCTGATCTGCTTCCTCTCCAATTCTCTCCACCGAGAACTCATTGAGCGCACGGTCTTTTCCGCTCAACACTACCATGCTGGAGCGCCATCGACGAGGGCCATATGGGTCATCGAGGGAGCTGGCGCTGACTTCACCCTGCTGGTTATGATCTGCGGTCTCCAAGCTGCTTGGGGTTGCGCCGTTCGGATATTCCGCCGTGTTTCCGGTCTGAAGGTGGGTTGGTGGCTGGTGATGCAAGTACGGTAGATAAGAAAGGACCTTGTGTTCGGCAACAGCGGCAGGTAGGCGAGCCCACTAGATTAAGTACATTGTTAGTGTCTATGTGGCAGTTGGGGCTCCTCGGATGCGGCTTACCCATTGACTGAAGCCTTCTCTGTATCCCAGCGGGAAGAGTACTCGCGCCGCTGATGCGCCGGCAGCAGCTTGAGTCGCGTATGGAGTCCCATGAGATTGCTGGGCATTTCTTCCAACTGAGTGCTGCTGGTGCCCATGTCTGTCCTCTTGGGACGAGTTGAATGACTCTGACGCCATTGTAGAATGTCGGCGTCCCCGAGGGAACACAGTGGCGAAAACGACAAGACGTGGTCTGGCCCGGTGTTGAAGGGTCAGGAATGGTGAGATAAATTGCAAGGTAGGTCTAGCTGTACCAGGTATATTGAGAGGCCGAAAGTATTGCGGTAAAATTTGGAATGTGGCGGTCATGGGCGTATAAGAAGGAAGTCGGAGACAGTGCGGTCATTCCGCTTAACCCCGTGGGCAATGCGCACAGTCACACCGGGCAGAAGAAGTAATGTCCGGTGGGAAACGACTCGATGAAAATGAATACAGGAGAGAACTGGAATTCTGGTGACTCCGTTGAAGACAACGAGCACCCTCGAGGGCAATAGTCAATGATGCAAGACAGAGTCGAGACCGGATCTCTTTGTCGGGGAAGTATAAGGGCGGAGATGTGTCGATCGAAGTTCCGCTTCGCTTCAACTCGCCGCCTTTCTCCCTCTTCACATGCGATGACACTCTGCCTGGCCCGGAGCGGCCATTGATTTACTTTGATTTCAATACTTTGCCTGCAGCTTTGTTTCTATATCCTGTTCTTTGTATCTTGGGATTTTCCCTTACACCATGGCCTCACCTTTAGACCAGGTGGTCAAAGGTGCCCCAGCACCGGGTGCTCGCGCGTTAACCCCGGAGCCATTGCCATTGAACTCCTCCCAGGCATCTCAAGCCCAAACTCCTCCAGATCGTTCATCCACACCACGATCCGCGACTCCAGACCCGCTGGCAACTCTCCCCTCCTCCCCGCCCCAGATCTACCTGAACCTCTTAATTCTCGAAACCTCGCTACGAGCCCAATATCTGGCACTGCGCGAGCGACGTCGCCAGAACACCTTCTTCCTCCTCCTTCTCACTGCGTGGCTCGCCTACTTTTCATACGCTTTGTTCCTTCGCCCGCGTGAAGATGGTCGCGGAGTCGGCGGCTCCGTCTATTGGGTGGTGGATATGGCGGAGAAAGTCGCCCTGCTCGGCGGGGTGGTGACAGCGCTATTAGTCTGGGGAACGGGACAATGGGAACGCGGAATCCGATGGCCAAGACGTTGGCTCGCTGTCTCAAATCGGGGTCTACGAGTGATGAACACGAAGATCATCATTATCCGCGGTCCCTTCTGGCAGGAGCTACTTTCTTACATCTCTTTCCTATTCCCATTTTCCCTCCCATTCCTGCCTTCCTGGAATGGGAACTATCAATACGTGGACCCGAGTCTCCTAGACAAGCGCCCTGCTGGTGGTGGCGGTAGTCGGCAGCACTACCAACAGTACTACAACGGGGCCGAAGTGGAGTCCGGACTTGTAGAAGAAGACCTCAGTCCAGGAGGCGACTACATCCGCCTCCTCCTCCTCCCGAAATCTTTCTCCCCCGAGTTCCGCGAAAACTGGGACGACTACCGCACAGAATTCTGGGAAAAGGAAAACGAGCGCCGCGCTCAACTCCGCCTTAAACTGCGCGAGCGCGAGAAACAGCTCGCCAAAACAGAAGGAAGCTGGCTCGGCCGACTAGGACTAGGCTGGCGCGCCTCACAGCGCCGTCGCCTCGTCGCAGGAACCCTGCACCGACCCCTCGAGTCAGAAAAACACCGCCTCGGCCACCACCACCACTCCATTTCAAAAATCAGCCATGAACACCGCGCCTCTTCCTCCCGTCGAAACACCCGCTCCGACTCTCATTCCCGCACCTCCTCCCGTAGCACCACCCCCGTCGACGCGGGCCGTGACGACCGTCCACCGTCCCGCTCGTCGACCACCCGGCCCCGTCGCAGTAGCACGGCCTCAGGACAGGAAGCCAGTCCGCAACAGCGGAAGCGCAAGAGCTCAACGCTTCGGCGGGGGCTGTCGCCTCTTACGCAGGCGCAGATCCGGGAGGGTGTGCGGACATCGTCCTTTTCATCTGACGATTCTGCATTGCCAACGGGCGTGGTTGGGAAGGACAAAGAGGAGGCTATAGCGGCATCTGTCTCGGAATTGTAATACTGCACTGCTTGCCTGAACGGTAGTCCATGTTCATGCTGTTCATATCTCTATACCCTTGTTTCTCTTTTTTTCTTTGCCCGAGTGCATGTTAGCTAGATATGCGTGTGTTCGCGCTGTCTTGGAAACCTGCATTGGCAGTGTGCATTTCCCTTGGGAATGATTCCTTTGGCTCTATAGATAATGCATGTGAAATCTTTTTGGTCTCCGTCCTCCAGTTACATGAAGTATTAAGTCTGATGATCACTAACTAGGCAGTAAACACCACAACACCTGGTATGTATTACATGTACCATTCATTCCTTTGGGCTAAACAAAACTATTCGTTCATATTCTCATACCGAGTCCACTAGGTATATTCTCCCCAGTCTGGCACCAAACGCCGAATACAGAAAAATCATGCAATGTTATCAATCCCCATGCAATGACAAGAAAAGCATGCTCATAAAATTGGGAGCAGAGATGTCCAGCATTCTCTCTCCTGCAACTCCGCAGGAAAAATAGAACAGCATGGACAGCACCGCAAAGACCAGATAAATCAAACTCGGTATACCTCGTCGCTGTCCTCGAGATACATGAAAAGATTTTCCTTCTCCATGACCCGCAAAGCCTGGATAGCCTCAGGGCGAGAGAGGGTTTCCTCAGCGCCGAGTTCGGGCGATTGCCGGATAGCAGTATTGACAGCATTGAACAGCTCATTGAAAGTGCATGTATCAGTACCATTGAACAAAGTCTTCTTGTTGCCGATGAGCGAGCCCAGTGTCTGCCGGAAGATTTGCATGCGGTCAGAAGTGAGTTCAACTTCTGCGGATGTGGACTGCGACTGCGAGTCTAGCTGGGACTCGACGAGCTGCGAGGCTGGTTGAGAAGACGCCATTGACATCTGCGAGTCTGTTTGTGTCTGTGTACGACCTGTCTGGCTCGAGCGGAGGCGTGCAGCAGCACGCGGGCTGGCTGTGTACAGACTGTCTGGGTCTTCGTCTTCGTCTGGGACGGGAACGCTCGACTGCATTGCAGAGCCTCGCGTGCGCGCTGTGCCGGTGCGTCTACCGGGTGTGTATGTGCCACGGTCGGTGGTGGCATCATCATCGGAGTCGGAGTCGGAGTCGTCTTCGGCATCACTGTCGTCGTCGTCGAACTCGACGTTGTTGTTCACCTTGCGTCTCTTCCGACGCTCGTCCTCGAGCACTTCCTTGAACATGGCGAACCGCAGGATGGCCTCGGCATGTTTGGCATCGCTTTGCTCCACTCGGTTAGACAGACGCGCCTTTGCGTGCGCAGTAGACAGACGAATCAGCGTCTCCAGAGTACGCGGGGTGATGGGTGATGTGCGACGCTTGTTGCCGGTAAGTTCGTCATTTCGGAGAGCCGAGTAGGTGGTGATGACGTGGTCGGCCGCACCCTTGGTCAATACCGGGTGGATTCGCTTTTTGGCGTACTGGATGTATTTCTTAATGAAAGGAATGCTGATGATCTCCACGTGCTTGCTACGGCGGCGGCCAGCATTGGCAGCGTCGATCATACCACCGTGGAGCATGACGTTGAATTTCTCAAACACCTCACTAGGAGCAGTGCCGTCTTGGCGATCTTCAATTCCCACACCCAGCGTTTGATTTAATTGTTCCCGAACAGGCGCTCCCTCCTCGGTGCCGGGCTGGCGGTAGCGGTGCATCCGTAGAACGTGCTCTGAGATGATTCGGTCGTGGGTATCCTCGATATCATCCGTCACGACGAATAGCAGATCGAAACGAGACAGGAGGGAGTCCGGGAGAGCAATGTTCTTGTGGGGATCCTTATGAGGATCATATTGGCCATAAACCGGGTTGGCGGCTGCGAGAACACTGCAACGAGCGTTCAAGCTTGTGTGGATACCGGCCTTCGCGATTGTGACGGTCTGTTGTTCCATAACTTCGTGAATAGCGACACGGTCGACATCGCTCATCTTGTCAAACTCATCAATACACACTACGCCACGGTCACCCAGTACCATGGCACCGGCCTCGAGTCGACGTTCGCCTGTTTCTTTGTCGGAGGTAACGGCAGCAGTCAGACCGACACCGGAAGAGCCTCGACCAGTTGTGGCGATTGCCAGGGGCGCGGTGTTCAATACGAATCGGAGAAGCTGAGACTTCGCCGTCGATGGGTCACCAACCATAAGGATGTTGATATCACCACGTAGATGAGTTCCGTTGTCCAAGTTCTTCTCCATTCCACCAAGAAGCATCAGCAAGATGGCTTTTTTGATATAATCATGCCCGTGGATGCTGGGTGCCAGAGACTTGGACAACAATTCAAAAACATTTCTCTTCCTCGAAATCTTATTGATGTTTCGAATGTCGGTATCAGTAAGAGTAGCTTCCGCAATACCTCCACCACTCTTTGAAGATAACTGAACGATATTGTTCGCCATGATGACGGTGCGGAAGGTCGACGAGCTATTGCCTGCATTTCGATTACCGAGGGTACGATAAATGCCCACCAGCTGGATTCGATCTCCAGGCTTGGCGGTGTCGACGAGATCATCGTCCAAAATGACATCGACGCTCCGGGGTAATTGCCCTGCTGGGGCACGTTCGGGCATCTCTTGGATTGAAATTGACTGATGATCGAGGTATGTCGAGTAGCCGTACTCAGTGATAAGCTAGCGGCCACGATGTCAGTGCCTAATTGATGCCTCGGGTTAGGAGATAAAACTCACCGGGTTCTTCTCATCATCCTCTTGGGGGTACACATTCAGACTGGTTGCGCCACTCGCACTCATAGTTTGGTCACGATACTTTCTAGCGACGAAGCGATCCTTCCTCTCGACATAATGAACACTCTGAACAACCTTGGGGCGTACTAGGGAGCATTTTGTGACGATCCCCTCGAGTGAGACCATGTGGTTCAATTGTTGCGAGCCCAACGTGCGTGGATTGCAAGAGAATTCTCCGAATGCGCCAACGTAGGCGCAGTAGTAGTTCTGCCAACGGTGTTAGACCATCGATGGCTGCTAAAGTGTATCCTTGGATGAATACACACCGTTTCATCCGCTGTTTCTTTAAGTGTTCGGCCGGGCAAAGTTTTGACGACCGCCTTCAAGGCCGTATCAAATGCTTGCGAATAATCGAATGGGGATGAGAGCAGTCTAATTGGAAGCGGTGGTTAGCTGGTAGCTAAATACTTGGTATAGAGCTGCAGATTACCCATCGGCCAGCTCCCGGCTGTGTGCTCTAATCTCATCGATGCTAACCTATCCGAAATTGTCAGCATCGACTTCTTGCAGTGGATTCGAAGGATTCACGCACTATCAAACGTCGCGCACCCTTATTCAGCATAACCACAATATCGGCTCGGTAGCTGTTGCATCGGTTAGAAATGTATGGTGAGGACGGCGGTATTCGATATCGACGAACCTGCGTGCCCGTGCATCGGCTGGCAAAGAAAAAACAATTAGTCGTGATACAAAATTGGTATGGATTGAGCCGACTTACTTGGATCAAGAAATTCGGTGGCAGCGCGCACGCGATCCTGCGCGGCCTCATCTCGTAGCTGTAAGCCGTCCATGATGTGTGATGCAATTCAGTGTGGTGATAGGGAGGAGTTCGAGGGGGATGGGATTTCCCGATTTGCTTAAAGTGGAACGCGTAAGGTGACACGCGAGGAAGACGCGTCTCCGGAAGCCACGTGCCGAGCTGAGTCAGCGAACAATTTTTTTCTGGGCTATATAAGGCGCCTTCCCCCCGATCCTTTTTCTCTTCTTCAAGCGACTCTACGTACGTTCTACTCCCCCCAACAGTTGGAAATCCTCAGGGATATTTCAACGGACATGGCTTTTTTGAACTTCTTGCTGACTCCTTTCTCCTACAGTTCAAAGAATCACTTTAGAGTAGACGTCCCCTTTCTAAGCTCTTTAAAAGAGCCACAGAATCTCCACCCTTGCTGATGACTACATGTCCTCGATGCCCTAAAGTGAAACCTTTTTACTCCCGCCTCGACTGTCACGCGTGCTGTTCGCAGTGTCTGTGTTTCGGTCCAGGGAGTGGTGATGATCTTGACCTGGTCTCGGCGTCTGACTTCGGTCGGTCGGTCCTGGTGGGTGTCGAGGAGGTCTGAAAGGTCCTCTTCCACTTTGGTTGATGGTATGGATATCTGTGAATGTGGGCTGTTGGTCTGTTGGTTTTATTCATACCTATCTCCTTTCTCAATAAAATTTTCTATCTCAGAAATCTCTTCCTCCCACTCGTCATCGTAGCTTTTTTGTACCAACTTAATTTTTGACTCCGTCCTGTCTCTGCAATCTGGACCTCAGTCACATCAGCAAGTAAAAGTAAAGGTTGCTACGCCGAATGTCGTAAATGTTTCGATCTTTTCGACATGTTCCATTTTGACAAATACGGTATTTCTGCCAATATGTTACAAAATACGCAAGCCCACGCCCAGCGATTTGAACAGTTTCACTTTCAGCCTCTGAGGCCTCCTCACATGTGACATGACCAACCTTCTATAAGCTGACCCATGGTTATGTATCCCCCTGCACCGTACCTGCAAATACTACCTCTCTTCAGAAACGTCTGTATCGTTGGCACATCAACACTCGCGCGGAGCTTCCGGAAGTCCATGTATCTGTGTCCTAAAGACTATAATATTGGCCGCGCGCGGCGCCACTCGGATACGATCAAGAGTCGTGCATTCATCTCCCAAGATACCGTCATACATACACAGGAAGGGGGGCAAGGTGCAAAAACGGGATCGCCAGGCCTATGAGTTTCCGAGTTGGCGGCTTACCAACACAGACGTCATCACGAGTCGCTGGCTTGTTAGCAGAAAATGGCGGAACAATCGGAAATTACAATAGACTTATCACCAGCCGAGGAGCTTTTGCGGAAGCTTCTGCTCGATTGCCGGGATCACATCGTGTACAACAGCCACGACTCCACCAATCTCGATATATGGTTCACTGGGGGCTGGGTTCGAGACAAACTACTCGGCGGCGAAAGCCAGGATATCGATGTGGCTCTCAGCTCCATGACTGGGGCCCAGTTCGGGAAAGCCCTCGTAGACCAATTTGCTCGCTCGGCCGCAGAGTACATCGACGAAGCCCAGAGGCTCGGTGTGCCCCCGACCATCAAAGGGCTGCACAAAATCAACAGCAATCCAGAGAAGTCGAAGCGCCTAGAGACAGGAACTATCCAAATATTCGGGTTGTCACTCGACCTTGTCAACCTAAGAAAGGAAGTCTATACAGACGAGAGCCGGAACCCTCAAGTCGAATTCGGTACTGCGGTAGAAGATGCTTATCGCCGTGATGCTACAATCAACTCCATCTTTTACAACCTCGACAGAAGAAGAGTCGAAGATCACACGCAGATGGGGCTATCAGACTTGGCAGTCGGCATCATTAGGACACCACTTCAGCCTACTCAGACCTTCACGGATGACCCTCTTCGGATCCTAAGGTTGGTCAGATTTGCCAGCCGGCTTGGCTTCCAAATTGATCAAGAATCAGCACAAGCGATGAAAGACCCACTCGTTCAAACTGCTTTCAATAAGAAAATCACTCGCGAGCGAGTGGGGATTGAGATTGAGAAAATGATCAACGGCCCAGATCCGTTGGCCGCCTTTGAGTTTCTCTATGAAAGCGATCTATATTCCACGGTCTTCCTAGGTCCGCCAGGTTATCTAAGTCAAGCGCTGCTACATGCTTTTCCTCGCAGCGAACCTGACATCCCATGGCCAAATTCATGGCCGCTCGCGTTCAGGAATCTTGCATTTCTGTTGCAACATAGAGACTTCTGGGACTCTGAAGCACGGGAGCACGTCTGGTTGATGGCGGCCTGGGCGCCGCTCGCACCACTTCGGAGAACCGACATCGAGAAAGTTGTGAAGAGTGCAACCGGGGCAATCAAGACCACAAGCAAAACATCAAACACTCTGGGTGATTGCCTCAAGAATATGGATTCTGTCCATGCGTCCGTCCGACAGGTTACAACGGCTTCAGCCGGGATATCCCGAAGCGCTCTCGGCATGGCAGTCAGGTCCTGGGGTAGGTCGTGGAAGCTCCAGGTCTTGTACGCGCTGCTAGCCGACGCCACTTCTCGGGTGGGGGACGATGGCACCTTTGCCGACCTACTTGACGGATATTCAAAGTTCATGGACCATGTGTTTGATCAGGGCTTGCAAAACGCACCACTCGCTAAGCCTATACTCAACGGAAGCGAATTGAAGACCATCTTCAACCTCACGCAAAGTGGTGCTTTTCTTAAGGTAGCTCTTGACGGTCTTGTGCAGTGGCAATTTGATCATGAGCATGCATCGAAAACAGACGCCACAGAATGGGTACTCACGCAGAGAGAAAATTTTCATATACCATGAATTGTGACTTCTTGAAGCGATGAAGATACCTTGCTCTGGATGTGTTTCTTATTCAATCGAGTCAATCCATTGGCATCTGTCTTCTTTGCAGAGATGTAGCATTATTCGAATCTATAGACGGGCGCGTGTTAGCTTGTTGGTTTGTTTTCTTTCTACTGCGTAAAGCAAGTCAGAATTGTTGATATCCTATTGGCCCACCAGGATTATCGACCCACTACCGAGCAGTCCCCAACTTCCAGGCAACCGCTGTGTCACTTTGTCCAAACTCTCCCTTCATTCAGGTCCCAAACCCTTCGGTGATACCAGCGATAGTTTTGATATCGACCCTAGAGAAATATTCCGTCAGGCGAATTCAAAACTGTCTATTGGTGACTGAATCACGAACAAGCCTTTTGAGGGATAAACCGACCTGCGAAGGGGGGAAGTGGGAGACAAACGCCAGTCTGAAGAACAAAACACCCTGTCCATTCCGAAGGAAGACTTCTTTGGTAGACGCGCTACCTTATGTCTCGTAATGGATAACGATCGCTTTGATCCACTACGCCCTGACCCTGTTTCGTCGATCCATGTTCGAAATCGCTCAGAGTCGACATGGCGCGCGTTACTCTGCTCGGCCGGGTCTGCAACTCACTTGCCTCATTCTTGCAGTAACATCAAAGGTCTCCTTCACCAAACACCTTCAATTCCTCAGTCTCCAGAGGTACTCGAAGTGCCTGGACCATCATCGTTGTACATTGAGGGGTATGCACAGTGGGCTGTCCCCGCGGGTAACAAATCTTCGAGTCATATCTGCGAGCTAGGTCCCATCAAAAAGACATTCTCGCGGGATGTCTACATTGGCGGATCTACTCCAATCGACTGCAAACTCTCGAATAATGATTTCTCTGGATGGCCCGGATTCCAGCCAAAATCTAAGCCGATTGGAAACTATCTCTCCATGTTGGTGCTTGGGTGGTCATATGTCCTCTCGGCACGACTGATTGAATTACGCCAAATGAATGCCTCGGATCGGGTTCTCTACACAGAGAATATAGCGCCCTTGATCGAAGCTGGTGAAAGTGCTATCGAAGATTCCGACGTGGAGCTTTCATACGGTCGGAGTGCTGAGGTGAGGTGGTGGGCTGCAGTTCTAGCGGATGGCTGCGGCTGGAAGGCGTGCCTTTCCCGTAAGGGTAGGGAATATATCGCGCCGTGGGAATGTCATCTAGTGGACAGTCCCTTCAGGATACATCATCCTGCAGGGGCTTCTCTACTTTCTGCTACCACTCTTGAACCACCGTCTTCAGCCGAAGCACATGAGTATCTTCACAACTTTGCTCGAGAGCATGATGCTTTCGATCAGTTACTATGTGCATTCGCTGCTACGATCACATTGCCCTGGCATAATCGATTCGGGAGTTCTGTCTCATTACCTAAGCCTGGTGGAAGAGAAGTATCCCATAACTATGTAGATCAATGCTTTGCCGGCCAAATACCGACATTGGCGGAGATTCCCTATTACATGGCTTTCTCCGCCACTTCAGGTCTTCTAAGTTCCTGCTTACTCGGGTCATTCTGGGAGCCGGATATACCTTGTAACTTGGCGAGTCAATGGATCGTCCCTGCATTGAAGGAAATTGAGTTGACTGTGCAGTCCAAACAGTCATTGCCTGTCATCTGGGCCATGTCCCAGCGACGGCCGAACGTGGCTTCACTATGGCTAGGTGCCGCAGTTACTGGCCTTTTGCCACAGATACTTCGAGTATCCGGATCTTACCTTCCACCAACCTACCTGGAAGCGGTCGCATGGTCCTCATCTCCTCAGTCTTTCATGGATGCCCCAAACCACGGCTCTATTAAAACCCGAAAGATTGGTAATAGGCTGACCATCTCTCGTGAAGATGAGCTTCGCCTCTTATTTCTCACGGACACGTTGGCGGAGACGTACGGAAGGCCACCGTTGTGCCCGTATCGTCCATTCGACAGGGTGGATGTCCAAGATACTGCCCTTGGTGTCAGACTTCACCTGAATTGCAATCACAGGCTCGTTTACCATTCGTGGGAATGGCTAGGTCAACATGGACAATCTTTCCGAGACACTGGGTTTCCATATGCACCAGAATTATGCACAATACCACTTAGGACTAACTCCCTGTCTTTGATCTGGATGATGGCAGGTATAACCCTCGCACCTCTACTTTACAAGCCCTTTCCAGGAGCTAGCTTTACTCGGTCGGTAAGTAGGACCTGAAGACTCCGGCTCGGCTATTACAAAGGAAATATGCCTGACTATTTTATAGCAACATAGCGGTATCGTACTGCCTATCAGCTTTACCTTGATCTGTCTCCTTCCAAGATCAATGAAGAGCTCCATATACAAGCAGATCCAGGTCATTCGTGCTTGGGCGAAAGGGGTGTTCGCATTTGCTCCAATGATACCGCTGAGTTTTCGACACCCGAGGCAGGAACCCAGTGAAGCGCTCTCAATGAGTGCTACACGGAACTTGTTTTTATGGGAATTCTTTGCAGAAGGTTCTCGGATAGCAGATAGGTCAATCTGGGAACATGAATGGCTGAATGATTATCTGGACCGGGAGCTGGATGCTAGTTCAAGTGAATCTAGCTCATCTGAGACTGAATGCGAGGTTAAACGTCACAAAATCGAGTATGTTAGAAGTTGGCAGGAAGACATGTCTTTGAAGCTAAATTAAGATCATGAGCAGGGGCCGTCAGCGTCCTGTCTACTAGCAAATTATTAACAGAGAAATTTGATCTGTAAAACTATCAACTTATCAAGCTATCACAGACTTCTGTCTAGGTTGTATCACATCGCCAGGCTATACATGTTCTTCCTGATCCAACCCCCAGGCTCGGTACCATCTGGGCCGCTTCCTGGATGCTCACGACATTCTACGCAGAGAAACCATCTACCACCAGTGACCAGCCCACTAGCCAGGCAGGATTACAACGAATTCAGGTACTTAATTCACGAGATATGTACACTCATGGGTAAAAAGTTTTACGGTTTACCATTGTCAATCGGCCTATCAGCTGAACAGCACGTGATATTTGACTCTTGAGCATCTTAGCCCCTAAGCCCCTTCACTTCAACAATCGATATCCCAAGTCCATATGCCGTCTGATTTACACCTTATGGATAAGATCACCCCACCTGGGAGATTCCTGAACCCTCCCCTCATGCCAGCGCCGACGGAAAAGAGAGATTTATCGAGAAGTGGTCAAAGCAGTTCTAAACTGTTTAAAACTCCATCGTGCAGGCCAAAGTCCAGCACAGCCTTGGTGGCAGCACCGGCTCGTACAGGACGATTATACAGAAGTGTTGCGTGTGCTAGATGGTGACGAATCTCTTCGAGGTTACGTGGAAGACAAAGTAAGGTGAGTACTGCCAATCTTCAAGTCTATTTAAAGCATTTTGTTCAGTTGTATTCTAGGCTCGACTACGACCCTTACCGGTCCTATGTGGCTATCCGAATGCCAACTACTCTCCATGATAGTTTCCGTGCCAATGTTGTATCTGAAATTTTGACCCAATTGGGGAGATTTCAAAAGAGCGATAAACCCTTCGCTGATTTTGCGAGGAAAGTGGGTCATGAAGATTACCGAATTTGGCTACCGATCGGCACAGAAAATGGAGAGCAGACTCGTTCCGAACGGCACCCAGATGCATCATTCAAGCACAAGCAGGCAAAGTACCCCGGTGTTATCATAGAAGTGTGCTATTCACAAAAGATTCGCGCTGCTGCGGACTTGGCGGATGATTACATCCTGAACACCAATGGGAGTGTGAAAGCGGTGATTGCTCTCAACGTCGAGTATAGAGGTTCTAAAAAAGCCACTGTATCAATTTGGCGACCGGAAAAAACAATTGTGGATGGCGTGGGGGTACTTAAGGCCGTCGCTAAGGTTAAAGACTTGGTACATCCCTTGTAACTGCAAAGTTAGAAGAATTAACTAGATACTGACAGTTGCAGCCTTTTCGAACAGCATCTGGACACCCAGTCGAGGAATCAGCCGAGGAACCTGCGCGACTGTCGCTTCGGAGCTTTGCTCCCACGAAAATCTCACAGGAGTACACCGACCTCGATCAATATATCTCCATTTCATTGAGGCAGCTTTGTGACTTTCTCTCGCGCGCCGAAGCACGATACCAAGAAGAAGTACTCGACGAAGGCACGGTCGAGGCATTATCCCCGGGCACGCAAAAACGTCGTCGGTCTCCAACTCCCACTGAACACCTAAGATTGGACGAAGTATTATAAACGTTATCTACGGGCCAAGGAGCAGCAAGATAGGCTGCGGCTCAGGTTCTGCAGCAGTTTGACTGGTACAACGGAATTGATGGTCCGCAACACACCTAAGGGGTTGGTGAATATTTCCCACATAGAAAGCACTTGGTCAAGGTTCTATCCTTCCAAATCTCAACGTATCATTAGTCAATTGTAACTGCTCGCCATTGAGACATCATTGGATTCTCGACATAGCTAATGTAACTAGTCTGCCATTGTCCTCAACGTGGACATCGCAATCCTTCAAAATGATATAGTAATGACCCGTGTCGACTTCAACGTCACCGATATTGGTTTTACCCTGACAAGCTATTGGTTTGAATATCATGAAGCCAGTACCTATCATCACCGAACCTCCCTCTGAGCTCTAGTGTCGATGAAATGTTGGCGAAATAGACTCCTACTAAGGTGGGTTGGTGACATGGTTACATCGGAACGGCCCGAGCCGCTGCACGAGGTAGGACCCACTGCGCTGTGGGACTGAGCCAGGTCTTGGCTCGGTCATGTTAAGGGGCACTATTTATGACCTACGAAGCCTTGCAATCATTAGGTAGGTAGCCTATTACTGAGTGATTTTACTGTCAACACCGCTGCCATAGTTATTGGGAGGCTGTTAACGCGGTCGCTAAAACTGACACAGACGAAGACGATAGTGAGCACGATTCGGGTCTCTAGTTGCCTAGGAGGTCGAGTTAAGCAGTCTGGAGCCCGCCCTAGCCCATCTAAGCTTTAGAGGCATTTACGTTACGTATCTAGATGATAAAAATTATTGCAGGTCTCAAACCTGAGGATCGTATGGGGTTTTAACGCGTAAGCAATGATGCAATCTTTATAACAGGCAGCAGCCGTAGCAAAGGTGCCTAGTAACTTCAACGACACCAGAGACATTTTAGGAGAGTACTAACATTTGCCGAACTACTCCGTCATTTGCTAAACTGGAATCCGTAACGTTATTCAAACTTATTTTAAAATTGGACCACGCAATCGGTGAGGCAACCGCATTGTTCCCCGGTCTCACCTAATCAAGTATCAAAGGGTGCGCCACCTGCAGGCTGCCGTTAGGTGCGCATCTCCCTGAACAGAACCACTGAAGCAGATGGTTGTCTCTGAGCTTAATACCTCTCTTCGTCCTCTTTCTTCTCCTTTTTGTTATTCTTATACCGTTCATCCTTTGTGAATCCTGACACCGAGCCACGATTACTCAGGCATCATGGAATCACGTCGCAGGCAGCATCCCAGAGGTGATTCGAACTCATCACGCCTCTCATCAATCAGCCCTCCCTCAAACACCATGACAGCACGACGCAGCCAAAACATTAGCGATGAATCAGCGGAGTCCACCCACTCCTCAACTTTGTGCGCTGATTTCGAACTCACCAACCAGCTCTCTGCAAATCTCGATGCGCAGCGCAATGAAGATCTCGAGAATGAACTACAACTACAAAATGCGACAGCTCACGACGTCCTCGCCAGGGTGTTGTCTCTGAGACCTCAGGGCTCAACGACGTCCTCCTTCGCTATAAATAACATGGCACAACCGACAAAGTCCGTTGGATTCCGAACAATCGGCTTTGGGCAGTGTGGGATCTTGTTCGAGAGACCGGGCCGAGGATATGTTGTAAAAGTTTCGAGGCCATCGTTCGAAGATGCTTTATGGTCAGACCTCAAAGCACACGTCGCCGTCTACCAAGCGTTTGAGCAGCGGCCTGATATTGCGGTCAGAGTGCCCCAAGTCTTCTCTTATGTCCATAAGGACAATTCTGAGTGGTGGGAAACGCATTTGCCGCTTTTCCCGGATGCTCATGCGACATTTCCACTTCCCGCCATGTGTCTACTCACCGAACGGATTTTACCACTACCCAAAGTAGCTCGCCAGGCCCTCATTGACACATATTGCCCAGTCTCATTCCGTGATATCGCAAGTTCCCAGGACACCAATCGTGATTGTCTTGCCAGAATTTACCTTGGTCGTCGACGTCCTACTGACCCCGTGCCCCCTGCAAACTTCACGTTGCGAAACTTCAACCTTTGCCTCGATCAGATGATTGACCTCGGACTTCCAGTCTATGACTATGCGCAGGCAATTGCTGAGGCACTGGCTACTATTCATTGGTCTGCTAATGTGGATGCCTATGATGTGGAATTTGTTCTGGGGAGCGAAGCTGACACGGGATACACTCATCATATCTCGCGCTCGCTAGGTCTTACCCCCGAGAGCCTAGCGGCGATGCCACCACAAACGGATCTGGAGTCCAAAATATCTGTCAACTTCAAGCGCCGCGCAACCCGCATCTGGGTGCTTGACTTCAATTTATGCACGACGTGGGAAGGCCGTGTTGGCTGGCAGTATCCAGACCAGTTGATTTCTCAGCTTGTTTCAGCCTTTTTTGAGAACGATCCATACTATCCACGGCCATTGTCGGAGCTTGAAGTGGAAAAAGCCCTTTGGGATCAATTCAGTTCTGCATATATACATACGGCTACCGAAATCTTGTCTACAAAAGATTCGAGACTTTCTGCGCTGCCACAGAAATTCATTGATGAGTGTGTGGCGAAATCTGCCAAGGCTTTGGTTTGAAGGTCACGAATCACGATTCCGACTCACGAATCACCTGCTTTGATGAAGCCCTAAATAATAGCTGTTAGAGAATCATAGTTGTGTAACACGATAGCTAAAAGCTCCTTTTCTACATTTCCTCATTTAAGCGTACGAAAACTGGGAACTGGAGAGACGTCCATTTCCAAGTTTCTTCCAACGGGATGAGTCAACTGGTGTGCAACAAGAGAGCTTGGGTGTATAGTCAGAATGAGGTCATTCACGGGCATGTAACAACCCCATTATATGGATACTGACTTCTGCGGGCGACTTGTCCAACAGAACTGATCAATTAATCCATTTCCCTTCATTTCAACCTCTTAATATCCTGTGCTTATCCTCCCAATTCCAATACCAGCCTACGCTCAACTCATCCACAATGTCTATTCCCGGCAGCAACGCGCGTGTGAGAACGACTCGGTACGTCGTCCCTATAATTGCCTAGCAAACCTCACTCAAAACGAGGTAGCCATTGCACATTTGTAAGATGTGACTGACAAATGATGAAAATGCTTTTAGGGCCCGTAACCAAGCTATTCTGGGCATCCTTGGTGTTATCGGAGGAGGCTTGCTCCTCTTTCGCGCCCAGTCGCCAAACAAAAATGACATGGTGGTATCCGCACGCGACGAGAAGACAATGGCTGGAAAGACCGGGGAGGACAAGATCGCACGGATGCCATCGAGCGAGGATCGCACAAAGCCTTGAAGCCAGTGGACAGGTGGGGGTTCATGCACTTATGCAAAAGCATCCGCATATTTTGATTTCGACATACAACGACTCGTTTTACCCTTACATTAAGTCTATTTTGTTAGCCGGCGTGGAGAATCCTGGGCTGCGAGATCAGTGGGGCCAATTTACGTAGAAATGGCAGCTCGCGTTCATTCCACCCTAAATTGTCATGAAGAGAAGTGCCAGTCTGCCAGATGCAAGGTCTTCTAGCCTCTAAATATAGAGCCATGACGTCACGGTCGTTGCATCACCGGCCTAGCCAACCGATGCCCGCCGGAGGGGAACTTCTACGTTAAGGGCAGGTTTCAATATACGAGCAGTCGAGCAGCCAGTTTATCCACTCATTCATCAAGATGGGCTTGTGCTACATCTGCAAGCGCTAAGGCGGGATACAGCCTTACAGAACAAATCGAGACAATATGGATATTAGACACGAAGGTTAGAAAAGTTAGTTCAAAGCAAAGACAAAAACATGCAACACCGAGGATTCGCTGGTGGTCACCCACACAGCACCGCTTTCAATGCGCGGTCTGTCGTAGATGCACGACTTACCGTCCAGACAGACCTGGTCAATGGCCTCGTATGAAAGCCAGGAGTCAGGACACGCCAGCCTTATAAATAGCATCCATCTTAGGAGACTAGTCGTCACCTGGGCAGTCGATTCGGCTCAATACTAATTGATGCCTTGGCTGCCCACGCGTCTCGAGTTCCATCAGATTTCTATTCCGTTTGGCCAAGTATGAGGATGTCCAGTCTGATTGAACAAGAGGGATGAAAGTTTTGAATGGCTTCGTCCTTGATATTATATACCATAGGTATCAATGACACTGGTGAAGACTATTCCGGACGAGCAATGAATATAACTGTACTATCCGAAGTCAACACAGGTTGATCCCCAATGTAAGTGTAGTATCCTTCCTGGAGTGGTCCACCTGGAGAGATCGCCGAGGTTCGGGACAAGGATATCAGATACATCTGTTTAATTTCATTTCTGATTATTCGAGGATTTGCAAAATATACCAGAGTCCACCCCCAGCCCTATCTACAATTAGCGGTCAGGTAGATTCCCTGCGGCGCTATATAGGTAGATATACTCACAAGGCCGATTGGTAGTTCCCTCACTAAGGCGGAGACCATTCGACTAAGTGCCTCTCCGGTATATTCCTTATTCCCTTCGGAGTCTGTGTCTATGGCGATAACAGATTGCGGTGCCGCTTGCTCATTCTCTTGAACCTCAGAAATCATTGACTTGATCTGCCGTCGCAGAATCTCAGCGTCCAACGGAAGCTGTTTGCTCGTCATGATCGGAGAGGGTGATTCCTTGACTAATGCAATAGGTTAGGAGATTGCAAAATGAGAAACATGATTATAATAAGTCAAGAGACATACATAGCCTAGAGGAGAAGCTTCGCAGTAGGAAACCTTTGTTTGGCCCAGGAAAGCGTGCCGTGAGGTATACAGAGGAGTCAGGACAGACTTAGCGGGGTAGCCATCGTGCCTTATCTGACCTTTCCTGTGGTTACGGCTTGATCGAGCACGTGCTGACCGAGCATAAAACAGGGAGTTGAACCCATGCCGCCGCTCCCCCAAAGTGTGGTTTTCGGGTCCACCGACATCAGGCCCCGGATTGAGGGCCAAGAGACATGATTACACAGCCAAGACAACCCGTGGCCAGGCCTTTGCGAGTTTTCTTAGAATTGATGTAAAGCAGCTTGGACAGGCCCGCTTGCTCAGGCCACTGCCCCGGTTTTCAGTACGCGCATCTTTCGAGGCGCGCCCTCCAGATATTGAGGCCGCGACAAAAACCTCTCACCCCAGGGGTCTCCAGTTTTGCTACTTTAGCATGCATGATCAGCATTTCAGCTAGAACGACATCACATCCATCGCCCAGCCGCAGGTTCTCAGTGCGAGTGAGATAGTGAGACAGCAATCACAAGCCACCGTGGCCCGGGCAGGTGATTAAGCAACCTAGAACTGTTCCGGTAGACAATTGGGTATAACTATCCACCTATTGAATGGGCTATGTTACCACAGCGGCTGAACCATCCATGTCAACCTAGACTGTACTAGGTAGGTGGAGCAGACGTAGCGAGTGCCAGGCATCGTCAAATAAGAAGTGTTATACATGAGATAAAATTGGAGAATATATTGTACACGATGGAGGCGAAAATCAAAGATGACAAAAAGGTAGGGTAGATATACAAAATCGCTGGACACGAAGAGCACGCTCATTCGTCTTCGGAGCCTCACTTGAAAGTCCAAGCCCTCTTGTGCTTTGGACGTTTCTTCCGTCTACCCGGTTTCATCGGGAGACCAGTGTCCACTTTGAGCAGTCTCCAATTGTGAGTCCTGAACTTCCACCTGCGATTGAGCCTGTCAAAGAGCCTTCCCTCGGGACCTCGCCCTTCGGCGCGCATCTCCTTGATCTTAATCCAACGCGCCCGGATATTGTTGGCGAGGTCGTAGTTACGCTTCTTGAATGCACTAGTGATCCGCTTCTTATAACGTTCTCTCTGCCGTGCCCACTTGCTTGACATCTCGATCTGCTCGTGAAGTTCCTTTTCCAGCGTGATTCGGTCTTCTGGAGGAAGGAAATCCCACGTTGAGCCCAACAGTGCTTTTTGCTCACTGGGGGTTACCAAGCCAGTCAGACTGGGCTGGTCAACAGCAGGGCGGCCCAGCTTGAAAGGCTTCCGAGTTGCGCTGGCAGTACTCGACTTATCAACAGCGGGGGGATCCGATTTCGATGGTTGCTGGGTTGCGCTGGTAGGGCTGGGCTGGCTGGTGGCGGAGAAATCAAATTCGAAGATATTCTCAGGCACGCGAGGGGCAGTTGGCTCTTCAACCCCGAACGACTCTTTTGTCGCTTTGGTAGTCTTTGGATCACCAACTTCGTAGCCGTCAAACTCGAAAGGCTCTATGGTCGCACCACGGAAAGAGCGCCGTTTGAGTCTAGAGTCGGGACCACCAAGAACGCCGAACGGCGAGGAGCTTAGCTTAATCGGGGCCGGAAGGGGCCGTTTGGTGGGCTTGTGGCCGCGAAGGATCTCGGCCTGGTATGGGTCGTGTATGTACGGCATCGAGGCAAGGATAGCAACCGTCTTTGGTGCAACCTTATAGAGTATCCCCAAGCGCTCAGTCCCATCCTCGATACTCTCATGGCGAAACCGTTTCAGCGTGCTGGCTAGATACACCATAGTGGGGTAATGAGGATGCATGTAGTCGGGCCGAATTATGCGCCACTGCCTTCGGGCTTTTTTCCCCATCATCCTGCGAGGTTTGGTGACACCCAGTTTACCCTCAAGATGAAGGATTGTCACAGGCGTATCTATCGGCCTTATGCCATATCCAATCTTAAACCACGACCATCCTGGGAACCAAGGTACAAACTTCTCTTCGAACAGTCGAAAAGCTTCCAGATTATCAGAATAATCCCCGGATCTCGCAAGTACTTCGATGAAGGCCGACCAGTTGAGACCCGTGAGCTCAAAGCCAGCTTCCTGAACCTCCTTCACAACTTGGTGTGTTTTTTCGAACTCGCCTAGGCCGGCCAAAGATCGTAAGTATATTGAAAGTGCACTGCCCAAAATGAAGCGATTGCCATGCAGAATCTTGGGGGCTTTTGCTGGCGTGGTGGGAGTTGACGAGGTTGAGGTTCGAGAGGCCTCTGCTGGTTCTGACAGAGCTGCACCCAAATGTTCATCAATGTCGAAGGCACCGCCTACCTTGTAAACATTAGGTAACATAATGTCCCAGCATTCCTGCACTTGCTCGAACCTCTGGCTTCTCAAGCAAGCTAGCATGACAGGTACGACGAAACCCATGGGGATCGAGTCCAGATCATCCCCCGAATGTTTCATGTAATATCTTAAAAGATCGAGTGCCCTTTCAGGGGCAGCATTTGCGCCATACGCATGGATCAGCTGTTGGAAATGAAGTGCGGTGAAAGCTTTTTTGTCAGGGATACCAATCTGGAGCCCGGTAATAGGTTGTCGACACTTGACTGCTGAGGTATCGGAGTTGAATCGTGCGATAGATTGAATGATGGTTTTTTCTGCGTTTTTCAAGATGACATTTTCAGGTTCCATGTCACTGTCGCTGGCATTCTCCAAGTCCCTCGTAATTTGCGTTCGCAGTTGCGCAAGGCTGGAATCGATTCCGACTTTACCGAAGCGCGTTTCGATTTCCTGGTAGATGGCTCGCACCATGTCGCGGTTCCGTTGTTTTGCATATCCGGTCATGAGGATAGAAAAGTGCTGTTCAGTGGGCTGTATGCCAAGGTTGTACATTCTTCTGAGAGTATCACGTGCACGATCAGGAGTCCCGGTATGGACGTAAGCAAGCATGATAGCCGCGTAAGTCATGGCATTGGGGACCAACCCAAGCTTCTCCATGCGGTCCAAGATGCGCCTGAAGGAATTCTTGGAGACCCGGACTGCGTACTCTACCAAGATATTATTCCACATTGTCACAGGAGATCCTCCCTCTGCCACATGCCAGCCCTTTTCAACAAGCTCCTCTGCTTCGGACATCCGTCCATTCTTGACGTACGCCTGCACAGCCGTATCGAGCATGGGCCTCGTGATTTCCACCTTATTCTTTTGCGCATAATTGTACAATGCGCGGACACTGTCAATGTCACCTCGCTTGGCGAAAAGCGCCATCAGTGGGCCAAGCGAGTAAGGTGTGGCCTTCACACCCTTTTGCCGCATTTCAGTCAAGACCTTGATTGCGCCTGTGACATCTCGAGCCTTACAGTGCGCTAGAACCAAGATGTTCCAAAACACAACGTTTGGCTTGATATGAAACTCTTCAGACGTTCGGTCAAACTGTCGACGTGTTTCTTGAACGTCGGCTAGACGTGCATGAACGAGAAGAAGCGGCGACAACATCCAGGGATCACGTGGCTTTCCATAATCCGCCACAGCCCTTTCGAATATATCGTAGACGGCTGCCACATTACCGGTGTCGGCGAAGCCATGCATGATAAGCTTATATATGAAACGGGATGGTTTTCCAAACAAACGGGCGAATTCGTTCAGGAAATAAGGATAAGATTGTACCATCCCAAATTCCGCGACGCCTCGAATGATTTTATTCAAGAGCTCTTCATCCATCATTTCTTGATGCGGGAAGGCCACGCGGCACTGGTGATATAAAAGAACGCACTTAACGAACTGCGCTCTCTCCTCCCCTGACTTTTCAACGAAGTGCTCAATCATCTTGACATAGTCCCGATGATCCACAAGCCCAAGGGAGTCATATTGACGAAGCAGCGGTAGGAAAGTTGTTATCGGCGTGATTCGGAGCAAGGCAGAAGAGTCGATGAATCGGTGGATGAGAAGGCGAGCGAAATCATGGAGCGGGCCGCTCTTGTCCTGCTTCAAACGATACCCTAGCCTGATGAGATGTCTCGCAAGAGAATACTCAGGAAACTCATAGTGGCTGAATCGATCCAATAAAGGTTCCAGTTCCAGTCCACTGTTTGCTTTCTTTTGCGTAACCAGCTTCCAAACATAAGCAATCTTGTTCCACTGGCTGTTTTTCAGCATGTGAAACAGACACGGCTTGACAATTTCGAGCAACGGCGTAGGCGTAGACAGGGCTTCCTTGCAGAGGAGTTCCAGATGGGAAGGTTTCTCGAAGGATGGTAAATCAGTTAGTGACCTCAGGATATTCTCGAAATCAGACTCAGTGCGATCTTTGCGCGGAATCAAGTTGAAGAGTCTCCATGCCCGTGCCCGTTCCTTGGGACGGCGCGATTTACTCATATACGAGCAGAGTGCAGATCTGAAGTTCGGTGGATGCCCAGCTGCAACATACAGCACCCAGGCTTTATCATACTCCGTGCCGTCCTTTCGAAGGAAAGCATGAAGATCGGCACTCGCCTGTCTATTTTCCTGGACAGGTTGCGAGTAATCGGGCTCTTCAATCTGCTGGCCTCCATCTTCATGGCCAGGCAAAACCTCGGTGGTAGCTCCGGAAAGAGCTGGAATGGCACCATACGATCTTGAGAAGCCCAGACCTATGCCTCTCCTTCGAGACCGAGTCCTCCTCTGGGTACGAATGAGAGGCGAGGACACCAAGACTCGTGCTTGATGAGGATAAAGAAAGTCGAGCGGGGGCCTGGTTTCGTCCTTGAAACCTCTGGGCTCGTGCTGCTTGCTGGGAACGGAGAACGATCGCTGACCCGACGCCAGCAAGAGCGCGGAAAACCAGTTGGGAGCGTGCTTCCCATGATCGCTATGGTGCCAGAAATGACTGGGAAGGGAACTCTTATTTCGGATCACGCCATTGGCATCTTGGAGGACACGCCGTCCCGCGTTCTCAAGGCAGCCCGTTGCCCGTTCGAGCATTGCCCTATATCGTGATGGTGTCGAACCGTAGGCTACCGATGTCGATCGCCCGTCTTGGTCATGTTAGATCGAGGGAATCTGGATAAGCGGGGTTTCTGTTAGCAAGAAGAACGTTTGAGCTGCTTTGATGGTGACCGAGAAAAAAGCTCAGTGGTGGCGTCCGTACCAGGAAAAGGGGATTGAGCCCATTAATTCTGTGTAGAACTGGAGTCGAAATGCCAAAGTTCTGTATAGAAGGCGACTAGCTGCCAGAGAGGTATGCGCGCTAAGTGAAATGCAAAAAGCAATCGGCAAATCCGAGGTCTTTCAAGCTGGTAGAAAACAGGACCAAAAGATTCGATGTCGGAAACTGCCTGTCGGGATTCACCGCCTGCACCGAGCCCACCACTTCAACCGTGTCCCTCCAGCCCACATCCTAAGCCCTCCAGAACTGAGGAAGTGCAGCGAGAACAATTATGGAGGTGACCGACTTTGTTTTCAAGGAGAGGGAGGATGCTCTTCTTGTTGGAGACTACAATGCCTACCGGGCGCACGCCACGAGAAAGTTACAGAAACTCCGCAAGAAGCTTGGGCAGGCCACTGTGAAAGGCCGCAAGTATACTGCCAAGCCAGCTGTCACTGCCGATAATATTGGAAGCAATGTATCGTATGTTGCTGTCCTGTCTGCCTTATTCCAGATCGGCCGGTGTTGGTTGCTAACCTATACTAGATACGTACACCTTTTGCTTCTTAGCTCCGAACGAGCTTGGGCGCAAGCAATGCACATGAAATCCACACATTCCGCAGACCCTTCCGCCAAAGGAATCTCTGGCTCTGCTAGACGTCACATCATTTCTCGACTGAACAAGGCAACCGGGTATGCGTCGCATCTGCTCTCACTGCTCCACGAAAGATCACTTTCTGGTGCGAGTGATACAGATGTTCTGGAGACCAGGGCTTATGCGGCAATGATATCGGGAAGTCTGTGGCTCGAGAAGCGAAGATGGGAACAATGTCTACGTGATCTCTCGATCGCAAGAGTCATTTACACAGCCTTGGGTCAGAGAGTCAAGAAAGACGCTTTCAGAGATCTGCTCTCGGGGACTGTTGACCCTAGTCTTCGATACGCTGCTTATCAGCTGAAGCTCCCCCGCTCGAAACCTACCTCGTCGCTGTCTATTGAATTCTTCCCCTCAGATTCGGAGATCCGTGCCGAGGTTGAGAAAATTGACCCATCTTGTCTTGCCGAAGAAGCAGCCGGAACTCGACGAACCGCGGAAGGCGAGGTGCAAGAACTGCCTCAGAATGTCACATGGAGATCGCGCACTGTTCCGCTCGATGACGCTTCAATCTCTCAATCGCTAGCCGCTGCGTCAGCCGCAGAGGCTCACCTCACTACCTGGCTGGCAGATGCGGGGAAGTCTGCCACCGCCAAGGAGAAAGCTGCCGCTTACGACAATGTGATCATCGCCAGCCAAGATGCTGTCGATGCGACCAAGACTGCCATCGATGACTTGGCTAGCGAGGGTGTTGATCCCAGTGATAAGAGAATGCAGGCGCTGCAAATCACTCGCACTGCAGTCAATTACACGTTGGTTGGCTGGCGAGTCGGCCGTAACCGGGTGTTGTGTGGGGAGAGAGATGGCTTGTCGCTAGAAGACGATGAAACCACCGCTAATGCAACCAAAGCGGCGAAACAAACTGCTGGCAATGGGAGGAAACTGAATAAGCTTCGTGAGCGTGTCGTCCTGTATGATTCGACCCTCCAAAGCTTGGACTTCATCCTTGAACTCCCCGGTGTTGCGGCCGACTCAGCCTTTGTACAGGACCTAGAGGCCAAGCGGCACTACTTCCGGGCTCTCAGGTATGCTTCCCATGACAATTGTCACCAGTCTCTGGAACTAACCTTTCTCTCCTTTATTCAGATGTCTTGCTTTGGCTAGGTCCTACGCCATCCTCTCGAAGTCAAAGGAGGCTCTTGCCCTATTTTCACAGGCCTTGAACCTCGCAGACGCCGTTAAGCCCCAAGAGTCAGCCGACACTGAAGGTGTTCCCAAACTTGATGTTTCCGCAGCGCAGTCAAGTACCTTGCAGTCCACTTTACGACAGTTGGTTGCTCGATATCGTGGACTGGTCACCTTGGAGCAGGCCACTGCCGAAGAGGCATCGCAGTCGAGCCAGCGTCCAGTGGTGGAACGACTACAACAATTTGCGGGATCCACCGTGGATTTGGGTAATCTGGTGCCTTACCCGCCCCAGATGCAACCCATCCCGGTCAAGCCCTTGTTCCTCGACGTGGCATGGAACTATATTGATTATCCCCGGGAAGGCGGACGACAGGAGGCTCCGGCGCAAGCCCAGGCCGGAGCTCCTGCGGAAGAAGAGACAAAGGGCAAGCGTGGATGGTTTGGATTTGGTCGTTAAAACGTACATATTAGCAACAAGGTCATACGCAGTTCTGCGTATGTAGTACAGTCCGCAAGTTCATCTAAGTTTGGAGAAATTTGGGACCTTCCGTTATCCATGTACACGTCCACATCTTTAAGAACTATCTAACTATCAATTGATACTAATATAATGAAGGGAACTCAGTAGTTGTTCTTGGCAGCCTGGACTTACTCCTCCGAGCAAGCTCATCTACAATGATGCCACCAGGGTTATGTAGGTAGTTCCGTTCACCTGGCCAAACTTCGTATGGAGGACGGAGTAGTTGATGAGTGGATGCACAACATCATGTCTGATTGGTTACCATGTAGGATGACATGTACGTTGTAGCATTAAGCACAACGCCCCATGCAGGAACCCCTGCTTGCGTATAGCCAATCAGAGCCCTTCTGCTTCTCGGAAATTCTCTCTCCGGGATCACGCAGTGCTGAGTAAGTGTGGCTTATGCTAGCGCTGATTCGTCGATCTTTTCTTTTCATTTCTTCTACACAGTCCACAGTATTGCGAGGGTTAACATTGTCCTCAATTACCCAGACACATAACTACTTAACATGGGTTAAATAGAAGGGACTATTTAGTTATTGAGGTCAGAGCCTTTAATATCACCAATGCCTCCAATATGCGTCGAGATCAGGTACACCGTACCATATGAAATACAGTTTTAAAGCCCGGCTATCAAACCTTGCCGAACTATGAAAATCATGAAATCTCTTTGCTAGAGCGATGGGGAGAAAAAGATATTATCTGTGTACACAGTATATAGTAGATATGATGAAGGAATGCCATGCTTCTAAAGCATGCTTAGATCGTTCTTAAGCTAATTATGCTAATTGAAGAGCGTACAACAGATCTCCAGAGTTTTAGTGCCATATACCCGGGCCCTCCGTGTAATTGGCGTTCCCGCCCCTGAGTTCTGAGCGCCAGTCAATCCTTTCTCCTCTCTCCCCACTCCCGTTTTTCCTCCTTTTGTTCTGGATTTCCCCGATTCCTCTTCCCTCCCTATTCGCTTGGAATTTTGAGAAGGACTCCCATCATGGTCAACATGGCCAATCTCACAGGGAGCTTCGTCTCACCATCTGCGGACGCGACAGTCTCTCCCCATCTCTTTGCTCCAACTGGTATCGTTTCAACTATTCTAGATGGGTTCACTATCTGGAAGGGTCTCTTGACCTTCTTGGTCGCAGCTGTACTATATGACCAGTGTAAGTGCAAATGCCATGAGTATGACCAGAAAAAGTGCGTCTGGAAGTTAACATGGTCCCCCCTTTATCTACAGTCAAGTACCACTACCTCAAGGGCGCCATCGTTGGCCCTATGTACAAAATTCCCTTCATGGGACCGTTCCTGCAATCAGTCAACCCCAAATTCACCGAATATAAGGCCAAATGGGACAGCGGGGAACTTAGCTGCGTCTCTGTTTTCCACAAGTGAGAATCCCCAATCAGTCGGGAGATCCCAGGTTTCCCTCAAACTCCCGCGGAGGACATTCGCTAACGCCCAATGAAAGGTTCGTCGTGATTGCGTCCACTCGTGATATGTCGCGAAAAATTTTCAACTCTCCCACCTATGTCAAGCCCTGTGTTGTGGACGCGGCGCACAAGCTGCTCGGCAAGACCAACTGGGTCTTCTTGGATGGAAAGGCCCATGTGGATTACCGCAAAGGTTTGAACGGATTGTTCACTCGCCAGGCCTTGGCTATGTATCTCCCTCGTTCCGAGGAGGTCTTCAATGCCTACAACAAGCGCTTCCTCGAGAAATCCGCCGCCAACAACTACACCCCGACCCCCTGGATGCCTGAGTTCCGCGAGCTCATGTGTGCTCTGTCTTGCCGTACCTTTGTTGGTTACTACATGACCGATGAGGGTGTCCAGAAGATCGCCGATGACTACTACCTGATCACCGCCGCGCTCGAGCTGGTCAACTTCCCCATCATTCTGCCCTACACCAAGACCTGGTACGGAAAGAAGGCTGCCGACATGGTGCTTGCTGAGTTCACGAAGTGTGCCGCCAAGTCAAAGGCCCGTATGTCCGCCGGGGGTGAGATCTCCTGTATCATGGACGCCTGGGTTAAGGCTCAGTTGGACTCCGCCGCCTACCGTGAGAAGATTGCCAAGGGTATTCAGGTCGACTCTTCAGAGAAGCCCAGCCAGGTTCTTCGTGAATTCTCCGATTACGAGATTGCGCAGACTATCTTCACCTTCTTGTTCGCTTCCCAGGATGCCACCAGTGCCGCCTCCACCTGGTTGTTCCAGCTGATGGCTGACCGCCCCGAGATTCTGGACAAGGTCCGTGAAGAGAACCTCAGCGTCCGCAACGGCGACCGCAATCTCCCTGCCACTATGGAGATGCTTGACAACATGCCCTACACCCGCGCAGTCGTCAAGGAGACCCTGCGCTACCGTCCTCCCGTCATCATGGTTCCTTATCTGGTTAAGAAGGACTTCCCCATCACCGACACTGTCACTGTCGCCAAGGGCTCTATGATCATTCCCTCCGTTTGGCCCGCTTGCCACGATGAGGAGGCATACCCCAATGCCGACTCCTTTGATCCAGACCGCTGGATCACAGGTACCGCTGAGCAGCAGTCCAAGAACTGGCTGGTCTTCGGTACTGGTCCCCACTACTGTCTGGGTCAGACCTACGCTCAGCTGTCTCTGATGTCTATGATTGGAAAGGCTAGTATGTTTATGGACTGGGAGCACACTCCCACTCCTGAGTCAGAGGATATCAAGGTGTTTGCCACAATCTTCCCTCAAGTATGTTCTCATCCATTCCCTATTCTCTACCATGACCAAACCACTAACCTATATCAGGATGACTGTCTCCTTACTTTCCGTCCCCGCGCTTAGATTTCTTTCTTCTGCACAAACAAAAAGCGAAGCTGGAACCCAGCCCCATTCTCTGGATAGAGAAGGGCTTGGTATCTTTCGACATGCTGCCTTCCTGTCCTGGAGATGGGGTGGTCCACTGGCCCTTTCTTTCTTCTTTTCAATTTTGGACTTGATGCATGATGGACGCTCAAGAAGGGAATAGTCTTTACATCGTCTCCTGGTGAACTTTTTTTCATACCCTTATGCAAACCAGCCCCTATCGTGATTATGATCTGTTGCCCATAAGGGTTCACGGGGGCTTTTTTCGGTTTCTTTCTATCGGAGTGACTGCTTCTAGAGCCATGCACATTACAGTAATATTAATTGTTTTGTTCCTATCTTCATTTCTGTTCACTGTCAATCAAAGTGCTTCAAAGTGCTATTCATCGCCTGCATTCATGGATCCCGGCAGGGTGCATACTCGACTCTTCTAGACCTATATCGATCTTGCCGGCTTTAGTCGTTCAATCTGAAAGTTCTCCAGCGTTTAACACCCAGTCGAATGTCAGACTCGGTACGGGGCGGACACGACCTTCCAACAACATCAGCGAAGATATCCTAGGACCTAAAGACATTAGGCGGTAACACACGGCAGAATAACTGACATCACCGCCACCATTGCCTCGGCCAACACCACCACTCTCTCTCCATAACCTCCATAGAACCACCGAACCCAATAACGAAACAATGGCTTCATTACCATCAAGAATTCAGCGGTCCACCGCAAGTCTATGCCTAACAGCATCCAGAACCCGGACAGCACGCACTGTCCCCTCCGCCGCCACAGCCGTGCACCGAGCCATCTCCGCGCCAACAAGAGGCCTGTCCACAACACCCAGCACAAGCTTTCACCCTGTCCAGCAGTCAACAACATGTCTCAAGCCATACTCAAGCAAGAATCAGACTCTGGACCAGCTCCAGAAACGCCAGAACAGCACCAATTCTTCGTCCCCGGGTAGTCTCCGGCAATGGGGGTTTGAAGAAGTATGTACATCACCTCACCTCACCTCATCTCACAATATCTATCCAAATCATAAATCCCAATCCCCATATCCATTCCCCACCCATTGCCCATGTAACCAAATACTAAATCCAAGAAACCTCCCAGATAAACGCCGCCCTCCCAACAAGCACCCCAAACTCCCCAACCCACACACCACTAATCCTAATCGACGTCCGCGAACCCGCCGAATTAACCGGTACGGGCATCATCCCGTCAGCCGTCTGCATCCCGCTAGCATCACAGCCCGACGCGATGTATCTGACTCCCGATGAGTTCGAGACGCGGTTTGGATTTCCGAAGCCTGATCCTGCATCCGCCGCGGAGGGCGGGAAACCGGCGCAGATGGTGTTTTACTGTAAGGCTGGGGTGAGGGCTAAGGCTGCGGCTCAGATGGCTGTGCAGGCTGGGTATGATCCGGCTACTGTTGGGGTTTATATGGGGAGTTGGTTGGATTGGGAGAGGAATGGGGGGAAGGTTGAGAAGTGGGAGGGGGCGGATGTTTAAGTGGGTTTGAAGGGAGGGGTTCATATGGATGTCTAAGGGATGGCATGTATAAGAAGACCTATGTACCTAGTGGACCAGAGATTTGGTCAAGTCTTACGCTGTGAAATAGTATAGCTGATTGGCTACCAAGGTAGAAGGAGTAAAGTAAATATCATTCAGTTCACTATGAAAAAACCATAGACGTGGTATCGACCAGACCTTGCTCTCGTATATCAAATACAGGTGACTTGTCTTCCTGTTCATCCATCAAGTCACGGTCATTCATAATATGTTCAGATCGCAATGAAGACAAAATAACTTTTCCGCTGTATTCTATAGCAATCATCATAAGCCAAAGATTTGATTTCCTCCACACGTTCTATAATGGAACCGAGGGTCATTAAAGCCGACGGAGAACAAAGCTCGCCACTTACTGGCCATTGGTCGTTAAGATGGGCGAGGGGGAAGAACAAGTCACCCAAGGCTGGTGTGGGTTCGGTGCTGAGATATCGCACACCGAAAGCGAGTTCAGGGCTGTACTCAAGGAATGTCAAAGACGGGCTTGAGCCTCTTGACCAGTCCCCATTCGTCCATGCTGACCTCGGAGCGGTAGAATTCCTTCAGAGTGTCGATACTGGCACGCGAGATGTGCGAGATTAGCTGGTCCTTCTCTTCGAGATGACGGCCGTACATGGGCTGGTTAGGACCCTCGACCTTGACTGCGACGGAGGGCTGGCCTTTCTTGCAGACAGGAACAGCCTTGTGATCGCGCTCGATGGACGTGCTGTGAAAGACAGATTAGAACTTGCACCAAATCAGGTATGGGTCATGGGAAACTTACACTCTGCCAATATCAATGATCTCCTTCACGCCAGCGGCGTTAGTTCGGACCGCAGCGAGAGGAGTGTGGAGACGCAGACTTCCTTCAATGACATCGACACCGATGACAATGGGATCGGTCTTGTTGAAGACGGCAATGGGTTTGATGATACAGGGGAAGATGGCGAGAAGCTTAGCTTCCTCCTTGCGCTGCTCTGTGAGCTGAGCCATGTGTGCAGTGAAGGCATCGAACAAGTGGTAGATGATGTCGGCAGTGAAGATCTTAACACCAATCTCGTTGGCATAGGCCTGCGCATCCTTGTCGACCTTGACATCAAAGCACAGCATGACAGCGAACTCCTTGTGTTTCTCAAGCATGGTTCCGGCCATCATGACATCACGCTTGTAAACAGGACCGATGGAGATATTGGCAACGGGAATCTTGGAGACCTTGAGGAACTCCAGAAGAGCCTCAAGAGAACCCAGGGTGGAGGCCTGGACGGTGACACCACGTTGATCCGTTGAGACACGACTCAGCAGTGACTCCAGATCGGACATGACCTCCTCCTCAAGATCCTCCTCATCATCGTCAGGACCGACGACAAGCATGCGAGAACCGGCAATAGCATGCTCCAGATCGTTGGCAGCGATTTTCACACCAAGGGCGGCCTTCACCTCCTTGTTGTGGACATATTGAGACTTCAAACGCAATTCCTTGAGCGGTGCTGGTGTCAAAAGCGCACGAATATTTGTTGTTATAGGCCCGTTAAGACCACACAGGACGATACGATCACCCTCGCGGAGGATACCGTTGGACAAGATAACGTCAATGGTGGTACCGAGACCCTCAATGACCTTGACCTCCAGGACTGTACACTCAACCTCAGACAAGTACATCAGTGCGTTGGTCATACGTTCTTGAGTCAGGGAAGTAAGAAGCTTCAGCATGTCAGGAACACCCTCTCCGGTGTGGGCGGAGGTGGGCACGAGAGAGACGTAGCGAGCCATGGACTTGTTCTCATAGAAGAGCTCGGAGTTGAAACCTTCCTGGGCGAAAGCAAGCTTGGTCGCCTCAAGACGAGTACGGAACTCGTTTTGAACGCCCTTGTTTTGCATGGCCAAACTGTCTTGGAAACCGTTGTTATCAATCTTCTTCCAGCCGTAGAGACGATCGATCTTGTTCAATGCGACAATGAAAGGAGTCTTGCGGTCACGCAGCAAACGCATAGACTCGAGAGTTTGGGGCTCGAGACCGTGCATGATATCCACAACCAGAATAGCGATGTTGCAAAGAGAGGAACCTCTTGAACGCAGGTTGGAGAAGGACTCGTGACCCGGGGTATCGATAATCAACAGACCGGGGATCTTGAACTCAAACTTGCCATCCTTGTTGACAACATTGGTTTTGGTCTTCAGGGCATCGACAGGGAAGTAAGTGGCACCAATCTGTTGTGTAATACCACCTGCTTCACCCTCCTGGACGTTGGTCTGTCGAATCTTGTCCAGCAACTTGGTCTTACCAGTGTCGACGTGACCAAGAATACAGCAAATAGGAGAACGGAGATCGTCCTTCGAACGAGCTGCAAGAGCCTCCTCGTGCTTGGCCTTTCTGCGTTCCGCGGCCTCAGCCTTTCTTGCTTGGATGGCCCTCTGGTTCGCGGTCTGCTCCTCATCAGATGAGTCTTCGTCGGAGGACTCGTCAGAGTCGGACTCGGACTCCTCTTCTTCTTTCTCTTCGGCCTTGGCCTCCCCCTTTGTCGCAGGTGCGGATGCCTCGTCAGCGGCCTTGTCTTCCTCGTCCGATTCCGCATCCCAGCTGTCCTTGACGTCTTCGTCGGCGGCCAGCTCCCAGTCGTCAACAGCGGCTACATCCTTAGGAGCGGCAGCAGCCTCAGCCTTGGCCTTCTCCTCGGCCTCCTTCTTCCGGCGTGCATCTTCAGCCTCGCGCTGAGCCTGGGCTCGAGCGGCGGCGGCTTCAAGATCCTCTTCCTGCTTCTTGCCAGCCCTCTTCTTCTTGTTCTCCTTCTTCGTATCGTAGACAGGGCGCTTCTTCTCAGCGTCTTCCTGCAAGCCAGCGACCTTGGCACCGGCAGCAATCATCTGCTGCATGCGCAGTTCGTTGCGCTCCTTGGCCTCTCGCTGAGCCTTGGTAAGCAGCTTGCCCTCTCTGCGTAGCTGCTCCTTCTTCTCACGCTCCTTCTCCTTCTTGCGCTCACGAGCCTCTGCGCGCTTCTTCTCTTCCTCCTCATCGAGTTGTTTCTGCCTAGCTGCGGCGGCCCTCTCTTCCTCCTTAATTCGCTCTTCCTCCTCACGCTGCTTTCGGAGAGCCTCCTGTTGCTTCTGAAGGGCTGCCAGGTGGGGAGGAAGCTTCTTCTTCTTACCAGTCTCTGCTGCAGGTGCAGCGGCGGCCTCCTCCTTCTTGGCCTCAGCGGCAGCAACCTTCTTATCTTCGGCCTTCTGTTCAGCGGGGGTGAGCTTTTTCTTTTGGGCAGCCTATGAAATCAAAAGGATGTCAGGTTAGCAATCTGATCGGACAGACTTTCGATAGTAAGAAAATTTGAAACCCACCTGCTCCTTCTTGCGCTGCTTCTCCTTCTCCTTCTTCTCGCGCTCTTTTTCCTTCTTAGTCTTCACCCGGAACTCGCCCGTAGGCTCTTCTTCAGCAGCAGGCTTGGCCACCTGTTTGACCTCCTTAATGGGTTTGGCCTTTCCAGCGAATACATCGTCCTCATCGAAGGTACCCTCTTCGGGCTCTTTGTTGGCCAGAGGGTCGGCGGCCGCCGCATCTTCGCCCTCGACGAAATCGTTGATTTTCCCCTTCTTAGCCTTCTTGGCCTTGTTCTTCCTCAAAGCAGCCATCAGGCCACCGCCTTGTGCTTCCTCCTCATTGCCTTCTTCTGTGGGCTGCTCAGTCGGAGCATCGTTGGTGGGGGCGGCTTCACCGAGGTCAGCCTCCCAGTCCTGCTCCTGCTTCTTATTGCCCTTCTTCTTAGGCGCCATTGTGAGATAAGTTCAGATTTCTCTTTTGGATTTTGCTGATCTGCGACCCAATTCGAGTGGTACCCGGAGAAATGGGAGCGCACAAACGGAGTTAACCGGTTATTTGCGGTGATAATGCGCGTTAAAGGGAAAAGATTGACGATAGAAAGAAGAAGAAAATGAAGACAATCCCCAGAATGAAAGACAAAGAGAAAAGTAGAGCTCTCTGTAAAGTGGCCAAGGGAGGGGTGTGGGAGGGAAAAGAATTTCGGAAAGAATCATTGACCAGTGGCCAGTGGGGACTGACATGGGGACTTCCATTGCCACGACGATACAGAGATAACCACCAACAATCTTTGGGAGGGGTTTGTTGGCTGTTTCAAGTACATATTTATCCTATGATGTATGGAAATTAGAGAAACTGACGGCTTTCTACTGTTATTTCACTCATATAGCTCCAACAATAGATATGGCGCCCAAGTTAGGGCAAAATAACTCCCAAAACCTCGCTCCGGGAGCATCATCCTATACACTCAGAACACCCCGCAGCCAGTTGAAAACACCGACATGGTCCTTCTTATTAGGTCCAAGCCAAGCCAAACCCTTGGTGGCATCAATGAACTCCTGCACAGTGTCGGGGTTCAAATCCCTGAGTTGGCCATTGCCGCATGCCGTGAGCAGTTCATTCAGATAGCTTGCGCTGCGGCAAGCGAGGCGAGCCAGGATGTCGCCGTCGATGTGCATATCTTCTTCGTGGACGGCGTCAAGGAAACGCCGTCTTTTGGCTTGTGCGGGACAGATGACAGGGTCCCTTACACAGAGGCGCATGAGGATGTTCAGAAGGCGCCACTCGGATTCATGGAGGATCAACAGGCGATAGACGGACCCATCGATACCAAAGCCGTAAAACGAGTTTTCAGTTGCCAGCCATCGTGGGGATCTAGAACTTCGTGCGATCCTCACCAATGAAACTGGGAGAGTGGCTGTCGAGCAAGGAACACAGCCGTGGTCTGATCCATCGCGCCGTCGGAAGACTCGCGTAGTTCCGCCCCGGCTACTCACGAGAAGTGTGTCTGGGTCGTAAATTAATGACGGCATAGCGTGACAATGAGTCAAGCCAAGGCGTGGGGCGTAATCTTCTCTGAAAGCAATGATATCCAGACGCTCAGGATTATGATTGATAACTTCATAAATATGCAAACACTCCTTCGAAGTGGTGACATAGATTAAGTTATCGTTCACCGTCATGGCGACAGCTGGGGAGGGAAGGACTGCCTGGATGGTGCGACACCATCTTAAATCTGAGCCACTCGGGCTAATCGGTACAAATCTGTTCCCGATGGCGGCGAGCACACAGTCTTCGAACGGCGCCATCGCGTAGACCGGGTCATCAAAATCTTGCGTGTGCTTGTCATGGCAATAGATGGCTCCGGGATCGTTCGGGTTCCCGGTTGTCTGTATGAGAATCAACCGACCATGGCGCCTGTTCGGCTGTGAAGGAAGGGCGACAGAAGTCCCAATTGCGATGAAATGATATTGATGTCCACTCTTTTTTGGCATCCATTCAATGATGCAAGTGACTTTTTCCCCGATACTTCCGTTTGGTCTCCATAGCTGAAGGCCATCAGCCACCTTCGCTTGGTCGTAAGGAGCAACGGGCAGTTTTGTATCCGGGTCCACGAACTCGATGTGTGCCGTACGAGCAAACTCAAACAGCCTTTGGCTTGGATGAGTGATGGTATATGAGACAATGAGTCTCTGGAGATGACTTGAGTAGGTGATCTTGGTTGGGTTCCCGGGAATGTCAATACGCCTTGAAACAGTCTTCGCTTTGGGATCCAGAGAGCATATCAGAAGATGTCCATCTGCAAAACAAAACAGATAAACATCCGTGGTTTCTTCAGACTCTGAGTCTATTACGAGAGCAACATCAAAGCCAGAGACACGGCTTGGAAACCATGTAGGCTACCATGTACATTAGCCAATACGTGGAGGACATGACGGAGTGAAGACTTACTCGGCTTTGATCAGTGATCCAGACACGACACAGGACAAAGTCCTGAAAATGTCCATTTTCGTAAGTTACATGCCATAACTTGTCATCGCATGTGAGCAAAGCGTATGATCCATATGATTTGATTTTGATTGATGTTTGCCCAACTTCCCTCGGTTCCCATTCTTTCAGACCTTGAGAAATTGTATCTGGTTAGCGAAAATGATCCTTATCGGATGTAGGCATAGCTCACCTTTGATAGTAAGGACGGGTATATCGCCAAAATTGGTAACGAGCGTATCAATCTTGAAGGGAAGAAGTATGCCAGTTCGCAGGCCACAAAGTAGGAACTTGTGGACGCGATTCTCCCAGAAAGCATCGATAACAGCAAGGCTGTCAATTGCTCTTGATATGTCTGTTGACTGCAGTCTCAACGTAAGTTCCGAGGCCACTCTTTCTAGAATACTCGTGTCGATGTTTCGCCTGAGTCCTCCAATATGAATTGAAAGCTCAAACGATAGTACTGTGCCATCACCGGTTCCGATAAAAATGAAGTCGACCTGATCACAGCGATGAAAGCAGAGACAGACGGGTTCTTTCTGGAGCGAGTATGAAGCTTCATCATCAGACAGGGAGGGGCCACTAGACGTCGCGACGATGCGATGAATATGGAGATAGTACTGCCCTTGACTTCTGGAAGTCATGACGACAGTGGAACTCAGACCATCAACAACAGCCGCCGTAACGGTCTTGAGAGAGCCGATTACAATGGAATTGGTGCGAGAGGGGTCACCAGGAGTGAGTAGCCGCACAGCATGTCCAGTAACCTGGACAATCACACCGGAGGGTGTACAGCCTGTTGCCAATGTTTCTTCATTCTCCACGTCGGTACCATCCAGAGCACTGATGCCATTTCTCATATCAAAAGTTGTGTGTAGCAGGTAGGAGGAAAGTGGATCAGACACCATCAGGTGAATTGAATCATCAGAACTGGATGCCACGGCCCACATATCACATATGCTGTCGATTCCGCCCATTTCAGCCGAAATACCGATGAGGGCCTCCACGCCATGTCGTAGCTCGGTAATTGCTCCCTTGCCTGAAGCGGAGGGCGAGCAAACAAACAGACGATCATGTGCATCGGGTGGAGGTTCGTTACAAATATGACCGTCTACATCATTTGGGGGGATAACGACTGCATCGGGGACGGGTGCCCAGTTGACAAATCGCTGGACACATCTGGGGTGATCCCGTGCCTCCTGGACGAACAATCCACCATCACCCTGACTTCCGGCAGCAATAATGAAGTCCCCACCTTCGTGACCCATATCCAGAACGTCAAACGCTGTATCAACAGAGCAGGAGAGTTGACCCAGAGAGGTCTGGGTTTCAAGCTCATTGTCGTTGCCAAACTCCAGATAATAGATCCAGCCGTTTTCTTCACAAAGGAAAATCCCATCGTACCTCTGCATGTACATCCAGTTCCGCGAAGGTCTGGCCCAGCGAGTCCACAGCCCAGCTTGGACAGAGTCGCCATCAGGAAGGATGGGCGGATACCTCATCGGACGCGATTCGCCAGAGGGTGTGTGCAAGGTCATACCTTTTGTACCGACCAGGAGATACGCGGATTCTTTGGCCAGGGGGATTACCAAGTTAGGAAACTGAAGTGACGGAGGCAGACTCGTGCAGGTACAAATGGGGCGTTCGCCAAGGGACTCTTCTTCCCCTTCCCAGTTGTAGATCATACACCGTGTTTCCTGATTGGAACGGACAATCAAGAGCAAGATGACCCGCGTATCAGTCCATTTTTTCGGATAAAGGAATTCCATGAACAGGATGTCGCCCTCCACTTCATAAAATTTTTCCTATGCAAATATTGTTAACATCCCAGCTGAGAAAGGTGAAGTGATGAACACATACGAACTTCAAGGGATCTAGTTTTCCTTGGGCCATCTGCATTCGAAGATCCTCATGCGACTTCAGCCACAAAAGACCGAAGAAACCACGGGATGCACTGACTGCAACTGCACGCGACCTTCAGAACCAGTGTAAGCTCGTGCCAATCAAACTTGGGACAAGCCCTGCTTACCTAGGATCAACTGCAATGTGCGCGCCATAAGTCTCGGCTAGACCGACATCTCGGGGCAAGGGTCGGCTGTAAGAAACAAAGGGGTCTTCTCCTTTGTCCGAGCAGTACATGAAAAGGAGTTCATTGGAGCTTGTAGCAAGAAAAAGCATCTGAACAGGTAGATTCTCTGTGATGGGGGAAGGGACCGTCGAACTCGATGGAGTCAAGGGCTCCCAGGGCAACAGTGCCCCGACATTAATGACCTTTGCCCCGATGATTGAGCCTTCAATATTTGTTTTGTCCACAATGTCTTCGAGATGACCACTAGTGATTGCCTCTTTGATTTGAATCCGTCGTTCACCAATGAAAACAACATCGTTGTGGTGTCTGTTGCGGAGTCGCGCCGGAAGGATCCAGTTGAAGACAGGGCTGGTAACCATCGTCTGCGTAAGTAGCCCAGACCGGTCCAAAAGCATGTAAGACATTGTGTTAGGGTTTGATAAACTTCGCAAGACAGTGAAGACAAAGAAAAGCACGGACGGAAGAATTGTAGAATGATGAAAAGTGAGGAAAGCCTCAGGAATCGGAATCTGCAAGTTGGAATAGAAGGCGATCAGGCATCAACGATGTCCAACTCCCACCTCACTTCCGTGGCTTGCTGGGTTAGAGAAATAGAGCAGAAGCTGGTATCTGCGGTTCCACTTCTCCGCATGCTTTGGTAGCCAGGATGAAGGTATTTGATGGATCATGGACTGCATCAACTGCTAAATGCGATACTGACTGAATCCGATATCGATGCACAGCGCAAAATTGCAGAGAATCTAGGCAATTCACATCAAGCTTGCGGTTGAGTCAAGATGCTCCGGACAAACCCTGTGCCAGTTTCGTTAACATATTACCGCAAACAAGAACCACCAAGGTCAAGGCGAGACTTACAGTTTGCCTGACAGTCAACAGCAGTAGCAGTTCTACAAGGCCTGCAGGTACACAATATGCTCCATGGATAGCCGAGATCCCAAGAAGCAAGATTCGTTACAGAGTTATTCTGTCACGACTCACTAGTTAGCAAACAAGCTAAAGCAAATCCCCGGAATAAGCAGTCAGTGCTGTCAGTGAGCTACTGCCGCCCCCAGAAACAGTGTGTTTAAACGGCACGCAGCACACTGCACAGCCAGATCCGTCTAAGATCTTGCTTGGAATACCACAAAGCTATTCACTTGGAGTGTGCTTAGGCGCAGTACAGGTTGGGTGTTGTTATCGGCGAAAACATCTCGCGGTTGCCGATCGGTGCCTGAGGCCTCAAAGTGGAACTCCTAAGAGTCCTGGTGCCGCCTTTAACTTCAAACAACTCACGTCCGGGTGTATGCGCCTAGAAGATCATTCGCTGGAGCTCATGAATATCACAGAGTCCCAGATCAAGGCTACTTTTGACTGATTGGCGTTGTGCCGTACATATGAACAAAAATCATCGTCTTGACTGGTGGAAAGGATAACGTCGATCTATATCCGACCCAGTTTCCCTGCGTGTCAGGCTGAATTGCAACACAAGCATCGTGAAGCTTGGCTATTAGACCTGCTCAAAAGCACGAGGCAAGGGGTTTTATTCCATATTGTGTATGAGTATTGGTTAAGCAATTGACCGGGTGTTGAAGCATACTTGGCCTTCTGGGAAGCAACTCCCTAGGCGACGAACAATGGAGAACTCTGCGGAAGAACCAAGCGATTCTGGCTCAGAAACTACGTCTAGTCTGGGGAGATCTCCTGGGGAGCTTTCTGTGACTGATGAGGCAAGTCAGTCACTGAGAAAACAAGAAATCGCAAGTGCACAAGCGGAAAAGGCAAGAGCTATTCGACAAGCATGTGCATCAAGAGACGTGAATGCCCTGACTGCGCTCGCAACATCAGAAGGGGGACTGCTTGAAGATGAGCTGCGTCAGCTAGCCTGTGAGTTTGATTGATCTAAAGGAAGTGAGCGAGTGACTGACATCACAGGGCCTATTTTCTTACACTGCGATGAAGGATTACGACAATTCGATACGGCGTCGGATCTCAAAGCTCCGCGTCATGCAGATGAGGACCAGGTAGGGCTTGATGTCAATCGATCATTCGTTTACTATCCGAAAGGTACGTTTCCATATATCCCAACGATCGGCAGCGCCCTGCATATTAATCAATTATAGCCCCGGAGAAGGAAATGCTGGAAAAGAAACAGCAGTTATCAAACTTGATTACCCGAGTCCTGAGGGAATACCCCATGTTGTGTTATTTCCAAGGATACCATGACATTGTCCAAGTACTTCTTTTGGTACTTGGGGAGCAGAAGGCTACGCCAGCCGTGGCACATATATCCCTTTTCCGCATAAGAGACTACATGCTCCCATCACTCTCACCGGCCTTGAAACATCTACATCTTATTCCTGCTATTATCGAAACAACCGCCCCCGAGCTACGACAGCATCTTGGCAACATCCAGCCATTCTTCGCTCTTGCAGCCACGCTCACACTCTACGCCCATGACATTCAAGAATACAGTAACATCGCCCGTCTTTTCGACTTCCTTCTGGCCCGGGAGCCCGTGGTTGCAATCTATCTCTTCGCAGCGATGATCTTATCAAGGAAAGAAGAGCTCTTGGAAATCCCAGAGGACGAGCCTGAGATGCTTCATTTTACGCTCTCCAAGCTACCATCTCCGCTCGATTTGGACGGACACATTCTACGCGCGACACAGCTCTTCGAGGACCATCCGCCAGAATCCTTGCCACGTGGAGCATGGAAACGTATTTCCTCGTACAGTGTGCTCAAGACTTCACGAGACCCTCATCAGGAAGACAAGGTAGAAGACGCATTGTATTACTTTGAACAACAATCTCGGCAGATTCGGAATGAAGAGCGCAGAAAGCAAGCAGTCGATTTCTTATGGAGCCACCGCCGCTCCGTGGGATCTGTGGCGTTGGCTATATTGGTTGGACTTGCATCATTCTACGTTCGCAAGAAGGGGTTGGATATGTCCATTTGGTCCTATTTTGGGCGGTTTCAAAGGGCAATCCAGAACTGGATATGATTCCCAAGCCAATACCTATGCACTCCGCAGGTCTCCTGGTGTCATTGTGTATGAATAACGGGGAATCAATAAGCAGGCATTCATCTTTAGAATAATTCGTATTTGACTAGATTTTAGAAAGCGCCAATGTATGCAATACGTAGCATTCGACGGCTCGTGCATGTCACCGATGAGCGGTACCCACAGATGTGGCTTGAGCAGTGGCTTTACCCGCGGAAGCTGATGTGTACACTTTAACAACTACCGTTCCACCAGCTTATATCAAATACAACAACCATGGCGAATCGAGGCTACGATGTCGTAGTAGATGTGGATGCAGAGGTAAGTGCGATTCAATCATCATCGCAATATTCCAATCTAACAAACCAACAGGGCGACCTCGGGCACACCGACCTGCAAGAAGACCTCGAATTCCACCCCTCCAGTGAGTTCCAGCGCAAATCAGCACCAACCCAGCTCTCTAACCAGCAAAATCCCGCTTCACAGACTTCGAAAATGACCAAAGAACCGCCAAAATCCAAGGCGACTCCGCCCCGTTCCTAGGCAGCGGTCCATCGCGCCGCCGCGACCGATCCCCTGGCGGCACACCGACCAAGCACAACTGGTGGTCGATCCACTACTACGAGCAATTCTTCGACGTCGACACAAACGAGGTCTTCCGCCGCTGTGTAGCTACGCTTTACCCGCGCAACAACTTCCTCGACGTGCTGGAGGGCAACGCAGACCTGTACGGGCCGATCTGGATTGCGACCACGGTGGTAGTGATCCTCTTCTTGACCGGCACTATCTCGCAATGGCTATCGAATAATGACGACGAGCACTTTGAGTATGACTTTAGATTGCTGTCTGGCGCGGCTGGTCTGGTCTACGGCTACACGGGTGTCTTGCCCATTGCCCTTTGGGGCGCCCTGCGTTGGTTCGGTAGCTCCACGGCTGACCTTATTGAGTGCTGGGCTCTGTATGGGTACTCGAACTTGGTGTGGATTGCTGTTGCGTTGGTTAGCTGGAGTCCGTTGACTGCGCTTAACTGGGCGCTGGTTGGCGTTGGGTTTGCGTGGACTGTGTTTTTCCTTTTGAGGAATTTGTACCCGGTTTTGAATGCTACTGATGCTAAGGCTAGCAAGATCCTGTTGATCTTGGTTGTTGTGCTGCATGCGGCATTGGCTATTGCTATCAAGGTGCTTTTCTTTGCGTAAGTTTATGTTTGCTTGGGTTTACCACCGTCGATTGTTCAGAACTGACGTTTCTACTAGGCACGCGAGCCCCGTCTCGAAGAAGAACAAGGACAAGGACCACCACGACGATGACAAGGATGATGATAAGCGGGGCATGATGTTCAGCGCCTAAGTGGGATGGATGGATTGTTTGGCTTTGGTCTGAATTACTGTTTGTTTGGTCGTTTCAAGTTTGTCGTTCTTGCTCAGGCAGCAAGTTTCCTAGCCCTGTAGTTGACAGCAAGCATGTAATGTACTCTCTATTTATCACAGACGAACTTGGAGATGTGGGATAATTCGACTTTTAAATTTTACACATTTCATTTCATGGAGTGCAACTTGAGCGTCGAGAGGAGCCAACTAGAACAAGTATGACTTTGGCTGCATTGATTTTATCATCATATCTAACGCCATTTGTAAACCTCTCCATGCAGTAGCAGTCCAGCCATTCCCCAACCCTGGAACTGCACCACAACACACCGAGCACAAGACCGAGGAGCGAGTCGTTTATTTGAGCTTCTTCTTGGGGCGGAGCTGGTTGGTGTGTCCGCACTTCTTCTTGCGGCAGTTGGTGGCACGGGGAGGGAGACGAGCCTGTGAAAGGATCCATATTAGTACATAAGTTGACGCAATCGATATTTTTTGCCACGGAAGGGACTCTTTTGAGAAGCAGTGGGCGCAGACGGAGGCGGGATGAACGTACGTAGCACTTGCGGCAGATGGCCTTCTCGCAGTTGAACTTGGAGGCAAGGGCCTTGAGGGAAGGCTCAATGATACCACCACGGAGACGGAGGACAAGGTGAAGGGTGGACTCCTGTAACAAGTGAACATCGCATGTTAGCCAATATTCTACCATTTTGTAGAAAGCACTATTTCCTCCTCTTGCGTAGCCCGTGTGGAAAGTGTCGTCCTCTTTGAACAAAGAATATGTCGAACATCCGATCCATCCGAGATACCATAATCGCCCCCCACTTCAAGTTGAAATCATCATGGCTGGATTGCGGTCCGTACCTTCTGGATGTTGTAGTCGCTCAGGGTGCGGCCATCCTCAAGCTGCTTTCCGGCGAAGATCAGGCGCTGTTGGTCAGGGGGAATGCCCTCCTTGTCCTGGATCTTGGTCTTGACGTTGTCGATGGTGTCGCTCGACTCGACATCAAGGGTGATGGTCTTACCCGTCAGGGTCTTGACGAAACTATATCGCACCATATTAGCCCAGGTTCGTTTTCTCCTTCATTATGTCTTTCATGGGTATGGGTCGTATTGGCGATGGATCGGGGTAGTGGTTCGTCATCGACATTCGAGGGTTCAGGGAAGACCTACATCTGCACTGAAAGGGCGCGAAAAGAACGACGTTAGCTTATAGATTCCATAGCGATGCATAGAAGCTGTTAAACGGGGTGTATGGCACGTACTGATGGCGGGTTTTCGTGGGTGTCGGCTGTCGGTCGCTGTGTTCCAGGCGGAGCAGTCGATTGACAATTTGAGGATTTCGCTCGCTTAGCAAAGGTGGAACGATTGGGGGTACCCTAAGCCCTAGATGCTGCCGCTTTTGGAAAGAGTTATGTCAGCAACCCCGGTCCATAAAACCAATCAGAGATTAGCTGCCCAAACCCTACGTCAGGTCTTGACCTCTTCCAATGTACCTACTCCGTACTATGATAGATGTTGTTAAATGCCATGCCGGCCATGTACGAATTGAATGCGACAGATTCTATCGCTCGCATTTTACTTAGCAAATTTTCAGTCGGCAAACTGATTATTAGCAAACTGAATTTGTACCTTACGAGAACGCAAATAGAAGTAATGACAAAATAAGATAAACGAGTCCTCGAATTGACCAGTACACAGAGGATGAACGCCAATGCTTGATCCCAATCCCCCGACGCCATGCATATGATACATCGCATATCCCGAACACCGGTAGATGAACTACCACATCTTGTCATCGGCCCCCATCTCAAATTCTGGCTCATCCATGTCCTCTTCGGAGTCGTCCATTCCATAGGTATCATCAACATCACTTCCATCGCTGGCCAACCCTTCTCTGCCTTGTCTTGCAAAGAATTCTCTATTCTGTCGTTCCTCGTCTTGCTTTGCAATCTTGAACTCGACAAGTGACACGACATGAACCATACTTTTCAATGGGACCGCCGCGAGGTGGGCTGCTGTCTCGTAGAAAGTCCGTGCGGGGCCTGTGAGCTGCGATTCCCAGCGATACCGACGATACCACTCGCCAGGACGTCTATTCTCAGCTTCTTCGTCTTCCGGAATGACTCTTCTGGCTTTGAGGTTTTGCATGACCGTTTTCATGAGTGCGTTGAGCTTCTCCTCTGTTGTATCGGGGGCAGTAGGAGCAGAAGACGACCCCGGAGTAGCCGTAGGGATAGGCTGAGCATCTGGTCCAGTTCGGCCAATAGGAAACAATTCGGCGATGCGAGTGGGAGCCCTGGAGGTGTCTAACCAACTGCTTGCGTACCAGTCCATGTAATTGTCCATTTGGGCGGGCGTCATGTTCAAGACATCCTGGTCTGTGACATGGATGGCAGACCCTTCGGCAAGATTGTCCCCATATTGTGGGTCATGGTCGAACCGGGATTGAGCGCGTGCCCATTGTGGCCAGTCCATGACCTGCGCGGAAGGATCTTGACTGGTAGTGGGGTATCTTTTCAGGTCATCTATCGGGAAAAGTAATTTCGTGGCAATTACTATGAGGACCATCAATTGCACGTCGGGAGGATATTGGTTTATCCGCCGATTATCGTGTGACTCTGGTTCCGGATACTTGAATGTGAAGCCTACTAGCTCCTGCAAAGCCTTGGCTGCGTCGTAAGCCTCAACTAGGACTTGTTAGCTGGGAAGTAGCGGGTTGAGGTCAAGCGGGTGTATGTACTTGGTAGAGCCAACCTCTTTATTTGCCGGAAAAGTATCATAGGCAAATTCAAAGGAGGAAGTTCCAATCCGAATCGGCGCTGATAAAACAGCACGGTTGCTCGGACACTTTCGTGGATATGCTTTGCTTTAGGCAGTGTCTTTGGCAAGATTAGTTGAACTGTTATACAGGGAGTTCGTTCGTCGGGTGATACTCACGTTGACCTCGAGGATCCCAGTGAATTCTGGCGGGAGTCTATCTCTCATTTCCCGGGGAACAGTTGCCAGAGCCCGGACGTAGGGTACATCTTGACGTATGATCATGCTTTGCATTATCTGTCAGCAATCCTCCTGAAAGCGCAGTGTGGCTTTTCCATAGAGATCAATATACGTACTGGTGGAAATCATTGACACAAACCGGAAGACGCATCAAGAACGCCGCGAGATAACACAGAGCGATGGTGTCAATCAGGCGTGGCCATTCAATATACTTTGAGCCTGCTTTAAATCCCATATCACGGGAGTCATCTTTTTCTCCAGGCTGCGAGCTGAAAAGCTCAGGCTCAGTGTCATAATCTTCATCTTCAGTAGTATCAGTGATCTTTGCAGTGAAGTCTTGTAGTCGAAGAGCCCAAAGATCGCGAACAACAATCTGATGTATAATGAGCCTTTAATCCTATTGCATAGGGCAAGCCGGGCACTCACCTCAAGCTCTTCGGGGAAGCCTTGATCGTGAACTAAGGCATGGCATTGTTTCCACAGGATAAGTTGGTAAGTCTGCAAGAAAAGCGTGTACGCCGGACGGCCACGAAGTGCTTTTGTGTATTAGATTTAGCGAAAGAGCGATAGGATATCAGTTACACACTCTTGCTGATCTTTTCTTTGATTTCTTTCTTCAGGCGATGGGTTTTGCCCAAATTACCAAAATCATCGGCATCCTCGGCAACTTGGACGCCCTACTCGTGTGGGATATTCATGTTAGCTAGATACTTTCCTGGTGACATCGGCGATACGGTGATAGGATAGATGGACCTCATCCATACCTCTTGCAAGTGACCACGCCGACAATACCAGAGACCATTGTCGAGATAGTACCGGGTCTCACGGCATCCCTCTTGACCACAGACCCCTCGGGTAACGTAGTCCATCCCCAAGGGATTTGTTCATGCTTGTTTGATGAGGAAGGGTTTGGTATACCGAGATGGCGGAACTTTTTTTCTGCCTCTATTCCAGTGACCGCCGATTTTGTCGCTCCACCTGTCCCGCAGTATGATTGAACATCTCAGACGATTAGATTGTCTTGTTTCTAGGGTTACGCTTGAGGGATATTATTTTGTGATTTTATGACCTGACTGTTGTTATCTTTGAATAGAAAGTTTGACATTTCAGAGGTCGCTGCCATATTTCCTGCTTCCAATTTTGGTCTCTCGATCCCTGTCGGACTACACATCCGTCAACACGAGGTCGAACACCTGTCTCCCAAAACTACCAGACTACGAGACTACGAGATACTACTTGGAACAATTGGCAAAGGGCTCAGCACCAAGTGATCAAGCAAGGTGTAAGTATTTAGCCATTCGTCACACTATCATAAGACGCTGAGACTCAGAACTGATCGGACAACACATATCATGCCAACCAAAGCAATTCTCGGTCCAGCCCACATCCAAAGTTATATGGGTAACGGCTTGAAGCGATGGGCATAATCGTTCAAGGAATCGTAACCTCCATTGAACCATGAAATTCGAATTTTGAGGGGTTATAGCCCTTGGGAAACATAAAGGTTGGCATAACAGGTAATAAATCTAGGTATTAGATTTAACCAGACTTGGGAGCCTCCTTGCACTCCATAGCGGCCTCTTCGCCCATGGCAGTGAGGACGACGATGTCTGTTAAGAATGGTTAGTGTGTGGCTCAGATATATGTGGCCAATATCGTAGACTTACTGCACTCCTTCTCCTCGACGTGGAACATCTGCTTGATCTTCTCACCAACCTCGTTGTCGGGGACCTTGACATCATCCTTGGTGTCACCAGCGTCGGTCATGAGAGACATGAAGCCGTCCTCGGTGATATCGAGCTATTACTCGTTAGTCGTACGGTCCCAAAATAACTTCAATCAGGGAAACTCACGAGCTGGTACTCCTTGCGGGTGACGTTGGGGACATCCATGTTGTGGGTGGAGGGAGAGAGATCCTCGAGCTTCTTGCCGGTGAAGATATCGGTAGCGATAAGGTGAACCTTAGCGTGACCGTGCTTGCCAGTCTTGGAGGTAGACATGTCAATGATCTTGCAGGGCCGGTTCTTGATCACAACGTGGCCGTTCTTGCGCAGAGCAGAACACTGCATGGGGTAGGTGAGCGAAGCTCCGGCATCAGCCGACTCGAAAGTGACATCGTGCTATCCAGATGTTAGTTTTCCAGCGTCCAACAGTGACCAAAGCGGGGTTCAGAGCCAAGAATGGTCTTGTGCCCTTTGAAAAGAGAAGAGAGGGGAGCCGCATGCGGGGCTAGGACAGAAGTCCAGCGCAATACAGCCATTTGGGGGATCTCAAATCTGACAAACAGATCACGTACCTCCTCGGCAGACATGGTGAATAGGGATTAGAGGGGTTAAGAAGGGGAGATTGTGGTATAAAAGTTTTGGGGGAGGGGAAAAAGAAGAGAAGGGAGGGAGAAAATCAAACGACTAAAATCTGTCGTGGGCGGCGACCCTGGGGCGGGGTCTCTCTTCACGAATGTGATTGGTTGATGACCTTGTTGGGTTTAGTGGATTGGAGTGTCCCGAGTGTCCTGAAAGCCACCTGGGAAGGTCAACTAACAAGCCAGTCACTCAGGTCAGGTACTTTGGTCTTGGAATTTCTTTCCTACAACCTCCAATTATATGCCTGCACTTCTTTAATTCATTTCTGTGCATTCCCATGCAGTTCATCTTCCTGCACAATGTGGCGCGACCGCATTTCAGCCCAGTCAACTCCCTCCGGGCCAAATAACCGCAACCTATCTCCTCTACCGCGACGATCATCCTCTCAATTATCTCTAGGTCCATATAACACCAGACCTAGCGTGACGTCTAGGAATTCATCCACTTCTTTACTGGTCACTCCGAATGATTCTACAACATCTCTTCCAGGAACTGCGCGAACGACCAATGCCTCCCCATTGAAGCAGACGAGCATCCAACGGTCTCGACCGTCTAATGTCCCTGATCCGCTGGAAGTCCTACGTGGGATTATCGGAAAGGAAACACAGGTAGATAAGAATGTACCGCAGTCCTCGTCGGTGTGGGAGCGCCCCGCGCAATTGGCGGAAACCATTCAATTTGACGGGTTGAGCCTCGAGGAATTTGTTGAGAAGGAGGATCCCACCTCAAGGAGGAAGACCCGCGAAAGCGATGTGAATGTACAAACCGTGCAACAATATGAAAAAGAACGCGATAAGTTCCAGGAACTACACACGTCAATCACCGGATGTGATGAGGTATCCCAATCGGTTGAGCTATATTTGAATGACTTTCAAAATGAATTGGGCGCCGTGTCAGCAGAGATTGAAACTCTGCAAGCCCGTTCAACGCAACTCAATGCAATGCTAGCGAATAGACGCAACGTGGAACGTTTGCTGGGGCCCGCGGTAGAGGAAATCAGCCTCTCCCCAAAAGCTGTGCGCACCATTGTTGAAGGCCCAATAGATGAGAATTGGGTGCGGGCACTCAACGAGGTCGATTCTCGAAGCACCAATATCGAGGCCAAGGCCGCTGCTTCTGCCAATGGCTACAAAGCAATCGAGGATATACGGCCACTTCTGGTCGATGTAAAGAACAAAGTGAGTGTCCTATACTTTCCGATATACCTAGGCCAAATCTAACGTTTCGGCAGGCAATCGAAAGAATCAGAGACTACCTGGTATCGCAAATTCGTGCTATGCGATCCCCAAATATCAACTCGCAGATTATCCAGCAACAGCGACTGGTGAAGTACAAAGATCTGTACAGTTACCTCTTCAAGGTCCACGCAAAGCTGGCCGGAGAGATCTCACAAGCATACATCAACACCATGCGTTGGTATTACACCTCTCATTTTACCCGCTACCTTCAGGCACTCGACAAGGTCAAAGTCTATCCTCCTGACCGAAACGAGGTGCTCGGAGGAGATCCATCCACACATCGATCAGGTAAGAGCATCTAGACTTTTTATCACGCCCTTGTACTGATTTTTTCCAGGGAACATGATTCCTGGCGGCCGAGCCGGCTCTGCTGCGCATGACCCTTTCTCCCTTGGTCGACGAATCGATATCCTCCGAAATGGCAATTCGCAGGCCTTATCTTCATATCTGGCCGAAGAGGACAACGCCTATCATGGCATCGAGTTCCCGTTCCGAAACTTCAATGTCGCCTTGGTGGACAATGTGTGTGCTGAGTATTCCTTCTTGACCGAGTTTTTCTCTCCCAAGACATTCCACGAGATCTCTCGCAATGCCTTGGAAATCTTCCAGCAGGTCTTCACTCTAGGCCAGAACCAGACCAAGAAACTAATTGAACATACCACGGATTCCCTCGGGGTTTTGATGTGCGTGCGTCTCAACCAACATTCGGCGTTCGAGCTTCAGCGCCGCAAGGTGCCCGTCGCGGACTCGTATGTCAATGGAATCAACATGCAACTCTGGCCTCGATTCCAGGTCATCATGGATCACCACGGCGACTCGCTCAAGCGTGTCGGTTCGAACACCGGGCGCAGCGCTGTCTCTGCCCTTTCGATCGCTGGGGGAGACGACCTGAAGCAGTCCTCGGCACCGCACTTTTTGGCACAGCGATTCGGCCAGCTATTACATGGAATTCTTGTTCTCAGCAGCGATGCGGGTGATGACGAGCCAGTATCCAACAGTTTAGCCCGGTTGACTTCCGAATTTGATTCTCTTCTGATCAAATTGAGTCGCAACGGCACTGACGCAAAACGAAGAGAGCGATTCCTCTTTAACAACTATTCATTGATTCTAACCATAATTAGTGTAAGGGTTTCCACTCTACGTCTGCAAGACACAAGCTAACAGGACACAGGATACCCAAGGAAAGTTAGCGATTGAGCAGAAAGAGGTAAGCATGCAAATCTCGTCCCTTTCGGATCTTCTGTGGCTAACTCGACTCGCAGCACCTGGAAGAGATGCTCAAGAACAGCAGCAAGCGTTAGGAAATCATTGCATAGAGCGGGCAGATGCACATTCCATGTGGAAGAACAACATATGGCATTATACATACTCTTGAACATAAGGATCTTAATTGAACCTGATACGATGCTCTCAATCAGTCGAGTACCATAGGCAATTGGCGTTAGCAAGTAAACCCTTATGGACGAAGAGACATGACAGCAATCGGTATGTTAGAATGACAACGTGCAAGTGGCAGAGCTTGCTGCATAGGTAGTCAACCAAGAGACTCCCCTAGCCCCCAAGATCAATAGTCGGAAGATCAGACATATGTAACTTGGAACTCCCATACGGCCGCAGCGTCGCAACAAAGTTGTCTCCAAGGCAAACCCTGTCCTCCTTAGCGGGCGGCGAAGCAGGAACAGACCCTTTGAACAAATCCCAATCAATCAGACAAGCCTGTGCAGTGACATACATAGGCAACTTCCCATCATCAAAAGTAGGCGAAGGCAAAGATCCAGGCCCAGCATGGAAAGTCAGGGTCGACGGGTCAATAGCCACGTTCCACTCAGTTCCATTTGCCAAAGAATGATCTTGCATCTGGGGTGGATACGTCCCTTCTGGCCATTCTTGCTGTGTATTATAATAGTGGGGTGGACTGCTGGCGGTTATTGGGTCGATGTATAGACTGTATAGAATCGGACCGCGGTAAACGGCGATTGTATCATTGGCTCTGGATTTGGTTTGGATATCCATGCCAATATCGTAGTTGAGAGTTGTCTTTCCAGATTGAATCTGGACTTTTGTTAGGCCTGTCCTGGAGTCGATTGGGGAGGGTTGCTGGTTTATCTTGATCCCTGTTGACCATTGTGGAACGCGGAGGTAGAACTCGAAGGGCGTCTCGCTGTTGATTGTGTATGATAGGCTTGTGTTGAATGGGTAGTCGGTTTGGCAGTCTATTGTTACTTCCTTGTCGTTGATTTTGGTGTTCACTTTGCCTGGGCTGAGGAGGACGTGGATTAGTCCGTTGTTGCCGTTCTTGAGGAAACTGTACATTGTGAATTTGGGCAGCCCCTGTGTAAGTGTTTTAGCAATCATTGTCTAGTTATTTGGGTTGGGCATCGTACCTGAGGATGGTTGACAGTACAACATGGATAATTCGGCTCAACACCAAAGGTCTGACCAACATTATTGACATTCCAGAAGGGCGACGCTGAAAGATTCTTGGAAAATGGCTGATTTGGCTGAGTCATATATTGATGTGATGTCCAGTCGGGCCACATCGCTGCTGGTAAAGCATTGAAAGCTGCCAGTTCCGTACGGTCTGCGTAGTCTGGGTCACCAATTGCGAAGTAGTTATATGCAAGTGAGTAGATCGTTTCAACATCGGTGCAGAGCTCGGATCCGTAGAATGGATTCAGCCCAGCGAGACGCTGTCTTGTGTCAGCTTCCTCCACTTGATTCTGATTATTGGCAGGTTCACTCACCTCGTCGGCTAGAATGGAGCCAGAAGCTGAGCCGTGATATTTGAGTGTCCAGTCAACCTGCAGAGCATTAGCAATAACTCCAGGAGGAATTGAAGCGTGTTGAGCATACCCCATTTTTGGCAGTAGTGATCAGACTATCATTGTGAGTAGAACGCCTGAACACAGCAGCATACTTCAGAGCTGCAACACCATACATTAGCTTCAACCTTCTCTCGAGTCTCGACCACGCATCAAGATTCAAACATACCTTCAGCAACAGTAACACCATGCAAAAACGGCCACTCCCGATCCGCAACCTCCTGAGACACAGTATTAAGATCCTCCCGAATATAACTCCCCTCCGTATACCACCCCTCCCACTTAAATGAATACTCATGAATCAGCCGAATGTTCTCCCTCAGAACCTCACTCTTATTCCCCGGATAATGATCAAGCATCCACTGCAATGAAACAACCATATCCTGCGACCTAGTCCGGAACCAAATGAAATCATCCGCACTAGCCTTGTCACCATCATGATAGATCATCCCCGTACCATTATTCTTCAGCATCGAATTCATCAAGTCGTTGAACCGAAACAGGGCATTGATAATAGGTTCCTCATATGTCTCCGGATCGGCATCGACGAGGTTCGTCAATCCTAGAAAGACCGGGGTTCGAGCCCAGATGAGACGGTTTCCCGCTTCGAGAGTTTCAGGTCCAATCCAGCCATCTGGTTGGATGAGGTCGAGGATTTTGCTGACGACGGCTTTGATATCGGCCTTTAGGCGGTCATCTTGGAGTGTGTAGGATAGTGGGACTATGGAGTTTAGCCAGTAAGGGAGGGCTTCGTTGAGTTCGCTGTACTCTTGGTCGCCACCAATCCAGGAGGAGTTTGCGACATAGCGGTAAAAGTCGTATAGATGGCTATTACTCGTTAGTGGGTTACCTTTTGGAGGCTAGAAGACTTTATCTGCGTGATTGCTTACCCTCCTAGTCCTGCTGCGGAGGCTTCGAGCTCTGTTCTGAGCCATCCGTTCGGTGTTATACTTCCAAGTGGTAAGGGTTCGTATGCGAAGGGGACGACTGAATCTCCGCGTTATCTTATGATATTATATTGAATCAAAACTTTTAGAAAACCTACGTTCATCAGTGTCCCTTGCCTTTATTGCGATTGGCAACAAACAAAGTATAGCGTTGAGCAACCCCATGGTGATCAATATGTCGACAATCCTTAGAACTGTACAACACAACTTCACTCCTTCGGTACATTGCCTTTTGAAGTAAATACATAGCCGACAACCGACTGCCAGACGGTAAAATTGCAAGCGAGCCGGTGCAACATGGTCCGAATCTTGAATATTTGTTTATGAAGTGAGGGGAAATGTAAATGTAACCTTCCAGAAGAAGATGCGGAGCGTGTCGATCTATAGCCTCTCGGATTCAAGGCGATGGGGCTTGATTATTACACCGATTCACCGAAATGTCCCAAGTCGGGCTTCGGACTTTTACACATCGAGAGTATGGATGATGTTCGTGAGCACATCGTGACTACCAAGGACGAATTACAGTGCTGTTCTCCTTGCGGACAAACTGCAGGAACTCATCCAAGTCGGGGTTCTTGGTGTTGTTGACAAGGAAGACAGCAGGCTTTCCGTAGGGTGCGGATACCCGTGCGGTCTGGCCACCGTGGTACTTCTTGCCAGACCACACGTGGGTGAAGGTCTGGTTCTTGCCGGGGAAGTAGACGCTGACGCTGGTGTGACCGGGGTCCAGGACAGGCGCAACGTACAGATCAGCACCCAGGTAGAAACTCTCGTAGCTGATTGCCTTGGCCTTTACGTCGTTGGGGTGGTAGATAACGGGCATGCGGAGCAAGGGCCACCCCAGTCTCTTGCTCTCGGTGTCCAAGATGCGGCGACGGTAGGCGGCAAGACTGGTGAACATGCGTGCGTTGTAGCTGAACCAGGAGTAGGTCGAGGAGTTGGAGTAGAACTGGGCGTTGACTTGAGGGACGTTACCCTCGTGGGTACGGAAGACTGCGCTGGAAACGGCAGAGAGTTCTCCCCAGCGGCCGAGCAGCTCGGCGGAGCGGTTGACAACGCCGTTGCTGTCCCAAGTAGTTGTGTAGCCACCAATCTCGGTGTGGCCGTGGGCGTAACCGGACAGACCCATGTGACCCATGACAGTGACGGAAGATTTGATTCCATCATTGACACCCCAGTTGGTGTCCTGGTCACCAGCCCAGTAGAGGTTCATATAGCGGTTGGCGCCCATGGCGCATGAACGGTGGAATAGGATAGCATCCTTGAAACTGGGAACACTCTTTCCGATCCAGTGGTGAAGGGCGGCCCACTCACGAGGGTAGGTATTGTGGTAGACCAAGGGATCGATGCTCTTGTTGGCGAAGCGGGTGTCGGGGTAGATAGGAGTGTATTCGCCGAAGTCGGTCATGAAACCAGAGATGTTGGCATTCCAGACTTGAGACAGTAGGACGTTCTTAAACCAGGATCGGCCAGCGGGGTTTGTGAGATCAAGGATTCCGGCGTCAAGGCCAGGGCCACTGGAAATAACGGAGGTATCATTTATTGTGGAGTTTTGGATCAAGTATCCTCCCTTGGTAGCCTCTTCGTAGAGGTTGGAGCTGTATCCATCAGGCTTGGTGCTGACGTTCGCCAAGAATGGATTGATGTACGAAAGAGTGCGGACGTTGTGGTCATCACGTAGATTCTGCACAAACTCATTCCAAGTTGGGTAGAGCTTGGAATCAGACTCCCAGTTCCACCAGAGTCGGGAAACGTTGAGAGATATGTAGGAAACACTCTGCGAGTGGGTGCCAGACCAGTCCTGAAGCCAGACAGCGGCAATGGGACATGTCTGGTTGAGTCCCTGATCGACAATGCGGTTGACCTTTGCCTGTCCACCCTGGATACCGAGTACAGCACCGGTGTCTACCCACTTGGGCAGTTCGGGCATGCGGCCGGTGTAATCAGTAAGCATGGTAATACCGTTCAGCATGTTCTCAGCTTGCATGAAGTATCCATCAAAATCCAGGCCACTGTATCTAACAGTCACGGCACGGGCATCTGTAAAATTGAAGGTGGTGTAGGCAGAACTCTCTTGTGTCAGGTGGAACACCCGGGCATTGGAGCTGATATACTGAGGGACAGCGGAGTAGGTGGTGAAGCGATCTCCACCAGCAAAAAAGCTGTCCTCAGACTCAAGGTCAGTCGTTGGACGATCGCCACGGCCGACACCCTGTTCACGGGAGAATATGGGGACCGTCTGGTTCTTCAATGATGCGAAAGAGGCCTGGCCACCAAGACCGTAGAAGTCCTCAGCAGGAGAAGAGCGGTAGGTCAGGAACAGCTTCGTGGAATCCGAAGCGTTCGAGTTGACATTGGCGCGGAAGGCAATGCGATCGGGGAATTGAGATGGCACCCAGAAGGCGACGGTGAATGGAGCAGTGGCATCGCCACAGCCAGTAAGATGACCTTCAACAACAGCAGCATGGTCATTGGTGCTGCCGTGCCATTGACGTAGACCAATCTTGGTAATCTGCTGACCGGTGCACTTGTTCTGGTCAACTTCCTTGGTCTTGAAGTTACCGTTGGCAGCGATGATTTCGTCGTCTCCAGCGCTGGCACTGAGGAATCCCTGTCCTGGCACAGTGTCCCAAATGGGGTGACCATCTTGAGTGATCGAGAGATGATTTGCTTCCCCATTGGCAGTGAGCTTGAAGCCATTGCCCAGGCTCAATGGGGCATAGACCGCGAGGGACGGCGCCGCGGAGACCACAAGAGAGGCCCAAAGCCAGGTACTGGGAGAGCGCATGCCGAAATGAGACTTGGAACAGAACGAGGAATGTCCCTGTGGCGCCTGTTATCTTTTAAAGCTTTGCCGATACTAGTGTCCCTGGATCCTGCAGAATATTCGATGACATCTGAGGACCTTTTCCGTCCCACTTGGCTTGACCATGGCGCAAGTTAGCGGAGGTTTATGGTCCTGGGCCAATGAAACGAGACCCATGCGGTTACTTCTTTTGATGAAGATCAGCTCATTCCATGATTCCAATTAGCCACGGCCAACGCTAATGCCCAGCCTAATGGAGAAATTGACTCCACAGCCGACGATTCCGACGGGTCGTCGCGTGTGGCTGTTCGGGGGTAACCGAGTCCTGGTAAACGCTTAGCCGCGAATCCGGGGAGCGACCGTCCCCATGTATCACATGAATGCACATGAAAGGTAGATGAAATGTTAGAAGTCCTGATGAGGGCGATGCTGAGCACTACCTTATGTCTCGGCTCATCGGGTATAACGACATTGTCTGGGCTGATGGTGTGAGGGAAAGAACGTCGGGAGAAGCGTGTAAGTGTGGAGACTCCGCATTTGCATCGGCAACTGTCCCTTCCCCATTAGGTTGGGACTTCCCTTCCTCCACATCTCTCCCACCGCCTCCCTGCTATCGCACCACGGTAGGTTTCATCCCCTAATCATCGAATTTAATATCTATCAGGTAATAAACTGACAGGCTTACAGATCTAGCAATCTTTTAAGTTTCAATAGTTTCCGACTCAAGGTGAGTGGTTGGTGATGATACTGGTGGTGGAGTGCCCTGAACCCGGAAAGCGGTGAAATGGCGCCAGGGACCAGCCAGATCAGACCATGGCGGACTGTCTTAAGGAGCCACATACCTGACAGCCACTGCGTATCTAGATGGTTCTTTTCGAGGTCAACAAGCCAAAGTTCCTTGTGAACTGCGGCGCGTTCGACCGGTACCTGAATGATACCCCCTCTGGCGCTTTGACACTCCCAGCATACGAGAGTTAGTGGATGTTCCCCGGATATCTGACAGATAACTAACAATGACAGAACGCCGAAGGCAAAGTCATCGTCCGTCCTGGTGAGGTGTTTTGCCGTGTGCCGGAGTGCGAGCGTGGAAAGGTAAGTCAAGTCTTTATAGATGTCCCCAGATATCTGCGAGATATCTAACATATGTCTAGAAGCCCTTTCAGAAGACAGTTGGGCTTCATGAGCACCTGAAGATGGCCCATAGCGAGGACGGCTTTGCTCCCGTTACGATGAAGGCCGGAACTTTGGACAAGGCCACGAAGGATGCGGCAAGGGCCTTTTTCAATGGTCTTTACAGCCGCCGAGCCTCGCAGGCCATTCCCGAACCGACTAAGCACCCTCTTCCGCTGAAGAGAGGTGGTACGGTGAGTAAACAGAATATCTTCCATATGTCTGGTGAATGTCTGGCTAACTATTATCTAGGTGAACAAGGGCGAAGTCATCCGCATTCTGAATCTTAATGCCCGAAAGGATGTCCCTTGCGCTGCTTGTAAGGCGGCAGATTTGCCGAAAAGTAAGTTACTAGATGCTTTGAGATATCTTCCAGATATCTGACTAACATCTTACAGGTTGTATCTTCAACTTGGCGGTCTGTGATCATCTGGCTACCTTTGATATCCCCATGGGAAGCCAGGCTGGGGAAGCATCATAATGTAGATGTCCACTAGATAGTTATCTAATGATTGTTCTAACTCATCTAACTCTTTCTGTGCCTTCTTTCGTCGGATCCTTGCCTCGCGAAGCTCCCGCCGCTTGTACTCTTTCTTCCTCTGCAAATTGTATCTAGTATATAATCTCACCATAGTGGCAGATTCCCCCAGGAAGTTGGAGTCGCACTCATCTCAAACTCAATCTTTCTGGCGTGCACGATCTGGCCATGTTTCAAGACTGGAGAGGTAACGGCCTTTCCGTTGACCTTCAGGCTCCGAATGTACGGCATAGTAGATGCGCCCGGGGCGACAATCTCCAGCATTGCCTCTTTGCCATTCACAACCCGTCCCCCAGTGCTCGCTCCACTGGGAAGGCGAATGGACACATGTTCGAAAAGTGGAGTGCCAACAATATACTCGTCACTGGCGGGATTGACAGGATAGAAACCCAGAGCCGAGAAAACATACCAAGCACTCATCTGACCCAGATCTTCATTGCCGCCCAGTCCACCACTGGTAGTATTGTAGTTCGACCAGGCAATCTCCCTGATAGTTTCCGCTGCCTGGTTGGGGTATCCAATGACGGAATACAGGTAAGGCACATGGTGGCTCGGCTCATTGGTATGATCGTTATGGCCACCCTTGAAATGGGCATCCAGCTTGTCTCGCAGAGCTTCACGTCCACCGAGCAGCCTAGCTAGGCCTTTCACATCGTGCATCACGTCGAAGGTGTATACCCAATCATCACCCTCCGTCCAGCCCCAGGTACTATCCGCCCAACTCCCGTTCGCGTTGCGAGCTTGCATGAACTGAGTTTCGTTGTTCCAGATATAAGCGTAGTTCCCGCTTCGCTCGCGCAGTGCGTCCACAGTAGCATTGTTCTCTCCGGCATGCGCAGCAACAATTGAACAGGCATAGTCATCGAAAGCGTAATCCAACGTTCGACTACCCGCTTCGGACCATCCATCGTTCGATACCCATCCCTGCTTCATATATGCTGTGAGACCAGCGCGAGCCTCATACGGAGTTCCTGGCTCGCGGTCATAGTAGAGCAGCTCCGTGTCATGGTCAGGCGGGGTATATGCATCCTTCTTGACGGCTTTCCAGGCTTTGGCAATATCAAAACCCCTGAATCCGCGCTCCAACGCATTGGCCAGGACTACATCTGCATTTGTCGCGATCATGATGTTCGTCTCGATGAGGTTTGCCCACATCGGCAACCAGCCAGTCCAATCAAAGATGCGGAGCAATGAGCGCATCATGCTGTTGACACGTTCCGGGGCGAAGAGGGTTAGAAGTGAGTGCTCGGCTCTATATGTATCCCAGATTGACCAGGACTGGTAGTATGAGTCGTTCTCCGTGTGGACGCTATCAGTATAGCCAGAGTAGAAGGTTCGCGGGGCGCCATCTTTCTTTGATGCAGGTTCGGAGAAGTCGTTGGGGTATTGGAGTGCGTGAAAGAGGCCGGTATACCAGATAGTGCGGGGGTCATGATCTGGATCAGTATGATTGACGCCTTTGATGGACACCCGACCCAACTTCTCAAGCCAGGCGGACTTCACTTTGTCGACGGTGTCTTCGAATGAGTGTCCATCCGGAGTCTGAATTTCGAGATTCTTCCGAGCCTGGGCGATACTGACATATGAGACGCCCGTCCGCACTTCTACGCGCGATGTCTTGCTGCTGAACTTCACATATGCACCAGTAAAGTTTCCATGTCGATGTCTCTCGTTCTCCATTAGAGAACCGCCGTTCGTGACGCCATACTCGATAAAAGGCTCGGAGAATCGGGACACGAAGTATCCCTTGAATGAAGGTGCTTTGTCTGGCCCGAGAAGGTAATCCTGGCGCTCGGTGTTGTAGCCATAGATCTCTTTATTCTTCACGTCAATGTGGACTTCACCAGTCCAGTTCCGACGGGAAGCTTGAATGAACACCCAAGGATCCTGAGCTTCGCCATCGGTGCTTTGGAAATCGAAGCGAAGGTGGCCAACGTGAGCATCTGCCGACATGGCAATCTAAAAGAAGACATCAGAAATCATCCACGGCAACAAATCATAATTTGGAATAGATACCTGAATAGATCGCTCATACTCCTCATCAGACTGAGTGCAAAGAGTTGATTCCACTTCACGTTTTCGCGTCCGTCCATTAGCACCCTCCTTGACCTGATCAGGAACGGCTCCAGCACCCCCGGGAACCTCCCCGTCACCAACAGCCTCGGCCGTGGCATTCCAATCACGATCCATAAGCTGGGTGGCGTTCACCAAAACCTCATAGACGTACGGCGTACTCCGTTCATCCTTTTTCCGAAACTCCAACCCGCGATTCTCAAACAATGGTTGAACATCACCCATACCTGGGGTCAAGACCACCTGACCAGATTCGCCCATCCAGATAGCAGGTTGGTGAGTAGCCTGGAATCCATGGATAAGACGGTCACTGTCACCATAAGGAACTTGAGAAATGAAATTCTCGCGAGTCTGGGGTGTCCACCGCGTCATTCCGAATGGGGGACAGACAGAGGGGATCATACCGCCATTTCCATTTGGGGTTGTTCCGTAAGTGCCGATGAGGGGATTGACAAAGTTAAGAACACCTGCATTTTCATGGTAATTTGTGCTGCGATGTTTTGTTCCCTTTGGCTGGGCGCATGTACATCCTGCGAGCCCTGCGACCAGGACAGGTAGAACACCCAGCATGTTGACTGTGGGCTTTGTGTTTAGAAAGGTCAAGGATGGCGAGAGTTCATGGTAGGTGCAAATTTATAGAGAAAGTACCTGGGAACGGACTGAAGAGTTGGCATTCTTGTTATGGGTTACTCCATTAGCTTGCAATAGTATCGGTTAAACGGCTCAATCTTGGTTGATCCCAATTTCCATCCCCGCATTTGCGGGGTGCGGTAGCACCCGCACGTCGCCAGGTTCTGTTAGAGTAGTAGCTGTGTGTACGCTGCGTATGATCGCTGCCCGAGCGTGATCAGTGATCGCTGAGCCTGTTTCCATACTGACGTCTACTCAGTGATCCTGATTTCTGAGCATGAGCACCCTCATAGAGCGGCGGCAGCCTAAATAGGAAAGGCCCCACCCGGCAGACTTTATCCTGTCTATAAATCTGCATAGTACATACAGAACAGAAGCGTTATGAGCGTGGGCGTTTCCACGCTCGTAGCGTCAATTCGCGCAACTGCGATCCGCCGTCGGGACTGAATTCTGCGGGACTTGGAAAGAGGATGGACCACCCGTCCTCCTGGTACTCTTTTTCTCTATCTCGAACGCCCTCAGGGCATTGTCCAACCCGATAACGATATTTCGAAGTATTCAAAGCAATCAGGGTAGCTTTTGCCGATCAGGAATTTCTTGTCCTCATCCTTAAGTCCATTGCGGAACTGCGACCTCTTGGCCTGGTCATTCCAGCCCAGAATGGATACCAAGGAGACAAACTTGGAGTAGTAGGTGGCGACTGGGTCGTTGCCTTGACGGACTACCGGCAGTTTGCCGTCGGCGGTGGCCTCTTGGTCTGGGTTGTCAAAGGTGGCCTTCGACACGAAATGTTCGAAGGTCTGAAATGTACAGTGGCCCGTGGTTTCGTTCAAGTGCGGAGTGAACCACTATTTCGCGGGTCCGGGCAAGTATGAAGCGGCGTACAGCATCTTACCCCGAGAAGCGACGTATCCGTGGGTCGGAGTCGAACACCATGTTTAGCTGAGACATAAAATCAGAGAATTTGTGTGAGTGGTGGATGGGCCACCGGTGCCCTTGGTAGTAACACTCCCAGAGAGTCAGCATGGCCGGTGAGCCGACGTAGCTCCCGAGTCACCGGCCATGCTGGCCCTCTGGGAGTGTTACTACCAAGGGCACCAGTGGACCGAGTCACAAAAACAATCCCGGACCCAGGCGAATCGCGCCCTGGCCCCCAAGATCTCGGACCCCAACCATTATTCTGGCGATCGAAAAAATTCTCTGTTTCTGTGTCCCAACTACACCTGGTGTCTAAGTCCGACCCAGGGAGACACGACACTTCTCGGGGTAAGATGCTATACGCCGCCTCTTACTTGCGCGGACCCGCGAAGAAGTGGTTCACACCGCACTTGAACGAAACCACGGGGCATTGTACATACATTTGAGACCTTCGAAGATTTCGTGTCGTCGTTGAAGGCCACCTTTGACAACCCAGATTCATCATTCAGAGGCCACCGCCGACCGCAAACTGCGGGCGCTTCGTCAAGCTAACGACCCAGTCGCTACCTATTAGTCCAAATTTATTTCGTTGGAGTTCATATTGGACTGGAACGACAACGCCAAGAGGTCGCAGTTCCGGAATGGGGTCAAGGAGATGGTGAAGAGACTCCTGATAGACAGAAGTCAAACGGATTCCGTTCAAGACTTCGTTAATGTTGTTATCGGGTTGGACAATGACCTGAGGGCGTTCGAGATAAGAGAAAAAGAGTACGAGGAGGGTGGTCCGTCCTCTTTTGAAGCAGAGTTAACAAACCGTCAGACCCCCAGCCAGCATCTCACCCCCTTACATCCGGCGAGACATGCAAGCGGCTGACTTCTATGTACTGCGTTAAACACAACCTGAAAACAAGGCCAGTACGCACCAAAGAAGCCACCCCACTCAATGATCAATCTGGGGTAAAAGAAACCCACAATCCCCATCCCAATAACACAGCTGCAGGTGGATAACTGTGTGTGACGAATATGCGTCTGCGTACTCCATCAAATCCCCTCAAGACACCATAGGCGATATCCCAGGGTCCCAGGAAACTATCTCACCAATAGACCGGGAATCATGTACAGCCCGTCCTCGGCCTTTGGCCAATTCCGCCCTTCGATGCAGCGGTCAAGAAGTGTCCAGCACATCTGATGCATCGGATTGTGCGCCTCATTCGACAGGTCACAGCTCCAATATCTTACCCCCTGGATTCCTATATTAAGGTATCGAGTGTGCCCCGCGGAGTCTGGAGAGGTCGGTCCGGGGTAGTTTCTTTTTCGATTGGCAGCCGCGGTGCGGCGGGGAAGGGAGCGGTGAGATGGAACTCCTCCGGAGGTTGAGGCATTGGGACTTTTGTCTTTTTTTTTTCTCTTTTGCCTTTGTTCTTAATCTTTGGTCAGCTGTTCGGTTGCGATTTTCACTCTGTATTTTGTCAGATTCGGTATGGTTTTGGTCTGGAACAGTCTAGTTCAGGTGTAGGGTGGAATGGTCGTCGACAGCGGAAGCGATAGATGAAGCTATTCATAAGGACCTCGAGAGATAACTCAATTGAAGATGTCCGGGTCGTAGTTGCAGGGAATTCGCATGTAAATCAAGGCCATTGGATCTAGATCTATGTCTGTTGAATGCCCAAATGAGCCCTTGCACCTACTAGTAACTTACACAGTAGCTCGAGGTTCCTTTCCTTCGACCTCACTTGGTCCCGTGTAAATCCAATCCCCAATTGAGACATTGGACCACGTGAATGTAGTAGAAGATAGCAAAAGATAGAAGATACTAGATCAATCCCCGGTATCAGTGGAGCCAATGCCCGAGAATGGCGCCGATCTCGACCCACATCGTAGAGCCATTGGCAGACTCCGAATGTTGTATACTTCCTTCATAGCAGAGGAATAGGAACAGCGCATGAAGGCGCCCGTGAGGCGGAAGAATCGGAATTTCCCCTCTTTTTGCAGCTATTTATACAGCCTGCATATCTTGCACTTCTTCCTCTTCCTCCTTCCAAAAGTCACCTCTTTCAAGTTTCCCCTTCTCTACTTCCCACTCAATTGACAACCCACCCACCTTCAACCATGACCATCTCAATCCCCAAGACCATGCGTGCTTTGCAGTACTCAAAGCCCAAGCATCACAAAATCGTCGAGGTTCCTGTGCCTGAGCTGCGTGAGAATGATGTCCTGGTACAGACCCATCAGTCAATCTGTTGGAAAATCGGGTCCACTAACCAGACACTCGAATGTATAGATCAAGGTCAAGGCCTGCGGTGTTTGTGGTACTGATCTGCACATTCACGAAGGTGAATTCATTGCCAAGGTATGTCATTGCATATCCCGTCTCACCACATCTTCGTAATTTCATCAAGCCGAGGCCATGCTAACCTTTCCATAGTTCCCTCTGATCCCAGGCCACGAGACTGTCGGCGTAGTCGCCGCCATTGGGTCCAAGGTCAAGGGCTTCGAGATTGGCGAGCGAGTCGTCGCTGATAATTCCGAGTTGTGCGGGACCTGCTTCTACTGCCGCCGAGGCGACGAGCTGTTCTGTGAGCATTTCGAGGCCCACGGTGTCACGATGAATGGCGGTTTTGCCGAGTACTGCGCGTACCCTGGTAAGTTGCAAAGCCGTTACAAAGCACGTCAAGACTCTCGATACTGATACAGGTTTCCCTTCAGCCGGCCGTGTCTTTAAGATCAAGAACCTTTCCGACGTGGACGCAACCCTCCTCGAGCCCGCTTCCTGCGCCGCTCACGGTCTGGACAAGATCGCCCCGAAGATGGGCTCGTCCGTGCTGATCTTCGGTGCTGGTCCCACTGGCCTGGTGCTAGCCCAGATGCTCCGACAGAACGGTGGTTGCAATGTTGTCGTCGTTGCTCCACAGGGTCTGAAGATGGAGTTGGCGAAGAAGCTTGGAGCTGGTGATAAGTATGTTGAGCTGTCGCGCGAGAGCCCGCAGGCTCAGTTTGATGCGCTCAAGGCTGAGAATCCTTATGGATTTGACATTGTTGTCGAGGCGACTGGTAGCCAGAAGATCCTCGAGGATTCGATTCACTATGTTCGTCGGGGTGGTAAGCTCGTTGTGTACGGCGTGTACTCGAATGAGACTCGGGTTTCATGGCCGCCAGCTAAGATCTGTGGGTTCCATTTCTTTTCTTCGCTTCTTGTTTTTTCTGGATTTTGAGGTCCTTTGCTGATACCTTTTAGTCGGTGATGAGATCACTATTCTCGGCAGTTTCTCTGAGACATACAAGTTCCCTGCTGCTATTGATTACCTTGACTCCGGCAAGGTCAATGTCTCGGGCATTGTCAATAAGGTGTACAAGATCGACCAGTGGGAGGAATGCCTCGAGGCGATGCGCAACAAGTCCGCCATCAAGGCCGCCATTGTGTTCGATTAGATTTGGGGTTTCATGAGTTCATGAGTCATGACTTATGGCGAGAATGCTTTGAACTATTTCATAGAGGATAATTAAAAAGCAGAATTGACTCTTTGAAACTGAACTGATCGCGTATCGAATGCGAGTGAGGACCTTGCGCGAGCCCTGCCAGACTATGTACTGAGTCGGACTGACCCGCCAAAGTACTTCTACTGTAGTCATCACTAAATGTAAGGAACAATGGAAGTCTCTTTATTTCCTAGCTATGCATCAGATTATAGATATGTGGCAGCGGACCTAAACTACACGTAACCAACCTGTCAGAATTCCCTTAACCATTCCATCGTCCATGCCCGTACGATGTACCCGACCGCCGCTCCGCTCCAAAAGCGTCCGCCTAGCTCCGCAGCTCCACCATCAAACTCCGCGAAGCTCCCAACCTCCAACCCCCAACACTTCCAACCACCGCCACAATGGTCAAACCCCTAACATTCAAAGGCGACAAGCCCAAAAAACGCAAAACCCGCACCGAAAACACCGAAGCCCCAACCTCGAAATCCCGCAAAACAGCCACCACCCCAGACCCCGAAGAGCCCTCCCCAGACGACCAAAGCTGGGTCTCGGCCGACGCCCCAAGCGACATCTCCGGACCGGTCGTGATAGTCCTCCCGTCCGACGACCCATCCTGCATCGCCAGCGATCCAAACGGCCAAGTCTTCGCCAGCAAGCTCGAGAACCTCGTTGACAACGACCCGGCCACCGCAGAGCCGCACGACGTGCGCCAAGTGTGGGTTGCGTCGCGGGTTGCGGGGACGGAGTCGTTTAGTTTCAAGGGACATCATGGGAAGTGAGTTGCTGCATGCTGCATGCTGTTTCTTTCTTTGAACCTTTCTTTTTCTGTCGAACAAAGCCAAGCTAACGGTTGGAACTATCAGGTACCTCTCTTCCGATTCACACGGTATCCTAAGCGCTACCGCGTCAGCAGTCAGCCACTACGAATCCTTCCTGATTATCCCGTCGCCGGAAGTCTCTGGGACGTTCTCGCTACAAACGCACGGTGGAGACGGTGAGCTGTTCGTTTGCGTGAAGGAGAATAGTAAGGCTACGGCTGGTGTTGAGATTCGGGGAGATGCGAATATGATCTCGTTTGAGACGACTGTGCGCGTGCGCATGCAGGCAAGGTTCAAGCCGAAGCTAAGGGCTACTAGGGAGAGTAAGGCTTATGAGAAGATTAGTAAGAAGGAGTTGGAGGGGATTGTCGGGAGAAGATTGAGTGATGATGAGGTGAAGAAATTGAGGAAAGGGAGGAAGGAGGGGAATTTCCATGAGATCTTGCTGGATGTTAAGGTTAGCGGGAAACATGATAAGTGGGCTTGAGGTTGTCGAGGGTCGGAGTTGGGATTTGACATTAGATCTTCTGGGTCCTTGGATCCCCTCTGCTGTCTCTATATCTTGTCAGAGCCACAGCGTTCTTCAGTGACATGGAATGGGTCAATCGACCGACGTTCAGACACGGTAATATGTACCTGCTTTCTGCTGCGGAGATTGATGATCGTCACAGCCCATCAATCAGTTCGTGATGGGCCTACGGTACTGCCGCTGGCGGTCTTCAGCTGAGATGTTCGTGTTGGATGCAACCGATCATCGACCACTTCAGCATGTTTCTCCTTACTTCACCTGGAGATGTTACAGAGAGTGATCCCGGAAGGGTCCCACGTTGATAATAACCCAGCACTTCGACCACACGTCGGCAGCTCAGAATCTCGGGCTGTCTGCTCCACATATGCCAAGTCCTTCGGCAGATCGCCGTGTATAAAGATAGAAAGGCATACATAACTATGCACCAGATTTTATTACCTCGGCATGCTCAGACGACACATGATTCGCTGGATCATGTTCACATGACCTACCTAACCAAGTGTTCTCAAGTATTTTTGCTCCGGTCGATGAGGCATTTGAAAGTTTGGTGAAGGTCCTCGAGGAATCGCAAGGAGATCTTCGGAAGATCAGCAAAGCAGCGAAGGCAGCTTTTGAGCACCTCTTTATGAGGACACGCGGCGGCAGAATCTCTTTCCTTGAGGAACGCTGGCAGCGGAAGACTTTATGTATTAGGTGTGATATCAAAGTTCTATGATAGTAATCACAGGCCAAAATCTCTAGGACAAACGAAACAAAAGTAGCTGAAAGGTATACCACCGGCCCCAAACATTTTCCCCCATGGCCTGCTGCGCATCTGCAAAGAAAACCGTTTACAGAATGGAGCCGAGAGCAACGCAAGGAAGGCTGGCACCGACACCGTCATTGTTGGCCTCGCTGGGCGAGTTAGCGCAGCAGGCGATGTTCTGCTTGCAGCGCTGATTGAGGATGTCCTTGACAGGAACAGCAATGAGGAGAGCGACTGCGGATGTATTAATGAATAGTCCAGTTGATATATCGGATGAAAGAAAAACATACCCTGGACGTTGAGCTTGGAGCACTGATTGAAGAGACCAACACCGTCGGCGCCGGAGCCAGAGCCGATCAGGTTGGAGAGGAGACCGCCAAGGGCACCAGAGTTGACATCGGTGGAGTCACCGGCGTAGACGGCCTTGTTGCAGCAAGAGAGCTGGGCCTGGTCACCACACTTGGCCTGAGCCTGCTCGACAGTCATGTCATCGGGGACCTTGAAACGGGGAGTGTCGTGCTGGCCCTGGAGAGCATTGGAGTGCTCAGTGGGCATGGCAGCGGCGAGGCCGGCAAAAGCGAGGACAACAGCGGAGAGAGAGAACTGCATTGTGATGGTAGAGTATTAAAGATTAGAAATCTTGTAGGTAGAAACGGTTTTGGAAGGTTGGAGATAGAAAGGTAGAGAGAGATGTGAAGTAGAATGCAGATGGAGAAGTAAAAGACAGGTGGCCATCCAAAGCTCTCCTTTTATCTTGAAATCGTCGGTGTTTGAGCTTGAGCAATTCTAGCTATTCATAGTCAAGTGCAAAAACAACCTCCCATTTTTGGGGAATGCCGGGGAATGCCCTACGCAATGGCTTAATCCCGAGCTCCCCTGATGATCTCCTGCCTTCCTGTTAACGTCATTGGCCCTATTCAGGTTCGCAGAATTTAAGGAACAATTGAGCGTAGGGCCGTACGTGCCCCTTGAATCCTCGAGATGCATGTGCCATGTGCCCCACATTCCGCCTGTCAGTGGTATCTGTCAAAGCGACCTACGGTCTACCCTTTTGTCCTCGGATCTCACACCTAGATCATTTCCAACGGTCCCATCAGGTACCTGGACCGTATTTTCCGACCCTAGAGACCTGATATTGGACCCTAGTTGGACAGTGGACTTGTTATGATTTCGTAAGATAATCCGAATTCGGGGTCCTTCTAGAAGCGGCAGGGGCGTAAACAAGAATGCGGATGCAACGAGGGATCCCAAACACCGAGGCATGTCTTGATGCAATGCCCGTTGTACGACGACCTCAGTCAAACCTTCCTCGACAAGGTCCGGATGACGGATCTCGGAAACTCAACCGATTACGATGCGATCCTATCGCACTCGCAGGCCACCCGCTACGAGGCCGAATTTATGATACAAACAGGCCTACTGGGACAGTTCCGGCACGTCGAAATCGAGCTGGAGCCGCCGAAGGGGAGCGATGACAACAACACAGCAGGATGATCTGGTAATGGCGCAGGGGGTGAAGACGATGGGTAGAAGGAACGCCAAACCCACGGCAACCGAGAGGTCGTGGAGGAATACATCCAACACCGAAGAACGCCACCAATAGAGAACGAAGCGGGAGAGATACCGGGAATGGAGATGCAAAATGAGCAGAAGCCCCTTATACGCGGGTCAGGCGTTCGGATCACTCTTGCTTCCGCCGGAGGTAGCGCCTGCATAGCCATTACGACACTAGTTAGGCTGCAACAGGTTAATAGAGTGTTGATTGATTGATTGATTGATTGATTGATTGATTGATTGGGGCATAAACAAGCCCTGCCACCACTCCAAGGAATGCTCTTAAACTTCAGAGGACTAGCGCATGATAACTGGATATGCCACCACTGTACGTCTATGGCGTTGGTTACCCCATCATGCCTTTGAACCGGCTATACGCATTGAGAACTGCCCTGATGAAATCATCCCACGCAATTGAATCGCTGTTCAGTTACAGTAGGTATAGGGACTTTACCACCATCCAATTGCTTATGATACCTATCTCTTAGATCAGTCTTTGTTTATCAGTACCCCTAGTGAGACAAGGTCATCGATGTCCCACTCATCTCTTGCCTTTCAAGAATTTCAGATCGTCGGACTCAACGTCGATCTTAAGCACTTCAGGTTGACTACCCTGCTCTCAGACATAGCATAGTGTTTCGACGGGCAACCGCTCAGATCTACAAAGCTCCTTCATTGACGCAGGGGTTCACGTCTATAGGGTTTGAATGTCGACGTTTGTTACATTTGCAAAAGATGGGCCTCGATCGGCGTTGTAACTTGTTTGAGTGACGAGGCAGTGTTTGGGACTATAGTGACTGGGACATAACAATAATTTGCTTGGTCCTTGTTGAGGTCTGTTTCCAAAGCTCTACTCATAAGTTACTGCAGAAGTGCGGACCGAAATGACCTCAGTAGTATATCCTGATTTTCTCCTCTCTGCGCAGTAGCATTGTACCATGGCCTACTACCATATGCTGTCTGGGCGGGTTTGTGCGGTGTCTCTAGTCTCCTCGAATACATTCGAAGATCCCGATGCATAGCAATCTATATTTATGTTTCGGTGACCCTCTGGGGCTGGTCCGAGGGAAACCAGTGCTGTTGAAGCTGGTTGATGCGTTTAGGGCTCTATCTCAACGGGCACGTTCGAGATCAGCTTCAGCCTCTACCTCCATAGTCTTCAGTTGTTTCCCTGCGTCTCACCTTTGAAAAATTACCATCCTAAGCCATGGATGTCATTGTCCTACGCTGTAACCTAGTACACAGAATCCTGGATCTAATCTCGTAGGCCGGTGTTCGTGGTAACCTAGACGGGCGTGTTTTCCTGCAAAAATGACCCACATGTGCACAAGTGCACACCGTCCAACTTTCTCTAACTTCCGCCTTTCCATTCGTCAGTTTTGGTCCTTTCTCCCGTTGTAATTGGCCTCTACGGTTCCACTGCCCTCCCACATATGCTGATTCCCCCGCCAAAACAGGTCGACAGCGATCCGACGGAGTGTATGTTATCCGCCAGGTTTGCCATTTGGAACATACTGATCATGGCAGCAGAGACAACGTCGCCTGCAAACCCCATTTCCCCTCCCAGCCCTGCAGACTCGATACGCGCTCATATTCTCCTGCTAACCTATCTACCAATTCTAGCGATACTGCTGAAAATCCCGCCACGCGTGCCGGATCATTCCACCGCTGTCTACGCTCCTTAACGACAGCAATGTCGAGCTTAAACCTGCCACGGATGCCGTCATCCCAGTCAAGTCAGGTCAATACTAATAATCCTGCTGTAGGGGCCACGCCCGCTGCATTTCGCTCACTAATTCATGCCAGAGCAATCCTGCTTTACTGGCTGCTGCAGAAAGGGGCTGTTCAATCAAAGCCAACGCAGCGGCCGCCTCTTATATACGCTGGCTTTCAACGATTGGCGACCCTCGCGCGGACGAGCCCGGCACCGGATCCGTCAATATAACGGTTTTCGCGTTTACCTGTATCCCTATACTCCGGGTCGGCGTGCCAGAGGAGTGTGCAGACCCGGTTTCGTATGGAGGACCATCAAAACCGCTGGAGCCTTCGCTCTCAGTAACTCCCTGGCACCGTGCAGAGGAATGAACTTGGCCATATGGAGCACGCCTGCCATCCTTAGAGCGAGACACTAACTCATCCCAGAGCAATCCTCCTTTTACTGGCTGCTGCAGAAAGGGGCTGTTTAGTCAAAGCCAATCCGCCGGCCGCCTCTTATATACGTGCAGACCCGGTTTCATATGGCAGAACCGCTGGAGGCCGTATCCGCGTTTGCACAGCTATGGCTATTGGAGGGCCAACATGCAACTACCCCGATGCCTAGCGCAAAAGAAGCCAACGTGAGGTCAACCGGGGCCAGGTGCCGGCAATGAGAATGGGAATCAAAGTGTACTTACCGCAGCAATCCTAGGGCAGCTTGCAGATGAGCTAACCCGCCAAAACCCATTGGACGGGATACACCAGACGGCCAGGGAGCAGCTGATCGAGGCCGCCCAGCGCTAGACTCCTACGGATGTCATACTATCCCCAGATCTACGTATCGTCCCACAGGGAAACGCCAATCTACGCACACATACCATGCGCAGCTGTATGTCGCGCTATCAACGGTAACAGACCTGGCCAATCTATCGGTCTTACACGTAGCGGGCTCCGATGCAACGGACAATGTGGTGTTTCCAGAGGTCTTACAGCGCTGCCATCGTAGTTAGATGTATGGTCACAATCAATATAACGTACGACTTTGCAAACGCATTGCATAGACCCACTGCAGTTCCCTTTCATTCGTCCGTTCCAGTTACTCCTAAGTTCTCGCATTATAATTGGCCTGCTGGAAACCGCTTGCCCACTTTGGGTTTAGCCCCTCCAATCGCTCCTTCACCTGTTCTTTCTGCTATCTTACTCCTTCACGAAGCGAGGTAAACCGCTTTTTCTGCTATCGCTTACTGACTTGGACGTCCCTTCAAGCCGCCCGAGCGAAGCGAGGGTAAACGGCTTGTACAGGGACATATTTGGACCTTTTTGGACCAAGGCTCTACCGAACAACAAAGTCAAGGTCTTCGTCGAGACTCGAAACGAGGTGATTTTTACTTCTTAGGTACAACTTACAAGGCAGTAAGGCATAGATGCAAAAAAAGAGAAAGATAATATATTGATAATTCGAGCCGAAACTCCTGGAATAAAGTAACAATCAAGAAAAGAAGAAAAGAAGGTAATAATGAAGGTACAAAAAGAGAAAGAGAAAGAATCATATACCAAGAACGTGCCTAATTCGCCGACACCACCAATTCTATCTCAAGTCACAAAACACCTCACCATCCACGGCAATCCCGAAATAAAAGTCAGCACAGCAGACCTTAGACCCCAGGTCGGTCAGTCAGATCACTGTACTTCGCAACCTCCGTACTATCCTGCGCAACAAAAGTATCAAATTGCTTCTGCTTCTCAGCAGCAGACTGAGACTGGGTAGAAGCAGCAATGGTACTTCCTGAGGCAGTGGTGACGAGGGTATTTTCGGAGACATGCTTGGACGAACGAAGCGTCGACCAGAAGTTGCGGCTACCCAGCTTGAAGAGCGGGCGCAAGTTCGGGAGACAAGCGGCGGTGATACCGACAGCGGCTTCGATACAAGTCCAGACGACGACCGGGACTTGGTTGTCTAAACTCGACTGTTAGATATTGAAGCCGACACAGTTGTGACGAATACAAATACTTACATGTGATATCCGGGCCTAGGTCCACAAGACGGATCATAGCTTGGAGTCGGAAGATATCGAAGACCAGAGTTCTGTGCATATATTAGTTTGCTTCTCGTTGTAGTTGGACTGGATGGTAGGACGTACAGGCCACCGACGAGGAAAACCCCAGAAAGCAGCAATTTTTGGGTCTTGGCGATGGGAAGTGACCAGACAACCTTCATGGGCATGACCAGAATGATGAGGTCGGAGAGGATGTTAGGGATTTGTAGTCCGTAGTAGAACTTGGCCGCGTCGAGACAGGCTCCTGGGACTGATGGATCCCAGAATTTGTTGACGGGGATACATAAGAGAGCCCCGGCAGTGTACACGCCGACAACCCAGAGGCTGACAAAGCCGAACATAATGTTCACGGCAATGTTCATATACCGAATAGCGAACAGGCGTTTGTATAGTGCCAGAATGGAGAACTTGATGAAGGCAATGCAGCCAGTGTAGACAAAGTTGTTGGAATATCCGATCTGTTTCAGGTTAGTGTATGCGCCTGATCTGGGGTAAGGGTGTACTTACTTGGAAGTAAACCGTGAGGTTCTTGGCGGGAATCATTGTGATGTGGGAGCCCAAGCCATTGTAGAGAACTACATCCGTATCAGTATCAAAGTTGGTTGCTAGAGCGGACAATGTCACTCACGGGCAACAACTCCACTGGAGCAAGAGTATTTCATGAACAGAGCAACAAGAATCAAGTAATCATCCGCAAACAGCTTGCTGCCAGTCATCTTTCTCGCCAAGATGCGAAGGGCGACAGAGATAGTCGACAATGTATACGCAAAGACGAGCGCAACTGTGATTGAACGCCGCAACGCCTCATTCGGGTGCTCGAAGTCGCCGGGCGTCCACGTGGCGTCAGAGTTCTGGTCTGTGGAAGACATGACAGGCAATGTGGATCAATGATCAAGCAATTAGCCAAGGCAAGAATAAACGGGAGGGAGTTTTGGGTTGGAAGATTTGGAATTCTCGGTAGGGCTGCACTCGTGTCTTTAATATACGAACCTGACTCGGGGATGAGTCGCCCATTTCGTATGCAGCTTTGATATGTCATATCCTTTTTCGGGATCCATTCAAAATCCCGCAAAGATGATATAAAGTGGTTATGGGTCACATCAGTTGGGCTTTGTTAGGGCGCGGTCCAAGTGTAGATAGTGTGTTTGATATGTTAGGGTGCAAGGTAAACCAACGTTCCGGAACATTGATCGCGCTGTGCGTTTTAGGTGGGAAAGAGCAATATCTGCTTGATCAACGTCCAGACCATAGACAAAATCTTATCTGCTTTGATCGTATAGGATCTCGCCAATTATGTGGGGAGAATGGAACCTTTCTTTTCCGACATATCATCTTGGCAAGTGGATATATCAGATTCCATTACCTGCCACTAGAATGGACCCACTTTGTTGCAAGGTCTGTAGATACTAGATGGGATGTATTGAGCATCTTGACTGCATGTGCTCATTTGCTGTTCTACCTCTGCTGATTGTAGTGATTAATAGAAGATACGTTTGGAAATGCTGGACGGCTGTTCAGCAGTACTAGCTGGGTGAGGCTTCAGCCGCTCGAACCAACCTCTGAAGACGAAAGCTATCCCTAATTCAAGCAAGGGATCAATAAAAGCTTCCATGCGAGGACTGAGATAGATCTAAGCGCGGGGTATCAGTTTCCAGGATTCTGGTCACTAGTACCGTAGATCTGTCGCATCAATGCGGTAGCCACTTTGCAGCCGAGCGAATGCGATGTACGGAGTACATGGGTCGACGTAGAACGTTACGAGAAGATGATCGTCCAATAATTGGAGCCTATGCATGTCAGAACATCTTCCGAGCTCCCCGCTTTTGACATATCCTCATACGGAGTACTACATAACCTGGAATCCCAGGGCCTGAACTGGGCATAGTACATACGAGCGGGGGGTTTATCCGGGCTATTCTATGTGATGCGTCCACTTGAGATCGAAACAGGTCCACTCGTACCCCACATGGCGCCATACATTCGAGTTGAGCCGTTGGACCCCGACCCACTTGACAGCGACTCTGCCGTAAACAAAGTACTGTACATACTACATACTGCATAGGTCTCATGCACCTCAGTGATCGACGGTTTCTAACTTTATTGAGTCAGTTAGAGATGCACCCGTTTTGCCTTGGAAACTCTGTAACATTAGATAGACTTGCGGAAGAAAATGTGCTTATCTCTGTTGTTCACTTCCGGTAGTCGAGGCAATGCCTGCCATGTGTGAATATCCGTCTCGTATCCATAAACTGAAGATCATTGGTCCGGCAGTTCCATCGTCGGAACAAATCATAGGTACCCCAGCTCCATAGTCCATCATCGGCAGGAATATCTTCCGCACTATTTTTGTCGCCCTTGCTGCTGCCGTTGCTTGTTGCGTGCCTTTTGCCTGGAACTCCTGGGTACCCCGACAACGGAGAGTTGGGAAGTTCGCGGTGCGTAGGATCTTGACCCCAGGGGTTGACCCGGTCCACTCCGATTTCGAGGGATCATATAGATGGTTTGTGTAAGTTCATGCTCTCAACTTAGATAATGGACATTGTTGTGGCGTCACTTTCTGACCACCTTATGTTGATGGATATCCAACAGCTCATGAGTCATGACAAGTGCCTAGCAACTGTCCCGATTACTTTTCGGGCCTGCAGCTGTACAGCTCACAACGGCGACAGCAAAGCTGTTATGGGTTCAAAAGGATCATGCTATTTGCCAATCTGCCTCTATCGGAAGGCAAATGGAAACCTGTATCTTCAACATTGAGTGACACAGCGAAGTCGCATCAATGGATCTCTCAAGAAAGTGAAACAGTGGGGTTTAGTGCGATCGGCCCCACTGCGGGTACCTATAGATTCCCCGATCCAATCAAAACCCGCGATCCATGAGATGCATAGATCCAAACATTTCCGCTTAGTGACTTGATCGGTCCCGGGGGATCTCCCGTTACTTCGTTGAACACTTTCTCTCCGAGAAATGGACTACTCGCCAGAGCCAATGAAGGGGCATAAAACTCGATCATCAAGCCAGTATCAGTGGGGTCGTAGACTGCACCTCTGCGAGCTGGCCCCGCTATATTCCTGTTCTCACGTCATTTGAGGCGAAGGTTTCCATGAGAAGCTTTGCAACAAGAGACGAGACCAGGCAATTATGCACTGGGATCAGCTCTGGACTCACTCAAAGGATTGGAAAGTGGCTCTCGGCCGAGGGATTCGAAGTGATGACCTCTCGCGTCAGTTGAGACTTCGAGAGACCCCGGCTATTGTTGATAGCATTGGTGGTCCACGGATGGGTTGAGATGCAATATTCAATGTATTGAACTATATCTAAATTGCTGGGGGAAGGGTAGAAAGAAGGAGAAGGGAACTATCTGCTCTGTAGTCCTGGAAGCAAACGGGATCACCTGACCCTCAACAAGTATCGGGTGTCCTCTGTTGGCGAGGATGGTAAATCTAAGATCTTTACTGACATTCAAAAGTGACGATGTCTTGTAGCCTTAAGATTCTTTATTACCCATCGGGGTTCCAATGCAGTGATATGGAATTTCCTAGGTACTACATTAGTACATAGTGCCTCCTAGTTACCAATTTCGGAACCACGCTTATGGGCCATTTCCCACTGAAACAACTGATACTAGTATTAAAACACATATCTTTTTGAACCCAATTATCAAGGCACGCTCCAGTCGTGCTTCAGAATGTAAAAGCAACTCAACATCAACAGCCCAGCTCATCTGCCATATGCCTCCAAACAGCCTCAGGCAGTCTACCATGGACCCAATAGCCACCCTTGCCCTCTTCCATTCCCTGCGCTTTCCAAGTCACCAACAAATCATCCAAGTGCGATTTAGTCTCGCGCAAAAGCCCGCAGTAATCCACACTACCCTGCACAAAAAGCGGATTTTCGCCCTGGATATCGAGATCGAAAAGCGGCAAGCTTTTCCAGGACGCAATGCGCGGCTGAGCTGCTCGGCCACCATATGACTTTGGAATCATGGGTTTTCTCTTCGGCGTCTTGTGCTGCTCCACCACCTCTCCAATGCATTCTGGCTGCTGGGCTTCGTTGAGGGTGCGACGGATGTGCGTCGCCATTTGAATCAATGACGGGGGACTGTATTCACTTGATGGCATTGGGTCCGGTAGGGGCATCATGTACCATGGGTTATAGAGGTTTGCTTCGGACTGGATGTGTTTCGAGATATCGATAGCGATGCCGAAAGTGTGCACTTTTGGTGGATGCAGCGCTGCCTATAGATAGTATTGGTCTCAGTGAGGTTCCCTTTCCAGACTTGCAGAGTACGAAGGGGACACTGACCGTGAAGATGAAGGCCACTAGGATATCATGCTCGGTGACCTTGGCTTTCTGGCTTTCTGCCTCCTTTAGCCAGTTTTGGATTGTCCTTTGTGGGATGAACATAGTCTTGGCTACTCGTCTCTCGGAACGATAGCATATGTTGCGCCAGATCTGTTTCCCAAGAGCGCCGATTCCGGCTAACCAAGTCCGGTGCATGGTGTGCTTGTGCAGGTCGGCGATCTGGTGTGGCTCAATCATCTCAGCGCACTTCTCGAGTACCTCGGACTTGAGTGACAAGGGTGGTCGGACATGGACGGTATGGGTAATTCTTTCTCCTCTGAGGAGACTGCAATATGCCTGAATTATATGATGAGCACCTATAGGAAACTTGTCAGTTCCTGGTCTGTCTCAAATTTTGGGACATCACTTACCATTCGCATCGCAGAGCGGCTGCAGGAACTTGAATCCGATTATACAAGCATCGGTCAAGAATACCGTTCGTATAGCGAAGACCCGCTGTTTCCATGCATGCAGTAACCCGTAACCAAAATCTAGAACGTCATTGAGGGAGTCAGAGTCGACCATCTGTGGATACTCCCTATTGGAAGAAAGGTGAATGATTTCGCTGAGATCTTGTTTTAGAGTTCTTCCTGCCCATACATCGGTGAGGTCGCCGGGGTCAGTCGGATCCAGGAATTTTGTTTTCTATGCGCCGTTAGTTTCTCTTCATCGATTTGGTGATATACTGCTGCTCACCAAAGGGTCCATTCGCAAATTCAAGACAGGCCATTGTGAAACGAGTGTATCGGCGGCGAACTGAAAGTCAAGCGGGCTTGGGTTGTTCCTCACGACGACTGAGAGTGTAAACTCGAGGGGCCGGGCAAAGCCCATATCAAGTGGCCCTGGCTTCATGTTGGTAACGGGAGCGAAAGACGACTAGATTAAAAGGAATAGAATGCATAAGATATAAGAATAGAATAAAGCGCAGCGCAGCGCTTCCGTGTGAGATTGACCTAGCAATCTACTGCGTATAGTCACGGCAATGAAAAAGGGAAATGAAGCTATTTCGGCAGACAGACGTGATGATGTTTATCACAACTTTAACAGAACTCTCCACATACCTGCCATTAGGAATGTGGGACTGACACGGTGCTGGAACAGGTCTCTTGGCGTTCATAGCAAAGGTTTCTGTGCCAGGGCAATAACCGCCTCCTGGAATGTTGTGGGGTATTCTCTTCTATTCGGGCGTATTTAGGCGTGTTCACTGCTGCTAATTGCCTGTATCTCGTGGCAGACTCGACCAAGGAGGTTTGAGCGATGATGACAGATAGAACTGCAGCGATCGCGTGATGCCTGTGGTCCTCACGGAGGCTTGTACCCCGTCATTCTTCATTCTCTTTTGGGTGCAAGGCATAGATACCTTGTTGTTTCATGTCCAGAATAGGACGCAAGGATAGATCATCATGGTTCAAGGCAACAGGTAGTGATGGGCACTACAACAGCTAGTTAGAAGCTTCGTTAGTTTTGTTTTCAACTTACGCATACTACCCCCAGCCGGGGCACCGTTAGTAGCATCCTGGTTGTTGGTTCGTTTGGCTTGGCTGTATTTGAGGATTGCTTCCCATGAAGTTACTCGATCCCTATATCCAAAACTAGTGAAGGAGACGAGAATATTCAGTGGGATCCAGGTCAGGTCCATGGAATAGGTGGTAGATTGGTCACCCAGCACTGACGTCCATATGTGCCCCTCGACGATATATATCGGGGCCATTGGAAGTAGCAGGTTTCACTGGAACCTCACTCAAGTTAGACCTAGGTAACAGCCACCCATTGCAATAGGGACAGACATTTTTGACGAAGAGAAGAGGGTGAGCATATCCAGCTGGATGGTAGAAAGCATCAAAAAGAAAAGAAATTGCACATACTGCTAGTAGATATCGTATGTTTTAGATAGGTCGATGTGAGGCAAAAAACAAAAAATTCCTCTGACCCGGGATCGAACCAGGGACCTCAAGATTACAAGTTCCGAAGAACCAAGCAATTACAGTCTTGCGCTCTTCCAGCTGAGCTATCAGAGGATTGATGGAATGTAAATTCCTCTTTACATTTATGACCAGAAACTGTAGTTTAAAAAAAAAAACCATCGCGGGGAGAAGATATTCGAAATTCTTCCCCGCCACCAAAAACAACCCCAACCAACAACCATGGCGCCAACACCCTGTTTCAACTGCAAAGAGGCACGAGCCGTCATCATCCGTCCAAAAAACCGACACAAACTCTGCCGAGCCTGTTTCATCAACATCTTCGAAACAGAAGTCCACGAAACCATCACCGGCGCAAACCTCTTCTTCCGCGGCGAGCGAGTAGCAATCGGAGCCAGCGGCGGCAAAGACAGCACAGTGCTCGCAGCCGTGCTGAAAACCCTCAACGAGCGCTATGACTACGGCCTTGATCTATGCCTTCTCTCCATCGACGAGGGCATCCGCGGGTACCGCGATGACAGTCTCGAGACCGTGAAGCGCAACGCCGTGCAGTACGAGATGCCGCTCAAGATCCTGGGATACAGCGAGCTGTACGGATGGACGATGGACCAGGTCGTCGAACAAGTCGGCAAGAAGGGGAACTGCACGTACTGCGGTGTATTCAGACGGCAGGCGCTTGATCGCGGCGCTGGCCGTTTGGGGATCCAGCATGTCGTTACGGGCCATAATGCCGACGATGTTGCTGAGACTGTTATGATGAATTTGTTGCGGGGTGATTTACCTCGTTTGTCGCGTGGTACGAGTATCGTTACTGAATCCGATGCTTCGGATATCAAGCGCAGCAAGCCGCTCAAGTACGCTTATGAGAAGGAAATCGTACTATACGCCCACCACCGCCAGCTTGATTATTTTACCACCGAGTGTATCTACTCGCCCGAGGCATTCCGCGGCAGTGCACGAACGCTCATCAAGGATCTGGAGAAAATCCGTCCCAGTTCCATTCTCGATATCGTCAAGAGTGGAGAGGACATGGCCGCGCTTGTGCCGACGGGGGTGTCAGGTTCTGGCAAGAAGCAACAGGCCAGTGCAGCGGAGGATGAATCTGCCGGAGGCTGTGGTAGCGGGAATGGTCGGACGAGTGGAGGGGAGATGGCGGCGATGGAGAAGCAGCTGACTGAGAATGATGCGGCTGAGTCGCGCGAGACGGAGATCAAGCTTTCGAACGGTGGACGTGCGAACCGCGGACCGACGGGGAAGGCTGTCAAGGCGCAGACTCTCAAGCATTGCGAGCGCTGCAATTACATCTCCAGCCAGCGGATTTGCAAAGCTTGCACACTGTTGGATGGACTCAATCGGAACAGACCGAAGACTGCGATTGAAGTTAGTGTTGGCATGGAAGACGAGGAAGCCAGTTCTACTTTGATGAGACAGATGGAGCGGGCTCAGCTCAGCGCGACTTGAGAGCTCCCAGTTGGGAAAAGCATATACACATCAGCCCACCTTTTCTGCGCCAGAGTCACTGAGGCTCCCGGGCACCTCTCTCCCCCTGAGCCTCGCACCAGACCGTCGCTATGAAAAGATACCACACCGAGTACCGACCCAGGTGCCCAATCTCGGTGCCGCAGACACTGTGCGGCAATGGAACCACTTAGGTTGTTCCCACGGACAAAATATAAACCTGAAGGATGAAATTCCGACGCCAGATAGATACCCTCGACATGGAAGATACCCCATAAGTTACATCACCAGCATCAACTGAAGACTAGGTTCAATGCCAGTATACTCAATCAATAGTGGAAATCCAAAAATGACAAAAATTCTGCTATGAACCAAAAGCTCTATACCCATTTTGTTTTATACAATCCAAAAAAAAAAAACGTAATATACACATCCACAATCCCAGCACAAAACGCCCATGAATGGAAAACTCAAGAAAGATTGACTCGAATTACTCCTTCCCCTCAGTATGCAACTCGGGCAAATCAAACCCAACCCTTCTAGCCGTAAGCCTAATCTTCTCCTCCTCATCCATAGTCATACCAGGATTATACCGCTCAAGCAACTCAGCATACTTGCGCTGAGCACGAGCATATTGCGCCAGCTGATCAGCTTCCTGGACGCGGCGGAGGCGGTCCTCTTCTGTTTGCGGGGATGCAAAGTGTCTTGGTTCTGGTTGTGCGGAGGAAGAAGGAGAGGAGATATCCGGTGAGCGGAAGATGTGGCGCAGTTTTTGGTGCAATGGGGATGGGGTTTTGAAGCTTCGGCGGGGGATTTCGCGGAGGAGGGCGCGGTAGGTGGTTCGCGCTTGGATTTGGGAGGACATTGTGGTTTTGGTTTTTCTTTCTGATGGAAAGAAGGTATTGTGAAGGAGGTTGTAGTTGAAGTGGGTATTTGTGTACACGGTAGTTTTGAGGGTGTGCTGGAAAATGGCGGATAAGTTGAGTTCACGTGACCTGAGATGTATGCACTATTCTATGCGAGTATTGAACATTCATTCTACGACCTTGTGGATTTGTAGTGGGAGAGTAAAGTTGATTTACATTCAACTCTGCAATGACAACAAGTAATGCCATGTCAATATGTACCGGGTAGAAGTTTGCTATCTGCAAGGCGCTCACTACCCGTATCTCAGCGCGCATATGTACAAAATGTCGTAGCGGAGTCTTTCTAGACGTATCGCCGCTCCCAGCGTCATAGCGACCCCCGTGGGAGTCAAGTTCATAACGGAAAGTAGACAAAAGGCAACAAAGTATGTATCGATCATAGAGGGGCATGGCGACATGAAAGGGAAGGATAGGATAAGGGAAGGTTAGGATAAGGTGAAGCGGGTGTTGAGATGGTGGATGATGTGGATGGGTAAGAGAACAGTCTCAATTCGCGTTGAGGCTGTTGAAATTGAAGTAGAGGAGGCCAGGAGGATACTGGGCTCAGGAACGCAGCCAGCCAAACTTTTTGCGTCCCTCGGCGCCTGTGGATGGTTCGACTAGCAAGCTGCGGGCATACAGGTCCTAGACGAAGTTAGGGACGGATTCATAATCATAGGACAATTTAGATCTCACCTCTTCGTCTCCAGAGAGCTTCGAGTCCAGAATCAGTCGTTCGATCTCCTCGAACTTCTGAGCCTGAGGGTGGGGTGTTTTCTGGCTCCGCTGGATGCCGAGAACGACCTCACCCATGACCTCGAATTTCTTCCAGTTGACGCGGGATTTGTTCTCGCCGACAAATGTCTTGTTGCCTTCTTCGGCTGAGACAAGATCGCGGCGGTGGAGAGGTAGGAATGGAATTCGTTCTGAGAATGAGTTATCCCAGGCGAGTCGGTATGCGAAATGGCTACGTTGGGTGCCCATAAGAATGACTAAACGCATAAACTCTTTCTGAGCTGGGATGGGAACCAGATCTCGAGTTTGCGTCAGGCGGTGGACGGGTGTGCCGTTGATACCGGCGATTACGGCGCCCAAGGAGTTGTAGTTGTTTTGGCGCCGGAGTTTCTGTATAAGGACGTTAGTTGCGGGTAGACGTATAGTGGCCAGATTGGGGAAATCATACACCTGCGATATTCATGAACTTCTCCATCGCCTTCGCTCGATGCTTTGGCTTGTCACGTAAAAGGATCATGCTGGCCACAAAGAAGGCCAGATGATTGAACTGCTTGATCATCCGATTCACAGGCACCAAGCTCTTGATTGTATCCTTGTCTACTCCCGAGATGCTGACATGGCGCACAAGATCACGCGGTCGGAAGGAGTTATACATGATCCAGTCCACCCGCGTCAATTCTCGTGCAAACTCCTCATCGGGGGTTTCCATGAAAATGCGCCACTGGAGTTTGCCAAGGGAGACTTTGTTTGTTAATTCAAGACGTGATGCCTCTTTCTGCGCTGCCTCGAGACTCAACAGCGTGAACGTTTGGTTTGCAATGCCATTAGTCTTGTCGGTAGTCGAGGAGACCGAAAGAGTGCCTGAGAGTCGCGACGTTGAATCATGGGGGCCACTGAGATCCAGCGCACTCAAACTATAGATTGGATCTTGCTCTTCTTCGTTGTCGTAAGTGTCTGTGCCAGGTCCAGCACCGGTAAGAACCTGTATGGGAGAACTGCGGCCTGAGTTGTCGAAAAATGTCTCGACCAGATTGGACTCATCATTATCGCTGTCGCCCCCATATGCCCAGCCAGCATCATCGTCTTCAGCGTTCGCGTCTAATTGCGACCCGATCTCCTTGGCGGCGAACATATAAAAGTGGCTTTTCTCGAGTGTAGCGACAAACTCAATGATTCGTTTGCGAAGCTTGGGAGGAGCGAAATCCCCAGGATACTCCGAGGCCCATAGAGCCATGGCATCGAGCAATCGTAGCTGATCTGCCATGCGAGCGAGCTGGTCCTCGTTGCTCGTTTCATTTCGCTCGAATCGACTGATCAGAGCACCAAGGAGACTTCCTGGGGTAGCGAACTTCCGGTACAGACATAGGAAGATAGAGCGGAATTTCTGGTCTTGTTTTGAGGTGGGCAAAGAGATCAGGCGATCGACAAGCTCATCAAATGTGACACCTGCGTCTGCGCTAGAATTGCTCTCGCTGCTGGGTTTGGGCCGCACCACTGCGCCAGGGCTCGGGGGCCGACTTTGTCCATCTTCCATCTCGTCCTCCATGTTTAAGAAACTGTTGAAGGCGTCCGATCCTCCACTGTGTCGCCACGCGGTATGTACTCGGTCTAGACGATTATCGTCGTGATATGATGGTTCTTGAGCTGACGATCGGGGATTTAATCGTGTTGCAGATGGTGGAGTTTGCGGTCGCACCGGTTGCGAATTACTGCGGGCATAACGGTTGGAAGTAGAGGTATCCTGGTGCGCCAGGCTGGTGGCGTCTGAGAGCCGATGCTCACCATCCCCGACACTTCGATCAGAAGCCGTTGGTGGGCCGCCAGCGGCTCCGTTGAACACGGCTGAGGGATTTTCTGAGTGAGCACGTGTGTGATGCCAACCGTGGGGTTGGAAGGATTTGGTAGTTGTTTTGGGTGAATTAGGAGTATTCGTCTGAGTCAACTCTGAAGCCAAGTCTAGTGGAGAAATTCGAGGTTAGCGAGAAGTTCGAACCTAAAGCACCGCGGTGGTGGTCTCATCTTCCTGGGGGTTCATTTAGACTGAAGGTAGCGAACGCTCCAACCGCGACCCACAGGGCCCGCTTTCCACAGGGTCAAGGCACACAGTTCTTTTTTTCCCCGACAATGGTTTTGTGTCCTAAACGAAACCCAAAAGGCCCCCGCAAAAAAAAAAGAAAAGAAAATAGCAAAGATACGGAAAAAAACCTCAACTGACCTTCTCGAGTAGAAATGACTGCACGCAAAACCAACGCAATACACATGCGTTGAGAGCTGGGTGAGGAAAATGAAGTGCGGTAGATCTCGTATCGCTCGTGGATAGTATCCACTTGGATGTCATCTACAGGCTCAGGGTTGACATCGCATTTGCAGGCAACCTGCAAGAACGGCAGATCCGACGCAGCCAGTGAGTCTAAATATCGGCATTAGTCCCGTATCAAGAAAGAGGTCTTCAGCTCGATTCAAAGCTACACCTACCAATCAAGTTCGTGGTCAACGAGAGTCGTTCCGGTTTAGTGGCATCATGTAGAACCAGTACCCCATCAATGGCTGGAGTAGTGGTCTCCTGTCCTGTACGCGGCCAGATGATCTTCTTGCCCGGACCAAATTGGATATTCGTCAAGTCGATTTCCAGCAGCCGCACTTTATAGACTGATCCGTCCAGGGACATTTTCTTCTGGTTCACGGTCGAGGTAGGTGGGTGCTTCATATCTAGCGCACATTTGACGAAGCTGGTCTTGCCGGAATTTTCTTCACCTGCTACTGCGATGGTCACTTCGGGGAAACCAGTCTTGCGAGATTCCTATTGAACAAGAATGCAATAGTCAGCAATTGGTTCGTTGCCATGTGTCGCAGTCCCTGCGCACACAGCATGACTCATGAACGTACCTCCTCTCGTTGGCGAGATCGCGAGCCCTGGGCCGCCTCACCCGCTGTTGATGACCCCTCATCTTCCTCCATCAATGGCTGTCCGACTCTGTTCCCCGATCCTGGTCTCCGCGGCGCCGGACCCGAAGATGTTCGAATTCCCAGGCCGGGCCGTTGTTGAGCTGTCGCGGGCATAGCTGGAGCTTTGTCACTGTATGCTCTCTCTCGGCGGGATAACTGCGAGATCATAGCTTGATCGGAGTCGATATGTGGTGTTGAAGCCACGGAATGAATTAGTCGCGAGTATGACAGCACACGCTCTGATTATTGTGCAAGTTCAGAGGAGAAGTACTGCGATGCATCCATCATTTTAAGATAGATCAAGTTCTGTCGCAAGAAGCGAAGCAGCCATCCGTGGTGTACCGATCAAAGTTGAAGGTTGGTTGGAGGTTGGGGAACTGGCCGAGCTGATTAACGGGTCTGCGTTCGGATATTCAACGGGAGACTTTTAGGGGTCTTGGCATCTCCGGGGGAAAGTATTTTTACTTACTGCGTACGGGGGAATCGTTGAAACTGAAAGCAAACGGACAAATGAGCAAACAATGTCCCCAAAGATGGACAGATCACAAAGGTTGATTTTATGAATTAATTATGATCAGAGTGTAGGAAGGTTTGAGATCGGTCTTTTGCTGGAACTGCGATTCTCTCGCATGTCATTGGAAGCCCACCAAACCCGCTCAAGATGGTCGTTTGTAAAAGCGGCCCCTAGGGGCGTTCATTCGCTATTTTTGAATCATTCTCAGCTGGCATCGACACATGGCAATTTAAGGAGCTGTTCCCAGAAAAGGGTGGCACCACCACTAATACCGAGGCTGAGTTCAGATTGGAGACTTCGCTTAGTCGATAGGTCTCACATACTCCGTACTTGAGGGTATACTATCTCCATGAACGTGCCGCTTCCTGCTCCCGCCAAGTCGCGTCTGTCAAATTAGCTGCTTGACTAGAGCTGCATTAGCTGCCCAACTGCCGTGCCATCCCCGAAAGTCTTCTCATGCCTCTTCGGAGGGGCACGAGAGCGAGACATTGTTCCTGCAGACCATTTATTCTACGTCCTCTTTGCTATTGTGTATGTCTGTCTCTCTACATGAGGCCCGGTGCCTCGCCAGCGTACACCAAGGGCTTTGAAACTCCAGTACTTTCGTACTTTTCTACCCGCATCGTGGTCTTTGAGGTTCTGGGCCGCTAGCATATGCTCCGCTTTGTGGGCTTAGGGCGCTAAAGGCCGCTGACCGGCTGACTAGGTAGTAGGGCATCAGCTTATGAAATTTTGCCTCACATGGTAACGCTGTACGACATTATTATTGCGTACGATATGGTACCTAGTGCCCGGGGCACACATCCAGGACCGGCGCTGTTCGATTAAAAGGTGTCGCGCAGCATCGGTAGGGGAATAGCGCTTGATTAATTCCGACCTGAAAGAACATGGGCTGAACATTTATATCGCGTGTAAGGCTGAATGGCTGAAGCTGTCGTATCTGACAGCTACCTTATTCGCACTAGCACTCAATATCGTGACAGCCAAAGGCGTTGTAGATCATAAAGCCCCCACCCACCATCCGATGCAAGCTGCATGTCTCACTTACACGGCCCCAGCATTGATGAGATGTGGTCAAGAAGTATATACCGACTGCTCAACTCGTACATGCGGTGACTATTGTCCGGAAGAGTATACAGTAACTCAGACTGATTCCTGACTCTGCCTGATAAGCGCCATGAATTGCATGAAACCCTCAGCGGCCGGTCCGGTGGCAGTTCCCTCCTCACAGTCCTGTCTCATCTTTTTAACTCTGCCCAGACCACGGTTGAAGCCCTTCTCCGCCGTCCACGGACCACGGCTACGAGCAGTGAGCCCTCCTCGACCTCCTCGCCCGCGGCCACGGCCACGTCCCCGTGTGGGCGCCATATACGATTCCTCCCATTCTTCCTCCAGCGTTGACTGGTACATCTCTTGTAGCTGAGTGCGTAGTTCCGGATACCGGCCAAGAAGCTCTTTCATCTCAGCGGATGTTGCCAATGCTTCGACACTGTTTGCTGGGCGTTCGGTGGTCGGGGGATTGGTATCAGCCGGCCCTGTATTTTCAGGGTTGTCCTTCTCATTCTCAGGCGAAGGATCGACATCGGTCGCCAGTGGGATACTCGGTTCCTTATTCGACGGCGCCTTGGGAGCACAGTATATCTTATGCGACTGGGTGCATGCAAGTGAACAGCTAAATAGACAAGGCTTAGCCACTGGTCTGCGTTTGGAATGGGAGGAACTGGGAATCGTATCGGTACCTCATCAGCCCGCATGTCGGACAACGGTATTTTGAGGGCTCTGAAGAGCAAACCTCACAGGTACCAGGCATCGTGTTGGTTTTCCAAAGAATCCATGAGATATAGAGCACTCAGACCTGGTTCTTCATTGTTCACTGGTCCACGCCCGCTTGAGACTGATGCAAGGTGAGGCGGTCCTGGTCCCTGGAGAAAATTAGAAGCTCGGGGCAATCATGCAAGCCTCAGGCAGCGATGTTCCCCGATGTAGGTATTTAACGTTGGCGTTGCATAGACGCGCATTGTAGGGGTTCAAGGACAATTTGAAACTGGAATAATTGACTTCTTTCCCATCTCTATCTTAACTATCTTGGCTAGGACTCTTCTCAACGTCCGACATTCGGCACATAGCTGCGCATGTACGGAGTACTGTCAACACAACTCTTCTCATTGGCGGAGAGCCCAGTCCACATTTGTCATCTTCCTATGATTTCACGTCACGTGCTCTCAAATTGCGTCAGCGCGGCAGCAAGAACCACGCCTCCGATGTTATTTTCTACAATGAACCTGTGAACAACTACTTTACACAGATTACTCATTTAACATCATGTCTTTAAGTAACTCGTCTACGACAATGCTTCGGCGCGCTCTGTTGAGTAGCCGTCTGGCCGCTCCTGTCGAGTGCTCGGCCCGAACAGTCACACCGGCCTTTGTATCCTACCGCAATGTTTCCAGCGCAGCTCGACTGCCGACCCTCACAGCATCAGAGACCCGCCGCCGACCGAGTGTGCGACCACACCAGCAGCCTGCCTCACAGGGCGCTGTGAACGGCCTCTTGCCGACAAGCAAGCGCACTATCTTCATCCAGACCGAGAACACACCCAACCCCGATGTAAGTCCCGGAGTCCCTCTTGCTTCAATAAGAGAATGCACGGTTGACAGTTTATCTCCACCTCTAGGCCTTGAAGTTTGTCCCCAACCACCGTGTTCTGCCCGAGGATTTCCCCAGCACATTCCTCGAGTACATGTCACCGCGGTCAACTGTCGCACCTCCGCACCCATCCCCGCTCGCCGCCAGACTGCTCGATGTGGAAGGTGTCACATCCGTCTTCTACGGCACGGACTTCATCACCGTGACAAAAGGCAGCGATGCGAACTGGGCGCACATCAAACCGGAAGTCTTCAGTCTCATCACACAGGCCGTGACATCCGGCGAGACGATCGTGACGACCATAGAGGGTGCGGTCAGCGGTGAACAGGAAAGCAACGGCGAGGACTCACTTGCTTTCAACGAAGAAGATGACGAGGTTCTCAGCATGATCAAGGAATTGCTCGAGACTCGGATCCGTCCCGCTATCCAAGAAGACGGTGGTGATATCGAACTGAAGGGATTCGAGAATGGTATCGTTATGCTTAAATTGCGTGGTGCTTGCCGTACCTGCGACTCTAGCACTGTCACGCTGAAGAACGGTATTGAGTCCATGCTTATGCATTACGTATGTCCCGGTCTTTCCCCTTCTTGTTTGGACTATTACTGACCTTTTTCCAGATCGAGGAGGTCAAGGGTGTTGAACAGGTCATGGATGAGGAGGAGATTGTTTCTATGCATGAGTTCGCCAAGTTTGAGGAGAAGCTGCGCCAGCAAAAGGGTGCCGGTGCCACGGCTAGTGCCCCACTGGACAGTGCGCCGTAAATCTGGGTTCTAGGCACATTTGTATATCAATGAAAAGGCGACGAAGGGCATCGGACATAACTACTATGTATCTTACCCAATATATGTATTGAGACAATAATATTGCACTCTTAATTGACCTCGGCCAAGATCTACAGCCGCATCTTGGCAAGACAAATCGCGGGGTTGAAGTTTCTTATATTGACCCTCAGATGGAATCAAAAAAGGTACCCATTATACACCTGGGCATGTTTACAATCCATTCTGGGAGGAATAACTTTGTGTATTCCAAGTGTCTACCCCGTGTCTCTATCTTGAAGTAACAACCGTTCATCCCACCGTTCCCAGTTACCCAATGAATGGATGATGTAAGGTGTTGAGGATCTGCTGTGCACAAACTCCCATGGGAATCAACCCGGCCGGAGGCTCGGAGTGTACTATGATTGGCGGTTAGGAGTGATCCTCGAACCATCATTGACACACCTGCGCCACATATTTATTTTTTGCTTCTAGTGTTGGCCATATTGCCCAATCATGCCATATTACACATTGAGGGGTTGAAGCCCGGGAGGGGCAAGAGAAACCAGATTTGCAATGTCATCATTAGTGAGTACTACGTACTGCACTGTGTATGTATGTACCATGCAGGTGTTAGTTCAAACTTCAAATGCATACCGAGGATGTATTAGTTTGAGTTAGGCTGTGCGTGAGAGACGGAGAGAGGGGATATGTGAAAAGAAGCTCTCCCCGCAAAAAGAGGATCAGAGGGGATATTGTCGAGTGCTTATTGGACTAACAGAGTGGGAAAAAAGAAGAGAAAGTGCATATCAATCCGGGGTAACTCAATTAAGAACAGTCTGGCCCTCAGTGTGCGACCCGAGGACCGGTCATTTTTCCCTCAAGTAGGAGGGACCTAGGCAATGAGTAGATCTCTGAAAGTACTTAGAAAGTAAACTATATCATTACTCCATACATAATTCTTGCATTTCCATGTACATTATGTGATTAATATGTCAATCTAAATAAATCGCTACCAACCAAAGCACCAGAGATGATCGGCTCGATGCTCCACTTGCTTTGAATGGAGTCCGAGTTTCTTTTACAGCGTCAATGATATCAACGTCTGCAGCTCTATAACAATGTCACTCGATATGGTAGTTATTGTATTTTGATACATTGATCTCGAAGAAAATCTCCAGTTCTATCTCTTGTAATTGAAATTGAAAACATCGAAAACACACCCGATACACAAAAAACAGAGATACAACTGCAAACCCAAGTGGTCCGTGTCCACTGAACATCGGGGCAACGTTGCCAGATCCGTCCCCAGCAGAAGTTACCCCAGGCTGCTTCTGCGACCGTTCTGTGTTCCCCTCATCTTTTCTTTCCCCCACCCTCTTTGCCTTCCATTAGTCTTGTCTTTCCCTTCATATTTCCTTTTCATCGAGTATGTCTTATCGTTAACGGGGTCAGCCCCATCATCGGATTGCTTTCAACGTCATCTATGATCACAGCTTCGATCGTAAGGTAACATAGCGCACCCTCTTCCCTGATCGACATCGCAATCTCGAAACCACCAGCTCGCGGCGAGATTCATCGTTGTTGAATCGCACGCGACTTGCTTTGCAAATCGCCTCGTGAATCGCTTCCGCAATCTCTCCTCGCCACTCATTTCTCCCCGCGAAACCACCCGCGCCCACTTCCCCATACTTTTGACAGCTCCCGCAAGCTCATTCCTCGTCACCTTCGCCACAACCTTAAACACGCGCAAGTTCACGACACGACTGCACACTTCACGAGTTTACGATACAACGGACGCGTCTCTACAGAATAGACCTTGAGACAGAAAAGAAAACAAATTAGAGTGGTGAGTTGCGCATCCCCCGCCTTTCCTCTGTATAGAACGCGACTGGGCTGATACATGGATAAGTATCACAGACACACAATTGCGATCACGGGATTCTGATTTTTTAATTTCCGACTCTTTCCAGCGTCTATCTCATCTAGCAGGCGTCAACGTGATTCTCGGATAATCTCTGCGTATTCTCTTTTCCGGATAATCTTCTGATAATCGCTTAAGGTCTTGTCTATCGTCAAGGTATGTCACTTTTCCTTCATCTGGGTCGTTCCTACCTTTTTGCGATTTTGAGCACGTGCTCCTTCGTCTTTTGTCCCATCTTTTCTTTGTGTTTGTCCGAGGTTATTGGCTCGATATATCGACCGCTCTACCCATGTATTGATGGCGTCTTTCTGCCAATCACTGGCAAATGCATGCCCCAGGTTCCATTTGGGGCCAACACATTTGTTCTCCGTTGTTCAATCCTGGCTTTATTCCGCATATGGACCCTCTTGCAAGAGGGTCCAGGGAATGCATACAAGCTCTGCATACTCTGCACATCTCCCCCTACACCACCGTCATGCCGTAACACATTGGGAGACTTGTTACCTTCTGCACTTGATACCCAGCTTTGATATATACGATTGCTGACCACAATGTAGTTGATCAAAAGCGCATAAACTCGGTCGACATCTTCAAAAGACAGTCGAAATTCATCACAACCTCATTAAGCGCGGGGATCAGCCAGATACAGCTCGCACTCGTCGATTGCCTGCCCTTGGAGGCGTCGATACAGTACAGCTTTTTCTCCGTTCAGAAAAGACAATACAGGTTAGTGACCCTTTACCATCTCCATGTACTAGGGCTCTTCCAAGGCCAAAACCCTGCTCCAGTTGTGTTGCTTCAATAGATGTCAAGTGGGGTTTATGGTGACACAGTCCGCCAAGGAAAAGCTGCGCCTGTCACTCATACAAGATGTCCACGAGTCCATGCTAATGTTTCATCGCAACAGCGTGTCTTAAACCATAAAAACAATGGCCGCGCCGTCCGACAAATCCGCCTCAACGGCACCCTCGTCTACCCCACCTGCTACAGCGGCAGCATCTGCTATCCTCGAGAAGAATCATCCGGGAGTGCGCCGTTCGACTCCGGATTCGGATGCATTGGCCTCCTCTGACGATGATGGAGAGCATGGGACACACGCCCAGAACATCATACCACCTTCAACTAAACCGCCAGTCCGTCGCACCTCTTGGTTAAACGAGGTGCCGCTTTCCTCTCAACGTAAACACTCGCTTCCTGGAAGCCACCTTTCATTGGCACCATCCAACCCTACAAGCCCCGCGAGCGAGCAGGCTCCATGGACAACCACTACCAGTCCAGGCCTCGGCGGATCCTTCAATTGGAACCAAGCCGGAGGAAGCTCATTTTCCTGGGGCACAGGCGCCGGCATCTGGAACACTGAGTCACGCAAGGAGCCACCCTCTCGCTTGTCTGAGATGGTGCCCTCCCCAACTATGACAAACCCAGCTCCTTCGGCCAACCTACAAGACGACATGTTGAGCCCCATTACGCGCACCATCTCTGGTGAATCAGCCATTCCGTTCTCCATTCCGCTACATCCGACCCCCAAGACTTATCGCTCCCAGTCCTACTCTGTTGGTCAAATGGATCCAGATTTCTTCGGGTTCGTTTCTGACAAGAGCGGAGCTGCTCCCGTCACTGGTGCGCAATTCCCCGGAAACCGTCCTCGGGGCTCGATGTCTGCGGTTCAGCCTCGCGCCTCGCGTCCCAGTGTGCTCGGCGAATTAGGGCATGATCCTGCCATGCTGGGCCGAGTCCGAGAGGACGATGATGGTGACGAGAGCTTGAATGAGACGGAGAGCGACATCAGCTACTCGAGTCAGGCTCGGCAAATTGAGCAGCTAGCGCGCGAGAACGCAATTTTACGCCAAGCAGCCGCGGCAGGTCAAATGGACAACCTATATCGTGAGCGAGCTGGATCCTCTGCTTCGATTGGCGGTAGTGTACACCCACTGCATCGCATCCGAGGCGGTGTCCCAGAGGAAGATTTAGCTGGCGAGGATGTTGGCGAATTGCGTGATATCCCTGGATATAACATGCGTGGTAACCTTCGCCGCCGCTTCTCTGAGCATTTAGCACACCCAGACCAGCCATTGTCACCATTTGGTCCTCAGCTTGAGAACCGTGCTTTGGATAATGTGCGCAAGGCTCATTGGCAGACTTCCCTAGGTTTCGGCGGCATGCCGGATATTCCCCAGAGTCGTCGTCACTCTTTCGCTGATATTCCAATGCGTCATGGTTCAATTGGATCTGTTGACTCACATTTGACTGCTACTCCTCGCGCAACCATGGGAGAACGTGATGATGGTTATGGTAACCTCGGTGAATATCCTACTCGTGAGTTTAATATTCTGCGCCCTCAAGTCCACGCAGTACACAGCGCTTACATGACTTCAGAGCCTTATTTCTCCCGTGAGCAGACTCTACGCGGAGATGGGTCGTCGCGCATTCCACCATCTCTTAACCAGTGGGCGATGTCAAGTGGATACGGTCGTCAATCTACCTTGTCACATGCTCCGCACAATCAGCTTCTGTACATTGTTGCCTTTAAGTGCAACCGAGCAGACGTTTTTTACGTCCAAGAAGATACTGGTCTGCGAGTGAAGGGCGGTGATTTAGTTATCGTGGAGGCTGACCGAGGCACGGACCTGGGTACAGTCATTCATACCGACGTGTCTCTCCAACAGGCACGAGAGTTGAAGCAGCTTTATGCTGAAGAACATTTTAAGACGCTCATGCTGTACTCTCGACACGGTGCTTCGGAAGGGTCTACTCTTAACAACCCCAACTCGGCTTTGAGCACTCGAAGTGCCACCGGTGGCATGGGGCCCCATGGCTCCCACGGCCCACACGGTGTGCAGGATGGCTCGACAGACATCAAGCCCAAACTCATCAAGCGGCTCGCCCAGCCACATGAGGTCATGACTTTGCACGATAAGGAAGGAAACGAAGCGAAAGCCAAGCGTGTTTGCCAGCAGAAAGTGAGTGAGCATCGGCTCAATATGGAAATTCTCGATGCCGAGTTCCAGATGTAAGTCTACTTGAAACCAAATCGCTGCTTATGATGGTAGTAGTACTAACCTCTGTATAGGGACTGGAAGAAACTCACCTTCTACTACTTTGCTGATTCTTACATCAACTTCAACTCGCTGGTGACTGACCTGTTCAAAATTTACAAGACCCGCATTTGGATGTCAGCTATCAATCCTGCCTCATTCGTCACGCCCCCAACCGCTGGCCTCGGTGGCCCTGGCGCCATGGTGAATCCTCTGTATGGCCATGAACCGTCTCATCGGCCCCAGCAAGAGCACAGAAGCTATGGTGGAGCACGAGAAGTCGCCGACACATCCAGCCCTATGGGAATGGCTCGCTATGGAGAGGTTTTCCAGCCGTTCTCCCAGTCAGCCCACCACTCTGAAATGCCTCACGCGGATGCTTTCAATATGCCATCTAGCTTTACTCCTGCGGAATCGCGTGATCATTCCGGTATCATCAGCTCCAACGGATCTTCCCGCGTGCACAACACGCAAGGTGAATGGTTCAACAGGTTCCAGGGCCTTTCTCTCAACTCTTAGGCTTCCTTCGCTACAGGACCTCCACCTCTCCATCTTTCTTTCTTCCCCTCGCACCCCTCTCTGCGCATCTACCAAGACTTCACCATGTGACGAAAACTTGCGGCGGCTGCTCCGGTGCTGCGGAGCCTGCCCTCAAAGTCTCGCAAGTAACCTGCGAACTCTACCGCTCCTTCGTTCGGTAGTGCGCCTGTTCTTCGTCTCCAATCTCTCCCTTGCCTTCCCACCTCCTCTCCCTCTGTACGATCTCCTCCCCTTCCCCTTCCACTCTGTCTCATAGTTCGGGGCTTATGCCCGCGGTGAGATAGACATTATGAACCTAGACCAGTCATGTTGTTATTACTCTCTCTAGATATCGCCCCGTCGATCTCTTCTCTTTCCACATTTGCGCTATGCTCAAGATTTTCTCCCGCTGGTGCGAGGGATAGCGATGCGAAACATCACCTTTTATGCTGTGCCCTGACCTATCTTTTCTCTATTCCCCGGATTCCTCGTTCCTCGAGGATTCCCCCGGATTCTCCCGTGGGGATTTTGTCTGTACTACTGTTGTTAGAATTCATACCCAGAGCTGCTGCTCCACTGGACACAACTCTTCTCTGTCGTTACCTTTCTTTCTTTTTCCTTTTCCTTTTTACCTTGCCATAGATCTACTTCGCCTGACGAATTATGTCTTGCATAACTAAACAGAACTAAATCTACAATTGGGTCATGTTAGACTGTTGGACTGTTGGGCGAGATGAGGGAGCCCGTTTCCTAATCTGTCGTGTACGTAGCATTATCGTTGTATGTCGACTGTCGACAAATGAATGAGGGTCCAGGGAGATACTTTCTATCTGATGAGGGATGTGTCAGGTGAGAGTGACGTGACCTACTTCACGTGTGTTCCACTCGACTGTAATGCTATAAAGACTGACGCACTATCTCCCATCCGTGAATCTCTTTCCTCCTCCATCTTCTTCCATCTTCTCCACCTTTTCCATCTTTTCCATCTTCCATCTTCCATCTTGCTCATCCTCTTCTCTTCTCCCTCGCCCCAGATAACCATCAATGAACGCCCTCGCTTGAAGCCCTCCTGGACTGAATCTGTTGTGATGGGTGCCTTAGGTATCAGGCATCAACTCCTTAGATAGGTTCATGGTTGGGGAGTTCGCTCCTCTCCCAATACAACTCTCTACCTCCTCACTTCTGAGCCCTCATAGTCTCAAAAATCTGGGTCCATACCCAAGTCTCCTCCTCTCTCTCGACTCAGGGAGAATAACCAGTGTTGGCGTTACCCCTTTCAGTCCACTCAAGCTTCTCATAGCCTGAGACGATGCCGTCGAGTGGAAGATGCCTCGATGAGGGCGCAGGCCCATCTTGAAGACAAGTTCAGGACAGGCTGGCCCAGTACAAAGCTGTTAACAGGAAAAAGCAAGGGCGTGAAGACTCGGAAGTAGGCCAGCTCCGTGCCACAACGGCTCTTTCTTCTCCCACCAACACAGCAACTTCGTTACTCGAGTTCACGTTCACAGTCAGTGGTGATAATTCCGGAGAATGAACGTTTCAAAATGACATCTGCTCGGTAGTTCGCCGTCTACGTGACCTGCGCCAAAAGATTGCCCAGCCAGTACGGGACATGCAGGCGGTTGCGAGTATGGGTTCATCAGTACCTACAGCCACATCATCTTCCTTCGACAGTTTCAATCCCTAGGGGGAATTGGGAAGTATGGTATTCACTGGCCTAGCGTGGAATGGAAGTCCCTTGTGTTCCTTTGTCGACGGGACAAGAAGCTTCCGGTCGAACTTCGCAAATTTCAACTTGCAAAGTGTTACGACCCTCTCCCAAAGAGTGCCTCACAGACGACTTGGACCTGCCAAGCCACGTGACGGCCTCCCAGGGCTCGACCGGTCCACGTGACTTGGCCTGGGGATTATCCACACAGTGATTGTCCGTAGGACTTAGGCTCCTTAGCGATTAGTCTGAATACAGCAGTACCCCTTAGGATTTCTTCACTCTAGTTCTAAACCCCTCATTTCGGACCCGCCAGCACGCCGGTCCTAACACAAAGCTTGTCATCAGAACCATTTGTCGTAAGCCGACTGTCGTTATAACCAAATGTAGGCATGGATGTCTCGTGCCCTTTTTACTAAATCTAATGGCGATTTTACGCGAAGCCTTCTGTCTAGTAAACCTTCTTATTCTTTTAGTAAGATAGGCTATTCACTGCGATTGTAGGGAAATGATCAAGCTAGATTTCGGAATATGAAGAGGAGAAAGCCAAAGATCCAAGACCCCCAAAGTGACCTGTGATTGAAAGGAAGGTCTGGTGAGCGGGGAGAACTTGGTTTCGCCTGACGAAACGTGTAGCTATCCCTTCTGTCTTCAATTGTTCGGCCGGGGTTATGCTTGCCACGGCTCCCCCATTGTGGTCGCGCAGTCCGCCGGAGCTCAGCTTCTGAGCTGCCGACGTGTGGTCGAAGTGCTGGGTTATTATCAACGTGGGACCCTTCCGGGATCACTCTCTGTAACATCTCCAGGTGAAGTAAGGAGAAAATGCTGAAGTGGTCGATGATCGGTTGCATCCAACACGAACATCTCAGCTGAAGACCGCCAGCGGCAGTACCGTAGGCCCATCACGAACTGATTGATGGGCTGTGACGATCATCAATCTCCGCAGCAGAAAGCAGGTACATATTACCGTGTCTGAACGTCGGTCGATTGACCCATTCCATGTCACTGAAGAACGCTGTGGCTCTGACAAGATATAGAGACAGCAGAGGGGATCCAAGGACCCAGAAGATCTAATGTCAAATCCCAACTCCGACCCTCGACAACCTCAAGCCCACTTATCATGTTTCCCGCTAACCTTAACATCCAGCAAGATCTCATGGAAATTCCCCTCCTTCCTCCCTTTCCTCAATTTCTTCACCTCATCATCACTCAATCTTCTCCCGACAATCCCCTCCAACTCCTTCTTACTAATCTTCTCATAAGCCTTACTCTCCCTAGTAGCCCTTAGCTTCGGCTTGAACCTTGCCTGCATGCGCACGCGCACAGTCGTCTCAAACGAGATCATATTCGCATCTCCCCGAATCTCAACACCAGCCGTAGCCTTACTATTCTCCTTCACGCAGACGAACAGCTCACCGTCTCCACCGTGCGTTTGCAGCGAGAACGTCCCAGAGACTTCCGGCGACGGGATAATCAGGAAGGATTCGTAGTGGCTGACTGCTGACGCGGTAGCGCTTAGGATACCGTGTGAATCGGAAGAGAGGTACCTGGCAGTTCCAACGGGTTAGCTTGGCTTTGTTCGCCAGAAAAAAAAAGATTTGAAAAAAAAAATTAAGAATAAAGCATGCAGCAACTCACTTCCCATGATGTCCCTTGAAACTAAACGACTCCGTCCCCGCAACCCGCGACGCAACCCAGACTTGGCGCACGTCGTGCGGCTCTGCGGTGGCCGGGTCGTTGTCAACGAGGTTCTCGAGCTTGCTGGCGAAAACTTGGCCGTTTGGATCGCTGGCGATACAAGATGGGTCGTCGGAGGGGAGGACTATCACGACCGGTCCGGAGATGTCGCTTGGGGCGTCGGCCGAGACCCAGCTTTGGTCGTCTGGGGAGGGCTCTTCGGGGTCTGGGGTGGTGGCTGTTTTGCGGGATTTCGAGGTCGGGGCTTCGGTGTTTTCGGTGCGGGTTTTGCGTTTTTTGGGCTTGTCGCCTTTGAATGTTAGGGGTTTGACCATTGTGGCGGTGGTTGGAGGAGTTGGGGGTCGGAGGTTGAACCTGGGAGCTTCGCGGAGTTTGATGGTGAGCTGCGGAGCTAGGCGGACGCTTTTGGAGCGGCGGTCGGGTACACTGCACGGGCATGGATGATGGAATAGTTAAGGGAATTCTGACAGCTTGATTACGTGTAGTTTAGATCCCCTGCTACATATATGATGCTGTTGAGTCTTTATCATAACTACCTAGGAAATAAGGAGACTTCCATTGTTCTTCACATTGAGTGATGACTCGAAGTACCTTGGTGGTTTAATACATAGTCTGGCAGGGCTTGCGCAAGGTCCTCACTCGCATTCAATACGTGATCAGTTCAGTTTCAAAGAGTCAATTCTACTTTTTAATTATCCTCTATGAAATAGTTCAAAGCATTCACGCCATAAGTCATGAACTCATGAAATCCCAAATTTAATCGAACACAATGGCGGCCTTGATGGCAGACTTGTTGCGCATCGCCTCGAGGCATTCCTCCCACTGGTCGATCTTGTACACCTTATTGACAATGCCCGAGACATTGACCTTGCCGGAGTCAAGGTAATCAATAGCAGCAGGGAACTTGTATGTCTCAGAGAAACTACCGAGAATAGTGATCTCATCACCGACTAAAAGGTATCAGCAAAGAACCTCAAAATCCAGAAAAACGAGAAGCGAAGAAAAGAAATGGAACTCACAGATCTTAGCTGGCGGCCATGAAACCCGAGTCTCATTCGAGTACACGCCGTACACAACAAGCTTACCACCTCGACGAACATAGTGAATCGAGTCCTCGAGGATCTTCTGGCTACCAGTCGCCTCGACAACAATGTCAAATCCATAAGGATTCTCAGCCTTGAGCGCATCAAATTGAGCCTGCGGACTCTCGCGCGACAGCTCAACATACTTATCACCAGCTCCAAGCTTCTTCGCCAACTCCATCTTCAGACCCTGTGGAGCAACGACGACAACATTGCAACCACCGTTCTGTCGGAGCATCTGGGCCAGCACCAGGCCAGTGGGACCAGCACCGAAGATCAGCACGGACGAGCCCATCTTCGGGGCGATCCTGTCCAGACCGTGAGCGGCGCAGGAAGCGGGCTCGAGGAGGGTTGCGTCCACGTCGGAAAGGTTCTTGATCTTATAGACTCGAACGGCTGAATGGGAATATGTAGGTATCAGTATCGAGAGTTTTGGCGTGCTTTAAAACAGCTTTGCAACTTACCAGGATACGCGCAGTACTCGGCAAAACCTCCATTCATCGTGAGACCGTGGGCCTCGAAGTGCTCACAGTACAGCTCGTCGCCTCGGCGGCAGTAGAAGCAGGTCCCGCACAACTCGGAATTAGCAGCGACGACTCGCTCGCCAATCTCGAAGCCCTTGACCTTGGACCCAATGGCGGCGACTTCGCCGACGGTCTCGTGGCCGGGGATCAGAGGAAACTATGGGCGGGTTAGCATGACCTCAGGCTTGATGAAATTTCGAAGATGTGGTAAGATGGGATATGCAATGACATACCTTGGCAATGAATTCACCTTCGTGGATGTGCAGATCAGTACCACACACACCGCAGGCCTTGACCTTGATCTATACATTCGAGTGTCTGGTTAGTGGACCTGGTTTTCCAACAGATTGGCCGATGGGTCCGTACCAGGACATCATTCTCACGCAGCTCAGGCACAGGAACCTCGACGATTTTGTGATGCTTAGGCTTTGAGTACTGCAAAGCACGCATGGTCTTGGGAATTGAGACGGTCATGGCTGAAGGTGGGTGGATTGTCAATTGAGTGGGAAGTAGAGAAGGGGAAACTTGAAAGAGGTGACTTTTGGAAGAAGGAGGAGGAAGAAGTGCAAGATATGCAGGCTGTATAAATAGCTGCAAAAAGAGGGAGAATTCCAATTCTTCCGCCTCACGGGCGCCTTCATGCGCTAACATTCGGAGTCTGTCAATGGCACTTCAATGTGGGTCGAGATCGGCGCCATTCTCGGGCATTGGCTCCACTGATACCGGGGATTGATCTAGTATCTTCTATCTTTTGCTATCTTCTACTACATTCTGTTGAAATTCAGAGTCGAATTCCTGTATGCCTGGGGCGTCTACGCCAAGGCTTCAACCGCCTCCATCTTATCAATTGAAGGATCCCTCATTGTTGATGAGCTTATGCAAGCCCATCCACAGAGTTTACACAGAGTTTACTTTCGGCCTTCGTAAAGGCCTAAGTACGTGAGCTTACCAATCGTATCTCCGTGACTTGAGGCCGAAGTCCGAAGATTCGCAGGGTCAAACGCATCGCCCACTTGGAGATTCGAAGGACTATAAATATGGTCCTTTCCTGTTAGCTAGTTCCACAGTTTAATACATATTTTACTTCACTTACACTTTATCTTCTAAGATTCCCTTCTTTGACGTGTAAATCTTGACCACATCATCTCTACGAGAATTGTCAAGGGAACATATGCTAAATAGAAGCCTGCTTTTATTTAACACATTCACGTGGTCCAATGTCTCAATTGGGGATTGGATTTACACGGGACCAAGCGAGGTCGAAGGGAAAGAACCTCGAGCTGCTGTGTCAGTTACGAGTAGGTGCAAGGGTTCATTTGGGCATTCAACAGACATGGAGCTAGATCCAATAGCCTTCATTTACATGCGAATCCCCTGCAACTACGACCCGGACATCTTCAATTGAGTTATCTCTCGAGGTCCTTATGAATAGCTTCATCTATCGTGTCCGCTGTCAACGACCATTCCACCAAACACCTGGACTAGATCAATGTTCCAGACCAAAACCATACCGAATCCGACAAAATACAGAATGAAAATCGCAACCCAACAGCTGACCAAACTCTAAGAACAAAGGCGAAAGAGAAAAAAAAGACAAAAGTCCCACTGCCTCAACCTCCCGAAGAGTTCCATCTCACCGCTCCCTTCCCCACCGCACCGCGGCCGCCAATCGAAAAAGAAACTACCCCGGACCGACCTCTCCAGACTCCGCGGGGCACACTCGATACGCGGCAGTTCACAAGGAACTTTGGCTTGTTGACCTCGAAAAGAACCATCTAGATACGCAGTGGCTGTCAGGTATGTGGCTCCTTAAGACAGTCCGCCATGGTCTGATCTGGCTGGTCCCTGGCGCCATTTCACCGCTTTCCGGGTTCAGGGCACTCCACCACCAGTATCATCACCAACCACTCACCTTGAGTCGGAAACTATTGAAACTTAAAAGATTGCTAGATCTGTAAGCCTGTCAGTTTATTACCTGATAGATATTAAATTCGATGATTAGGGGATGAAACCTACCGTGGTGCGATAGCAGGGAGACGGTGGGAGAGATGTGGAGGAAGGGAAGTCCCAACCTAATGGGGAAGGGACAGTTGCCGATGCAAATGCGGAGTCTCCACACTTACACGCTTCTCCCGACGTTCTTTCCCTCACACCATCAGCCCAGACAATGTCGTTATACCCGATGAGCCGAGACATAAGGTAGTGCTCAGCATCGCCCTCATCAGGACTTCTAACATTTCATCTACCTTTCATGTGCATTCATGTGATACATGGGGACGGTCGCTCCCCGGATTCGCGGCTAAGCGTTTACCAGGACTCGGTTACCCCCGAACAGCCACACGCGACGACCCGTCGGAATCGTCGGCTGTGGAGTCAATTTCTCCATTAGGCTGGGCATTAGCGTTGGCCGTGGCTAATAGGTTTAGCGTGCCAACAAGATCCGGCAGATTGTGGATCATGTGATAAGTTCTGAGGGTACTACTGAGATAACCCGAGTTGTAACTCTTCTGTTAACTTTCGATCGCATCAAGTGAAGTAGAGATGGAATGGGATAGTTGACTATCTCAATGCCAGGGTATCGATTGGAGATCTCCGAGTGCTACTCCGTACATTTTTGTATTGTTTGATTGATTTGAAGATAGAACCGGTTTGTCGAGTAGGTACCCTACGTCATGATCTATACTGCGTCAAGCTTCCTCCGCATAGGTACTCCGCACACCGTTTTACCCTGGATTCTACCCGACTACTATTAGGTCTCACTTGTACTTGCCCTTCTCCTATATCGTCCAGTATTCATCATGGCAAACAAAAAGCATGGATTCCAGCGCCAAGGATCTGTCACTCTACAGCGCCGGCTATCGCAGCAGTTCAGAAGGAATGCCTGGCTGGCACCACCGTCAGATGTACGCCTTGCTCCTCCAAATATGAGTATAAGCTTGAGCAAAGACTAACAGACCCCAGAACATCTACGCCGGGATTTCTGCCAGCTTCGAAAACGATCAGGTTGCCTCTATTTCTGTCTCCATTCGAAATGCCACCTACCTGCTCGATTTTATCGAGAGATCACATGCCGAAGGGGAAAGACCATCTGTCGAAATCGTCACCGATTTCCTCATTATCCAGCTCCGGGCTTATGCAGAGAGAACCTTGGAGAAGATCATGGGAGCGGCAATGCCCCAGCATGTTGCGGACTCTTGCCCTAAACTATGTTCCCGTCTGTGGGCCGAACTCGACATCATCCCACTAGTATTGCCCGATTCCTTCATGATGGATATGAACGAAACGCGGACCCAGATCAAATCGATAGATGAACAGGCTGAAGCCATGTCGCAGAGATGTGTCCGGTGAGTGAGATTCGGCGAGATGTGGACCCAAGATGCTAACCGCATGTGCAGGTTATTTGGACCAGAAAACGTTCCCTTGTTGCAAGTTGGTTTTATGGGCCAGGTGCAGGTAGACACAAACTTCCACGTGCGGCTTTCGAACCTCGAAGATTTCCAAAAAACCGTGTCTCCCGAAACCTGGGGAGCTGTGCAGCATTATGCCTCGGACCTAAAGAAACGGAACGTCAAGATTGCATTCTTTAGTGCGACGCCGCAGGGAGGTGGTGTTGCTTTGATGCGGCACTCCATTGTGCGATTTTCGCATACATTGGGCACGGATATCAAATGGTGAGTTTATACCGTACTACGGTGATGCGAAGAAAGACTGATCTAGTGTAGGTACGTGCCAAGACCAAAGCCAGACGTCTTCCGCGTCACCAAGAACAATCACAACATACTGCAAGGCGTTGCAAAACCAGATGAGCGCTTAAGCCCGGACGACCAGAAGTTGTTGACGGAATGGATCAACGAAAACGCAAAACGGTATTGGTCCTGCCCTGACGGTCCTCTATGTTCACCATCGGACGGGGGAGCAGATGTGATCGTCATAGATGATCCTCAGATGCCAGGGTTGATTCCTATCGCCAAGAAAGCAGCTCCAGACCGACCGGTTATCTTTCGGAGTCACATTCAGATACGAAGTGATCTGGTCAACACGCCGGGCACTCCACAAGCAGAAGCATGGGAGTTTTTGTGGAAGCAAATCAAACTTGCCGATTGCTTTATCAGTCACCCAGTTAAGGCGTTTGTGCCTCAAGACGTACCACCAGAGGTCTTGGGCTACATGCCGGCCTCGACCGATTGGTAAGTGGGCCCATAAACACGCAGAATCTTACTAACTGGCGCAGGCTGGATGGATTGAACAAAAATATGCGTGATTGGGATGTGGCACATTATGGTCGCATTTTCAATGCAGCGTGTAGGAATGCGGACATGCCGATGATCGAGTACCCAGACGGTATACTTCCAGGCAATCTGAAAGCATGAGACAATACTAATTCGCGTATGACAGATCATTACATTGTGCAGATCGCACGGTTCGACCCAGCTAAAGGGATCTTTGATGTGTTGGCCTCGTACGAGAAATTCTATAACCGCCTCACCGAGAATCGGCCAGATCTCAAACCGCCAAAGCTCTTGATCTGCGGACACGGCTCCGTAGACGATCCAGATGGAGCTATGATTTACGATGAAGTGATCGAATACGTCGAGCACAGGGTTCCACATCTTCGTAAATTCATTTGCGTGATGAGATTAAACCCCCTGGATCAAGTTCTGAATGCGGTTCTTTCAAAAGCCGCAATTGCACTGCAGCTTTCAGTCGAAGAAGGATTCGAGGTCAAAGTATCAGAGGCGATCCACAAGGGAAAGCCGGTCATTGCCACCCGGGCCGGTGGCATCCCACTTCAAGTTGAGCATATGAAGAACGGCTTCTTGGTGGATGTCGGCGACACCGATGCTGTAGCGGGACATTTGTATGACCTGTGGGTTGACAAGGCACTCTATGACCGCATGTCAACCTATGCAGTCAGTCACGTCTACGACGAGGTTAGTACAGTGGGACATGCGATGTCTTGGATGTACTTGTTCTCGAAGTTTTCCAAAGGTGAGATTGTGCGGCCACATGGACGGTGGATTAATGACATGGCATTTGAAGAAAGTGGTATTGATCGGGGTGATATGCCTCGGCTCAAGCGCGAAGTGGAGGTAGCCAAAATGGGATGAGAGGGGCCGGCCAAGTTTAGCTGCTTTGAGTCATCCCATTCGTTTGTGGATCCTTCCTTATTCCAGGGTTCTATCAATCTCAACTTATATTCGAAATCCACGCAAAGCGATAGGCCAGTCCAAGCTGTAGCCAGTGCCCTTGCAAAGCAAAGAAGCATAGAACACAAGTGACAGGGTGTATCATAAGCATAGGAGAGTATGATCGGGACCCCGAACCTGATCGTTTGACTCCTGAGGACGTAACGGTCTGGAGCTGGAGCCCCGCGGTGTAAGTTGTAACCATGTACATAGCATGGTCTGTGGGCCATGGCGGACTTGGCAGGAATTCGGGAGGATTCTGGCGGATCCCACCGCCATCTTCCAGAAAGTTCGGAGTCCGGACAAACACTCTTAAGGGCCATGGCTGACCATGTTTGTACTTCTCTTCTTCAAATTTGTCGTAGACTGCAAATAGGCAGAAGTACGACTGAATCAAGTCTCCTTTTGGCCCTTCACATACGACAAACCTCTTTCTACTTACATTAAGCACATCATGGACGCCCAACCCTAGGAACAGCAGGCCCCACAACCGTGATCGCACAATGCACGACTTATTGTTCCTGGGACTCCGCGTCTATGATGTTCTCAATGTAGAAGAAAGAAGTTTGTCGTATGTGAAGGGCTAAGAAGAGGACTTGGTTCAGTCGCACTTCTGCCTACTTGCAGTCTACGACAAACTTGAAGAAGAGAAGTACAAACATGGTCAGCCATGGCCCTTAAGAGTGTTCGTCCAGTTCCCATGAAGATCATCCGTATTGAGCCTGATTGCGTGTATGGAATTTGGATGAGTTGTTCATTGAGATGCTGTCGTTATCATGTGACGCACGCACCTTCGTGACCCACTTACCGATCCCGAACCGATCTCGCATCCGATTTCCCGCTGATCAATCAACATGGTCAAAGTGGAGAGGCCCGAAAAGACCCGCTTCAGCGGGGCAAAATGACCGAACGATGGAGAGGAGCGACTTGCTTCTCATGGATCATGATCCTGTGATAGCCCAATATTGCTTAGAGTCGATGCTGATTGCTGAACAATACTTATTACGAGGGAGGGTCTTTGACCAATTGTAGGCAGATTATGTTGATCGTCGTCGCTCACCCTTCTCCAGTGTGGCTGCCCGGACTAGACCGCGGCATATATGATATTGTACGATAATGATAATGGGTCCGGATACGATAATCAATTATCGGCCGATAAGTTCGATAGCGCCGCAGCCCAGTCTGTTTCCTGGGGCCCCTAAGGTCTCATCCCGATTATGGGGGTCTTTGGCTCAGAGAGACTCAGACCTAGCCGACCCATGAACAAGGTCGTGACAGACCGAGTTATGATCATATTAAGGTGAGCCCTAGCCCACCCAGTATAAGAAAGAGGCATCAACACTCAGAATACCATTCAGAAACCCACATCTTACAGCAAAACCCGTGCATAGCCAAACCTACTCACTCCAACGACCAGATATAAGCCCGAAACATATCCCGACTATAATCACTCCAAGGAAACGCCATCAAATCAAAACTCGGCTTCAGCCTCCTCCTCACCCTCTCCGTCATCGGATACCCATGCTCCGTCCGACAACAACCACACTTCACCGTACAATGTCCCCACCCCTTCACCCGTCTCGAATCAAGTGAGTTCGAACAACACCCACACTGCCTCCCACAGCACCCACCCCTCCTCGCACAATCCTCCCGCAACCACCGATTCATCATATACCACTGCGGATCCCTCCGAATCCACAAATAGCCGCTCTTAATCGGCCCCGGCGGACACCCCGCCAGCAGCGCATCGTATGTGCGCTCGACGCGCATGTACTTATGGTCCAGCGCTATCAACTCATCAATCATTTCGGGTAGAAGAGCTCTGACATCCTTGTCTGGGCTTGCTTGCACGATCTGGACACATTCTTTCATGTAGGTCTCGTGTTGGGCGGTTTCGCGGAGACATAGTTCTGTCTCGATTATCGTTTGCGACCAGCGTGCGAGCTTGGTGCGGTCGGTTTCCCAGCAGACAAGGCGTTTACCGCGGATTATTTGCCAGCTTAGCCAGCGTCCGGAGGTCTCGACGGTTTCGTAGACGTTGTCTAGGAGGCTCTCGAGGGCTGAGAAGCACGGTTTGTTGGCGAGACTTTTCTTCATCGCGCTTTGCTTGAGAAGCGCACGGCGTCTGGTAGGTCCCAGGAGATGAATGGGTGAGTTCGTACAGGTAGGATACTTACATCACTTTTTATCATCGTCTTTGTGGTTCTTTCGAATGAGTTCAACCGTCCATGGATGGTGGCACGTTAGAGTTGAGGGTTAGTTCACCAGGATCTTATTATTCCCTGTGCTTCGAAGGAGCCAAGCGTTCTTTCGATTGAATAAGTCTACTGACACATTGCTGGAGTATGTTGCAAGAGAGAATGATCTCGCTCTCCCTCATTTGGACTTGTGTGGTCGTTGATAATGCTCATCGATGACCACCCTCCCGGCCTCCCCTTCGCGCGCTCCGATTGATCAGCACCGTTATAAATAGTCACTGAACCCCCGACACCTGCTGATGTGTTTATCGCGAGATCGCGGCCGCACCGGCTAGAGCTCGGTATCTCTTCATGGTTCGAGAGATTGCGGAAACTGGGTGAGGGGTAAAATCCGACGATAAGGAGAAAAGAGGCAAGCGTCACCGAAGAGCCAATCAGATCCATCGGAGTCAAACCCCAATCGGCGTTTGCATGCGGAGAATATACTTCCCCTATAAATACAAGAGATCTCTTGCAAATGGAATGGTTTGACATTTCTACTTGGGATCTCAGCAGATTGTTCACGTCATCAAGACCCATCGACCAATCGACACAGCAACCATAGCAAATCTACCATGTCACCCTTGTTGAACGGTACAACCGAGAAGACGGCCAAGAGCCGAGTGCTGGTAGTCGGAGCCGGCGGTGTGGGGACAATGGTCTGTGTAGCCCTAGAGAGATCCGGGAAAGCAGAGGTCACGGCCGTTTTACGGTCCAACTATGAACAGGTCGTCAAGCATGGATTTGAGATCGACTCCATTGACCACGGAAAGCTATCTGCTTGGAGACCGAGTAAAGGTAAGAGAAGCACCGTCACAAGCTGCCAGCAATGCAAAGCTAGTAAAAAGTTCGATCCAAAACTGACACACGTATAGTCGTCAACGCAGTCCCTCAAAGTGATCCCGATGCCCCATACGACTATATCATCATCACAATGAAGAACATCCCCGAAGTGAACCAAATCCCTAAGATCATATCCCCAGCCATAACCCCCAACCACACAACAATCGTCCTATTCCAAAACGGACTATACATCGAGCCACCCCTCCTCGCAGCCTTCCCTCAAAACGTGGTTCTCTCTGCACCAACCTACATCGGCGCCCACGAGCACAACGGTCACGTATCCCACACCGACCACGACATGTTCAACATAGGCGCCTTCCACAATGAATTATTAGACCCATCCCTCGAGCGCGCCAAGCTCGAAGAGTTCGCGACAATCTACAACGGCAGCGGTGTCGTCGAAGCCCAGGTCGTCGATGACATTGTCCTCTATCGCTGGAAAAAGGTGATCTGGAACGGAATCTTCAATCCTATGTGTGCTATCACGCAGCTGGATAGCGCTGCGATTCGATACTTCGGCGGCGAACATAGTATAATCAGACCGGGTATGGCGGAAATGGTGGCTATCGCCAAGGCTGATGGTTACGATCTTGGGGATGGCATCATTCAGGAGATGCTCGACTCCACTCCTATTGAATCGGCGTTCAGGCCTAGTATGTTGGTTGATGTGGATAAGGGGAATCCGATGGAGGTGGAGGTTATTTTGGGCAATGCTTTGCGTGTCGCGAAGGCCAAGGGCGTTGAGACCCCGGTTTTGGATAATACGTATCGGTTCGCGAAGCTTGTTCAGGCGAGGCTGTTGGCGGCGAGGGGATTGATTGCTGAGCCGAAGGAGCTGCCGCCGACGGATTTTTTGTAATTGTGTCTTAGATAAGAGAATTCTGAATCGACTAATAGACCATGCATTTAACCATCCAACAACTCGAGTTGATGCAGAGCTGAACTCAATCTGCGCTACCTAGGTTGTTTCCGTATATAGCCCTATGGTGAAGTGGGCCGTACAACATCATGAAACAATTCTCCGATAGCAGCATTGCGAACTCCTATAGACGGGAGTCAAGCCATAATCAATTCGTCTTCTTCCTCTCATCTCTACCAAATGGCTATCCTGATACTAGTATCCGTATTGCTCTTCATTATCATCCAAACTACAATCACAGCCCTAAGACCAGGCCTGCGATCAATCCCAGGCCCCTTCATCGCTCGTTTCTCATGTCTCTACCGACCATGGAAGATATCAAAAGGCAATGCTCCAGACTTCTACCTAGCACTCCATGAAAAGTACGGATCCATCGTTCGCACCGGCCCAAACACAGTAGACATCTCAGACCCAAAGGCAATACCGATAATTTATAGGATCAGCAGCAACTTCCTAAAAGTAAACACCTGACCTCCAAATACAACAGGAAAAAGAACATGGAAACTAGTTACTAACCTAGTATCTAACCCACTCACCAGTCACCCTTCTACGACACATTCCACCCTTCCTACAAAGACAAGAAAATGCCAAACATGTTCTCCGTCCGAGATCCAGCACACCATCAAGCTCTGCGCAGGCCAGTAGCGCAGAAGTTCTCAATGTCTTCGATCAAGCCTTTCGAGCCTTGCACGGATGAGTGCACGAGTATCTTCATCGCTGCAATGGAAGAGCTGGAAGGACAGGCTGTTGACCTCGGTGTCTGGTTGCAATGGTATGCGCTTGATGTCATTGGTGCGATAACGTTCCAGCGTCGGTTTGGATTCATGGAAGAGAGAACGGATAAATGGGGCATGATACGTGCTATAGAGAAGGTACTTGCGTATGGTGGGATTATTGGTCAGATCCCGGCATTGCATAATTGGCTCCTGGGGAATCGCTGGGTTGCGAGGATTATGGCGGTGCAGCCTTTCTTTGAGATTGCGGATCCTTTGAGAACGATTGTGGAGGTGAGTCCTTTTCTTTGCAAGCTGTCTGACGGGCTTTCTTTGGGAGATGGTGATTTTTGACGCTCTGCCAGTTCACACAGCAATGTATTGATGAGTATGATCGTGAGCCCGAAGAGCATCGCGGTCGGCCGGATTTTCTTGCTTGGTTGCGAGAGGGTGATGGGAAGGGTAATCGTATGTCGAATCGGGATATGATCAATCATTTGAGTAATAACCTGTCAGTCTTTCGTTTTGTCGTTTGCTTTGAGATGCTGAATTCTGAACGCTGACGCTTCATCCATCGAATTAGACTGGGAGGGGGTGACTCGACTGCAATCTCACTCCGTGCAGTCATCTACTTTCTCGTCAAGAATAAGCCTGTATACAACAAACTCCAAAAGGAAATAGATGAGGCAGACCACAAGGGGGAGCTATCCGAGTATATAACCTATCGCGAGAGTCTCAACCTTCCTTATTTGTAAGTCAGCATCGTCCCGAGCCCACCATCTCCCCTCCTAACACCCGACAATCTCCAGACAGGTCGTTATGAAAGAAGGAATGAGATGCCACCCGGGCGTCTCATTTCCTCTGGAGCGGGTAGTCCCCAACGGCGGAGCAACTGTCTGCGGTACCCGCTTCGAAGCAGGGACCATAATTGGTATCAATCCAGCAGTGATACACCACGACAAGATGATTTTCGGACATGATGCTGCCACTTTCAGGCCTGAGCGATGGACAGAGTCCGACGATGAAAGAATTAAGCTGATGGATCGTCACTTGATGACGGTATGTTGAGCTTCCCGTCTGTTGATTTGCTCGCTGATGATGTGGTCTAGTTTGGACTTGGGGCGAGAACGTGTATTGGGAAGACTATCTCTATCATGGAAATCGGGAAGCTGATACCCCAGATCCTTCGTCGGTTTGAGATTGAGTGGGCTTCTGATCAGCCGGAGTGGCGTGTAAGGACGTTTTTCTTTGCGAAACAGTATGGGTTGATATGTCGTCTTCGATTGAGGGAGACGTAGAAAGACTGGTGGTAGAAGTTGAACCTATTGCATGGATTCAGATAGCCCATTGACAGGCTAGAATCTTCCTCTTCTTCCTTCTTCATACTCTCTCTCCGTCTTCATCAACTTCCTCGATTTTTTTCAAGGCTGTCACCTCATTTTGCTCCCCCCGGTGACTCGTAGACAGTAATACCCAGGAACATGTATCAAGACTCTGTCATCTTTAACCAAAGATACTAGGCACGAGGTAACAGTCAGCGAAGAGCAACATGCAAAAATTCTAAACCAGCCAATGTTTCATTATTAGCATAATCCATTGATTAAGTATACATCACGTCTATATTTCCAAGGCCACTGCAACAAAGTACCAGACGCAGAATGGAGTCTTAAACCCGTGGCATATATGCACAGACCTCACCAATCCCACCCAAGCCCATAATAATACAACAGAGAATCGTCCACTCAATCACAGCTTGAACTTCAACAAATTGGAGATCATCTCGCGACCAGTGATGCGCGTGGTCGCCCACAAGGTCGGGAAGTCCAAAGTGCTAGTGAACGTATCGGCGTAACCGAAGAAAAGCATGGGAGGGATCCAGCCACGGGCGTACTCAAGCGCAAAGCAAGACTCATCCATCTTGTACTGCTTGACCTCGCCACGGACCAGGTGGTGCACACTACCAGCGGGGTAGACCTCGGGCTTGAACTCGCCGGGGACATAGGCCAACTGTGTGCCCTGGAGGATATTGAAGTAATCGTCCGCGGTGTGGCGGCCGGTGTGACCCTCGGTTCCGATAGCGGTACCTGTAAATTTTTGAACGCGGTTAGTGGGAACAATTATCAACCACGGTATAATTCGAGACAGGGCGAGCAATTGCTTACCAAAGATAATCAGATACTCGGTGATACTGGCGTGGATGATGTACATGGCACCCATTGCACCGCCGGCATTGTTGAATACCCACTCTTCCTGAGTGCTCAGGTACTGGGGACCGACCTTCTGCTCCAGCTCGGCAACAATGAAGTTGACGATGGAGCGGGTGTCCTCTCCATGGGCGCTGATGGCGCGCTGCGACAGATCGTGCAGGTGCTCTGGGTCAAAGACGTAGAATTGCTCGAGGCGCGCATCGAGGAAGCGGTAGACGGCGGAGAACAGGGCCAGGAAGATGGCGAGGAAGCTCAGGGACTTCAAGGAGAAGCAGCGACAGCCGCAGCCGGAGCTGGAGGACTTGGTAGATTTGGAAGGCATCTTGTGGAGGATTGTAGAAGGTGTCCTGGAATGGAGAGGAACGACAATTCCGAGTATTTAAATTTCATTCCAAGATCCCTGGCGACGGGCCCCGGAGTTCCACCCCATTGTGGGGCATCAAAGCAAAACAATTGTCCACACCCTCGCTTGTATACGAGAAAGCCTTAGATCTACCCTCCCGGAATTATCCTTACTGGAATATGTCTCGAGTATATTTCATACATGCATCTGATTCTCTCATACATATGAGTCCCTCAGGCAATAGTCAGCGCAATTCACAAAGAAACAAAAGCTTCTGTTTGCACGAGTTTGTTTTGTGTTTGCAGTGTTTGCCAATATCCAACAGGCCATCCGGATCCTCCCAAGCCGACGAATCATCGCGTCTTCAATTGGACAATCACCTTTGATATGAAGGCATTCAACCAATAGTGCTGCCCGGATAATAGCTCTCTCTTGTGGTGACAGTCCATGGCGGATCGCTGAGATCCACCGCAGGGGCTGTGGGAGAGCAACCGGTGTCCGCGGAACCCGATGCCGAGGGCCGAGATATTCAATACTCTGTTGATGTGCTTGTATCTGTGCCATGGCTGTCAAGAGCATCCAGGATCCCAGTATCCATTGCAAAAGCTCACAGAGATACACCGGCTCTAGTGTGAAAAACATGACCAGTGGCCAGCACCTGACAAGACGTAGCGGGATCATTGACAACCAAAAGCGGGACTATGTGGAAGTCTCCCAATGGACTGTTTGCTATATGATTGCATGAGGACTTGCTGCTCTTTTGTACAGCAGCGGCTGCCATTGCGGGTGGTTCCAACTGATCAAGAACAGGGCGAATGAATTGGCTAATGCAGAGGTCCATAGCCCTGGGTGTAATGAACCATTTGCACTCCAGAGTCCAGGCAAGAAGTGAGCAGTGTTGACATCCTTTGGCAAAGATGTTTGAGTCTGGTCTTCTACGGCAGAAATGACATCTCAGTCTCTATATGCAACAATAATTACTCCGTACAGGGGTTGGTCTCGCACGTCGATCATGCCTCCTTGAAGAACGGTCGCCATTCCGCTTCTCCGGCGTGGAGAAGAGTCCCATATAACGTTGCGGCGCTGATTTGCGGGGTAGATGTGCCTGAAGAACCGGAGAATAGTGACGGTGTGGCTGATTTCAATATCCTACCACCAATCTCTAGATTGGGTTGCAAATAACAAGGATGCCTTCCGGCCTTAGCCTCGTTCTATCTTGGCTCTGATTCTTGGGATCCCGCTCGAGCGTGGACTACCGACGAATAGAAGCAGTGGTTGGTCTTGAAGTATACTTCAACCTACCTGCTGGCAGTCTTTCAAGGACACCTCAACAGTCAAGAGCAATAAATTTGTTCTAGGGAAATCTCCGGTTTGTCTTCTTCCAGAAGTAGCAGTTCATCCGCTCCACGCCAGCGTCTCAGACATCTACCAACGACCGGAGATTTTCCTGAATCTGCATGAATGCGAAATCCAATATACAAACCAGATCCCAATCGTGGAAAAATTTCTCCATGGTAGGCGCATCTGTGGCTGCGGCGATCGCCTTTTCGTTATTCGGCCGCCCAACCTAGCTAGCTCCACCGGTTTACCCGTCTGCTGTGGCTCCGTGTGGGCTTGATGGATGGTCAGTACAGCATAACGCAATATTCGAGAGGACTGCTCCGTGATCTATACGGAATAGGGACCCACGACTGGCCTACATCAGACGTCTTCCGAGAGTATAATACACACTGACGACCCCATTTTCATGTCGCTAACTTTGCATGATCATCTTGCATCCTCCCCTGAAAGGCCACGATGAAGTCCCCCGCTCCTCTATCCCTCCTCGGGCTGTCACTGGCGGCCCTGAGCACCGCCGCCACCATCCCAACCAAGACTCTCTCCCGCCGCGCCGACTTCTGCGACCAATGGGGATCGACAACCACAGGCACCTACATCCTATACAACAACCTTTGGGGCCAAAGCGACGATCCCTCCGGCACGCAGTGCACAGGCCTGGACTCCGTCAACGGCGATACGATCGCCTGGCACACCTCCTGGTCCTGGGCCGGCACATCGTACCAAGTCAAGAGCTTCGCGAACGTCGCGCTGCAGTTCACAGCCAAGCAGCTGAGCGCCGTGAGCAGCATCGAAACCGCTTGGGACTGGAGGTAAGATTTTGAAACATCTGACGGAACTGTTAGTGGATGAGCGAATCTCAGCTAATAATCTCGCACGTAGCTACTCCACCACCGATGTCACCGCCGACGTCGCATACGACCTGTTTCTTAGCTCGACTCCTGACGGTGGCAACGAGTATGAGATCATGGTGTGGCTAGCTGCGCTGGGCGGTGCGGGTCCGATCTCATCGACTGGATCTGCGATCGCGACAGTTGATATCAATGGTGCTTCGTGGGATGTGTTCGTTGGTCCGAATGGGAGTATGACGGTGTACAGTTTCGTCGCAGCGTCTACTGTTACGAGTTTCGAGGGTGATCTGTTGGAGTTCTTCAAGTATCTTGAGAATGATCAGGGATTGAGCTCGAGCTTGTATTTGATTGATGTACAGGCTGGGACGGAGCCTTTTACGGGGACGGCGGATATGAAGACTACTTCTTATTCTGCTGTTGTTGTCTGATGTATTGGTGGAGGTGGAGAAATATGATACAATATGCTTCACATGCTTGGCACTGAAGTCATAATCTGTGAAGTATAGGTGCTTAGGTGTTGACAAAATACTGAAACTGGTGGCCTTTGCACGCTCGCTTTGACCTGTGTTTCATCCCATACCACCACACCATATACATGTAGTACGTACCTGCATAAGTTGGATCTCACCACCTAACCGCCGGTCTCAAAACACAACGTCAGCAACCCTGAAACCCACCCGTTTCAACCGCCTACTTCCAAGCTCCAAACATCCATCCTCCATGCACCCAGCATACGCAGTAAAAGAATATAGCTGCCTATTCCAAACACCTCCAACATCGCATCTTACAATGAAACTCCACAAAAGCAGCACCCAAATACCCTCAACCAACCGCATCGCACCGCCAAAGCCAGCGAGACGCCAATCCGGAGGAGGCGCAGAGGCGCAGTCCCACCAACCCAACTGACAGATTTGGCAGCGGACCGGCGGGAAGACCATCCGCGTCTTTAGTCTTTAGTCTTGTTAGTAGTATCAACGGTCGCCATCGCGGGGACCAGAACCCGGTGTTCGGGATGGATCATGGAGAGCGCGGACCACGGACCACGGGTTCTAAGAATAGTATTGCTGTACTGTAGTAGATATTAAGCGTCATTGTAGTATGTATTTTCCGTTGAGGCCGAGGCTAGAATAGGTTAAAATTAGAATATGCGAGACTTGGACTTGTTCTCGGCGCTTCCAGGATCTCGGGACGGAATTTGTAGTAGTAGTACTGGGTGTCCGTAGGCGCTGGGCGGGATGGCGGGAAGTTGAGGACGGGCGCTTATTTGGTGCAGGGGTTGATCCGTTGTGCTGGGTTGGGGGAGTTGGTTAGTGGATTTAGTGGATTTGGGGGATTTAGTGTGTGGGATATTGCATGCATATTGCAATGGTACGGGGAAAATAATAAAAATGGTTATATGGTTATATGGTGATCTTGAATTGATGGTGGCTGGAACTTGGAAGGAAGGTTGGAACTTGGAATCGATAGATCGAATACCTTGACGGGATGGGGAAGAAGGATGTGACCTCCCTTATGTGAGGTGGATAGGCTGAGGATCAGTTGATCCTTCCCGTGCCTACTTCACACTTGATGTCTACTACTAATACGCTGCGTACTATGTACTGTGTCCGTAGACGTAGTTACTTTCTACTTAATCCTGTCACAGGAGTCATCCCTCGAACACGCTAAACTCGCGTAACAGGGGCTGCATTTGGCATCGCCAATAAGAAGTGTTAATAAGGGAAAAGAGGAATACAGGGATCGACTTTCCTCTCGCCCCATGCCAGGCGGAAACTGACAGGTTTGTCGAGTGATTGGGCACAAACCCTTTGGCGCCAACGCGAACTTACTATGAGAGACTGTGGATCTGACTGTGGACTCGGATCGATTGGATTTGTAGATTTGATCTACAAACATACATGGTCGAGGCTAGATTCATACCTTTTTCCGTACATGTCTGAACATCGACTTCGCGTTCAAGGATTAAACTATCTATGGAATGGGAATGGGAATGACATGAATCCAGGAAAGAATACTGTAGTTATAACTACTGCGTAAGAGCTTAGTTCATACGGAGTACATAGTGGTCCAGTGGATCAATCCAGGGATAAGAAGCAGACAATAATAGTTTACATCTCTCCTATACGCGCGCCAAAAGGTTTTAAAGCATCTTAGATTCAACTATGCAGCTTCATCCTCCTCCTTGGCCCTATGATCCTTCTTCTCTCACTGGTCTGGTCCTTGCAGGGAGTTCTTTTTTCCCTTTCTCCTGCCCCCTCCCCCTCTCATACCAGATTATTATAACTACAGGAGGTATTCCACCTCAGATTCTTCACGAGATTCATCCACATGCCCAACGTCGTCATTTCTTCCTTTCCTTTTCAATTCCCCTTTCCCTTAATAGAGTCCTCTCCTCTCTCTCTCTAAATCTTTAATAATTTACCCTCCGAAACCGCATATTCAATATATTGCCTTACTACTGCGTTGACTGTGGATTTTGTCTCTCACCAATAAATCTCCGTCTCGGCAGGTCTCACATCTCTGGAGAAGCTCAGTTAGGGCTATCGATAAAAGAGGGTTGACACGACAACCCCAACTATCCTTACTGCAACATTCTTTTTACAAGAAACTACTTCATTCGAATCTCTTCCTGCTGGTTCAGGAATTCAAAATCTGTATCACTTTACTATTTTGCCTTTCTTTTCTTGTTCTTCGCTTTTGCTTCACTCTGTCACCTGTGTTGACTCTATCCGATCTATACCCTGACGAACAAACAACACAAAGACCTTTGTGCTATCATCTTTATCTGATTGTTCCAAGACAATTCATTTGTGCCTCAAATTGTCTATCAGCGTCTCGACTACTTATTTGTCGACTCGGCCCTTCTTTCCATTATCCATCACAAATTACAATCATGGATTCCACCACGCTCAATCGTGCAGCTCTCGACGAGTTCGTCACAACTCGAGTCACTCGTGAGATGATCGCCCATCTCGCCCAACAAGCCGGTCAAGTCATCCGCTGCGAAGCCCATGTGACAAACACAGTCAACCAAAACGGACAACCCACACCACCAGCCACTCCTCCCATGGAAGCCACCGACCTGCCAGCCCTCCCATCAATCGAAGCATTCATCGCCTCCCTAGTCGCCCGGTCGCAAGTGCAGGTCCCAACACTCATGAGCTCCCTAGTCTACCTCGGCCGTCTCCGTTCCCGTCTCCCACCAGTCGCTAAGGGCATGCGCTGCACCGTCCATCGCATCTTCCTCGCATCACTCATTCTCGCAGCAAAGAACCTCAACGACTCAAGCCCAAAGAACAAGCACTGGGCCCGCTACACCGTCGTCAAGGGCTTCGAAGGTTTCGGCTTCTCCCTGCCCGAAGTCAACCTCATGGAACGTCAGCTCCTCTTCCTCCTAGACTGGGACCTGCGCATCAGCGAAGAAGACCTCTTCACCTATCTCGAGCCCTTTCTCGCTCCCCACCGTCAACGCCTCATTGCCCAAGAGCAAGAGCGCGAGCGTCTCGCTGAAGAGGAACACCGCCACAAACAACAACAGCAGCAACACCGCGAATGGTATGCAAACCCTTACCCTGACCCCCTTGAGCTCCACCTCTGGCTACCCAGCAATCCCAATCCCAATCCTTATCCTTAACCTAATACTAATACTAATCCTCTCCAGGCGCCGCTTCCACGCATCAGCAGACCTCCTCGCCTCCCGTCTCCGCCGCCAAAAGCTCGAAGCCCGCGTTGAAACCCGCCGCGCACACGCAAACGCAAACGCAACCGACACCTCCATCCGCCGTCTCCCAAGCCACGTCTCCTGCCCAAGCGTCCACAACATCTACCACCACCCGCAATCCGCCGACCACGACCGCTACAACCCCTACCACCGTCAACGCGCCTCTCCCACCCGCGTCCACCGCTCCATCTCCCGGGACCTCTCCCCACCCTCAGTCCGGGACGTCCCGCCTCTCTCCCACGCCGAGACCTTTAACTCCCTCTGCTCGCGCTCTTCCAGTGTCGCGCCAAGCTCGAGGGGAACACCGGCTTCTATTAGCACTGTCTCCTCCCATGGAACGACTGACGACGTGATCCTCACGGATGATCCGCGATGCAGTCCTTCGTCTATCTCTTCGCTGAATTATAGCTACGTTAACGTCGCTCATCTTGAGGCTAAGAAACCGTTTGAGTTATCCCGCCAGCCGTCGAAGAAAATGAAGGTTAGTGGTCATGCTCATGGGGGTGGCTATATTGCGAGGTTCTTGGCTTCTGCGACGGGTTCGTATATGGGTGCCAGACGGGGTCATTAGCGAGCTGGTCTCGCTTTTTGTCTTTCCTTTCCTTTTCTTTTCTTTTCTTTTCTTTTCTTTTCTTTTGATCTTGCACCTGACTTAACAAGGTCAATATCTAATTCCCCTGCTGCTATCTCATCTTTCCTGTTTCTGAACCTCCTACCCATCACTCTCTCTCTCTCTCAGATTCCCCATATGACTTCTATTTTTTTTCTTTTTCTTTCAAACTATTCCCGCTTCTCAAAAGCCGTTCACATCGTCGATACTGATACGCATTTGTGCCTCAATACCCCCTTCGCTCAGACACATTCACATGGGACACCGTGCCCTGTTGGTAACATACCACTAGGTCATGTGTCATGGTCATGTTATGTCGCTGAGCCAATCCGTTAGAGATATCTATTTCTATTTCTATTTTCCTTTTTTCTAGTTATCCTTTTCTTTCTTTACTTTTCATCCTCCAACACTCACTCAGCGTCACTCACTTACATCTATCCCCGGAAACTATCGGAGTTCTGCTACGGTTGATCACTTGTCGGTGTTATCTATACGGCTGTTGTTCATGGCTCATATTCTTCCCCTGGCTCGTTTAGACGTTTCCGCTCGTGCTCTATGTATTTACCTGACAGAGAATCAACATTATTTCAAAAATATGAATACCTATGAAAGGAAATAGTGTAGCTAGACTCTTGGGCTTGATGTAGTCATAGTATCATCTTAGACATGGAGATCATAGATGAGACCCTCCCTTGCTCCGTTCAATACTCTGAAGTACGTATGGAGGACTTAGACGTGGGCAAATACTTCCTTTAATTGCATATGTCTTATACTCTCTCAGTAGAATACTCAATAATTCTGTCCCTGCGTAGATAATTAGAACATTTTGCCTCCTCACTCTTTGGTACTGCGAAGAGGCTGAACTACTAGGCGCTCAAGTCTATCAACCACTTGCATTGAAGTCAATAACCACTTCCCGAGGAAGCAGGCTAGATAGCAAACAAAAGAGATCCAAAATCCAGGCAATGCTAGGCTCTAGCTATTCGTTATTCATAATCATCATGCAAAAATCCCCCTCTATTGAGCACTGACACATACCCAGCTCTACAGAACCGGACTTTCCCAATAATCCCGCTTAATCCGCATAACAGCAGAATGTTTATGCGGGAAGCTAACCTCGCCTTCCTTATAGAAGCCCGCTTCTTGGAGGTAATTAATCAGTCTGCGGAAAAGACGTTAGCATATCGACATGACATCCGCGCAACTCTCCCTAGTACCACCACCACCACCACCAGCGCCCATCCGGCTAGTGGTTAAAGGATTGAAAAGGAATACTCACTTAACGTTATCAATCCTCGGCTCCAAAACCACAGATTCAGTCCGCATATCCGCCAAAAAGCAATGATGCACCAACGCACTCAACCAAACCGCAACCCGGTGCGCACCACGGAACTCCTGTTCCCCAACAAGCAGATGAATCCCCCGATCATAGTTATCAACATGGTCCAAAAGTCGTCCCAGTGCATCCTCCTTCACCCAATAGATCTCAAAATACCCAAACGGCTTCCCATCCCAGCATCCAATAACAGGGAAGCTGTGTCGACTAGTCAGATTCGCCAGCAGGAACTTCTCCTGTACGGATTTCGGCCCGCCTTCAGACCACATCGCTTCCACCCGCGGCACGTTCATCCACCGATGCAGCGTGTCCACGTCTGAACTGATATTCTCCGTGAGATGATGCTCGACGCTCGTTACGGATGACGTCACGGGTGTTCCTGGGCGACTGCCGCTGCTACCGGGCCGCGACTGTGTCGATGAGGAGGAGGAGGAGGTTGCCATCGGCGCAAATGGGACTCGGAAAGATAGATACTGGCTCAGGCTGGGGATGTATCGGACGTAGAATACCTCGCCCTGGTGCGGGGGTTTCGGGCGCACGGGATGCCGTACCCCGTTTGTGAAGGTATACTGCGTCGGCGGGGGCGGGAAGTACGTTGGCAAATGGCTAGAGGAGGTAAAGGGTCCGACGGATGTGAAGGGACCCATGTTCGCCGTGTGGAAGGTTGCTTCCATGGGCGCCAGCTTGAGCGTCGTTGCAGCGTGTAGGCCGTCGCGCGTCGGCGAGGCATCCCGTGAGATAAACGGTGATGCGGAAGGGTTTGCGCGAGGCGTAAGTGTGAAGAGGAAAAGACGCGGATCGAGCTGCCAGAAGCTGCGTCGGCTTACGAACATCGTGGACCAGCTGCTTGAGTCGCGGGTTTCAATTGGCTGTAGACCGACGGAGGAATCCTCGGTCGCTATTAGACCCATGCGCTCGAGTTTCTGGAGCAGGTTGCGGCCTTTGAAGATTCCATCGCGCTTGATGTTTACCCGCCATTCGCCTTTTGGTCGTCCGTCGCGCGGGGTCTTGCTTGAGGCGGCGGTTTCGACGTGCAGGTCTGGTTCGGGTTCGTGGAAGTACCACCATAATGTCGCCCAGAGCATCATGGCGATTAGACGGGTGTGGGAGGTTACGGGCTTGTAATCGCTTGATGGTGGGTTGACTATGTAGGAGATGTAGAGGGAGTCGCGGGTTAAGGTGGGGGTGGTGAAACGGGTGGTATTGCTGCCATCGTCGTGTGTAGACTCGGAGTCTGGTTGGTCTGTCTGTTCGTCTGATTTGCGAGGCTTCGCGGTGTGTATCATGATCGTCCAGCCGGGTGGGAAGGTGGAGTTGTGCTGGATGTCGGCTGATTTGAAGCTGACCCCGCCGAAGACGGGTGATACGTTGAAGGTGAGGCCATTGGGGAGGAGGCAGGTGGTGTTTCGCATGGTGAGGAATGCCCTTTGGGTTCGACTGGGCCCGAGTCGAAGACGGTGCGGTAGCAAAGGCCAAGGCCGCGGGCTGGACTTTTTATCCCACTTTGGTTTTGACCCCTCCTCACTGCGCGGGGTGTCTGTCAAGAATGGCGCTCTGATGTCAGTATGCTAAATCACAGTAGCCCAATACTGATGCTTGGATTGGTAATGTGAAGCTGCAGATTGCTCAGAGGGAAAAATTGAAACTGCTGCCGAGAGGTTACATCCCCGCGCATCAGCCCACAGTGGCACCACAGCTTTTTCATTCTGTTCTCGGGCTCCGGAGAGCTTCGAGGTGGATTACGTTTGGAGTCCGATTGCACTTTATGAGGTATTTTCTTTAATATCATTAGTACTGGTCAGTTAATAGGCTTAATAGCTGACTGTTTGCTATTTGGTTCTGACTGAAGATATTGTGACAACTGCCAAGTCTCCGACGGAGATCTGTCGATCCAACTCCTTTGAAACAAATCACAGACTGAGTTCTCAAAGCGGATCAGCCCGAAGCCAATAAGGAACAAAGTAAAATAAGCAAAAGGGTATCTATTATTCAACAATTAAAAGTCCTCCACTGTGGTCCCTAACTTCCGCTCCCGCGCCAAGCGCACCAGATCGCCGCCAGTAACAAGGTCCATCAATCCAAGGCCAACGGACTTGTAGATGACATTACCACGCTGCGCCCATTCACGTAGGCTCTTCTCTTCATCCACCGTCTCAGCGTTGCGAGTAGCATCGCGCACCATCAGCAGCTCGCCCAACTCGACGACTTGTTGCGGCTTAATTTCAGCTTGGATAATCTCGCCCGCCTCTTTCATAGCTGCGTCAAGACTATCCACGACAATCACACCACTCCGGGTGATCTGTTTGTGCCATTGACGGTGTGGAAGTTGCACATTGACCTCATCACGGAGGATATTAGGGTGAATTTCAGCCATGTGTGCCTTGTATGAGCCGATCGCGCAGATCAAGCGGCCCTTCTGGCGGCCTTCGCTTGTGGTAAGATACTCTGCAGGGAACAGAGGCTCAGGGGATGGGGTACAACAGAAGATCGCATCAGCCTTGCGTACATGCTCCTTCAACATTCGACCGTACTCGCCGAAATCGGAGCTCATGGCCGAAAACTTGACATCCCGGCGCCATTCGGTGTTCTCAGGCTTATAGATCTCTTGCAATAGCTCCGCCGCACGCTCGAAAGAACGGTTGACGATATATACTCGCCGGATGTCCTCACCGCGGAGGACCAATGCCAAGCGGATGTGCCAGTAAGCCTGGGTGCCCGCTCCAAACACGAGGAGAGTGCGAACCTTCTTGCGCTTGTTGAACATCAACAGTGAAGCCAAGGCTGTGCGGAATGCCGTCAGTTCATGTGCATTAATCAAGGCGAAAGGCAAACTCTCGGCATCGAGGAGTGTTACACTACCGCGGGGCGAGGTGTCACGGGTTCCTGCGCCCGGCCAAGCGCCAAGAGTCTTGGAAACGTTGGAGGTAACGTTTTTCTGATTGACACACCCACTGAGAAGCGTAGAGCCGTCTGTGCTAGATGCTGTCGTACTGCTGTCATTGGTGGTTGTGGTGGCACTGACCGAACTGCTGTCCTCCTTTTCGCCTTGAGAAGAGCCCACGGATAAGTCACTCATGTCGGACGACAGAGACGCGACCGAGTTTCGGAAAGAGCCTCTTCTGCGTGAAATAATCTGCTCCTTCTCGTGGGTATCCACGGCATCACGTTCAACAGCACAGCCGGCCTTAGCCCCGTCCTGCAGGGAAATCATCTTGATGCCAATGGTCTGGCCGGTGCTGGCCGGCATGAAAAGGGTGGTGCAGCCATTCTGGCGTGTAATGGCAGTCCGCTGGGGTTGATAAGCTGCCGAGCAACCTTTCTCTTGAGATCCACTGGAGTAATCCCGTAGAGCATCGGCGAGATTGTGCTGCAACTTCACTACATCGTCGCGGGAAAGCGAATGTAGAAGTTCACGGAGTTGGGATCGGGATAGGATGGTGAGAGGCATTTAGGTGGTTCGTAGGATTCGTAGGATTGAAAACAAAAGGAAGACAGGTTTGTTGTAATATAGTGGGGATGGAGATAGAACCTCTGAGATCTGCGAAGAAGGTCGGCAAGTTAGTCAAGATAGTCCCATTTTTGCCTCTGCCAAGACAGAGAGTGAAACAAACCAACTCGGAGTTTATTTTTTGACACACAAGTCCTTGTCCAAGTCACCAAGTGCTAACGACGAATCGAATGGGCGACTTTGGCCGAGCTATGTCGGGCGTCGAACAGGGCGTGCCGTGCTTGCCTTCCCCGATGCCCGGCGATGACGAAATGCTAGATGTGAGGTGGGGGAGTTCCGAGTGGGGGTATTCAGCAGAGCTGATGAAACAAGCTCATCCACATAGCAGACAATTGAGATTGCACAGAGCTCAGACGGTCAGACCCTAGCAGAAATCAATACAGATGTCTGTGCAATGGACTCGCCAACGAGGTTCAAAGTGCACTTAGATTTGATGATACCCGCATCTCCGCTGAATACGAACCAGGAGCTAAGCCAAATGCGGAAATCTGTATGCGCTACCGTATGGTGGGGCGTACTGGTGCCTGAGGCAAGCATCAGATAGGCGCTATAAATATCTCTTATGACTTCACTGATTGCTTCGCTAAGGCTCAGCAACTCTGTGAATCGTGATAGGCCCAATCACGCAGGTAACGTGACCTTATCTCTCACGTGATCTATCTGAGCTTCAAGTTCTGCCTCTGCCTTCAGTTCAACCAGACAGTCGAGCTGGTTGAGAATCAGGATTGTCCGCCAGAAGGGGGAGTCGGAGAAGGCATTTCGTCAAGCACTGAGCACTCGATAATTGGGTGACCTATAGCCCGAGAAAGGTGTTGTACGGTCTGACCAGTATGATCAAACCAAGGAGCGCCTGAAACAAGCTAAGACGGAGTTGATCGATCGACTTTCACGTTCCGAGGCTGAATGAGCCGCATGGGAAGATGCATGGCAATTTGATGAGTAACTGAGGTAGTGGCTGCTTCATCAATGATAGCCATTGCGCCCCAAAAAGCATGGCACAAGTGTTCTTTTGTCATATACTCGTTGTAGATGTGAATCTATTATATCGGCGCTTCCAGGAGGTATCTAACACCTATAAAAGAGGAGCCTGTTGTATTGACTTCAACACAATTTGCCTGATAGAATCTCAAGAACTAAAAATCCAATATTCCTATTCCCCCTTGACCCTTAAACGTTGCACAAGCACCTGACAAGGCCACTTCCCTTCAAGATCCAACCGTTCAGAACGCTCAAACCCCTGCGACTCATAATACCGAACCAACCCACCATCACCACCCGCATAGCAATCAACCCGCAGTAACAAAGCTCCAACCCCATCGGCGAGACCACGAGCATGGTTCAAAAGACGCGTGCCAATCTTCTGACCAGCACATTGTCGATCCGAGACTAATAATCGCACGTAAAGCTCAGGCTCCGAGACAGCCGGCGCATACGGCATCTTCTCTCCAACAGCGAGTGCGCCTACGATCGGTCCTGAAGGTCGATCTTGATCTTGATCTTGGTTCATTGGCGTTTGATCAGCAACTTTAATGGCGAGCCAGAGGCCTAGACCGGTGGTTGCGAATTTTTCGAGTTGTTCGGCGCGTTTGGGATTCTCTGAAAATGGGGAGGTTCCCCATTGTCCGACTTTGTCTTGCGATACTAGCCATTTGACGGCGGTGTCTAGGAGTGCGAGGACTGCTGGGCCGTCATCCACTGTCCCTCGGACGATGGCGATGTTGTGGGATTCATTGGGAAGTGTGCTTTTGAGAGCATTAGCGGATGTCCTTAGATGGGGTTTTCGAATTTGATGTTCATCGATTGTGGTTGGCCTTTCGGATAACAATACTTACTTTGATGCCATGATTTGAGATGAGATGTATGTAGTTGTTTAATTTCCCCAAGTCATAAATTGCGTCGAGGATATCTGGAAATCTGAACAAGTCATCGTCCTACTCTTATCTATTTGACTTCACTCCCTTCCTAGAGGCTAGGTCGAGAAGAGCCTCAATGAGTCAATCCGTCTCACTTTTCGAAATTCGGACTCCGTGTCCAAATCCCATTGGCTGGGCTCGTAATTTCGGCACAGTAGCGCGCGGATGTCACATGTGGGCGGACCTAGTTGTTGCTAGGCTCCAGTTTATTCTCCATGGACACGGCTTGAGATATTGGGGCTGGTGTCTGCCTTAGTGGCCGGGAGCGAGTAGTCCGAGCTCCAGGTTTCGGGCTCTGTTCTCCGCACGGAGTAAATTCGGAGAAATTAATCGTCTCTCTCTTGTATACGAAGTAGGAAATCCGAAATAGCGTTTGTTGAACCTCGGTGTCCTCCGCCGATCAAAATGACTAACCAAGTCGGAGGCGTCAGCCGAGATGCCATGATTCATGGCTCAAGATCCACATACATTAACTCCAATTCCCCAGATCTGACCCCGCAATCACAACAATTGATCTGAGTCCTCAGCTCTCCAACTGCCACATAAACACCACAATGGCATCAGGGCAAACCCTCGGTTTCATTGGATGCGGTACGTACACAAGAGGCTCATTGGAATTTGGGACATACCAAAGCAGAGAAACTAACAAAATGCAAGGTAACATGGGCGGCGCCGTCCTAAACGGCCTCCTCAACGCCGCATTCCCAACCAACACAGACACAGAGAAACCCCCCAAACCCCCAATCTCGCACATAATAGCCTGCACAAAAACATTAGCCTCCGCAAACGATCTCCGGTCCACACTCTCCCAACACCACAAAGACGTAGTAAAAGTCGTCTCCAACCGAAACGTCCAAACAATGCAAGAATCAGACATCATAATCCTAGCCTGCAAACCCTACATGGCATCCACCGTCCTGCGCGAAGAAGGCGTCCGCGCCGCCCTATCCGGCAAACTCGTCATCAGCATGCTGGGCGGCCAATCAGCCTCAACCCTAAGCAACCTCATAAACCGTTGCCCAAATCCAACATCTGCCTCACCGCCGGCACACGTCATAGTCGCGGTCCCAAACATGGCAGCCGCGTTTGGGCAGTCGATGACTATTATCGAGATGCCGACGGTTACGGTTCCGTCCGAACTGGCGGAGATGGCGGACTGGGTTTTCCGGCAGGTTGGTGCGGTTAAGTATCTGGGGACTGAGCAGGTTGGGTTGGCGACTGTGCTTGTTGGCGCGACTATGGCTACGCTGACGATTCCGATTGAGGGGTTGTTGGATGGATGTGTGGCGGAGGGGTTTAGGAGGTCGGATGCGATGGAGTTGGTGTTGCAGGGGGTGAAGGGGTTGTCGGCTGTGTTGGGGAGTGGGCAGCATCCGGCCGTTGTTAGGGAGAGTATCTCTTCGCCTGCTGGGTGTACGATTCAGACTTTGTTGAGTCTTGAGAAGGCGGGGACGAGATCTGATTTTGCCGAGGCCATTGTGAGGGGGAATACGCATTTGAGGGAGAAGATGTAGGCTCGTTTTGTTGGTACAGCATGGATAGTATCAGGGGGGATGTGCGGAGGGAGGTGTCAATATTAGATTTCTTGTGTGGAACTATACGACCTGCGTATGTACGTGTGGAGGTTTTCCATGTATATACCACTTGAACGCCAGATATCCCAAAATTTGATCCGTTTCTGTTGCTGGTTCCATCGTTCATCCCCAGATGGCATCGTCATCTTTGACCAGGTCATCTTCATTCAGTGCTTGTAGCCCGTTGCTACGCTCCTCTAGCTTCCGCTGCCGTTTTGTCACTGTACGCCCGGGGGTAAAGGGCGTAACAGGTGTGAATGGCATATATGGACTGTAAGGAGTGGCCATTCCTGTCATAGGACCCAGCCGATTTTTGACCGGACGTTCCAAGATCGTAGTCTTGGTAGCTGGCGCACTTTGTAGTGGGTAGGCCTCGCGGAATGGTAGAGATGATGAAGGCGAGGGCGTAGCCGTAGCGAGACTTAGAGGTGCAGGCGGACGGGAACGGCCTGGCGGCGACAGGATAGGCCGGCCTGACTTCTGCTGCGGCTGCTGCGGTACCATAGGAGGAGGACCGGGGTTATAGATCCGGGGTGAAAGGGGCGGGTTTTCGGGCATGTAGGCTTGGGGTGTGGCTGGGGTTGGCGAGGCTAGTGGAGATGATATAGGCAATTTGCGGACATCCACGCGCTGCTCGCGCGCTTTGCTTGAATCGGCAGTGGAACGGGAGCCGGAGTTGAAGAGCTTGGATAAGCGGGAGCTGGTAAAGCCCTTGGTTGGGGATTTCAGCGGCGTCAGTGAGTTCTCCGACCCGTGTGAGATTCGGTCGGTGAAGGGATTTGTGTGTTGGCTATCCGGTGTGTTTCTCTGGGACTCAAGTTCCCTGGTGGACAGATCGACTCCGGATGCTTTCCGGGCATCATGTTCCATAACAGCTGCGTAGAGCATCTCCATATCATGCTGAGCTCGTTGTCTGTCGTGTGCAACGATCGACTCGTCGATTGTCAACATGCTGCCGTTGTGGGACGGCTGGGTGGGTCTGACGCTCCTGTTCAATGAGCCCCAGGACCGGAAACCACTGGACTTGGGACTGGGCAGGTTGTGCGACATTGGGGTAACCGGGCTGGGATCCATGCTGACAGGTGGTCTGGCAGGCTTCAACATCTCCATATTCAGTGAATAGTTGGAGGATTGGACTGTCCGACGCAGGCGGCGTCCGACGAAGAGAAGTAGGCCTAGGAGGATAGCGACGAAGATCACGTAGGCGCCGACGATGCTCCCAATCTGAATTGCTAGCAGTGGTTTGTCCACTACTCGAGGCGCAGCCGGGATGACTTCACGTTGAGTATTCTCTTGGGTCCCACGGACCGGGGCGATATGGACAATCGAGAGAATCGAAAAAGCACGCAAAAAGAAGACGGCCGGGGTAGACATTCCGGCGTCGGGCTATAAAAGAGACCAGAGGGAAAGATGGTAATTATGTCTAAGAGCAAGTGCAGTCACTGATCGACATCTCGAAACGTCAGACGAGTTTTGCACGGGCTATGTGATACATGCCCCGAGGGTGATAGAGGGCGGCAGGGGAGGGCGGTGCATATAAGAGGTGGGCATTGGCGTGACGAGTGAAGAGGAGTTGGTGAAGGTCAAGGTAAGATGAATCTGCGCCTGTCGTTGGTCACAATTACGCGCCCTCATGCACGACCATCACTTGGCGGCGGCCACTCACAGCGGGAGGAGGGGAAACCCTAAGTTCCGTCAAAAGTCCTTCCTTGTCTTTGGCCTATTGGGATGTGGTTCCCGACTATCCGGAGAAACTGAAGCTTTGATTGGCAATTTGGAATCTTTTACCGACCTATCTGAGATTGCGCATCTGTATCTTCACGTCTGTGCTATAAGTGAGCGTGTCCTCGCCGAATTGCCGATACCTGTACACTCCATCGCCTCACTGATGAGAGATGTGATTGTTGATCCCAATATGTAAGCCCTTTATGAAATCAAAATAGCAAATTTCCACCCAGAGACGATTCGACAAAGTGTCGAGTTTGAAATGCATCTTCGGCATGCACTCAGAGATGATTTGTCTGAAGTTTGAATCACAGTGGAGGTGATGAAACTCGATAAGGCGTCTCGTTTGGCGGTAAACATTCTACTGGCAGAATACAGGCGGTCAGGCTCATACTCGCTAAAGGCTTCAATGGCGACCTGAGGACCGCGCCTCCGCAAAGGAGTTACTATCCGATTAATAGTTGAAATCACCAGATTCACTGTTACGGGGTCGTGTACTACAACGGTGTCCCAACATCCCATACCTACTAATATGTTCGTCACACTAAAGCAGGCATACTATGAAGTTGCAAAGGATGTGACTGAAACAGAAGAGAGTCTCATTGGTGACTCATGAGCCGGCCTTATTTGAATTGATTTTGTGAGAGCATGATCTTTCCAAACGACGTCTGTGCAATGAGCATTGAGGACCTTGTCTTTGCGGAGAAAAACAAGGTGTTGGAGTGCCTCTCGCTGGCTGTGACATTCAATGCTAATGATCAACGCGGACGACTTCATTGCGGCAGTACCAGCTAATCCATTAGGAATTTAGGACCTCATTCTACAATGAATCGCGGCCGATCGCCTTGGCAACTAGATAGATTCTGCAATGAGATGTATTCGACGTGTAGGTTACTTTGGCTCTAGGGCAGCTGTTTTTGACGCTCAATCAAGTATTGGCACTTGTCTTGCTGCTAGCAGTAGTGCCCATGAATTCGTGGAATTGTACAGACATCTGACGGCGGACTCCGGAATTTATCTTGCAAATGATGCCAGTGTGATCACTGGACGGGGGTTCTTTCCTCCAAGCGCTCCTTCCAAGTCTCAACAAGTCGCGAGCACAACAACATCTGGGTAGACTCCCGAGAACCCTCTCTCGCCTATTCACCATTCACCCATCACTCTTCTCATACCCTTATACCTTGTGTGAGCCGTACATACCAGATCGTTACTATCAAATATCACCAAGGCAACCTCTTGGTATATCATATAACCATAACCATCAAACCCTCAGACGCAATGGGCAACAAAGTCTCCGCAGTCCGCGGTGTGAAGTCCGACCATTTCTACAACCAAGGCAACGCCATCAACGAGATCTGGGTCGGAGACGTAGAGATAATATCCCGTCTCCCATTCGGCGATTCCGATCTCGAGCAAGCCGGCTGGCCAATAGGTGGCTTCCCCAAGATCCCCTGGCGTCACTTCATCATCCCCATGCACAAGCGAGACGAAGTCACCAACATGACCACTGAGCATACTGCGGGGGATAGAAACATAACAATCAACTGGACCATTTCTGCTGGCTGTGACACGATGCCAAAGGATGGATTATTCGAATGGTTCACCCGCATCTTCCCACCAGTTACTCATATACTTGGGAGTATTGTGCTTGACATTGCTATCGTGATGTTCACGTTCTTCGCCCTCATGACAGTGAAACATTTTGCCCATTGGGTGGTGCTCAGGAAGATGTCGGTCCGTCGTCCCGATCCGGCGAGGTTTCAACGGCAGATTTGGCGCGACCTCTCGGATGACCTTGGGCGAGGGTACCTCGGTATGGGTGTGTGTTGTTGTTTGTTTCTTTTAGGGCTGCCTCCTGTTGCGGTTGCTTGGAGAGGCGTGGAGGCACCCGTATTCATTTTCACGTACGGGCTGACGGCTGGTGCTGTCATATTGGTTATTGTCTGCGTCGTTCAACCTTTGGCCTTCCTGTTGATTGGGCGACGTGTGATCAAAAGGTATCCCGTGGAAGATAGTCGAAGTCACCATGTTGTGTGAGGAGGGTTGAAGAACTTGATGATACTTTTTTTGTACAATGAGGCCACAGCTGCTCATGTCTTGTATGGCACTTTTGTTGTATTATTACCTCTGGTCTGGCTCCTTACAGGATAGCGAGAATGAAAGAGTGAAATTCTTGCTTGATAATCGTTCGTGCTCAAGATTTAGCAAATAAATCGCGCCAGAGCTGCTTCATACCATATCCTTTGGACTGATCCTCCTCATGAATCCGTACAGTCTGCGCTGTGCCTAGCGACCCGAATTTACTCGAAGAAGGCGGCGGCACAAATGATGACGGACGCGCACGCTCTGTAGCTCGACGTTTGATTTCTTCTGCTAGCCCAGGAGCCACATCCGCGTAACATGCCTTGAGCTCTCGATCAAGGTTGATGTATGGTTTGTGGGCCGATGGAGGTGCCTGAAGGTTGTAAGAGCGTGCGAGTGAGTTGATTTGCTTCACAGCAAGTTCATGATAAGAGCGCTCGATTGCGAGGTACCCTGGATCTCGCAACGGGGAAAGATGGGCTAGATATTCGGCAGGCTCTTCATTGCCATCTGTGGCCGCGGACGAACCCTGGGATGTCTTCGCTCTGGAAACTATCCGACCATCAGTATTGATATCTGTGACGGAGGAATCTTGATGAGAATCATCTTCGAATGAAGCCGCCATTCTCTCTTTCTCGGCCAGCCGGACCTCAGCTGCTGCATAGGCTTTCGCCCGCTTCATTTGCATGTCCAATGATCCGCCCTGGCTCGCAATCAACATCGCAGCATGTCTCCGCCAGTCCGCTCGGAGACGTGCGCGGAACTGACTGATTGCCGCGGCAAGTTGCTGTTGCTTTTCTATCCATGGCGGCACGATTGACTGCTGTTGGATAATTTTATTCATGAAGTATTCAGTCGTATCGATGAAGGCGCTGCTCGCGTTGTGATCCGTCTTGGTATTGACGCCCTTTCCCCGACGAATCTTCTTGAACTGTCCGCGGGCAATAGCATCTTCTATCCGCTCATTTGCGAGGGACGAAAGACCAGAGATGGAAATCGGCATTGAATGCGCACCGGGCGTCAAATTCTCCCTCATCTCGCGGCGCATGTTCTCGCGCTCCTCGTCGGAAAATCCAGGCGCTTTGCTCTGTGTGTAGGTCGAAGTGCGGTCTTTTGCTGCGGCTATTCGAAGTCCAGGGGACTTTGGGGGCTTCGGGCTGGGTTTGTAGACGACGGGCTCGGGGATTTTGTATGGCATTCGGATTGCCTTGCTGGCATCATCCAGCATGCGCAATGTAGTATCTTCGAGGCGCTCTGTTCCTGTCCATGCTGGAGCAGCAGCTTGCTCTCGTGTGCCCTGCCCGGCAGCAGACTGCGACAATAAGATGCAGGTTAGAACTTGCTTGCCATTAGCTTATGACGAGGACCACATACAGGCATGTTAATGATAGAATGGGCAGCCGGATATTCGCTCCTGAATGAAGCGGCAGCCACTCGCTCGGCGAGTGCTTCTTTCAACTCTTCTGAAAACCCCGCTTGCTCGATGTTCCGCTGCGCAGATCGTCCTCCTTCTAGCATCGCATCTTCGGTCATCTGGGCCAGACGACGTCCCATCGGACTATCTTTTTCTTCCTCTTCTGAATTACGTTCGTTCCTTTTTTCATTATTGCTCGTAGACGAGGTCGGCGTCTGTTTCAGTGAGCAGGCTGCAGAGAACCGTCTGCTTATGGGAGCTATCGGAGCTCTTAAGGTGCATGTTGAAGAAACAACGCGGAGTTGTGTTGATAGACCATTTCTTCCGGGCATATTATAGCGTTTTGTTCGGTAAACGGTAAACGATCATCCAAGATTAAAGAAATACTGCGTAGTGCACAAGACTTGCCAGACCGGTGGCGAGCCTCAAGGTAGATGCCTCTCGCCTCCGAGCCATGCCTCCAGGCGGAGCGAGATTAGTCATCCACCTCCGCGGAGTCGAAACTTCCCGGGATTTTGTTTGGCGAAGATCCATCGCCGGCGCCATTTCACACGTTAATTCCGCCACGATCGGTCCAAGGCATCTTGCCTTTCTCTATCCCGATCACTATCTCCGCTGCACCATAACAGGCTTGAATATTTGCCCACCATGGCTCCCAAGGGCGTCTCTACCCGGCTGAACCCGATGCGTCTCAACACCATCAACCACCTCCGCGTTCGCCGGCCAAATCAGCATGAGCAGAACCCCTGCGTGACAGTGATGTCCTCTATGCTTAGTACGTTCTTCTTGTCCTGCGATGACACTTGCGAAATTACTTCTCCTCGTCCTGGCTTCGCGACTCGATCGTCGAGTACATTGAATATTGACGGTGTGAATGTTTTACTGATGATTTGTTTCAACAGACTGCTGGGCTTCCGCTGGATACGGTGCTGAAGGCTGCGCTGCCCTTGAGGCTCAATTGCGGAAGTGCATGGATGCGCCGGTACGTTTCGATTTCAGCAGTTCTATTTCTTTTCTATCCGCACAATTCTAACTTGTCAACTCAATAATACAGAGATCCAAGGAACAGAAGAAGAACACCGTCAACTACCACCTGATGAGAATGTACCCCAAGGTCGTTGGGCCCCGCAAGAAGGATGGTGTCCTTGGTTAAGTTGTTTTACTACAGTTGGATTGTCCGCGGACTTGGCAGCAGAAGCGAGCGAGCTGTCCACATGGAGTTTTGGGTTTCTTTGTGATACATTATTCTTTTTGGAAAAGCCTCTGGCCTATCGGCATTTGATGATTAGTCTGCTGTCTGCGTCAGAGGCTATAGGAGTTAACATCTACTCTTGTGTACAGTATACTACTATGTGGGATATGGAATGACCAATTGGTTATGTTCTTCTTTCATTCCGCTACTAAAAGAGCTTCCTCGTGGTGTTTCTCTAGGCGTACTCGAACTTGAGGATTAGCTTATCACCTGTCGGCATCACAGTATAGGCATCGATTGCTTCGATTTTGTCATCGTCGACAATGGTGGTGCGGAAATCAGTGTATATCGCAGCCACTGCCAGTTTCATTTCTGTCGAGCGACGGTCAGCCTTAGTCAAATGATGGATTCATTCGCATTCTTACCTTGCAAAGCGAGGTTGCTTCCCACGCACATACGCCCCCCGCTACCGAATGCCCAGAACCACCGGCGTCGCTCTTCCAGATCAGATGACGAGTTTTCACTCTCCAGCCAGCGCTTCGGTTCCCATGTCTCCGGCTCGGGGAAAACCTCAGGGTTGCGGTGCAATGAGTAGGCTTGTGCGTTTACTCGGGTATTGGGTGGGATATCCGTGTATCCTGCCAGTGTACACGACGGAGACGGTGTGACCCGAGGCTGGATGCCCGGGATCGGAGCATGAAGTCGCAAAGTCTCTGTTACAATGGCTTCCAGTAAGGGTAGACTATCAATGGACTTGGCGGGTGGCAACTCGGTTCGCCTGGAATACGAAATCCGGGGGTCAAGAGTGCGCAGCTCCTTCCGGAGCTTATCCTGTACTTCTGGATTTCGAGAAAGTTGCCATAGCAAATACGTCAGACCAACAGCGCTTGTTTCAAAGCCGGCGGTCAGCTGGTCATACATCTCGCAAGCAATATCGAGTCGCTGCTGAGCCTTGTCCGGCTCCGGTTCTCCGTTTTTGAGCGAATACTTGTCCAAAGATTGCTTCAATTGCTTGTAGACAACCGGCTCGACCCCTGGCTCCGTTGAGGAGACTAATTGTCCGGCTTTATCGCATAGATCCAAGGTCCAAGCATCAAGCACTTTATTCGCTTCGTCGCAATATTTGGGAACCACGCGGAGACCAATACGTCGCAGCCATCCGTCCAAATATGGGACTTCTTGGGCATAGAACTCAAATGGTTTCCGGCACAAGTAAAGACGGAGCCATTTCTTCCGAGCTGAGGGATCTTGCAGGAAATTGGTACCGTTCTGCAGACCAAGCAGGTAGGATGAAACAAAGTCCATTGTCAGGCCTTGGTTGAGATCATGAACATCGACTGACTTCCCAGACTTTGCCGCTTCGTCGAGGATCGGCAGTAGCCGATCCGAGATAACTGCATTTGAAACCAAGCGAAGATGGGGCGATGTCTGGAGAGTCGATTTGGAGTAGATGTTGGACAACATTCTCTTCCGGATCGAATGAGCCTTACTTCCCGTCATGGTGAACATGCTAACGGTTCTGTGTCCAGTCATGAGCTTGGATACCCACATCGGTATAGAAGTTGATTTGTACTTACCCAAATGACGCAAACACTCGTGGGTACCAGTCATGTTTCTCGAACCCGCCAGTGTAGACTGACTTGATTCCTCCATCTACACAGTTAATCGAAATCTCAGATGGCCCCAGTCTGACTATAGGACCGAGTTTCTCATGTGCAGCCTGAATAGTGCGGTTGTTTCGGCTTGTGAATCGTCTCCACAGCATCCATGCCGGTGAGAAAGGCACACTCCAGTGTGCATTAGGGATTTTGCACAATGGGGAGATGAACGCCGGGTGTATGATGAATTGGTAGAAGCCAGCACCAGCAACGAGTGCTATCGCCAGGGTGATGACCGAGAATGCCATTGCAGATCCGGTATTGGAAGCTTGTCGGCCTCTAAGAGACCTCCGGTGGGACAGCTATGGGTTCACTGGAGTGACCAGATAAGATGCCTGACAGTACAGACCCAAGAGAAACGATCCACTGACTGAAATGAAAGGTAGTGTATCCCCGCAAGGTTCTGTCAATTTATATGAAGGAGCGGTCGCGGAGTCCTCCGAACTTCCGAGCTGTATGATACAAGGCAGGTTGCGGAGATGTTCTGGCACCTATCCGTGTATTGCAGGTGGTGCCGAGTGCAATCTCTAATAGTAAGAATAAGCTGCATACTCCAATCTCGACTTAGCTTCTCTCACCCTGATTCGTTCTTTCTGTGGCCCCTCCCGAGATCAGGGCGAAGATCTAGATGAACCGTGACTGAATGTCCCCGCAAATATCCCCACTGTTGGAGTCTGGGATTCATGAGGGGGATGTTGGATGCCTTGATGCCTGAGGCATTCAATTTAGATAGAAGCTAGTTCACCTGCTCCTTCTCTTTCTTTCTTCCTTCTCTTCAGCCATATGAATACATACAGACTTTCTCCATCATTTTTCCATCTATATTGCATTCATATTAATAGCTTTGTTATCCCGCGATCGTCTGCTGAATGGGAGCAACTTGTCAACCTCGCAGATTTGACCCAGCACACGGTCAATAGTCTCCCTGCGGCGCAGTTCGGCCCCGTGTCCACTGCATCAGAGCGGCAGTATCTGATGCTGCGCGCCTACTCTAGTACTCTGTCCACGAGTATATCAACCCGACGGACATTTCCCAATTGGAGAGATTCGGGGTCACCCCCCAACGCCTAGAGTGGGCGGCAACAATCCTAGAGAGCTCAATGGGGTGGACAAGCTACGTCAGGGCGCTCGAGACGAACACCCCGGCTTGCGACCTTCGTGAAGGAGATGAGGCGTGGCCGGGGGAGTTCTCTATACCCCTCAACCTACAGCAGCAGGTCGCAACCGTCAAAGGCGTGCTTCATATGGATTATGTACGCCGATTGTTAATGGATCATCCGGCCTGAGAGCCCTCGGGCAGGCAGAACCTCGCGTGTCTCGAGTACCAGACGCGGAGGATGAGTCTACAGTAATTGCAGCTGCTGTCACCATGCTGCAGGCACTCTTACGCCTGACGCCCTCGCCATTGGAATGGGTTTTCAACAGAGTCTGTTTCCGTGCGAAGTTTACCCAAGGTACCTACAAGGCATCTACGGATGGAGCACTTCGGTCCAGAGAACGCCCGAGCGAGGTTTTTGCCATTCTGGAAGTGAAGAAAAGGACCCGGGGTACGGACAGAAAGGCTGTCATAATCCAAGAAACTTGCCAGCTCCTGGGCTGGATCTTGGAGTGCTCAAATACCCCTGCACGCTTCAATCACCATTTCCTGAGTCTGTCTCAGGGTAGGGACGGGGTCTTCTTAACCTTTACCCCATATGACGCCGACCATGAGACCTACCTTAGGGGCAAGGGTGCACCACGAGGCTTTCTGAAGATGCAGACAATTGGGCCCTTCACGACAAGTAACCCCGAGCATATGACCCATTTTGGGAAGGTTATGCTTTCAGTGATGGAGATTTTGAACGAATCGATTCAATCGGACTCTAGTTCCAATCGGACCCTAGTTCAGAGCCTTCATGCGTGTGATTCAGGCCGCCGTCTAGCTATTCCTGCTACTGGCAAGGTATGATGTCATGTATTATCAATGAATGGTTTCAGCTACTGCGATCGTGGCAAAGCTCGATTCATATCCTAGCCTTCGCTCTTCCAGAACTACCCGGCCCGGGGTGTAGGTTCCGTCGACTGTAAACTGTTAGCGAGCTCTCAGTTTTCGGTGCCTAATGTGGCGAATCGTGGTAGGGTCGGTGGAGATTCCAATGCCCTTAGTATCCCCAGTAGCTTTAGAAGCCATGTATCTCATAAAAAGAGTCGTGTTGACGTCCGCCGCTGTTTCATCATCTGCAAAGTCAAGCAACGGCGTCTTTTGGATGACTAGTTGTTCGGAAGCCAAGTATGCAATCAGAATTCGAGCCTTCATGTTTCGAAACGAGCTGATAACCATGACAGGTACCGTCTTGGTAGCTGACGGCAGTTCGTCGCTATTCAGGCGGGTTATAGTAACTAGGATGATAGCAAGAACTTCCAAGGTTGACAGCCTGTCATCTGGCGGCTGGGATATCGCGAGCACAATGAGAGTGTGCGAACGTTCGAACTTGTCACCGAGACTTCCTTCGTTGTAGACATAGGCGGATTCGAGGGCATAGGGATCCGGGAAAACCCCAGCAAACTCCGTGCGGATTACCTCTGGGAAGGGTTCTCTTATATGACCGAGAATTAGTTCTCGGTTCACCAATGAATTGGAAACTTATACCTCGTAGGACGTTAGCCACACTCACCTCGGCAGCCAGTTGGTGGTCAACTGTAACGATGGATAACTCCCGTAGGGAGTGGGCTTGGTATTGCGGGGGACATTCCAAAACATCGCACCGATAACACACGCCAGTTGCCCCGCCTGCCCTTTAACGTTGGCCATGCGGTTTTCCCTAAACAATTTGCGCCATCTCTCGTACCGTTCGAGCCTGGCTTTGGTGTCGTCGTCACCAAAATAGGGCAAGGGAATTTCACCCTCACCGGCCGGTCTAAAGAACTGAGATTTCGTGGCTAGCGTTTCTCCATCAAGGTCAGCGCACTGGATGTGAAGCTTTGAATGGTCTGCGGGTTCGATTAGCTCGGGAGAATCGCTCAGGCGAGCGCCCCAGACGAGCCCGAAGCATTTAGCTGCAGCCTCGCGTGGAGAGATCCTGTCATCCTGCGTATCCTGTCATCCTGCGTATCCTGTCATCCTGCGTATCCTGCGTATTCCGGGACAATACGTGAGGGTGGGATTTCATGATGGCGACTTGCTTAGCGACTTCACGAAGTGATAGAGGTGGGGCAAGAACTTAGAAGGCCCGGTGGATGAGGATCCGGAGATTGGTGGGCAAGTTAGTTAACGTATTTCACAAGCGACTCCGAAGCGAGTGACGCATACAAGTGACTCGTGAGTGACGCATACAAGCGAGTGACGCAGTCCAAAACACATAGTAAACGCGATTTATACCAGGGGCTTCCAAAGTCTTGCGCATTGATTTGGCATTCTTGCAAGCAGATCCTTTACCTAGTAGACGAGGCTGTCTGTAATGGCGGTAATGCCTTCAATCAATTGAGGAGTAAGCTTGCCTCCAGCGGCCTTGGTTTAGTATCTTCGGAGTCGGAAAGGGCTGTCAGTGCCTTGTGCATTTCTATATCTCAATTCATACCGCCTTCGTCACCGATAACCATTATGTACATCGATAAGCCGATAAGCCGATAAGCATGGCAGAAAACAGAAATCAGGATGATGTTGAAAGGCAACATTTTGTAACTTTTGTTATCCTTCGATGTACTCACCACTGCGTCAAGATGTTGCTATCTGAACTCCCCGCTGAGATTCTATATCTCATTCTAGCCCATCTGCCGACCGTCAATGCATTGACCAATCTGTCACAGACATGCCGTCGACTCAACACGATGATGATGGGGGACGAGTCTCTCATATTTCGTGAATTTGTCGAGACCCGTTTTTCAGCCATTGAGACCCCACCATACTGGAGAGATGCAGCACAAGCTCTGGCCTCAAGATCCCGTGCTTTGTACAGAAAAGGCATCATTGCACGGTTCGTCGTGCCTTCAAATTCGACAAAAATAGGTCACCAGCGGCCGACCCCGCCAGACAATTCTACTCTGGGATACAAACCTGTCATTAGCTCGTACGAGATATGGAACGGCCAAAGCTGGGCTGAGAAGAAGGAAGTCCTGGCATGGGGTGCTGGGAATCAACTTGTGATGCGGATCAAGCAGAACGGCCATCGCAAGCAACAGCGATGGCTTGTGTTTGATGAGCTTGACGCTATGGACGTCTACGATGATATTCGCTCTCTGCATCTTCTGTCCTCAAGAGAACTATACAAGAACGACACCGACGTGGAGCATCTGATTTTCGGCCGGTGCCGAGGAGACATCACTCGCCTCATTATTTCCCCCGACGAGGCAACATATGAGCATAAGCAGAGATTCAAAACAAGTGGGCGCTATCTAGAGGCAACAGACCTGAGTCAAGGCACCAACCCTACTTTGGCTGCTCACTTTGCGGATGGTACCATTGCCTTTTACCATGCCGACTCAGAGAAAGAAGAAATCGATCCATTCACATGCCTTCCACCACCCCCCAGAACTGTCAATAATCATATGAAATTGTTGTCTTCATCAACGGTTGCAGTGGGCACTAGATTGCCTACGGGCTCTTGGTATGTCTCGCGCTTTACACCAGCTGGTGTATCCACATTACGATCATACGGTCGCAGCGATATAGATCAGAATAAGACGACCGAAACGAGTAGGGAATTCTTGATCGGCGCCATAGAGCCTCTCGGTGCACACTCCCTCGCAGGAGGTTCCCCCGGCGAAGTCTTCCTAACTGCTTGGGGCGGCCACTCCATAAGTCTCCATGATCTGCGCTCCCCGGACTCCGAAGTCAATGTCTACACTGATAACACGGACTCCAATCCCACCTACAGCCTCCTTGCCTTCGGGCACGATAGTTTCCTAGTTGGAAGCGGCGGCGAGGGCTTGGTCAAGGTCTTCGACCTGCGCATGGGCAGGATATCCGGCTCTCTTGATTCCCAGATGAATACTGGTTATTCTTACAAAGCCCCGCCACGGCATCATCCCAAGCATGGTTTCTCCATGTTCCTTTCCACTTTCCCACCACCTACATTCTCTGATGAAACTACATCCCGGGCCCGTCCCCACCGCCAACGAGGCACCTACCGCGGCCCGGTCTACACAATGTCCTCGCCTTCATCCTCGTCACCGACCGTCTATACAGGTCTCATTGGCGGTGTTGCCCAACTCGACTTTGCGTCCACGGAAGATCTGCTTGGTTCGAACAGAGATTGGTACGAGAAGAATTTAGCTCTCGATGTAAACACGAGTGAAGCCCCATTGCTGGACCCGGCCAGTCAGGCGCTGAATTTGACGGGATATGAGCGTCCAGATCCGAATGATTTCACAACTACTTCGAAGTTGAGGCATCAGCGGGAGTTCTGGAAGGTTAAACCTGAGGATTTGGGGCGGCATGGCTTATGGGATTGTAGATGGGCGGACGTTGAGGAACCTGGAGCTTGGAGAACTCGCCGAGCCCTGCGGTCTGCTGAGACTTGACGCTGAGGCCGGCTTGATTGCTTGTTCGCGAATTACACCTGGGCATAGAATCGTAATTAATTGTAACAAGGAATCTTGAGGTATTAGCAGCATTTGTTGACGTGGGATACACAGCCTTCAGGCTTCATGAACGGCGTTCAGCCACCTACTAGCGATGTTCTTTGTGAATGCCTTAATGGAGGATTAAGGATTAAATAACCCGAACTTTTGATTGAGAAAAGCTAATAAGCAAGATAAAGAAGAAAGGTATGTGCCACAGGTAAATCCTGATCCCACAACCTCGTTCATAGCTCCATGTGCGCCGTGCTGATTGAATAGGGTAAAATGTGATATGGGAAAAAGAAATACATCTATCTATATTCCATCCAGTGAGCCAACTTTTTGTGAAACTGCAAAGACTGTAGCAGGGAAGTTTCTCCTTCCATAGACAGGCTTTGAGCAGTGGGATCACAAGGAATTGAGCACCACTTGCCGATTGTGTGCTGGAGATAGACTGATATTACGGACCAGCAAATGTGTTGTATGTCCAAGCAAGGGTCGTCAATTAGTCCTCAAACTTGTAGGAAGTCTTGGCGGGACCAATGTCAATGGGGCCACCACGGTATGAGCCGCGCTTCTTCTTGTTCTTTTCCTTGGTGAAGCCCTTGCCACGAGTCACAGACAGATCCTTCCAGGCACGTTCGGCATAAGCGTACGACATGTAGTCGTTGGAGGGGTGATCATGCGGCAGCTCGCTCAGCAAGGCCAGAGGAGTGGGACGAGCTCCGGTGTGCTTCTTCTTAGCGGGACCGCGGCCAGGAGCAGGGCTGGCGCTGGAGGAGGCGCTGGTGGTGGGCTCGGCGGGGGTCTCGGCGGGAACCTTGGCAGGGTTGGCCTCAACTACCGGGGAAGGGACAACGGTCTTGCTGCCGGAAGAAGAATCGGAATCGCTAGAGTCGGACTCGGGCAGAGGGGTCTTCTTAGCCTGCTTCAAAACCTTCTTGGACTCCTTCTCGGATTCAGAATCGGAGGAATCAGAGGAATCAGAGGAAGAATCCGACGACGAATCGGAAGAGGAATCAGAAGAAGGATCAGAAGAAGAATCGGAAGAAGAGTCGGAGGACGAGTCAGAGGAGGAGTCGGAGGAAGAAGAGCTCGACGACGAATCGGAGTCAGAGCTGGGGGATTCCGAGGACGACGAAGAAGAAGACGAAGAGCTGGACGAGGAAGACTCCTTAGCGGAAATCTTAGCCTTCTTGGCCTTTGGGGTATCATCTTCGGAAGAGGACGAGTCGGAGGAGCTGCTGGACTCGCTGCTAGGCTCAGCCTTACGCTTCACACCGGCAGACTTCTTAGCCACGGCGGGGGCAGGAGCTGCGGGGGACTTGTCATCATCCTCATCGTCCGCATCGCTGTCGGAGCTTGAAGAAGACGAAGAGGAAGAGGAAGAAGACGAGGGCGAGGACGCGCGACTAGCATCGCCCATCTCGACATCAGAGTCGCTGTCAGAGCTGCTGCTGGAGCTTGAGGAAGAACTGGGGCTGGCAGCCTTCTTCACGCTAGATCCCTTCTCCGAAGCTTGGAAAAGGTCCAACAGGGAGGGGACATTCTTTGCATCACTCTTCTTGCCCGACTTGGCAACTTCCTGGGTGAATGTAGCGCTAGTTTGAGGGAAATTCTCAGCCAAGAAGGCGGCAACCGAGGCGATCACTTGAGGAGAAATGGACTTCGCGGATTTGGTCGACTCGGTCTGTTGATAGGCGCTGTCAGTATGATGCTCAGGACACTACGTGAGTCAGAAATGCCGAACGCACCTTTTTGGCCGAAGTCTTCTTGGTGGAAGCCTTTGCCATGTTGAGGAATGTGCGGTTCGTCTTGGGGCGAAAGGATGGAGACAGGCGCAAAGGAAGAGTATTTACTGCGTCGAAATAATCTGCCAGGAACCAAAAAAAAGTTTTAAAAAATTCCTATATAGAAGGCGGCGAAGGCCAGTCGTGGCGGTGATTGGTCAACTAAATATATACGATGATTGGTGCATATACGCGGTAGACTGTTGGACCCGCAGGACCAGATGATAAGTGCGCGGCTAAACTCGCGTCTCTGTGATTTAGCGCGGACTCTGTGAGATTGACCAACGAACTTTAAGTCTTGGAATCATGCACTCTTTACTCCCATTCTTAGGTGACGTGATAACAATTTACGACCATAAACAAAAGCATCGAACAAAAGAGAAGTTCCTGATCGTCAGTCCGTTCAACCACAAGTGGATGACTTGCTTCCAGTGGTTGAGCAAGTCGGATCAATTCAATACTCCGCCCTAAGCTCTCCGCCTTGGGATCCGCCCCCCGGCCAAACACGTCGATGAGCTAATTCGCTGTATTGCTTCAGGTCTGGCCTTTGCTTTCAATTCAGGCTAAGATTTTTCGCTACTTGACTGTGCACATTGCAACAGCCTGCTGGCTCATTTGCATTGCCGCTCAACAGATCTTAATACCTTTCGCGCGTGGTGCATCGTGGCGTCGCCGATCCGGTTCTCCCGACCATGTCCCCTTGGTGTTGAGGCTATTCACACGTGAGCTCTGTTTGTCTTGAGAGATACCATGATGAATGGCAAAGATCGGCCTCGCGGACCACCCCTAGGGCCGCCACCACGACGCGGTGATCTGCCGCCAGGTAATCCCGGCTCGAGTTCCCAGTCGAGAGGAGATGCCTTCGAGGACGAGAAGAGGCGCATCATTCATAGTTGTTTCGCGAAGAAGGATGAAGAGGGTCAACGTACGTATAACCATCAATGTACTTTTCTTAGCCTCGGCCTGGAATCTTAGCCCCTGGTAATGGGAATGTACATTGCGAAAGTGACGTACAAGTCCGCGAGAGCTCACAGCGCGTTGCCTCCGTCAAAATCGATTGCTTCGTGAGCCTTGCTGATCTCCAAGTTTCTTAGAGCTCGAGTCTTATATAACGCACGTGCGTATCACCGAGGATTCAGTGCATCCATCCAGCCCTGCCCCGCCAGACGGTCCACCGGAGAATAAGAAGCCCCGTATCATCATCATCTCAGTCAGAAAATCAGGCAGAGTCCGCGTGCACAAAGCCCGAGAGAATGCAGACGGCTCTTTCTCTATTGGCAAGACCTGGATGCTCGACGACCTATCCGCAATCCAGTCGTTTGCGAGTTTTGTACCGAAGACGCCAGTGGAACAGCAACAGAAGGAGTGGGCGAGCAATATTGGATTTACGGTCACGATTGGAAAACCTTACTACTGGCATGCCAGAACTGCCAAGGAAAGGGACTTCTTCATTGGAAGCCTGGTTAAGGTCTATCGGAAATACACCAATGGGAAGGTTCCCAACCTCATCGGGTTTGATGACAGAGAGCGGGAAATGCTCGCAAGACATGGACAACCAGGTCATCCAGGGGGCCCCCAAGGGGGCCTTCAAGCGGACCGCCATCCAGAGGACCGGGTCCAACCCACCAATCGTCAGACAGCGGAGTGCCTACTTCGCTACAGCCGTCCTACAGAGGGCCCGACGCCAGTCGCGATGGGCTTCGTGACAAAAAGAGGACACCCGAAGACCCCGCTCTCCGCAACCAAAAGAGCCGCGAGCAAATGTCTCGACCGTCGACGGGCTCTCGGCCATCTACGAGTCAAGGCAGACCAGCACCATCTCCTTTTGACCTGCAAAAATCTGCTGCACCGGGCCCTGCCGGGGCACCCGAGAATCACCAGCCGCCACCACGCGCCGCTGAGCGTATGGCAGCGAGTATGAAAACCGCAAATTCAGCACCAGAGCCAAGGGCAGCGGAACCGGGCAGTTACTCGGGTATTCCTGAGTCACTTCGCCCATCTTCTGGTCGCAGTCAAGATCGTGGTGCCAAGTCCTCAGCTCCAGCTACTCAGCCAGTCTTGAACAAAGCGCCAGAGGCACTCCGTCCTAGCACCGCTACTTCGTTCCACAAGGACACTCCAGATGCTGCTCAGCGCCCGACACCTAGCTTTGGTCCAAAGTCACCACAACGTGATGGCGGCGAATCGGTTTCATCCAATCAGCCGACACTGCCTCAAGATAGAAGTGCGCCAAGCAGCTTGTCCGCTGGAGGTCCCGGCCAGACCCGAGAACCTTCTTCGTCCCCAGCACCAGTAATGGAGGGGCTGGCTTCAGAACCTGCTGCTATGATGGCTGCGAATATGGATGTAGAAGAGCCTGACCGGCCTGTTCCGGAGAAGGCACCCACTGAAACTGCTCCTGTTGAGGACTCGCAGTCTGAACCTACTTCAATGCAGGCTGAAGAAACAGCAGATTCTGCGGCGCATCGGCCGGGTCTGGGTCCCATGGTCAAGAAGAAGGATGCTAAGGATATTGCAGGCGCTTGGAGAAAGGCTGCAAACGCCTATGGTGCCTTTAAGCCAAGGGCCGGTGGGGCCGGTGAGCGACTGCTGGCAGCCGCGAAGAAACAACAAGCTGCTACCACGGGACCCGATGGTATCACCAGCGTTGTCCCAGCTCCGTCCCTTACTCGGTCGAACACCGACCCCCCACATAGTCCATTAAGGTCGGAACAAGATCTTCAACTCTCGGCATCTGCTGCGCCTGCTGCACCCGACGCAGGACCAGGAGCACCGACTGTCGAAGTTACGGAGCCAGCCGTGGAAGAGACTGCACCTGCCCCTGTTGAATCTCCTCAGATTTCTCGGGAAAACCTCAGTGACGTGGTCGTGAAAGTTGAAGATCGTTCAAGAACGCCATCCCCTGCAGCTCAAGGACGCAGACGCAGACGCCGTGAAGACCATACTGTGAAATATTGCCAAGCCCTCGGAATTGATCCTAGACTTCTCGACGGGAGGGGTCTTGATTTCGATGACATCCTTTCGGATCTGGGCTGGAACGGACGATTGGCTGATGAACAGAAAATCGAGGATCTAGAGGCAGATATTCGCCGTGAAATTGGCCGCGTAGAAGCGACCAGCTGGCTTGGCAACCTAGAACAGCAGGAAGGAAAGGTAGAACAGTTGGCCAGCTTGATCGATAAGACCATTGAAGAGTGCGACGAGCTTGAAGGTCTTCTAACTCTTTACTCCCATGAACTCAATGTAAGTTACAGAGCACCTAGATTTGGTTGGTCTCAGCCTGCTAACGAGACTCGTCGCAGACTCTCCACGAAGACGTTGCCTATATTGAGGCCCAAGGCCAAGGTCTCCAGGTGCAAACAGCAAACCAGAAACTTCTGCAAAATGAACTCCAGACCCTACTGAAGACGCTCACAATTTCTTCCGCTGAACTTGGACCTCTCAAAGAGGCCTCCTTGAATAGTCCTGAAGGGCTGAAAGAGACTGAAAGCGCGCTGTCAACATTGTACAAAGCCATGCTCACGATTGACTCCGACATTGGGCAGAACAAGAGACGTCAAGTCGATGCCAGTGTCGGCGTCTACGCCGATACGGAAATAGGTCAGATGCGTGCCATCAAGCAAAAGAAGGAAGAGTACCGCTCTCTGGCAATCACGTTCCTGCATCGACTGCGGCAATTCATGGCTGTTGCCTTCAAGCAGGCAGAACAAAAACGGGCCGAGTCAACGACGGGTGTCAAGGATCCCATGAAACTAGACAGTGCAGCACGAGGGCACTTCCGTCAAGAGATCTGGCAGTATAATCCCCTGATGCTTTTCGCGAAAGAGGTTAGCATGGCAGAGTGGCACAGTCTTGTCGGGCTTTACGAGCAGCAATCGAAGCCCTCCTACCAAAATGACTTCCGCGACAATAATTTAGCCTGGAAGAAAACGGCGCGCAAACCAACTGGAGATGAACAGGAACTCCTCTTTACCCACCAGGAGAAGGAGAAGGAAGCTGAGGGTATCACCATGGCTGCACGGAAATTGACCGTGCGGCGAGGCAAGACGGTGCGGGCTGCTGCTGGGTCCCGACTGGCTTCGGGTGGTAAGAAGGAAGGAAGGACTGAGCCGTCTGAGGCATTTGCTGGCACGTTGCGGGAAACTTTGAACATGGTGGCGCAAGAGCAAAACTTCATCGTGCAATTTTTCCACCTCGATTCCCTTGCCAGTGCCGATTTTTCGGATCTGGTATCTTCTACCATTCCCGACAACCGCTCTTACCCCGAGGTCTCGGCGAACCAGTCGCATGATCCTGATCGGGCGATGGCAAAAAGAGTCGAGCAGATCATGGATGAGATCTACTCGTTCTGGCCGAATGACATGCAGAGCCTGGTGGACTGGGCCATGCAGGCCGACCCACTGCAAGGAATCGGTATTCTCCATTCCTTGGAGACTGCCATGAATGAATTTGATGACACCAACCAAGAGTTTATCCTCCATACACTACAGAAAATCCATTCTCGCTTGATGGGATTGTTCAACCGATTTGTGGACGAACAAATCCGAGGCATTGAGGACACCAAGGTCAAGGTGAACAAGCGAAAGGGAGTAATCTCCTTCATGCGGGTCTTCCCCCAATTCTCCAATGCCGTGGAAAGCTTGCTCTCGTCCCCCTCCGACTCAGTTTGTGACATTCGCATTAGCGTCAATGAGGCGTATGACCGCATCAACCGGGCAATGTGGGAGTCCCTCAAATTCATCGCCAAGGAAGCCCCCGGCCAACCCCCCGGCGTCGCTGCAAGTGCGGGCGACCCAGAAGACAAGGAAATTCTCAATTACCATATTCTCCTTATTGAGAACATGAACCACTACATCGAAGAAGTGGACGTGCACAACATCCCCGCTCTCGAACGTTGGGTCGACCGGGCCCACCAGGATTTCCAGGAGCACATGAAGCTTTACGTGGACGCAGTCATCCACCGCCCATTGGGCAAACTGATTGATTTCGTCCAATCAATTGATAACCTCCTCGCTGCGGGCGGCAACCCGACCGGCATTGCATCCCGTGCTAGTCATTCCCGCATCGTCGCTAAGAAGGTCCTCTCCTCCTATGACAACAAGGAGATCCGCCGTGGCATTGAAATGCTCAAAAAGCGTGTTGAGAAGCACTTTGGTGATGCTGATGACCCTGGTCTTAGTCGTAGCCTTGTTGTCAAGGTACTTCGGGAGTGTGAGAATCGTTATGAGGATGTTTATGACCGCACTCGGCGCATTATCGATGATGTTTACGAGGGCCAATTGGATCTGGACTGGCGCAAGGAAGAGACCCTTAGCATGTTCCGGAAATGAGATGAATATATTGAGACAGGAATCTATTCCCTTTGCAATGCGATTTTTCTCCAATTCTTCCTTTTCTTCGTATTCTTCTTATTTTCCTCCTTTCCTCTCTTCTTTCGTTCTCTTTGTTTGCTCTTGATGGCATCTCCATCTCCATGATTCCTGGAACTACGGTTCTTTAGGTAAAAGTGGAGTCTCTCCTCTTCTTCTTGATTGGTGGAATGTTAATCTCGACCCACTGGTTCGAGGCTTTTTTTCTGTGGGTTTCAGGGGGTTCGCGTCTGTGCATGTTTGGAGTGTTTGGAGCATTTGGGGTGTTTGAGAAGAAAGCTTTGGATAGGTCATATTATTCCTCGTGCTGTACAACAGTAGTGTTCTTTCTGATCGCCAGATGGTGGAGCGAAGTACAAGAGACGTCGTAACTCCCCGTCCCTTCCAAGCGTATTCACATTCACGTCCCCCTCTTCCAGAAGCCCATTCGTCAATCTATCACAAGACAAATAAGTAGAGAGCCACAGCGCTATCCACGCTGTCGTAATATGCAAGCAAGTCTCAAGAGAGTAACATTGGTCAGCCTGCTTGCCCTGGCTGGCGGTAGGCTTGTAGGTTGTTGCCATACCCCATTTTCTATCGACCGATCGGATTCCCATCGCCAATAAGTACTCATCGATGGTCCGAGTGACTTGATCGGTAGTGGCTTCGTGTGCGTTTGATGGGACCGTTTGATGGGACCACTTTGATGAGTCCAACAGTTCCCTCCCATTGAAAGCGATAGTCCAATCCGGATAAGCCTCGATCGTCGAGTCTTTCGATCCCACGCTTGGAGAGTCCGAGTAGAACAAGGTACTGGTTTCTCTTCTCTTCGTTCTCTTCGAGCAACTCTAGGATATTACGGGTGTCCGACTGCAATCGTTCAAAAGTTGTGAATCCTCGCATAACATAATTAGACGGAAGATTCGTCATTAACGATGAGGATTCAGCGGAAGCGGAAACCGGAGTCGACATGGCGACGAGTCGAGGAGCACTTTCAAGACATGACTATAACGTAGAGTAGTTCATGGAATAATGCTATCGAATGATGGAAATGATGGAAAAATGGCAGATTGGGATTCAGGATGAGACTAAGACTCTCTGAGAGAAAAGAGAAAGAAAGAAAGAGGGAAAGAGAAAGACGATCTAGCTATATCAAGGTTCTGTCTCGTGATGGCGCCCAAGGCCAACATAGCAAACATGTCTACCTGCCCCAGGCATCCAACAGTATGTACTGCGTACCTAGGGACTGGAGAGAAGAGTTTACCAAGGATGTTTACCCTAAAGTAGCTGTTTTCGGCGCACTTAGGGGTGTAAGCATATTGAATTAAAGAATGACATGCAGTTTTAAATTGACTCCTTCAGAGAGCTTTTCAATTTCAAAAAAAAAAAAGAAAATCAGCTGCGATGGAGATGCATATGAAGCAAGGCAGTTATCCTGCGGGCTCCAGCTGAAACGTAGATCAATTTTGCCGTGGCAGAATGGAGGGACTCAGGAACCGTATGGCTGTGTGGGGAGTGATCTTCGATTTCGATTTCGATTCGATTTCGCTTCAATCTTTCCGTTACTCTCGAGTCTCTCCTTTTAACGTCTGCGGTTCTCTCCTCCTTATTCTCGGTCACATTGCTTAATTAGTCTCCTCTTTTCTTTGCCTATTCTCCACGGTGAGTCTCTATTCCCACCCCCGGTTTCAAGTGGACAGCCGTGATCTCCACCAAAATGTCGCTCAAGGGGGAAGAGCACGGATCTCAATTGCGACACTCCAGACCCTTCATGTCTCCAATTTAAGATGTTCTGTATGAGAATTGCGACACTTGTGTGTTCTTTCTTGACTTCATCAGTTTCAGATACCCTGACCATTGACGAACCCTATCTGCCCGTTCACCAATTTGTCGCACCTCCCTAATCATGTCTCTCTAGATCGTTACAGCTGTCGCATAGCATTCCTTGACATCCCACATTCCTTTCAATACTTCGCCCGGACCCCGACGATCAGGGTAATCAACTGCATGTCACTTTCGATCGAAGCAAACGAACATTCCTCGAACTGAATCCACACCCCTATTTCCCCTCCTGCAAACCTTGGAGACCCCAATTTGCGGGGAGAGCCCGGTCTCTCAACCCCCCAATCGCCATCCAGTAAGGGCCAATTAGCATACCGCAGCCATGCCCTGGCGGCCGCTGCCTCGTATCGCCTTTGCCGTGGCCATATACCCATTCAATCCGTCCTCCCCGGCAGATCTACCATTGGAGCTTGGCGATGAACTATACATCATTGAACAAGGAGGATCAAACGGCGAGTGGTGCCGAGGCTACTTGGTAGCACCGCCGTCTCTACTGGCAGGCTTGACAAGTACCAAAGGCCAGACTCTCGAGGCTCGCGTGTTCTCGGGGATCTTCCCGCGGAATTGTGTGGAAATCCGGGAGGTCCTGGGCGACAACGATGGATACAGAGCATTACTCAATGGCGACAGGAGCAGCTTCGATCGACTGACCTTGTCAGGATGGGAGGGGGATCTGATATCCAGGGATAGTCTAGCTATCTCCGTCGGTGATTTCCAACCCGCTGGCGAAGTGCCGGATGTTGTTTTCGCGAGGAAGGGAAAGCCGTCTCAGATCATAATTAACAAAACGGATGAGCCAGATATGGCGAGTCCGCGGTCTGTGCAGACATGGCGTACTCGTTCAGTCCCGCATACGCCGGTTTCTTTCGCTCCTCGCGACCCTGATGCGCCCAAACCTGCTGCTCCGGTCCCGATGCTGAAAATCGGCGATGAAACTCCTACTTCCCTTACAGAGCCGCTGGTGGATGAGATTGCATCATGTCTGCGCGAATGGCATTCGACCAATCTGCATGAGCTGCTTCTGGCTCGAAGGTATGATGTTCTAGAGGATATGTCGAACATGGTACAAGAGCTGGACTTTGCGAGACGTCAATTACTACATAATGTTTTGACTGCAAAGGAGAAAGAAGCACTGCGGGATGAGACGGTCTGGAAACTTGTCAAGGCAAACAAAATGCTCAGTGGGGACGTGATTGTTCGAGATCCGGAGCAGAGAGGCCGCTTGCTAACGGGCGACGATTCTGCTATTCAACTAGCCAAACTGCAGTCTGAAATGAGCATGCTCGAATCCCATCCCACCGCGACTTCCGACGCTACAGCTCTTCACCATTTGCTACTGGAGATCAGCGCAGTATCGGGAAATGCGCCGGGACAAGTGACCGTCGCAATCCAGCTGTTTTCACGATCAGACACCGGGACACTTAGCCCATTGTCTGAGGCCTATAGTCTAGACATTCCTTCTCCGGACAAGTTCGTCAACATGAGTCAAAGCAGTAAATTGAAGACTCTGTTCACCGAATTGGCTGCAACCGACATCGGGGATGGGTCTCCGAATGGGCGGCAGCTCTATCTCGTTGCTTGGGTTCGTGCTTCAGAGACGCGGTCTGCTGCTGATACCACCCCTGTGTCAAGGCCGTCAATCTCACGAGACGGCCCGACCCAAAGCAAGGGTACTGCAAATGGAGGCATTCAACCTTCGGTCAAGGGCAGCCTGAGGACCCGCCGCAGCATGATGTGGACGGGTAAACAACGTGGACCGAGCTTCGACCAACCATCAAAGTCACCCGGGGCTCCACAAACAGCGAGCAGCTCAACCAGTGTCAAAGAGACAGCGAGCCCTAACCCGGCTACAAAGGAGGTTTCAGCACTCCGCACTGTTGGCGTCGGGACACTGGAAATCTCGCCAATTCTCCGACAGGATAAGGACGCAGAGCAGGTGATCAACATCTGGTCTCCTCGTCGAGACGGCGAGGAAGGCGAGGGCCTTACCGATGGCTTTGACAAGGTGATTCGAACTTTGCTTCCTAGTCCCACTGGCCGATATGTTCGTGCCGACCCTGCTGCGCGCCTACACCTCCATCTGCGTCCTTTTACCAGTAGCGATGCCGAATCTTTGATCCGCCAGAATCCTACAATATTGCATGGTGTTGTACAAACACAGCGGATTGGATTCTCCAAGGCTCCTACGAAACCAAGGTCCGACATATATGTGACACTCTCCCAAGCCGTGTTTCCTGCAGATGCTCTTCTTTCTCACCCACAGGCTGGGCAAATTCCTTTACAGGCAAACAGTCGACTCAACAATCTCCAACTTACTCTCGAAGTCCGCGACGCTAATGGAGGCCGGGTAGACAAATGTGTCTACCCTTCTTCCTCAAAGTCCCCGAACACAGCATGGCGTACGACAGTTGCCCAACGAGGCTCGCCTTGGAACCAGACCATCCGCCTCAAGATTCCCACAGAAAAGATTCCTGGCTCGCATATGGTGATGAGTGTTGCAGATGCACCAGAATTCCCCTTTGCTCTTGCCTGGATGCCTCTCTGGGATCAGCAGGCCTTCATCAGAGACGGTAGCCATTCTCTATTACTGCATGCTTATGACAAGCAGACCTCTAGCATTGAAAATGGGAAGGGCGCTTACCTGAATCTCCCGTGGAGTGCACTTGGCAAGAATGAATCCGCCAAAGATGAAGCTGTGACGGGTCCGTTGGCCACTCTCCACCTAGAAACTCACCTCTGCAGCACAGAGTACTCCCAGGATCAGGTAATCCTGAGTCTTCTGAACTGGCGGGAACGGCCCGTGGAAGAAGTTCTAGACACTCTCAAGCGCCTGCTCTTTGTCCCCGAGATTGAGATTGTCAAACAACTCAGCGGCGTCTTTGATGCGCTGTTCGGGATCCTAGTTGAGAATGCTGGTAACGAAGAATACGAAAACTTGATTTTCAACGACGTGGTCACTGTTCTGGGGATTGTTCACGACCGACGATTTAACCTGGGTCCACTGGTCGACCGCTACGCAGATGAACAGTTCAATTTCCCATTCGTCACTCCGTGTCTCATTCGAAGCTACTTGCGTCTCCTGAATGCAGCGAGTGACGGTACACAGTCTCGCTGCCTTCGCGCTGCTTTCAAGGTTGGGCGCCATCTATTGAAGTTTATCATCAAGGCCCGTGAGCAGCAGAAAGCCAAGGAGGAAGGAATCGGCATCACCACTGTGCAATCCACATTCAACAGAGATATGCATACCATTTTCAAGTCTCTGGAGACCTTGATGAAGAACTCCTCGCCAACATTGGTGGGCAGCAAAACACTCGTCGTCCAACATTTCCATACGTGGCTACCCGAGCTCTCCAAGGTTCTGAGCAAGGATGAAATGATTATGATTGCTCTGAGCTTCATGGATTCATGCAAGGATGTTACCGGCATGTTGGTTCTTTATAAACTGGTTCTCATCCAGAACTATACTCTCTTCGAGATCTTCTCGTCCGGTGAAGAAAGACAAACCTTGATCTCCAGCTGCATTAGCTGGTTGGCTCCATACTGGGGTTCTACCCCGAGCGTCTCGGATTTGTATCGCGACCAGGTACGATTGAGCTGCTCAATCGTGGCCCAATTGCTCAGCCAGCCGGATCCCCAGCTCTATGGCTTTATGCCAAGTATCGTTGCCTCTTATTGTGCGATTTCCGCCGAGGGAGTCGACGAGACGGAATATCTTTCCTTGCTGTTCAGCAAATCATTCCCCTTCCAGATGAAAACCGCCAAGGCTCCTCAGGCCTTTGATGAATCTTTGGTCGAACTGTCTGCCCTCATGGCTGCTATTGCGAAGATCATATCTCCCGATCTTCCCTCACTGAAAGAATTGGAGCTTGCGACGTTTATTGGTCAGACTCTCGAGGCTCATAACTCTATCCTCGACTGTCAGGCCTATCCCGAGACCTGGTTCAGTATTCATGTGTATAATCATCGTGCGGCTATCAGAAGTCTTGAACATATTGCGTTGTTGCTAATTAGCAAATTCCTTCCGGCACCGGACGATGCCGACACATTCGACACCAAGCTGTGGGAGTCATTCTTCACGACACTATTGAAGGTAATCTCAAGCGACGTTCTTGCGCTGGAGACCTTCCCTGAGCAGAAGCGTCGAGCAGTCTGGAAGATTGCCGGCGACGTGCGTGAACAAGGAGCGGACTTGTTGCAATCCACCTGGGAAGCCATTGGTTGGGAGGCTACGGACGACGAGAGGGAGCGCTTTAATCTGAAGAAGCTGGGTGGTTATCAGGTCCAGTATGTGCCTGGCCTGGTGCCTCCGATCATCGGACTGTGTCTCAGTGTCCATGAGGGCCTGCGACGTGTCGCCGTTCAGATTCTGCAGACCATGATCCTCAGTGAATGGGAATTGAACCAGGATATCTCCATCATTGAAACAGAGATCATCTCCAGTTTGGACAGCCTCTTCAAGACCAAGCAGATGAATGAGAGCGTTAGTCAGAAGATCTTCGTCGGCGAGCTTTTGGAGCTCTTCGAGAGTGAGACTATATCCGATGAACTACTCTCTAATGCTGTCAAGAGTCTTGTCGGGACGGTTGATGAGCTCCTGGATCTGTTGGTGGCGTCTCAAGGCGGTGCCTCGACGCAAAGTCTGCATGCTCTGAAACTGATGGAGTACATGAAGGATATGGGTCGTGAAGATATCTTTATTCGTTACGTTCATGAACTCGCCGAGGCGCAGGCCGCGGCAGGCAACTTCACTGAAGCCGGTCTGGCCCTTCAATTCCATGCCGATCTCTACGAATGGGATCTCAACAGACCTTTACCAGAGCTACTTACTCCCGCGCTTCCCGCTCAAAGTGCGTTTGAACGGCGAGAGACTTTGTACTTTTCCATTATCCAGCACTTCGAAAATGCCATGGCCTGGGCTCCCGCTCTGGCCTGCTACAAGGAACTCGCAGCACACTACGAGCACACGACGATGGACTTCGCCAAGCTCTCTCGCGCTCAAAGCTCCATGGCTCGGATTTACGACTTCATCGCAAAGGGCGGCAAACAGTTCCCGCGTTACTTCCGTGTCGTCTACAAGGGTCTCGGATTCCCTCAAGGCCTGCGCGATAAGATGTTCATTTTCGAGGCCTCGCCAACAGAACGCATGGCCTCTTTTGTGGACCGCATGCAACGTGAACACCCATCCGCGCAGATCGTGTCTAGCGGCGAGATCCCTGACTATGAAGGCCAGTTCCTTCAGATTACCGCCGTCAGCGCCCACCGCGAAATCTCTCATCCGGTTTACCAACGGGCCAGGGTTCCCGCCTCTGTGCGTGAGCACCTGCTGATATCGGATCCCTCGCGTTTCTCTGCTACCTCACGGCGACACACGACGAGCGCGGATGTTCGTGAGCAATTCGTGGAGAAGCTAGTCTTCACTGTTTCGGAGTCGTTCCCTAATATCCTCCGCCGCAGTGAGGTCGTCTCCGTGGAGGAGATTACTTTGTCCCCTCTGCAGACTGCGATTGAGCGGACGTGGCGCAAGACACAGGAGCTCCAGCTGATTGCACGCCGTGCTGCGTCGGGTGAGGATTCCACTCTGTCGAACCTGACTGAAGCTCTGGAATCACTACTGGAGCTCAGATCGCCAACCTCCAACTGTGTGGCATTTTACCGTGTGTTCTTGTCCGATGCGCAGATGGCAAGGAACAAGCTGCTTGAGGAAATTGAAGAAGACACCGAGGCAATGGTACAAACCGAGCAACCCGTGGACCCAATGGAGACCGCCCTCTCTGTCGCACTTGTCGACCACGCCATGGCCATCAAACATGCACTGTCCCTTTACCAACGCCCCGCCCACCAAGCCACCCAAGCCGAACTACTCCGGCGCTTCGAAGAAGTCTTCGAGCCGGAGCTGTGCTCCATCGTCCCAGCCGTAGTCGAGTACTCATCTCCAACCCCCACCCAAACAACCCGTCGATCTCCATCTCTAAACGACCCCCGTCGAACCCAATCTCTCCAACGAGTCAGTCAAGACCAAGAACCAATCCGCTCAACCCGGCCCAACGCCCACATCCGCAAGCGCTCAGAACGACAATCCGTCAGCCACCGAATCAGCATCATCAACCCCTTCAAGCGCTCGCACGGCCCCTCCAACTCCATCTTCACCATCCAGCAATCCGACAGCAAGGGCCAGATCGTCAGCGAACAAGACGAACCCGCCGAAGACGACACGGCCACAATCCACAGCCGCACAACCAGCCACTCCCGCGGCGGCCGCAGCGAAAAGCGCCGCAGCTTCTTCGGCGGCGGAACTGACAAACCCTACAAGCGTCCCTCCTCGCCCTCCGTCGCTAACGCCGCCCACGACTCCCACTCCCAGACCTCAGTGAACATGCGCAACGACATAGCTGCCCGCTCCCACGACGGCCGCAGTCGCGCGGGCTCCCAGCACCGCGGCACGGGCACTGGCACTGGCACTTCCATGACTGGGGCGGCTAGTACTGCGGATCGGGATCGGGATCGTGCGGCACCGGCTTCCAGTGGCGGGTGGTCGACTATCCCGCCGCGCGATTACTCAAGACCTGCGACGAGGGATAGTAATACGGTCACGATGACGACCACGAATGGGACGGCGCCGTTGTCCCCCGTGCTGAATAGTAGTAATGCTGGGATGCGGGAGTCCGTGTTCCGACGTTTCAGTTTGCTTAAGGGTGTTGGGCGCAAAAATAGTCGGTTGGATTTTAAAGTCAATGGTGCGCTGCCGGAGGAGTAATGACTATCCTTTTTTTTCTCCCTTGTTCTTTTTTTTCCCGACCTTTTTGGGATTCGATCCTTTGCTCTCTCTCTCTCTCTCTCTTATTGTTTCTGTGTTGTGATACTCATTCCCTTGATTTCCTGATTTCATCTTTTCTTCACTTCTTGATGTGACTTACTACCCTCTAATGTATTCTTTGCTTCTATTTTTTCTTTGTTTGAGTGTTCTGTGGACTGGGGTTCGAGATTCTTATTAGTGTCAAGGGATATACCATGTGCTATAGTTATTACTGCCAATCTACATAATGTTAATTCCTCTAAAGATTGTGGATTGGACTTTTCTTCCAACATCTTGATTCTTATGTAGCTAGACCGGTCATGTTTATTGAGCCCTAGTGTAAGTCATGTGAGGAGGGGATTTCCATGGGTTCAACTTTCCATGTACATGTGTACTGCGTACCTATTTCCTTTCCCTTTCTTTTCTATTCTTCATCAAACATACGCAGTATTGGTATTCCATCTCAATGGAATCAATCTCATCGGCATAGTGGAGCCTCGGCAGAACAGCGGTGGAAATTCTGATTGGCAGTGGGGCGACTTCCCCTGGAACCATGTTGTTATGCTATTGGATGGAGGGGTCTGTGAGGACCTGGGCAAAACCAAGGCAGTGAGAGGACTTGGAGGAGAGGGGATGTGTTGGGGGGAGCTGGTTGTACTCCATAGTGTTCTTCTTAGTATTTTGTTCATTCCTTGGTAACTTTCATCTACGTGTCTCGGTATGGTCTTAGCGATCGTGGCTCAGTCATGAACTTTTCTGTCCAATCAAATGGCTCCAGGCTAATTATGCGGGGGGGTTTTAATCCACTGACTGGGCCACATTTTGAAACCCAAGACTTGATCACCACTTTTTAGTGCATTTAGTCCATTAATTTGGATCGACAGCTTCTGACATCGAAGGCTGTGCTAACCTTATTTTACCGGAAACCCCCAATCGTTACGTCGCTACCAAAAACAGTTAAACGATAGAATATGTGTGGGTGATATACTCTCTCTCTCTCGCTTCCCTGCTCTCCATTCCCTTTCCCTCTCCCCTCCCAATCCGCTCCTTTCCGACTTTCTGTGAAAGTCCCCCTCCCCCGAGAGATATCCAACTATACCGAACAAATTCCGTTCAGGCAACGGAACCAACCAACTTACATCCAGGCTAACGTGGAAATCCCCCATCCCTCCAGCTCTACCGAACTTCCGCACTCATTTCCGAAGCCATACCTTCGGACCTCGAAGAAGCATGAGCTCGCGCAATAATAGCTCGCTAGATCCCAACGAGCGAACGGGTCTCCTCCAATCCCACTCACATCGCAGCTCCTTCTCCGGCATCGCACCGCACGAGTACATCGAGCATGGAGGTCACCACCTCCACCCGAAGGATAACCGGGTGTGGGTGCGCTGGCCGGCGCACGTTGTCCGTCTGACGTGGAAAACGCTCGTTCGCGACTACGTCAATGTCCTTCTTTTATTCGTCCCATTGGGTATCGTCGCTGGTGCCCTTGGCTGGAATTCCACGGCTGTGTTCACGCTCAATTTCTTCGCTATCGTGCCCCTCGCTTCGCTCCTGAGCTTTGCCACTGAGGAGCTGGCTGCTACCATGGGCCAGGCGCTTGGTGGTCTAATGAATGCCACTTTTGGAAATGCTGTCGAGTTGATTGTAAGGATGCCCTGATTCCTAAGCTTCGGCTCGCCCTGTTTAGCTCGGCTTTCGGTGCTCGATAACTAACCACCCCGGCTTCGGCTTCTATAGGTTAGCATCATTGCCCTGAAGGAAAACCAGATTCGCGTCGTACAGGCCAGTATGCTGGGCAGTATCCTGTCGAATATCCTGCTCGTTCTGGGCTGCTGCTTCTTCGTCGGTGGACTGCGCTTCCGTGAACAGTCGTTTAATAGCACTGTCGCTTCAACCATGTCCTCGCTTATGGCTGTGGCTTCCGCGTCGCTGATCATCCCGGCCACCCTCTACGCCGCTATCTCGAAGAACACCGAGAAGGCCGACGGCCCAGTCGACCACGATCCGAAGGATGATGCTCAGCACAACATCCTGATCTTGTCGCACGGTACTTCTATTATTCTGTTGATAATCTACGTCATGTACCTATATTTCCAACTGTTCTCCCACTCAGACCTCTTCGAAGAGTCAAACGGCAGCGACACCGAGAACATCGCCGGCACCGAGGGAGAAGGAGAAGAAGAAGAAGAAGAGCGCATCCTTAACCCCTGGGCTGCAGGCGTGGCTCTCGTCGTCGTGACTATCCTCGTCGCCGTTTGCGCCGATTACTTAGTCGACAGCATCGACAGCATCGTCCAGACAACCGGCATGACCAAGACATTCATTGGACTGGTGCTGATCCCCATTGTGGGTAATGCCGCGGAGCACGTTACGGCTGTGGTGGTTGCGTATAAGGATAAGATGGATCTGGCGATCGGCGTGGCTATTGGTAGTAGCTTGCAGATTGCGCTGTTTGTCACTCCGTTTTTGGTTATTCTTGGATGGATCATGGGCATCGAGATGACCTTGCACTTCCAGACTTTTGAGACGGTGGCTTTCTTTATTTCCGGGCTGGTTGTTACTATGCTCATTCAGGATGGAAAGTCCAATTATCTGGAAGGTGGTATGTGTCTCGGCATGTATATCATTCTTGCGTTGGCTTTCTATGTCTATCCGGATAATCTTTCGGCTTAGTTGGGCTTTTCGGGGATTGTTGGAGTGTCTAGGTTGGATCTTAGTGGTGGACATTTATTTTCTCTTTTGTTTTGTTGATTTGTCTATCTCGTTGCCACTTGTGCGCGTATGCTTTGTTGTATTCTATAGCATCCTTGTCTATAGGCCTCTAATGATACAAAATTGCATCTGTGACCTGTTCGGTTGAATGCTTGTTATAGCGGGGACCTAGATAGATGGAAATAGGTACCGGGCTAAGGTACTGGCAAGGGAATAAGTGAGAATGTTACAATAGTACCTATCGCCTTTGCATTGCGGAGATATATTCAAGCCATACCTATTCCATCCAGTCCGAAGTCGGAAGATACCTAAGCTTTCGTACCTTGAAGTGAACTAATCCCAACGCAGATCCGAGACTGCCCACTACTGACCAATTCCTTGTTCCCCCGACCTAAATCAAGTTAACAAGCAGTTCATCCGCAGCTCAGATGCCTCTTTCAACATGACCTCACACAAAGTCTTGGCGCTTACCTAACATCCCGGGAAATTTGCTCGAGACCGCCAGACATCAAACCCAACCAGACTGAAATAACCCTCGAACCCCAACTTCTCGCACGGGGGGTCAATCATTCAATTATAATTATCACAACCGCAACAATGCCACCAAGACTCAACCTTTTCACAGCCAACAAGGCCCTATCCGCCCTCCGCCAACCCACCCCCTCCACCCTCCGACTCCGCGCCCTCCAGTCCCAGTCATCACTACCAATCCAGCGCCGATGGAACTCTTCAAACGATAGATCGAAGAAGGTCGAGCCTCAGCCCGATGAGCAGGCTTACCCCACCGTCGACCAGCTGCCGCATGTCAGCGAGGAGGCCCACGAAATCTCCTGCATTATGGACAAGGAGAAGCGGTGCGATGGTGTTCCTTCGACTCCGGAGTTGGATCAGGGTACGCCCGTTGAGGAGGTGAGTAATAACCCTATATTCCGATTCCGATGAACTACTAGCTAGCTAGCTAGCTAGGTTACTGGTGGAAGGCCCCCCCCCCCCCCCCCAAAAAAAATAGTCGAAGGATAAGCTTGTTGACAGTTTCGTGCACACAGATCCTCAGCCGCGACAAGGAGGCCATGAAGCACATGCCCAAGGTCATGCGAGATGAATTGAAGAAGAATGGTGGCTCGCGCTCATTCTCGACTTCGGCCAGGAGCCGAATGTCTGATATGTACGGTGTAGAGTCTACGTCTCCCGGTGGTGACTTTATTCCTGGTGTGTCACCTGTGTCCGGCGGCGCCAGTGAACCCGCCAGCGATGAGGCGACGGCTGCTGCTCTTGCGAGCATGATTGAACAAGTGCAGGGCCGGGCTGTTGAGGAGAACCCTGGTCTCAAGTTCGATGCGCCTGCTGTGCCGGAGGACTTGAAGACTTTGAACTTCCGCAAGCGCTACGATACACTGCAGGATCAGTTTACCAAGATGATGATGGAGAGTGGGAAATTGACTAAGGCGCAGAAGGTATGGATTTCCCGTTTGAATTCGGAGTTCAGAATTCAGAATTCAGATTTACGATGAGGAACGGATGGGAACAGTTGCTAATTGAATTAAATTGATTAGAATATGTCCATCGTTCTGGACCACCTCCGCACCTCCTCTCCCCCCCAGATTAACCCCCGCCGTCGTCTCCTAGGCGCCCCCTTCGCCTCCCAGCTCCCCCTCGACCCCGTCCTCTATCTCACCGTCGTGGTCGATTCCGTCGCGCCGCTTTTCCGAATCCGTCAGCAGAAGGGTATCGCCGGTGGTGGTGCCGCCGTGCAGATCCCGCAGCCGCTCACTTTGCGCCAGCGCCGCCGCGCCGCTATCAAGTGGATTCTTGATGCTTCGGAGAAGCGACGGGATGCGCTGTTTGCGCACCGTGTTGCGGCTGAGGTGGTTGCTGTTGCTGAGGGTCGGAGTGGTGTTTGGGAGAAGAGGGATACGCAGCATAAGATTGGTATTTCTGGTCGTGCGAATCTGGGTGCTACGCCCCGTCGGAAATAGAGGATTGCCTTTATAAGTTTATACTGTATTGGCTTTGTGTTTTCTGATTGGGTTATGGGGTTCTAACGGTTCTGTTTTCTGAGCATCTTTTTTAACATATGTACATTTATCTAGGCTGGTCGTATCATGTATGAATATGACTTTCTTTTTCCTTATGGGTCTATCCTCACGTACATAGCCTCGATCCAAATCTGTAGTCGTTTCGGGGGTCCTGGCAGGTTCGGATATTTTTTGTGGAACGACATCAACTTCTCTGGTGCGTTCTTAAAATCTGACGCAGGGTACCAGTTGTCTTCGTCGTCCGTTCCTGCCCACTTTGCCTTGTATTGCAATTACTTGTAGTGCAGTCGGACCGCGATTATCTCATCCCACCTCCCATTCCTGTTCGTCGTTGACCATTTCTGGAGGGACTGGATGACTGGATCCAGGATTTGGCCGGGCATCGGTTCCGCCTTCTTTGCTCGACGGAGCTTCTCCGGGGCAAACACGGGATGTACTTTGATCGAATCGGGCAGCTGGAGCTTGTAGGCGTGTCCCAGTTTCTGGGTAGTTGGGTAAGATTGAACTTGGAATCTTGTGTCAAGACTCAAATGTGAGATGCACTAGCACCTCTCTGCAATACAGATAATGGGTTCTCTGTAGTAGTCAGCCCGCACTGCGCAGTTCACAGGACTCCAAGCTCGAACCACACGCAGTAAATGCACAGGCGCAGACGCAAAGATGGCCAGTGCCAGGGCGTTCTGCCAAGATCGTCAATTGCCGAGGTTAGTCTAGGCGTACCGGCCGAAATCTACCCTCGTGTCTTGGAGGAAGTTGTGAAGCCGTCGAGAACACTGACTCCCGAGACAACACTGGGGATCTCAGCTGGATCATACTGTAGTCTGTGTATTGCCATCGATAGCTGAGCCGCCCAAGCGTATGTTAGTTTATAGAAAGAGCAGCTTGCTGCTTAGGCCCGCAGGAAGAGTCACGGTGCAGGCGCAAGCCCCATCTTAGCAAGAGCCTTTGAGGCCTGAACCCTAAGGAGGTCGAGATCGAGGTTGACGACCTCGTTCGGGTTACGCATCGCGTCCAAAGACCCCCGCCACAGCTGGCCTCGCGTGAGGCTGAGCATCTGAGGCCCATTTTGGTGTCTTGGGAAGATGGTCTGAAAGATGTTATCAGTAACATACCATAGTACGGAGTATACCTATACACTGGAAATACATATGTTAAGTTCTGCTGCGTACATACCTCCTCCTGTTGTTTCGTCAGTCGTTCATCAGCACCTAACGCCCAAAGGCATCCAGTTCCCCGTACAGTTCCGGTCCGGCTCTGGAGGTACCACTTAATGATAAGTCCCCTCTTGATTTGTCCTTCGCCCCCGCGCAGCAGGAGCTCCATATCGGCTCGTAGCGCCGTCATGGACTCGGTCCACCCTACCTCTATAACGAATGATGGTAAGCTCTGACCGTCATCGGGCGTGACGGCAACATCTGGAATTTTGGTAGATTGTTGGTACTGGGATGCTGGCATGGTGAATGGAGTATTTGATAATGGCGTTATCTCTTTTGCTTCTGCGAAGGTGATACTCCCATTACTAACCCATGTAAGCGTCATATGCATATACCAAGAAGTCACTGCTTCATGGAGTGGTGATGGCATCGAGAGACGAAGTGTTCTTTCGTAAGAGTTCCAGGTATACCTATATTTGCGGCCGAAGATTTTGCCGTCGTTCTTCTCTAGTCGTTCGAGGATTCGTTGGCCCCACTTGGATGGATATCGATGAAAAGGGCATGCTCGGGGGTTGCTTCGCTTGTGATGAATTTCAGAGCTTCTGATAAGTTTGTGTACCCAGAAAGTGAGAATACTGGTTCTCGTGGTGGGACTTCAGAGGTCGACGATGGGGAGTCGGTTGCTGGAGTTGTTCGGAGCTCTTCGATCTGATCCATTTTGATGAGGGAGATGGATCAGGAAGAAAAGAGATGAGTTAAGGTGAGAGAGCTGCGAATATAACAGGAAAGAGTAATGAGAATACGATACAGATGGAGAACGATGGAGAAAGATCTGTATGGATTCGAGTGGGCGAAGAGGAGAAAGATAGAGAGAGAGAGAAGTTCCATTGGGCCATTCGGCTTTTCGTAACTTAAGGTCACATGTAGCCTTGAGAAAGAAAGAGAGAGAGGGGGAGAAGAGACTATCTACTCCGTAGCTACAGTAGGTATATCTAGGTTCTGTCTCGTGGTGGTGCCAAAGGCCAACATGGCCAACATGTTTGCCCCAGGCATCCCACAAAGAGCGGGGGCCGCGCCATGGGTACAGGATTGATGCCTTGGTGCCTCAGGTCTGTACAGCGTTGCGGCGCGAAGCACCGTTATGGCCACCAGCCCTGCATCAACCTGAGACAGAGATCCTGCCTGCATGTATATACATTATTTTGTAACATGGCTAGTCAACCTTTCTGAAGCTCTTCGCTCAATGACACCCAGTGATCTTCCAATTGTGCTTGGCATGAAGTATCGTCTAATAACTAGGCCGTTTAGGCCCCCGACGCCGAGGCCGCTGACTAACATTTAGCTTAGATTCCGAATTGAGTCCACGTTGAAGTCGTCGAGAACGAAACCCTTAAGATCTCTTTATTCCACTCTGTACCTACTATCTAGATCCACTACCGGCCAAACCCCCGATCAGCAGAGCGCGACCCAATTCCCAATCAACTCCAACCTGACCATTCCCAGAGCAACCCACATCCACTCCGCCCTCCCGACAGCTGGCCCAGACTCGCCAACCCTCTTCGCGCGCCCCCGCAATAGAACCCTCTACAACGTTACCTCCGGCTGTACTTCGTTCACCCTCTCAATTCTCACATGAACTAGGCCGACGACCCACCGGCCTCAAGCTTTGACCGTGGCTTCCACGCGTCCCGATTCCATCGAACTTGTCGAGTACCAGACACCCTCCCGCACAGTCACCGCAAGCGCACCTGGTCCCACAGGAGCTCGCTCAGAGCAATCTCAGTATAGCGCTGGCCGGACAAATTCCGCTGCCACCTCGCAGCATTTTGCGGACCTTGATTTTGGTTTAGGAGAAAAGACTGCAGACGAGGAGAGATTAGATTTCGACGACACTCGCCCTCGGGGCTTCAATTTCGAACTCTGGGCTGAGGCTCTTCGACGTCGTGCGTATAACGCTTCGCAAGGGAAGGGAACTGAGCCCAAGATGAAGTTCTCGCATAGTATTCAGTTTAATGCTGTGCCTGACTGGAGCTCGAATTACATTGCGTATAGCAATTTGAAGAAATTGTAAGTTGGTTTGGTTGGTTCAGTTCCTGTTGTGTGGTGTGCCTGGGAGATTGTGCGCATAAGGACCCGAGGATCGAATCTCCACCGGTGTCACATCACACAGGACCGTTGTGTCGAAAAATACTTTTCGGGACGCTAATGTCGCATTGTGACCAGGATCTACACCCTTGAGAAACATGTCAACCGCAATGACGGCCACGCAACCACAGATGTAGAGTCTGCGCCGTTGTTGGGTGGTGCTCAGGCGGCTAACCCTGATGCAATCTTCAAACGCGCGCTTGATGTCGAGATGGATAAGATCTGTTCTTTCTATCAGCAAAAAGAGGCAGAGATTTTTGCAGCTACTGAGGAGCTTATCAGGGACGCCGATGTGTACCTCTCCGAGACAGATGGCGTTAATATGGATTCTGTTGGCGAGACAATCGTCAAAGCAGGCTCCCGTCGTGGTAACGGTAATGTCGCGGAACGTCTCCGGCGGGCCAGCGCTGTCAGCAATGACTCAATGGCCGACGATGAAGAAGAAGCCGGCGATAGTGACTATGATCGCTCCCCGGCATTCACTCCCCGCCGCCAGGGACAGCCGCGATCGGTCGATGGCGAGTCTGGTACGGATGGCCATCCCGGTGATTTGGCAGACTCATCGTACTTCGAGCAGCCTGCCACTCGCGCACCGCAGGATTTGTCACTCAACGAGGAGGATTTTCTTGCCCTTTATAACACAGGAATATCCTTGAAAAAGCGCCTGATCGAACGCTATGTCTCACTCTGCGAGCTTCGGTCCTTCATCGAACTAAACAAGACTGGATTCTCCAAGGCCCTGAAGAAGTATGACAAGACCTTGGATCGTAACCTGCGCAGAGACTACCTGACCTCTGTTGTCTACCCCGCCGTGCCTTTCATCGACAGCACCATGGCTGCAGTCGATAGGCACATCGAAAACGTGGAGAGCGTGTACGCAGCTGTCGTTACGAAGGGCAACAAGCAGTTTGCCAGGCGCGAGCTGCGTCTTCATCTGCGCGAACATGTCGTATGGGAGCGGAATACCGTATGGCGCGAGATGATCGAGATTGAACGTCGTGCTCAGGCTGCCAATGTCGGTATTCGCCGGACGCTCCTGGGCGGCGACGAGGACCCGGCCACCGCACGGCGCCAAGGGGATAAGACTGAGATGCGGACTCGAGAGATATCAACGCCTCTTGGTCGATTCCATTTCCCGCTGTGGTTCTGCAGCTTGAGCTTTGGAACGCTGGTGTTCAGCATCGCCGTGTTTGGCGCGATGCTTTCCCTGAATATCATGGAGACCCCCGAAGAGCAGAACTGCTTGGCCATGTTGGTCCTTGTCAGTGTATTGTGGGCCACTGAGGCTATTCCGCTGTTCGTTACTTCGCTCCTCATCCCATTCCTAGTTGTCACTCTTGGCATCATGCGGTCAGACGATGAGACTCCCATCCGATTGGGACCTAAGGAATCCGTCGGGAAGGTGTTCGCGGCAATGTGGACACCTGTGATAATGCTCCTTCTAGGTGGTTTCACTATCGCCGCAGCGCTGTCGAAATACGATATCGCCCGGCGCATGGCCATGTTCGTCCTCAGCAAAGCCGGATCAAAGCCATCCGTCGTGCTGTTAACCAACATGTTCGTGAGCATGTTCCTGAGCATGTGGATCAGTAACGTCGCATCACCGGTCCTCTGTTACTCGATCATCCAGCCATTGCTGCGCAACATGCCCCCCGAATCCAACTTTGCCAAGGCACTCGTACTAGGCATCGCACTGGCTGCCAATGTCGGAGGCGCAGCATCCCCAATCGCCTCACCACAAAACATCATCGCCCTGCAGAACATGCACCCAAACATCAGCTGGGGCACATGGTTCTTCATCTCCCTACCCGTCTGCATAACCTCCATCCTCCTAATCTGGGCTCTACTCCTCGTAACCTTCCGCCCAGGCCGAAACACAACCTTAGTCCCCTTCCGCCCCGTCAAAGACCAATGGACCGGCATCCAATACTTCATCAGCATCGTCACACTCGTAACCATCGGCCTCTGGTGCGCAAGCCACCAGCTCGACCACATATTCGGCGACATGGGCGTCATCGCCATCATCCCTCTCGTCCTCTTCTTCGGCACCGGCATCCTCAACAAAGAGGACTTTAACAATTTCCTCTGGACGATAATCATCCTCGCCGCTGGCGGTCTGTGTCTCGGTAAAGCCGTCACTTCCTCAGGTCTACTGCACACCATTGCATCGGGCATCACCACGCGCGTCGAGCATCTCAGTCTGTACGGCGTGCTGTTGGTTTTCTCGGCTCTCATTCTTGTTATGGCTACTTTCATCTCGCATACCGTGGCGGCTCTTATTATCCTGCCGCTTGTTCGTCAGATCGGTGTTAATATGGAGAATCCTCATCCCAACCTGCTTGTTATGGCCAGTGCTTTGATGTGCTCTGTTGCTATGGGGCTGCCCACGAGTGGATTCCCTAATATGAGTATGTTGTTTCCCCTTTCCCTTTTTCCCTTTTCTCCACAAGGGTCCCATTGATCACCCCCCGCTAACTTATTCCGCTACAGCTGCTATCATGACTGAAGTCCCACAGACTGGCCAGCGGTACCTCCAAGTCCGTCATTTCATCACCCGCGGCGTTCCATCCAGTTTCCTGGCCTTTGTGGTGATTGTCACGATGGGCTATGGACTGATGTATGTTGCAGGTCTATAGGCCTGCGTGTTAAGAGGCCATTTTCTCGTGACTTTTCCTTCTTTCATTTTTGGACTTTTCTTCTTTTCTTCTTTTCTTCGAAAACGGAGACCACTCGGTGGTTAGATGGATACACATACATGGCGCCAGCCAATAAAGAAGAGATTTGTATATGATATGTACGAACGGATTTGTGATTAACTTTAGTTCCCAGTGTTTCTTTCTTTCTTGCCCTTATTATCATTTTCAGCGTGGTTATAACTTGCCCTCGAGGGATCTTGGCTATCCTCGTTCACTGTAAAGTCAACTGTGCTTGGTCAGATGGTGTTCGTTGCACAGCACAGGTGATGAGCTATGTAGATAGTGCACGTACTTTGATCAAAACCAGTACATAACTCCTTACACGCTAGGTAGGCCTCGTGCTCGGAAATACTTGAAATCTATGACTCGATTGTTTCACCTGTCATACTTGGACTTATCCAAAGTGTCTCATTTAAGGCTGTGTACTGGAATGACCAATCCTGTAATACATCGGATCCTGCGCTACAGACTACAAATACAGTACATCAGAGGAACCAGTATGAAGTATAGAGGAATAATTGAATCATCATCATGAGCTAGCTAAATAAGGAAAAAGGACATAAAACATAAAAGATGCCAACCCATGCATCGGCACCATTCTAACATAACCCATTAAACGAGTCCGATCATCCAGTCTCAACGCCTTGCATCGGCGCCGGGTATTCATATTCATGAGAGGCGAGAGAGGACGAAAGCACGTGTTGACGAGGTATATAGATAACGATAACTCTTTTGCTATTTGCTGTACAGCAGCGCGATCAATTACTATATCGTCAGTCAGTGAAATGCACCAACATATGAATTGAGTCGGACAATATGAGTATAAAAACCAGGAGGGAATGGAAGTAAAAGAGAAAAGGGAAAAGGGAAATACTAACAGCAAACCAATCGTCAAATCACCATGAATCTTCGCCTTGAGCTGAACCTCAATATCCAAATTCAGATCCAATCGCAACCGAAGCTGCTCATCACGACCACCGTCCTCCTCCTCCTTCTTGTCACCGCCACCGAGGACACCACCAACAGCCTTGCCAGCACTGCCGGTTACGCCGTTCAGGGCATTACCCGCTGTGTTCTGCACGAGCTGACCGGCTTGGTCTACGCCACCGACGCCGGGCAGACCGTCAAGGGCATTGCCGCCTTGTTGTTGGTCTTGCTGCTTGGGCTGGCGCTGGCGACGGGTACGACGCTGGGGTCTCTGTTCGTCTGCCATGTTGCTGCGTGCGACGGATTCGGTGTCTGATTCTTGTGGACGGGGACGAGGTCTGCGACGACGACGTTCGGGCTTGGGTTGGGGTTCTGGTTCGGGCTCTGGTTCTGGTTCGGGCTCTGGTTCTTCGTTGTCTTGTTCTGGTTCGGGCTCGGAGTCGGGCTCTTGTTGTTTGACGGGCTCGGAGTCTTCGGGTTTATCCTCTTCTTCTTGGGGCTTGTCGTTGTCTTCCTGGTCCTGATCCTGGTCCTGGTCTTGGTCTTGTTCCGAGGCAGGAGGGGTCTCTTCTTGCTTTGCAGGTGACTTCTTGCCGAGCTTGGGAGGGGCACGCTTGGGCTTGTTGGGTGTTGTTGTGTCTGGATTAGGGGTGGATGGTTGGTCCTGATCGGCCATGATGAAAGGGAAAGAAGGTTGTTCAAATGGGGGGAAATGAGGAGAATATGAGTAGATGCGGAAGGGACAAAACGTCAGATGGCTGCAGCTAAGTATGTACTTGCGCGTATAGTGTAAATATGATGTAGACAAATTAAATGAAATCTATTTTTCCGCTTGTTCAACCGTTTATATCATCGGAGGACCAGTGACCAAGTCAAAACAGGAGATGACGAAGTCGCTTCAGCCGCCTCCGACGTCAGATGCGATGGGGCTACCTGTGGCTCGGGTCCATCTGTGCCAGAGTTGATAGAACTTTAAGAGGGTACTCTTCTTAGTAGAATGACAGGGGTGGAATCTAGTCCCATGGGTTTAAGCCCGTCAGATATTTTTTGGAGCCATTGAACCACGAATAGAATGTAAAATGACGTCTGGAGCCAGGATCTCAGGCCTCTGGGCATGAGGCGCGGCTTACTCCGGAGTGGTACGCAGTATAACCTCTTGGATCCCCAGTGTATACTCCGTAGAGAAGGATTGAAATAGATTATATGCACCCACAGCGTGTCACGCACCAATCATATTGGAGATCGGAGACTTTTACCGCACTGACAGTCTCCACTTAAATAGATTAACTCGGCCGTTGCAAGTTTGGCATCTCACAGTTGAATCCGCTTATGACGCCACAAGACGTCAATTTTGTTACTTTGGAGATGGAAATAGATTGAATTGTTACCAGGTACTGTGTACTGCAGACAATCTACCCATCTGGACCCATCAAGCCTTATTGTCCCCTTCTTTTTCGAGATAACATGTTTTAATTCGACAGATGGCAAGGGGCGAATTCATCGGGGCCGACGTTTGACATGCCTGGTTCTCGGGCCACGAGTTTTTAGGTGCTTCCACGGCTCATCGTAGTCGAAGTGGAGACTGTCGGTGGCCACCCGAGTCGACAATTGTCATTACGCAGTTATGTACACGGCCTTCGGGAGGGCGAGCCTAATACATCCAGTGGAAATGACGCGGGTGGTCTGTACGATGCAAGATGGTTGGAGAAACCACCAACGTCATCTCCACACGGAGATTGATGAATCGATGATGTCTCTCCGGTACTCTTTCTAGATATCATATTTGTTTCCCATCCCGTTGCCATTCTTGGAATCCTTTTCGCCTCGCGTTTACTATATCCTTCTACTTTACACCCTTACTCCATCTCCACTCGCTTCCTGCTTCCTCTCTACTCTATATCCTAGTATAACCTACTCATACACATCGCCCACCATGGCCGCCACCATGGAAAAGACCAAAGAACAACCCAAGAAGTTCCCCCAGGACGATCTCTCCTCAGGCGAAGACTATGACAGCGCCGACGATTATACCGACGAGGAATCCGAAGACGAAGTGCCACAGACCAAGACTCAGAAAAAGAAACAACTCCAAAAACGGAAACAACCCGTGGTGCAACAAGACGACGAGACCGAAACAGATGAAGATGATTACGGCTCAGACGAGTATGAATACTCCGACGACGATGACGAAGCCTTCCAGCCTTACTCCAACCAAAACTCCGACTTCAAGCCCAACGGCGGTATGGACGTTCTCCACAAGGAGGAGAAGTCAATGCTGGACGAGGAAGGCATGAAGTTGAGACTGGAACTGAATCTGGAGATCGAGGTCGAGCTGAAAGCACGGATTCACGGAGATCTCACATTAGCCCTGATGTAAGTACGACCCTGAGGCATTCCATCAGTTTCCTTCATCCCCTCCCCCTCCCCTTTCGAGGAAGCCTGCTCAAAGACCGAATTAGGAGTTGATCGCGTTTTCCAACAACAGGGCTTGATCACCCATTCTGGCTCCCATTGCCAAGACTTATCACGAAGATTCAATGTCGTCACGAGCGATCCTTTACCAATGCTTTGATGCTGCTATTCATAGAGCCGCGTTTTTTGATTTAATGTCTGGGATTTTGTCATGGGTTCCTGGTCGGCAGGCCAAGGAGTGCGATACACCGGAGTATATACTTTAGTATATTCCTGCGATGACTTGAATGGAGTTATAATTATGTTTTCAACACTTCAAAGCGATGGAGCAGTCAATGTAGCGGTGGTTGTAACTTGTCGTGGAGATAGTGACGGAGATGAAATCCACGTGGCGGAAACATGAAAGCCGAGGGCCAGGCCTTGGCGCCGATTTCTAAATGCTTCTTCTGATGCAAACAACCGCCTCTCCAGCCTTCGCACTTAATCCAAATACCCATTACACTAACATTTCAGTGCAAAATACTCAATCGACCCACCTTCCACCTTCCACCCCCGCCATCCGCCATGTCATCCAAAGACTTCATCATCAAGCACATGAACGCCGACCACCAAGACTCCCTCGAACTATACCTCCAAGCCTACTGCGGCATAACAGCCAAACAAGCCAAAGCCGCCCAGCTAGAAGACATCAGCACCTCAAACCTGATAATCACCGCCCACGGAACCCGCTACAGCGTCCCCATCGACCCCCCAATGAAAGACGACTACTCCGAAGCGCGCAGCCGCGTCGTCGCCCTCCACAAAGACAGCCTGAAGCGCCTGGGCCGCAGCGAAGTCACCCTCAAAGAGTACCGGGGCCCCCGCGGCATCCAGCAAATCGTCGTCTTCGGACTGTGTCTGTTCACCTACATCAGCTGCTTCCAGCGCAGCAATTTGCTGCCCGGGTCCGCTGTCTACGAGTACTTGGGATACAAGTATGTGCCTGATTTTGCGCACTTTGTCTACACTATCCAGCCGTATTTGTTTCCTGCGGTTGTTGCCATTCATCTTTTTGAATCGACGTTGCTGGCTGTTACGCGGTTGAGGCCGCTTGGTGTGCCGGTCTTGTCTGGTTTGTGGTGCAAGTGGGTTGCTTCGTGTTTTATTGAGGGGTTTGGTGCTTTTGTGCGGATTAAGCAGATTGTGAAGGAAGAGAAGGCGAAGAAGGGGAAGAGTCAGTAGGATGTAGTTGAGTGATGGGTAGGAATATTGCTAGATGGTCAATATTCTGCCGAATGGATTTTTAAAATGCTCAAGAGAGATGAGAGTAGACTATGGAGCCTATGGAGGGTCAAGAGGTGTACGCGCAGCTTGGCGAGATCACCGAGTCTATCACATCGTCAAAGGAGAAACATAATGCCATACGACAAGGTTATTAGCGAACTAGATCTCCCAGTTTGCAAAAAGAGTCTGCCTCGGACTTTATCTCCAAGCTTACTATGGCATCACATTCAAACAAGCTGTCTCGTGTACGACTTGTAACCGGTGGCTTTCAGAGAGCAGACGGTGATATCCACGTGAAGCGAGAGATCGGCGTAATGTTGTTTTGCAAACTGGGGGTGAAGTTGGCGAATAGCCTTCTCGTACAGTATGATATTTGTGTGCTAGAGGTGACATGCAAGTTCCTGACTTCCAAGACGCAAGGACTAGCACCGTTGCTGCGCGAACCTTTCGGACCCTCATCGCAATCATCACTACCTTTGACCTCGAGACTTTCCAGATGCTTTTCTCAACAGTGCCCTTGATGAGGAAGTCTATTGCCAGATGACCGAGTCCTGGTGGGTAATGGCAATAGACTTCTTGATCAAGGGCACTGTTGAGAAAAGCGTTAACTGCATCCATCTGGAAAGTCTCGAGGTGAAAGGTAGTGATGATTGCGATGAGGGTTCGAAAGGTTCGAGCAGCAAGGGTGCTAAGTCCTTGCATCCTGGAAGTCAGGAACTTGCATGTCACGTCTAGCACACAATATTCGACGTCCCTCCTTTGACGATGTGATGAAGGTCAAGCTTTTTGGGCGCTCACCACGCGGAGTGCGACATGTATGTTGGTCTTGTGCGAAATCAATATGAAACCAGAGATGGTCCATCCCGATCTGACCACAGCAATCCGTAACGTACATTGGATGTCAGCCTGGGTGTCAGGATCATCTTTGATGGCCGTTCCAGAATCCAGATCCACAAAGTGTAGCACGTGACTAAAGCTGACTCAGCCCACGGATCACCTGATCGGCCCAGCGACTGGATCCGCTATTCCCAACTGGGCCTAGTGTCAGTTAGGGCACTACACAAGCGAGCGACACTGTGCGCCCTGCGAAATTCACGGACTCCACGACCTCAAACTCCCACGACAACCCTACGACAACCAATCCGTGTTTCTGGTGAAGGGCTGCACATTCAGAGGTGAGTTATCGGTCGTCTTAATTCCTGCAAGGTTTCTTTTCGAAAAAAGTTCTGTTTCGCTCGCTGCGCCATTCAATTTCGATCATCGATCCGGTTCAATTCCTCGACACCGATACCTTCAATTCTTGTCTCGCTTCGATACTCCATCAACCACTCGATACCATCGCCAAACCTTCCCGATACTCGAATATTGATTTGTGCGGTGCTTGCGACGAAACAGAAGGACGGGAAAAAAAGAAATTTCAAGGCGCACAATCAACGATATCAATATCTAACCTATCTCTGTCAACTTAGACCCCTCCATCAATCGCAAACATGGGTATTTCTCGGGATTCTCGCCACAAGCGCAGTGCTACCGGTGCTAAGCGCGCTACCTACCGCAAGAAGAGGTACGATTCTACCAACCCAAACCCAGCCTGAGATATATCGAGTCCCTTGGAAGGAAAATCATTGCAGTATTCTTACATGTCTTCTCGTCCTACAGAGCCTTCGAGAAGGGTCGTCAGCCCGCCAACACCCGTATTGGCTCCAAGCGCATCCACCTCGTCCGCACCCGTGGTGGCAACCAGAAGTTCCGTGGTCTCCGTCTCGACTCCGGCAACTTCTCCTGGGGCTCCGAGGGTATCTCCCGCAAGACCCGTGTCATCGGAGTGTCCTTCCACCCCTCCAACAACGAGCTGGTCCGCACAAACACCCTGACCAAGTCCGCCGTTGTCCAGGTCGACGCTGCTCCCTTCCGTCAGTGGTACGAGGCCCACTACGGCCAGCCCATTGGCCGCAGACGCCAGCAGAAGACCGAGGCCACTGAGGAGAAGAAGTCCGCCTCCGTCGCCAAGAAGCAGGCTGCCCGCTTCGCCGAGTCCGGCAAGGCTGAGTCCGCCATCGAGCGCCAGTTCGAGTCCGGTCGTCTGTACGCCGTTGTTGCCTCGCGCCCCGGCCAGTCTGGCCGCTGTGACGGTTACATTCTGGAGGGTGAGGAGCTTGCTTTCTACCAGAAGGCTATCCGCAAGTAAACGATAAAATAAAATATTCGGTTGTTGCAACGGGTGGATTGGAGTTTCAGCTATGTCATGATCGGAGCATCCACGGGATGCAAATTGTCTGTAGAGCTCTGAGCCGTCAAATCCATGGAAATTTTTCCTAGTTCATTATTCTGGTAATATTCGTAGTCGAGATGAACTCTGTAAATGTGTACAGTCATATAAGACAGAATAATTCTACGTTGCGACACCCATCTCATACATCGAGTCTATTCCGCTTGCACGGAGTAGTACGGACTAACGGAGTACTATATCAAAGTGCCCGCATAACCTCGCCAACCTTATCATCCCCACACTTCAACTCTCCAACATCCATACAACCACCCTCCATAAACCACCATCCATACAACTCAAACCACCAATAACCAACCCACCACCCCCCAAAATGACAATGAGAACCCGCATCAGCATGCTAACCCCCAAACCAACAATCAAAACCCGCATCTGCATGCTCTCAGACACCCACACCAGCACCCCACACCCACCAACCTCATCCCACGCCTACCGCCACCCCCTCCCAAAAGCCGACATCCTCCTACACGCCGGCGACCTCACAAAAGTAGGCTACCGAACCGAACACGAAACCACCCTCTCCCTCCTCACCTCCGCCTCCGCAGAGCTCAAACTCGTCATAGCCGGAAACCACGACATAACCCTAGACGCAGAGCATTTCATTTCCAGCGGCTACAAGCGCCACCGACGGGCTGAGAGGCTCGCCTCCGAGTCTATCATCTACACAGACGACGAGAGTCTGCAAAGCGAGCTACGGGACAGAACTAAAGATAAGAATAGAACACCGGATAGAAAAGCTCTAGCTGTCTATGCTGCTTCGGTTAGGGATCTGTGGACCAGTGATGCTGCCAGGAAAGCGGGGATTGTCTATCTAGATGAAGGGGTTCATTCGTTTACTCTGTCCACGGGTGCGATATTCACCGTCTATGCTTCCGGCTACACGCCGGAGTTTTATAATTGGGCTTTTGCGTACCCCCGTTCCCAGGATAGATATAACCCCGTCCCGGGGGCTGAGAATCCGGTCCCTGACTATCCCGGCGTCGATATTATGCTTACGCATGGTCCGCCGCTGGGGATTTTGGATTCCGTGCCGCCGGATTTGAATGTTGGGTGTGAGCATTTGCTTCGTGCTGTGCGGCGGGCGAGGCCGAGGGTTCATCTTTTTGGGCATATTCATGAAGGGTGGGGCGCCAGACGGGGGGTTTGGGATGCGGATGCTGATTTGGAGGGTGGTGTGAGGCTTGAAGAGGTTGCGATTGATGAGAAGGAGGTGGTGGAGAGGAGGGGGCGTTTGTTGATGTTAGTTCTTCTTCGGAGAGGCCGTTGAGGGTTGGGGAGGAGACGATTTTTGTTAATGGGAGTATTATGGATGTTGGGTATGAGGCTAGGAATGCGCCTTGGGTGGTGGATTTGGAGTTGCCTGTTGCGCAGACGAGTGCTAATATATAAAGAAGATGAGTAAATTAGGTCCGCTTCTAGGTAGGTACTGGACGCCGGTTGGTTCAATTGCCAGAGACCTGAATACATTGAGACGAGGTAGTGAGTAAAGACTCCTATCCAAGAATTGTCATTACCTTCCTATATATACGCAATTCTAAAATACGTAGCTACTAGTTAGAGCAAGGCGACCTAACGCCTCGGAAACCAAAAGTCATAAAGGCCAAAAGACCGAAGCATAAACGATAATCTCCAACTCCATCCCATGATAACCCTAACCATCAAGGCCCACCACCGAGACCTAGAATCCTCGTTAGTCCGCGTCAAACATGGTCAATGCGATAAAAGAAACCCACCAGCAGCAAAAGCCAAGTACCAAGTACGCGTCGCTCCACCATCAATCCAACTATAATTGAAATTCGGCTGGGCAAAGAACTCCCACGAGGACTTGGGGTCGATGAGAGCGAGATTGGCGTATAGCACACCCTTCCACCCACCGTCAACCTTGGAAGCCGGGGTCGAGGCATTCTCGGCAAACATTGCCTGCCATTCTTGTCGTACGAATTCCTGTCGACGGGTGAAGGGGCTGTGAGGCATTAGGGGGAGCATGTGGATGCTGTGGTTGTTGTTAGTGAGGCTCAGATGCAGAGGAAAAGAAGAAAAAAAGAAAGAAAAAAGAATGGTATACGCACCCTTGGATGTATTCGAGGTTGGCGCCGAAATAAGTGGTGTGGTCGACTTTGTTCTCGAATAGCTGGTCTGGTCAGTATACGGTGCAACATGCAAGCAATGAGAGAAGGAACTCACAATTCCAGTAACCTTGTTTGCAATGAAATTTGCCGGCTGATTGGTATTACCCTCCTCCATTAGGAAATAGTTGTTCAGAGATCGAGCCAAGATGCCTAGCATCATGTTACCGCGAGCTTCCATGCTTGCATCGCCGGTTGCCTTTCCCCACAGCTTGATCGCGTACGCGAACATGGTGTCTTCCGAGGTAGATTCCTGGTCCTTTCCGTCATAGGACTCGAAGAGACCCTTAGCCCAGGAGTGGCCGTTGTACCAATCGAACGAGCGGGAGAAGGGGAAGTAAGCGTCATTTTCGACGGAGTTGCCAGCGTCACGAACGAGCATATTAACCCACTCCTTGTTCTCGGCCAGCCAGGCTGGATCAAGGGAGCCGATGATGGCAGCTGCCTGCACGAAATAGCCGTAGTGGAAATGGTGGTCGTTGTACGCGGTGTTTCCGAAATCCTGGTTCAAGTCGCCGTTATATCCGGCAGTCGAAACGACGCCCTTCCAGATGGTGTCGTATGCGAGCGGGAATTGTTGCTTGTTCTGCACAAATTTAGCGAACGACTTCTTTAGTTCTTGGAAAGCGTTCGTGGCTAGGTCGACGTTGTTGCCGAGTTGGTTGACGGTGTATACTAGCGTCGCGAACTTGCTGAGCGCCTTGCCGCTGTAGTACATGCTGTTCAGATCCGTCTGCTCGGAAATGTTCTGCTTCAGTTCCTGTGGAGCGACCTTGAGAATCGCCTTCTGGGCAGCAGGTGAAAGGTCATGGACACTGCCCTTGGTGGGTGACCAAGGGGCGAAGCCCATATCTACCGGCAGGTTTGGTTCGACCATCGTCCAGCTCTCTCCAATAACAGCTGTGGCCATGCCCTTGGTAGTGGTGCGAAGGCGGATACCGGTGATGCGGCCCTGGGTGGCATTATCGAAGGATTGGACGTGATGGGGCAGTGCGAACATGAGGAGAGGAGTGCCCGCAACATCCTTTCCTGCCTTGGTCCAAGTGAGGCTGTAGCTGCCAACATCACCGGTAACAGAGCCTGAGATATGTGCTGCTGTGGGGTACACACCAGACGAGTTATCGAAGAGCTTCTCGCCAGAGGCACCAGCAGGATTCTTGGCAATTTGGATGGTACCGGAGAAGCCCTTGGGGCCGCGAAGAGTGGAACTAGAAACCAACTTGAACATTGGGTCTTTGCCATCAACCGGAGTGGCATACAGAAGCCAGGTCGTGCCATCCTCAATGTCAAGCGTGTACTTGAAAATGCCTGGTCTGGGGGAACCGGCGCTGACGACCTTGCGGAAGAACACGCCACTTTCGATCAGAGGCTCCAAGTCATTGTACAACGCCGTCACATAGCCCATACCTTGCAAAATAGGGAGGGTGATCTGTTGGGATGAGCCTGGAGAGCGCCTGAGAACAGCATTGGCGGAGAACGCAGTCGGTTGTTCGGTGGTCATTATGGTCGACTGGCCGAGTTCAGCCGCGGAGAAAACCAGATGCTGCAAGCCAAATGGGTTGATATAGTACTGCACTGGATTTCCGGGAATCTTGTGGTTCTCAGGACCGAATGCGAGCATGTCCGGCTTGACATGAGAGATACCCATACCCCAGCTCTTCAACGAGCCACCTCCCTTGGACCATGCCAGACCGTAGGGTTGAGTGAAAGTTGCATTAGTCTGGGTACCGAGATAGAGTCCGGCGTAGAACTTGTTGGTTGCGATGGGGTCGGAGGTGTTGGCCTACATTATATTAGGTTCGTTATTCCTGAGGTGACAGCAATCAGTATCATTACTTACGTGTAAATTCTTCACTGGGTGATCATCTCGAGACTTGATGTTGGATGGCACGGGGCCAGTGGCCACCGGCTGGAAGATATCTTGACCATTCATGGTTTTGGGATGGTCTGGTCCAACTGGGGGCCGAATACTTGTGGTAGTTGGTCCTACGAAATGTTAGAATTTCTGAGAAATATTGCAATGGTGAAATGGTTGACCCTGCCTTGGGCGACAGTAGTGCCTGATGGAATCTGCGCTGTATGTGCCACAGATCCAGCCGTAGTAGTCGACGATGGGACAGCTGTGCTTGCTGAGCTCAACAAGTCTTGTAAGCCGTCGATAAATTCAGCAATGTCGAAATTTGGAAAAGGCTGCTGCGACGAATGGCCGTCGTGGTCCAAAGCTACTCGATATTCCTATTTCAACGGTCAGCACCTTGCCATATATCATGATAATCTTTCCATTAGACGATGTACCGGTTGGGATTGTGGAATGATAAGCCTGCTCTCACTATTCGAAGGTGGATATTGAGTCTGGAAAGAAGTCGCAGAACCAGCGGTTGTACTGTGCAGTATACTTCCTACTGCAGTTCCCGTCCGAGGGAAACAATGGGCTTTTTCTGCAGTTATAAGCCATGTCAGCAAGGCTGTCACCTTCCACTTGGTGCCCTCCATGATGCTCAAGCCGAATATCTTGTCACAAGAGACAAGATAAGAGGTCTATAAACAAATCCCCGATTCGATCCAACCGGATATGAATCATTCGAGAGATAGGATGACCTTCGTGGCTGACATGGGGAAAAAAGCAAACTAGCAGACGGCCTGAGAAAACATTGTCTCGAGGGCAACATACTTACAGATAGATGCTTGAGGCTTGGGATTCCAGAAGAATGCACTAAGCCCGTCGGAGCTCTGGAGATCGATTCTCAGGCCCAAATTGGGACATCGCACGCGGGCCCGTTTGTTGTGATAGGCTCTGTAGAAGATTCCGTATACCGACGATCTTCATGACGGACTACAGTTAGTGGTGGGAACATAATCTAAAGCAAGGGCAATGATCTGAGAGGGATTGGTAGCGTGGTCATTCAGCAATGTAGGGCGTGACGGGTGTTGGGGTGGAAGTTGGCCCCACAAGCAAGAATGTAGGCGAAATCACAGCAACGGAAGGTGCACAAGCCACTTACCCTGGTCTGAATAATGAATTGGATAGTAGTAGTCGTTACGTAGAGTCTTGTTTAGGGCTGTTCGAAGATGTGTGTGAATTCCAGAAGATGTCAAGTTTAGGCAGGTAACACTGATGCCAAGAGATCGCCCATGTGGGAAGTTCATCCACGAGATGGAAAAACATGACTCAAGGCAAGTCACCAGATCATGCATGGGTAATATTCGATGAATAGTGTCCCTTCTACATGATGATATCAGCTATCTTGTGATAGTCTGCGATTATTGAAACAACCCCTGAGGATTTGGAATTTTGGATCACTTGAGGAGCTTCTACCTACTTTTTGTTGTTGGCCACGTTCTGTTAGCGTACCTAGGCATAGTTACAGAGCCCAGTTAGTGATACAGCGGACATCCTACGTCCAGAGTTACGGAGTAAACGCTCATGTCTGGCTTCAGAACCTAGGTTTGGGGTATCACATTCACTGCATGTGTGACTGAGACATCTCTAAGTCTGCAGTGGGAAGACAGCAAGACCATGTGTGAACAGGGTCTGAGACTGGTTGACTCCAACTACCCATATCCTGGGACATCATGGAAACGTGGAAATGATTTTGATTCAAGGAGTATTGCGCCGGAAGGACCACATGGTATAAAGAGATAAAAATATGTCCGTGATTCCAGATATTTCCAATCATAGCATGGGCTTCGACATGGGCTTGATGACGCCCTGCTTGATCATGATACGGGGCTTGGTGCCGCTTTGGAAGGTCTCCTTTGTAGACCACTCGGGGCCCAGTGGCAGTCGCAGTGATCGTTCGTACTGTTGTTTGGTCTCAAACTCATGCGGCAGCTGACTTGCCATGTACTTCTTGTTCTATAGTGAGAATAAAGTGTTAGCGACGGTGTACAACTGTGTGTCAGGACGACATTTTCTTACCTTCTGGACTCGCTTCTGGTTGATGATGACCCGATCAAGCTTGGCATCCTTTCGCTGCTGGGGCTTCACACCCGCAACAGTGGTGATATCACGCTTTTGCCTCTTTTGCTGTCTCTTGCTGACGCCTTCACCGGCCCAGCTTCCCCAGCCCGGAAGTGTGTTGTCCACAACCTTATCACCCTCGTCTTCGATAGTCTCCATCTTGTCTTGCTCGAAATCTTGGACAACTTCATCGCCGGCAAAGGCTCTCTTCACGAGGTCGTGGTTCTTCAGCAGAACGGGGACATTTGCCTCATCGTCGCTGTCACTATCGGCGTCGGACCGCTCCTTCGTGAGAGCCGCCTTCGCGATCTTTTGCTTTTTGTTTTGTTGCTTCGCAGGAACAGTCTGAGGGAGACTAGCATCGAGCGAAATGTCAATGCTCTCTTGCGCGTCTGGGCCGCTTCGGCGTTTGTTGGTTCGTTCAGTCTGAACTAGCCAAGGGTTTTCCTCCGCGGGGGTATCATCTTGTTGATTGGAAGAGTTGGCCGGGGCTTGTGAAGACTTCTTGTTACCAGATGCCCCCGATTTCTGTTTGGTGGCACCGCCGACGACAATGTCGATGTTGTCGTCGGACCCAATCTCCTGTGCATCTTCATCATCGGAATTCAGCTTCTCTTCGAACTCATTCTTGAGCAACTGCTTTGCACGAGCCTTCGGATCAGCCTTTTTTGATTGACCGAACTTTCGCCGACCAACTTCAGACCCTGCATCGGGCTGAGCCTCCTCTCCGTTGAGCTCACGCTCGAGTTGGCGAAGCTCCGCATCATTCTGTTCCTTGCGGGCGGCATCGGCATTTTTCATGAATTTCATCTCAAAGAGGTCGGCATGAGGTCCCTTGACGGCACCCGAAGCATCGACAGGGCCTGCGAGAGCATTGAGTTTTTTCTGGACCTTCTCTCTTTCCACATCGGAGCCTTGTTCGTTGAAAGGATCCTCATCTTCAGACTCGCTGGAAGAGTCCAAGTAGTCATCTTCTCCAGTTGAAACACGCTTGCCTTCGATTCTCTTCCGTAGCTCCTCCTCTCTTTGGGCCAGATCAGCTGCGCTGTTGCGGGCCTCCTCGTCCCAGGCAGTGCGACCACTCTCTTTCAAGCCCTTGGCCCATTTGCTGTCACGATGCTTGGAGCCCATGCGGGCTTCGGCTCGCATGCGCTCGTTCTTCTCTTGATCCATGTCGTCCATATCCACGCCGGCGGCCTGGAGCGCCTCGCGCTCTTGTTGCTCCAGCTTCTCACGCTCCTTGCGGTGGACACGGCGGTAAGACTTGCTCTTGATCTTCTTGATACGCTTGGCGCGCACTTCCTCACGGAAAAGGAGGTCACGTCGCTTGCGCAATTCCGCTCGGCGTGCTTGAATCTCCTCGACCGGAATTTTGCGAGCTTGCAACTCCTCAAAGCTCTGAATCTGGTCCTCGGCCGTCTTACCTTCAGCCTCAGCCAGACCACTCTCCACAAGGATGTTCTGGATTGCGCTTTCTAGATCTGTCTGCGGCTTGGCAGCTTCCAAACGGTGAGTCTGCTCGGCATCGGGATCGCGGAGCGGGAAGGACAAGTGTTCGGCTCTTCGGTTGGCTTTCACGGTCTCGAGCCATCGGTTCAAAGTCTCCTTGCTCTTCTCGTAGGCGGCAGCCCGGTCGAGTCGGTCCTGTTGGCGTTTTGCCAGAGGAGCATCTAGCTTCCCCGGGATACCTGTTTTTGATGCTTGGACCACAGAGTCGACATGTTTGAGGGAATTTTTGAGGCGGGAGTCCGTGATCGAGGGCAGGAGGTCGGCGATAGTCAATTTGTTCGAGGAAGTCAAGCCGTATTCTGATGGCTTGCCCTGTTCTTGTGACTTCTGAGTGCGTTTGGTAGGTTTCTCAGTCTCCATAGACTGGACAAAATCTTGTAGTTTCGATAATCCGTGAGGATCCACACCGGTATCATCGTCCGAGATAGAAAGATCGTCATCGCTGGCTTCGCTTTCACTGTCCCCCTCTGACCCAGAGTCCTCATCGCTATCGTCTCTGGCGGCTCGCCTGGCTTTCGCTGCGGCTTCCTTGGCCTCCTCCTCCTCAGCCGCTGCATTCATATCCCAGGCGGTCGTCAGGTCAACGGCGTCTTCTCCTAGATCATCGTCCTCGTCGTAGTCTTCACCGTCAGATTCTTCATCGGACTCGTCGAAGTCCTCATCTAAGCTGATCTTTGAGGGCTTTTTAGGTTGAGGGGCCGCTTTCTTGGGCTTGGATGTGGACTTGGATGCGCGAAAAGTGAAGCCTTCAAATCGCTCTTCGTCGCTCTCACCGAGAGCTTCGTCGCTGTCAAGTTCGCTGTCATCATCGCTGTTCACTTGTCCGAGTGTCCATTCATGTCCTTCGCTATCACTGCCACCGTCAAGGCTTCCGCCATCCTCAGTTCTGCGGCGTTTGTGGTGGGGGGTCTCTTCATCGTCGTCCTCGTCGTCATCGCCGCCGGTGGTTCGCTTGCGGCTGGAGCCGTCGTCGTAGGCTCCTAGTCGACTGCGTCGAACACCCAATCTAGTTGGAATTTGTTTTTCTGCAATAGCCAGTGCGTTGAGTGACCGAGAGCTTTTCCGCTTCTGCGCTGGTTTCTGCGCTGAGCGGTCTTTCGGACCCTGCTTCTGTGTTTGGCTGCGAGGCATAGTGGAAGAGATTTCAAGGAAACCAAATTCCTTGACTAAGAAAGAAGCTTCAGATCAGTACTAGAAAAGTACCAAACGACCTGATGACTGCTTTCAAGAGGGTGTAGATGGTGTTGAACTTTTTTCCCGGCAGAAAAAAAGTTCTCGGCGCGGAGATTTAACGCGATCCGCTCATTCGTCGAGAGTTTTGGACTGCCAACTCCCTCCGGACTTTCGACTCGCTCTTCTTTTTCGACTACGAGTATCAACATTGTCGCCATAATGTTCAATCCCACACAACCGATGATGGCGCGCTTGCGCTTGACCACCAAGCAAGTCAATGGTGGCTACTACAAGGGAAACCGAACCGGCTCCATGGGTCGCCTCACCAAGCACGGCGCATACATACCCGATCCGAGCAAGCACCGTAACTATGTGCCTGCGGAGAAGCTTGAGATTCCAGGAAAGGAGTACACCGAGGAGACTGCCAAGGAACCGTTCACGGTAAGCACAGAGCGCCGCCGCACCGCTTGGCTGATATATCGAATCTGCTAACACTGTTCTAGCTCTACCCCTTCATCACAAAACACATGCGCAAGACACCGTCGAATTATGTCCAAGATATCGAGCGGAATGGTCGAAAAGTCACCGTGATCAGAGGATTCCAGGGGAGAGACTACCTAGAGAAGTGGGCCGAGACCGGTGAAGCCGAGAAGGCCCGCCGAGCAGACATCAGGCGCAAGAAGGCGGCGGAGGCTGAGGAGGCAGTTTCAAAAGCATAAGTGCAAGTGCAGACAGCAGACCTGGAGGACCGAGAATACAGCAGAAGTGGCTGCATCGATTAGGACTCAGCCCCGAAGCGCAACCTCAACCCGACCGAAACCCAGATGAGGTCTCCTTCATAGGCCTCAGATGAGCGAAATTGCCTATTGGAGCCTGTTTTTGTCTTTCGAACCTCGAACCGAACAAGTGTGCAGCAGCCCAGGGGCCTGGAAATTCCCCAGGTCAGTGGCCCAGCATACCATTCACAATCGCCTGGGTGCGGGCAGTGTCCAATACTTTTGTCGATTTTTTCTTTATCCGCTGGCCGATTGAATATCCCATGTATTATAGTCTTTACAACATCACCATGAATTGGATTATGGAGAAACCCGGCGAGGCATCGGTGGGCGTCTCCCATTTGACATACATACACAGTACTTTCCGTCAGGTTTGGAACGTCTGGCATTGGGCAAAGGCAACCTACTTACCATGCCCAATAGACGGTAGACTTGTGATCGTTTTTTCGTATTTGTTTCATTGCCCTTCACGGTGCATCTATTCTAACTATGTCAGTACTGGGAGGTATTCGTAGTATGTACTCGATGTGCTAAAGAACCGCAAGTAAAATGTATACAGTGAGCCCTGCTCATTTAATGAATCAATTTACAAGTTTGAATTTACCTTGTTTGTTGATGATCAGATTATTAAACAACGAGAATGTTCCAGTGGCGATAAATTGGTGCATTGGTAAGGTACCAAAATGACCTGGGCTGACCTTAAAGATGAGTGGTCCGTGCACAAAATCCGATAAGCCCGCCATGCTCTCCGTATCGGACTCCCGGCGACGGCGATGTCATAGTTCTTTACCTTTCCCTCAACCCATGGTGATGCAGGTTTGCCTCTATTGCTTCACTGGCATCTAGGGGTAACGTCTCATTTGTTCTGCGATTCATTGCCAACTTCTCTACGCAGAGCAGCTCCTCTGGTGGCCATGTTTCAATCTTTCACGGGCAACTCCCGTCGCCCACGTCAAGTGAACCTCAGTGGCCGCGCCAATAATCCATTTGCTGCATTCCCTGGAAACTCGCCTGCTCGGAAAACCCCTCATGCGACGAATCCCGAGAGCGCGGTAGCCATTGCCCAGCGAGAACGAGCACTCAGACAGCTCGAAAGAGATCGACAAGCCGCATGCCGCACCGTCCAGCGGGTTTGGCGGGGTCATCGTAGCAGGAAAGCAACATACACGGAATGGAAATCTGCATGGGATGACTTCGAGTGGGAGAGAGTCTGCAGTGCTCTGGGACTCGACAACAATGTGCGCCCAACAACAGAGGTTGAGCGACTTGAGTACCTAGCAGGTCTTTCTGCACCGCCATATCCTACAGCGGAACAATGTTTGGGTCAGCTCAGAGTTTTGGTCCAGTTTTTAGGATCAGTAAAGAGCCAGGAAGATGTCTTGCGGCTGGTATACTTCTGCCAAGTGCTTGAGCAGACCTTTCATTCTCTTCCTACGATTGCCACAGAAGGTGAATGGACCGAGCTCTTGAAAAGGCTGGCTATCACTATTCTTCGTGCCCTCAGCTCGGCAACGCACACCCCGACTCACAAAGCAGCAGTTTTGCCTCTGCTCCGGACAATGGTCTTCTTGGTTGACTTGATACCGAAAAAGATGGCAACCATTGCGAAACAATACTATCAAGCGATGGCATACTTGACAAAGAACATCGCGCTGTTGGGAGACAGTCTGTCACCGGAACATGTCACGACCGCTGTTTTGGCTCTTCTTCGACCGATTACCTCGGAGACCATGACAGCCTATGAAGCTTTTGCCGTGTCATATCTCACCATTCCAGACCTGGTCGCCTTTATTGGTAGCCTTGATGGACTGGCACATCAAATCAATTATAAAATATTGGCTCCCGCACTTGAATCATATATTGCTCCAGCTAATGGGCGCCCTTCCGTCGCGGACGTCGAAGCTCGGCATTGGCTGCTTGCATATCTGATCTTCTTTCACCGACATACTTCTCCTGGTCAAGCTAGTCTGCAAGCACCCGATCTAGGATTCTTGAATGTGGTCTCTGAATTACTGAATTCAACATCCGCATACCTCACGCGGTGCTTCGAGATGGATGAATCGAATGACGCGGTTACAGGCAGTGGTCCTTCATTGCATCCATTTGTTAAGGAGCAAGTCAGCAGCCTAGTTAACCAAGGCAGTGTTACGGGATTACTCTCCCGCATCAACGCGTCCCAGCTTTCTGGGACGAACCAATCCGACAAAGTATCAGACGCATCGAGAGAGGCGAACATACTTGCTAAATATGCTTTGAACTTGCTGAGGGTGTTCCCTCGGCGCGGGGACGACATTCGGATGTGGTTATACTTGGGTTCAGCGCCGTCAGCGGTCTCCGGCCAACCAGGCACGAAGATACCGGCGATCAAATACTTCTGGCAGGCGTCTAAATTCAGTCGGGTCTTTCAATCCATCAGCAAAGACTCAACTGAGGTTCTCCCGTTACTGCAAGAACCGAAAGATGGAACTCAAGTCGAACAAGATCAGGACTGGACGATCATTCTCCTCTTTCTCGAGCTTTACACGTTCGTTCTAAAAGTCATGGACGACGAAGAGTTCTTCTCGGGTGCGTCACCGTTCGCAGCCTCGGCGAATGTTCACTCTTCGTGGACAAAAGAAAGTGCGCTGCCTCTGGAGGACATCAAAAACATGACTGTTTTCCTCAAAAATCTCGCATTCACCCTTTACTGGAATGTTGCCGATTTGACGAAAAAAGGGCCCGTTCCGTCATCCGCTGTGGATCTCAAAAGTTATTTCAATAATAGTCAATCACCTGTGCTGAACGATTCCGAAGCGGGGACTAGGGAGGGATCCAATGACCTTCCCGGGGTAACAGGCATCCCGCTTGATTATTTCAAAGGCTTGGTCACTGGCTTGTTGAGAATGCTGCACGAGCGAGAGTAAGTCGATAAAGTATCACCGCACGACTTGAACATCCGTAACTGACATGCTTTTAGTTCTCGGAGAAAGTTCCTCCCTCAAGATCACTGGCTCATGACAGATCGGTTCGACATGGAAGGTTTCATCCCAGCTGTCGTGGCAGAAGAAGAGAAACGGCATGAATTCCAAGAAGATGATGAGGATGGCGAGCCTGATCTCCTCGACAATGAAGACCAGGATCCTTCTTACCTTATTGGTAACAGCCATGCACGACGATTAGTCAACATTCAGGCTTTGCGAGCGCGTCAACGCAGACAAGCCCACAAGCATGCTTTAGCTGCCATTGCTCCTAGGTTGGAAATTCTTCGAAACATGCCTTTCTTCATCCCATTTGCTACGAGAGTGCAGATCTTCCGGCAATTTATATTCAGAGATCAACAGCGTCGCCGTAAAGGCTTCGTCGACCCTGAAACTTGGCGCTTATCTGTGGCTCAGAGTTCCATGCTATTTGGGGCATCCGAGGGTGCAGCAGACATCTTGGCCCGACACCACGCTGACATCCACCGCGAGAGCGTGTTTGAAGATGCATACTCTCAGTTCTACAGCTTGGGTGACGGTCTCAAGGAGCCAATCCAGATCAGCTTTATTGACAAGTTTGGAGCAATGGAAGCCGGTATTGATGGCGGCGGTGTGACAAAGGAGTTCCTGACCAGCATCACGTCGGAAGCATTCAGAACGGACGATCACGAGAACATGTTTGCAGAAAATGACCACCATTTACTGTATCCAAGCCCGACAGCGGTTGACCGATTCAAAATGGTACTCAGCGAGGCAGGCCTCAAAAGCTCAAGCACTGAATGGCAGGATGACGTGCGTGGTCTTCTCCGACGCTACGAATTCCTCGGTCGAGTCATCGGAAAGTGTCTCTACGAGGGAATATTGGTCGACGTCAACTTTGCACCGTTTTTCCTTCTGAAATGGGCCTTAACAGGGGGTTCTAGGTCTGCGGTGAAGGAATCTTCCTATCGCGCCAACTTGAACGATCTGAAAGATCTTGACGAGGGATTGTATCAAGGCTTGGTAAGTGAAGCCACTGAACTAGATTGATATTCCTTTTTGTCAATCCGCAGCTAACTGGTTTCGGCTATTAGTTACAACTGAAGAATTACCCCGGCAATGTGGAAGACTTTGGCCTCGACTTCACCATCAATAATGTCATTCGGATGCCCAATGGAACCAACCGCACTGTGACGGCAGAGCTGAAGCCAAATGGCTCACAGACTCCCGTGACAAACAAGAACAGATTGGTCTACATTTCCTACATGGCTCGCTACCGCCTGCAGGTGCAACCTGCTCTTCAGACCAATGCTTTTCTGCAAGGTCTCGGTCAGATGATTCAACCCGCCTGGTTGTCTATGTTTAACCAGTCTGAGTTGCAAACCCTGGTGAGCGGAGACAAGGCCGACATTGATGTGGAGGACCTGCGTCGCAACACCCAATATGGAGGTGTATACGTGATAGGTGATGATAATCAGGAGCACCCGACTATCGCATTGTTCTGGCAAGTCATGCATGAGATGACCAACGAAGAGCGACAAAAAGTTATTCGCTTTGTGACGTCCACTCCTCGGGCCCCATTGCTCGGTTTCAGTCACCTTCGACCCCATTTCAGCATCAGAGACTCCAGCGATGACCAGGAACGGTTACCGAGCACCAGCACTTGTGTCAATCTTCTCAAACTACCCCGGTACTCTGACGCGGAGACATTGCGGAGCAAGCTCTTGTACGCAGTGAGCTCTGGGGCTGGATTTGATTTGAGTTGATGTGGCTGAGGTCATTTGTATTCTTTTTCATATTCAGATTAGGCAGGTCTCTACCCTGGATCATTTATTGATGCATGCATAGCATGGCGTGGAATACAGAGATTTTTATTGGCATACATGAGTGGATAGTGAATTATAGGGTCTTAGGCTGCTGCAATCATAGTAGTCATGTGAAAGAATCTGAGTGTTAGAGAGCATACTTCCACTCTAAATTCTCTGCATACCCGAGCCACGGATCTACTTCCATACTTCCGTATAGCCCTTAAAGCGGCATGCCCCCCCTCCCAAATAGGACTAGCGTATCCATCTCGTGCTGCCTCTGAGTTTTCCAGAATCAATTGCTTTGGTTCAATCTTTTTTTCCCTTCCTACAACCTCACCCTCTATCTCCGTCTTCTCTCTTTCTAAAGGGAATCCTTCCTTTTTCTTTTCGAATCCATATCGAAAGATAAAAATCTCAAAAAAAACACGAAAAACCCCCAGAAAATTTTTTCCAGTTATCTTATCTCATCCCGTTGTGCGGTGTGTGTGGAAGATTTTCTTTCAACGCCTCATCTTCGCTTTCACCTGGTTAGTCATTTCGCTTTTTTCTTTCTTCATTCGACTCTTTTATTTCACGATCAGGCCATTGCTGCGGAGTTTCATCTTGTAATCTCTCTTACGCATATGCGATTTGGCTTCCCCGCTAACCGATACCAGTGCTTTTTGCTCAAGTGAAATATCTCCAAACTCTTTGTTCGGACACCTTGCTGTATGGAACCCCTCGCTTTCCATTGAATTTCGTCCCCTCGTGCTTCTTGCCCCTTTCTCGATTGCTGGCGAAAGACACTGCATCGACTGCGGTGTAACCTTATCTCATATGCCTCCTTGATTCCCCTACCCCTCCGCGGTTCGCTCGGCACGCACATGCTAAAACGATCTTAACCTTCTAGTGAAAATATCCGCCATCATGTCTGCTGAGGCTCCCACCACCGCCCCCGTCGCTGAGACTGTCGTCAACGGCACCCCTGAGACCACCCAGGCCCCCGCCGAGGCTGCTCCTGAGGCTGCCGGCGACGCTGCCAACAACCAGCCCCACTCTGCTTCCCTCTATGTCGGCGAGCTTGACCCCTCCGTGACCGAGGCCATGCTCTACGAGCTCTTCTCTTCCATCGGCCAGGTTGCTTCCATCCGCGTCTGCCGTGATGCCGTCACCCGCCGTTCCCTCGGTTATGCCTATGTCAACTATAACAACACCGCTGACGGTGAGCGCGCCCTTGAGGACCTGAACTACACTCTCATCAAGGGCAAGCCTTGCCGCATCATGTGGTCCCAGCGTGACCCCGCTCTGCGCAAGACCGGCCAGGGTAACGTTTTCATCAAGAACCTCGACAATGCCATCGACAACAAGGCTCTTCACGACACCTTTGCTGCCTTCGGTAACATTCTCAGCTGCAAGGTCGCTCAGGATGAGTTCGCCAACTCCAAGGGCTACGGTTTCGTTCACTACGAGACCGCCGAAGCTGCCAACAACGCTATCAAGCACGTGAACGGCATGCTGTTGAACGACAAGAAGGTCTTCGTCGGCCACCACATCTCCAAGAAGGACCGCCAGAGCAAGTTCGAGGAGATGAAGGCCAACTTCACCAACATCTACATCAAGAACATCGATCTCGAGATCACCGACGATGAGTTCCGCACCATGTTCGAGCAATTCGGTGAGATCACTTCCGCCACTCTCAGCCACGACCAGGAGGGCAAGAGCCGTGGATTCGGTTTTGTCAACTATGCCAACCACGAGAGCGCCGAGGCCGCTGTTGCTGAGATGAACGACCGGGAAGTCAAGAGCCAGAAACTCTACGTCGGCCGTGCCCAAAAGAAGCACGAGCGTGAGGAGGAGCTGCGCAAGCAATATGAGGCTGCCCGCATGGAGAAGGCCTCCAAGTACCAGGGCGTCAACCTTTACGTGAAGAACTTGACCGACGACATTGATGACGAGAAGCTCCGTGACCTGTTTGCTCCCTACGGTACCATCACCTCCGCCAAGGTTATGCGTGACGCCGCTGAACGCTCGCCTACCCCCGAGGCCGAGAAGGAGGGTGAGGAGACCAAGGAGGCAAAGGAGGGTGAGGAGAAGGAGGTCAAGGCCGAGGAGAAGGAGACCACCGAGGAGAAGAAGACTGAGGAGACTGAGGAGAAGAAGACCGAGGAGACCGAAGAGAAGAAGACCGAGAAGAAGGCCTTCGGCAAGAGCAAGGGCTTCGGTTTCGTTTGCTTCAGCAGCCCCGATGAGGCTTCCAAGGCCGTCACTGAAATGAACCAGCGTATGGTCAACGGCAAGCCCCTCTACGTCGCTCTCGCTCAGCGCAAGGATGTCCGCCGCAGCCAGCTTGAGGCCAGCATCCAGGCTCGCAACACTATCCGTCAGCAGCAGGCCGCTGCCGCTGCCGGTATGCCCCAGCCTTACATGCAGCCCGCCGTCTTCTACGGTCCTGGCCAGCAGGGTTTCATGCCTCCTGCCCAGCGTGGTGGTATGCCTTTCGCTCCTCAGCCCGGTATGATGCCCGGTATGCCCGGTGGTCGTCCCCAGTACCCCGGTCCCTTCCCCCAGGGTGGCCGTGGTATGCCCCCCAACCAGATTCCTCCCAACTTCCAGGGTATGCCCATGGGCATGCAGGGTCCCGGTGTCCCTAACGGCATGGGTTACCCCATGGCTCAGGCATTCGGACGTGGCGGCGGTGGCCGTGGCCAGGCTGGCGGTATGCCCATGAACATGCGTGGCGGTCCTGGATTCGGTCGTGGTGGTCCTCAGATGGGTCGTGGCCGTGGCCAGCCCGCTCCCGGCGCCCAGCCCGCTGGTGAGCCCGCCTCTGCCAACCAGGCTCTTCTCGCCGCTCCCCCTGCCCAGCAGAAGCAGATGCTCGGCGAGGCCCTTTACCCCAAGATCCAGGCGCAGCAGCCCGAGCTTGCTGGCAAGATCACTGGTATGCTGCTTGAGATGGATAACGCTGAGTTGCTTGGCTTGTAAGTTACATTTTCTACGTTCCTTGTATGTGACATGTGCTAACCTCCCTCCAGGCTTGATGACGAGGAGGCTCTCCGCGGCAAGGTTGATGAGGCCCTCACCGTCTATGACGAGTACATGAAGAACAAGGGTGATAGCGAGGCTACCGAGGCCAAGCCCCAGGAGGCCGCTAAGGAAGCCCCTGCTGAGGAGAACAAGTCTTAAGTGGCATGTTCCTACTCTTGTCTTCTCGGAAATCTTTGGACGCACGTTAATGACGACTTTTCCTTTCTCTCCCATTCTTTATTACCTCCTTTCGCCCTTTCTCCCCTACCTCTCTATGTCTGATCCTGATATCCTCCCTCGGTTCGAAAAGTTTGTTCTTAGGCAGCCACCTCTTTGGTGTTTAGTGAATGCGGCATGACATTGCTATGTTTTCTATCTTTTTCCGATCTCCCTAGTCATTATTTCTCCTGTGCCTTTACGATTGCTTGCATTGGGGCTACATTGGTATCTTTACGGAGACCGAAGAAGCGATGCAGGGACCGGTAAAAGTCTTGATATTTTTCTTCTGGGCGCTGGATGTGGTTCCTTTGACTGTCCTTTTCGCTTTTCTCATTTCGCTTATTTGTTTTTCTAAATTGGGAGGCATTCGTGTATATCTGCAATCCTCGTTCTTTTGGGGTTGTGGTTCGTCTTGCTGGTTTGATCGTCTGATAGATTGGGTTCCTCACGGACAGGTTCGGTGGTCCTTGTGTTCTTGGAATACGAAGAGAGCAACCTTGACAATTAATGGGACTCAACCTTCGTTTAATGATTGCAGCCTGCATTGGTGTAGTATGTAAATTGTAGCCTAGCCTAGTACCGCCTAATCCAGCACTAAGACCGATCTGAGAACATGGCGCTGCGCTCATGTAGACTGACGTAGTTGTTCGATGCTCTTTCCTTTCCCTTCTGCATCCTCCCACCCGAGTTGAACTCGTTGGCTAAAGCTGCCCGTACTTTCAAGTTAAACTATTCCGCCGTCGTTCCCATATTGCTAGAGGTACCTGCTCACAAGAATCATCATGGTACTCCCTTCGAGGCCGAGTGTTTTCGATGCTCGATACATCCGCCGCCTTGTAGGGACTAAGGTCACTACCTTTTATGACCTTGAACCCCTGAAACAGCCGTCTGCTGCCTCTTCCTCCGCATCTGATATCTCTCCATTCACGGCTCCCCCTCCTGGCGGCTCCCCACCTCCGGCCTCCCTCGCTACTGACTCCCTCGCCCCAGCCTCGCCTACTACGGCCCCTATCCTTTCCTTCTCTGACTTGCCCCCTCCAGGGACTGGCCGCTCGTGGTTAATCACGGAAAAGCTCTCGGAGCGGGCTGAACACCTCTCACAAGACGAGGTTGACATGGGCGTTGGGTCTCCTATGACAGTTGGCAAATTTCTGTGCCACCTAGAGGAGGACCCGACGCAGATAGCGTTCATGCGGATATATTATCAGAATCCCATCACTGGGACGGAAGATGCTGACCTGGCTACACTAGCCCGACAAATCCAACCTCCGGAGGTGTGTGGTGAACTAGAGGCATATAAGGCATTGATGAGTCAAGCCTGTAGCTCTGTTCCGCGTTTCCTCGGTTACAGCGAAAGAAAGCAAGAGGAACATGGACTCGTTCCTGGTGGCTATGTCAAATACCTCGTATGGGAAAAGGTGCCTGGGGATTCTCTTACGAAGGAATTTTTCTGGAGCTTGGATTTCCCTGTCCGAGCGGACATCCGTATTGAATTCCGTGCTGCCTATGAGTCAGTTCAGGCAAACTCAAGATGACTGACAGGTAAAATGCTAACACGATTAACAGAGAGATGCTGCGTTGTGGTGTAGAACCACAGGATTCTAGAATCTCGAAGATAATCTATGATCAGTCCACTGGCAATGTGTACGTCCAGGATCCTACATGGGAATATTCACTAATAAGTTCAGTCGCATTTCGGGGTTTCGAATATCATGGCCAATCCTTGATAAGATTCAATGGTTAGACACCCATTATGTCGCGTTCGGGCTGGCTAAGCGACACAACGAGAGGGACTGGGGCTCTCACCCGGAGAACTGGGAGCTATGAAAGGATATCAACGTTACTCTCCCTCGAAAGCGTTATGCAAGTTTCATTCATTCTTGGATATTGTGGTCCCTTTCTAGAAATTGAAGGAGTCTCTACCGCACGGCGCAGAGCCAGAGCCAGAGCCAGAGCCAGAGCCAGATGCCTACACCAGCGCGACAATCGTCAATTCCAATCACCATTCACCTCCGTCTCTACCTATATACGACTACCGGCCATTATGCATTACGGAAGGACTTAAGCGTAGTGCAAGAGACACCGGCCATGAGAGCAGCGTCTATGATCCCACCTTCGCTTGGGAATAAGCGAGTGCAGTACGAGGTATGCCAACATGGCTGATGTGGACCAGAGGGTTCAGTGCAGGATGCACGCCGAAGTCTAGGAGGATACGGGACATAAGGGAGGAATGTGCACGGTTACACAAACAACCAGCCTGGAGTTTTTATGCCCGTATGCCAGAATTGGGGGTTATGAAGGGGATGTTGGGTGCCTTGATGTCTGAGGCATCCAATTTAGATAAAACTCAAGGTAGTTAACTAGTTCGTGTCTCCCTTTCTTTCTTACTTCCTTCTCTTCAGCCATATGAATACATACGGATTTTCTCCATCATTTTTCCATCTGTATTACATTCATATTAAAAAAATACAACTCTCTCGGACTGCCTCGTCTCGCGATTCATATGGGCCCAAAGAAGTTAGTCGAGTCCCCGCCGCCGAGGCTCCAACCCAGCCTCCAATCCAGCCTATACCATACGAAATCAAGCGCCCTACGTAATATTGTGTTCGTTGGCGTCCTTCAGCCATGACTGGGCTTTTTTGATGATGTGCAGACCACACACCAGAACCATATCTGGCGCAATCAAGTCCTTGGTCTGAGACTTCGAAGTTCGGACACGAGACCCCTATACTTACGGAAATGTAGAGGTTGGGGACGAACATGGTGCCCAAGGCCGATTCCACAAATACCTCGGCGACGTGCTGAACACTATCTTCACGTCACAGTCAAAGGGAATCCGTTTTGGGGACTTCAAATGCATACAGTCTGCTTTCTCCGGCATACCTGATGTGATCTTGAAGGATGATAATCACGTTGTGAAGGTCGTCGGGGAGATCAAAGTACCGTGGGTTGACAATCACATCCTGGAGGATAAGCTCAACAAAGAGCACGAGCTACGAAAAATACTCGCCCAGCCAATTGAGAACATGCAAAAGCTAGGCTGTGTGTATGGATTTATCAGCAACTATGAAGAGACGATCTTCCTGAGAGTCGAGACAGCTCGTCGATAACCAAGGCATATGGAGGTCGAATATTCTCCCGTGGTCCAATGTTCTACCACATACGCCAGGCACGCGACAAATCCCCCCGTTGTCTTCTTCAGGCAGTGTTTCTTCCATATGGGGTGTGATGCTTTGAACCCAGGGACCGCCCGTTAACAACACTACACCGCGATGGGTTATACGGAGATAGACTATAGTGCGGACCCTCAAGTTTAGCCACCAAGGTCCAAGGACTCGAGCCTGTACGAGTGTAGCCAATCAAATTTTCTCGCAGTCTTATCATTAGTTACCATACTTCAAAGATTGTACTATGACTCCTTAGTATTTAGCTATCGCCTCTCATCCTCTCTTCAACTTCATTTCATACCTTCCCACTCAATACTTCCGAAAAAGCAACTCCCGATTAACCTTCACCCTCCCAGCCCGAATCTCCTGCCGATAATAATCCGCCTGCAACTCCGCAGCCGCAAAGATAGAAGCCTTATTCGAATGATAGTCCCCAGGCACCTTGATAGACATGCAAAGCGGGTATGCATGGTGCATGGGGCGGACGGAGAGGTTAGCAGCGCCGGTGCGAATGTATGTTGCGACTAGAGACAGCAGGTCTTCGTCTGAACCTCTGGCGTCGCGGGCGTGTAGGAAGACGTTGACCCAGTTGTTGATCTGGCGTGGGTTGTGTTCGGGTTCGGGGACTAGGACGCCATCGAAGTAGAACATGCCTTGGGGCATTTTGGGTGGATTTGGATGTGTTTTATGGTTGGTTTGGGGGGATAAATAGAGGGAGGTATATTGTATGGAAGTAAGTGTGTGTGTGTGTGTGTGCGTGTGTGTAGGTGTGTATGTGTGAGAGAGAAGAGAACTGGATGATGGAAGCCTCGATATTGAGGTGTTCTTATACTGGTGGCTAATGGGTAGGCATGCCTTAGCGTCTATACTTGGAGTGAGTGGACAATAAACACAAGGGGATTGATCCGGTCTTTCATTTATAGATGCCTTTTGGATTCTTTGTGCGCAGCTGGCTTTGGGAGAGAGCTCGAGGATCAACGAAATCGGTTCTTGTGCTTGATGTGGATCGAGGAAAGGTTCTTGGTCTATTCTCTATTCTGGTATGGAGTCTTTTATGGCTGGGGTCGAAGAGTAGCATGTATGAGCGATCGGTTGATTCGATTGGACCATGGGTTGACTCATAGTTGTGCGTGTAGCACGAGCAGAGTCTGCATCGTGGTTACTCTTTTTAGATGTCTGACTATGTATCCAGCAGAAAGAAGGGGTCGTGCGACTGTTAGCTGATGTCTATAGATTGAAGAGGGGAGTGCATTTGGGCTACTCCTTCACACTTCCCTACTGACTCTGGGGAACCTTCGCTGGTTGGTTAAGAGAAGCAGTGAAAGCCATATACCTAAATATAGAGCCGCCAGGGAAAGCACAATGGAATAGGAGATTGCATTTTGGATTATTGGGCATGGTGAGCGAAAGAGTGTGGTTCGAAGGGAATACCTAACATCCAAGGAGTTGTGGATGTTAGGAGTAGGAATAAAGAAGACAGAAAAGAACCTAAGTCTGAAACAATCCATTGTGCTTCCTTTGTTTCTAAGATCAATCCATTCTGCATCACTGACCCCTGCCATACAAGTAGTGAAGGTAGTTCCTTTCGAGTGATAGCCATGCTGTTTTAAGAATGTTCCAGAAAGATTCACTTCACCAAAGTTTCGTGAGAATCCAGAAAGGGATGTCCAAAAAGATCTTACAGAATAGAATAGATCAGGGACTATAACCCAAGAGATTCTACAACTGTCTTTGTCGCGATTCAAGACTGATTGCTTTGTACTAACTGTACCTGGAAGCATAATATCAGTATGATCATGTCTTATAGCCAAGACCTAAAGACTCCAAGCATCATATATCTACCACAAAGTGCCTAAGTAGACTTAAATCAAATAGACGGATTCATCCATCCATCACAGGATCCAAAGAAGCGAAACTGAGCCTATATCTAGGTAGCAGTCCTGCCGTCTAGATACCGAGAACCAAGAACCAAGGTCAGTTGATCCAATTCCAAACCACAGTACATACAACATCCCGGCTGAACAAGTCCAAGTCCAATCCGAAGGAAATAGGAATGTTCTACCAGAACGGAAGAGAAATGCGAGAACTCGCTACCAACCCTCGCCAGATTACCCACTGGGTAAACGTATTCCTAGACGCAAATGACTGCCAATGTGATGATCTCGCCATAATGCGCACAGTCGTGACCTGTATCCGGACGCAAGTGGTCAGCATTACGGAGGAGGCCATGCATCTGAGTTTCCCGCGGTGTATCTCGATTCAGGTCCCTGGGGAACATCATGGTACGGAGTCGATTCTTGCTGCTGCTGAGTTGTCGGCGGAGTATCTTCGTCGGCAGGTTGCGCTGGGGCTTGTTTATATCAATCGGGCTAGACTTTTCCGGGCGAGATAGGCTTGTCACCGCTTGTGGTGGCTGTTTTAGAGGCGTTGGCTGGTGTCTGGGCTTTGGTAGCGAGTTAGTATCTGAGTATGGAATCCACGAGACTTCAGACTTGAGAGATAAAAGTTACTCTTGTCTGATTGTTTGGCTTTGAATAAAGAAAGAGTACATAGAGATGCCCTTGGCGGAGCGATTGAGTTTACTCTCTATTTCTTATAATCCATTTAGGCAACTATGTTCACTGGATAACTAGTTAGCATTTACGACACTATTCGAACTAGCTATAGCTCGGCCTGAATCAATGGATTGATACTTCAGGGCGAGCCGCGAAACCTTAAGCCTCGTGGCTTGTATGGCCGCTGGGGCACTGCGGTCAGGAGTCAGGACTCAGTGGTCACTGGTCGACCATTTTGTGGGTCTCTTGTGGGTCTCGCCTCTTACAAAATACAGGATTTAATCGGTGCCTTCTTATTGGCTCTTTTCGATGTTGTTTTTGACTGCTTTTTGAAATCATCAGGCCGACCTAGCTGCTTTTCGATAATAGAGCAAGCAAACTGGGATCATAGCCTGATAAAATAGTATTCAAGGGTAAAGAGAAGGGTGATTGATGGTTGTCTCTCTTTCTGGAGAGAGAGAAGAGGAAGGAGGTAAATCACGGTTGGATATTGGGTCACGTGCTTTGCCATGTACATACCCTGACTCCTGAGTGGGGACCACGAAGTGGGCCTGGGGCCCGTGTTTGCTGACTAACATGCTCCCCCCGGGCGTCCTTGGACCTTTCCCCGGTCTTCAGGGCTTCATCTACCGTCATTATCTCTTACTCGGTGATTTGTGCCGTGATGGTGTTAAAGAAATGCCCCATCTGTTCGAGAGTGTTCAAGAAGACCGAACACTACAAAAGGCATGAGCGGTCGCGTCAGTTACTCTACAAGTACTAGGAATGGGCATGAATCTAACATGCAAAACAGACACGAAGGAACGCCCATATGAATGTAATGTCTGCCACAAGCGCTTCTCTCGGAGGTGAATCTTACTGCAGTAGCCTGTCTCATAAAATTCCGTGTATCAGTAACTGATGAGTGTGCAGCGATGTCTTGAGCCGACATGCCAAGGGCCACAATCAAGCCGATGCGGCAGCCGGTCCATCAGTGCCAAACCAGCCGTCATCATCAATTGCAGGCACATCGTCAATGTTCGACGGGCCAGGTGATGGCTCCATGGGCGTAGAAGCACACATGCCAGCTCTCATGGCTCCGCGAGATGCGCCTTTCCCTTCCGGAGTCCCATCGTCGCTGAATTATCTAGCCGATATCTCAGCCCACCATGGCCGCGTCGGCTCGGATATTGGTGCAATGGTGATGGATGAACAGCAACCGTATTTTGGCTGGAATGAGGTCACGCCAGCGGATCAGACGTCACATCGAGCTGGCTCGGCCTTTGACCCTGCGCCCAAAGATTTGCTACAGATGTGGCTTGAGCCTCGCGCGGATTCAGCGTCAAATGACTCGATGGATCCCATGCACGATAGTCATTTTCCTTCGTTAAATGATAATGTGATGCTCAGTTCGGACCAGCAGGGTCAGCATACTGTCGACAGCAGCGGCAACATTCCCAATGAAAGGTTTGATAAAGTCCAGCGGTGTTGGTTGGCCCCATCGAACACTGGACGTCTCATCAATACATTGTGGGGCGATGTCACCCTCTCCTCTGTGGATAATATCTTTTCTATTCATTCGTTACACTATTCTGGTGACCCGCATGTCAGTCAAGGATTACGGTGCGGATTCGACCAGGAGTGCAGACGACGTCTGCAGGCGGCTTTTGGGGAAACGACCGTTCCATCCCAGATGCAGTCTCCAATGAATAGGGGAAATTATCCAGACACGCGTGTTTCGACTCTGAGTCATTCTGATTTCCCTCCTGCTGAGATCTTGGACATGGCTTTAGACCTGTTCTTCCGTCTCTTCCATCCGCTCCTGCCATTTGTCCACCTGCCGACCTTTTCGGCTAAGAAAACGCGTCCATCTCTATTATATGTCATGACGCTGATAGGCATGACATTGCTCGGTACTAAAGGAACAACAGCCTTTGTGTCAAGGAATTTCTCGGCAAGTCCCACATTATCGGATGTATGAGATGCCAGTCACTGACAGACATAGAACGCCCTGGAGAAAATTTCCATTGAATTTTCTCGATGCACAGTGGGACTTGAGAATGCTTCCGGCACGATGACCTTATTCGCGACAGTCTTGCTCTTATTGAACTTGGCTGGTCTGACAGGGGTAATGACCTGGTCTAGTATGAGTCTGTGAACCTGGAAACTAATCTTTATTGTTCTCCAGGAAAAAGAGCACCTAGAACTATGTCAACCGCTCTATATCAATGTCATGTCCGTGAGTGTGGAGATCGCCATTTTGTACTTCTGATCTATACGTTTCTGATGACCGGCTTGCAGGTTGCCCAAAGGCATGGGTTATTTTCTGCCTCCGAAGGGCAAATCCTTGACGTGGCTCTATTCGAAAGAATTCCTGATACTGATATGAGATGGAAGGCTTGGAGCAAAGTTGAGTCAACCAAGAGGTATGTCGTAACTGACCGCTTGTGCAATACACTACTAACAATATGGGAGAATTATCATCGGACTTCTTCTCTTGGATTCTTGGTACTCCTCGTTCCTCTCGACGGGTCCAATCACAGTCCCGGACTCGATCCAACTCATACTTCCCTGCAGTGAATCCCTCTTCCAAGCTCACTCCGCTACATCATGGACGGGTATAGCCAAGTTGGGCAAGGAGATCATCAAATCAAGAATCCTCGCACCATCTGAGAACGTCGACATTCCCACCCTAGATACTCCCGATGATTACAGTATCCAAGCTGTACTAGCAATAACTCACCTCCGTCAGCTGGAAGCCTATCACCGCCTTCTTTCTAAAAGATCCAGCTATCCTTTCGCTCCATGTCACACATACGCCATGGATGGTCGAGCCAGATGTCTCCCCTCACTTCAATCACAATTTATCGCAACCTACGGCGACTCCCTCGCCTCCCTCGCCCGCATGAACCCAAATTCTCTCATCATGTGGCATCATATGTGCATGACTCTGACGGCCGATCTCCAAATATTCGATCTTGCAGCTGGCCGCGCAGGCTTCGCTCCTGCGCGCAAAGCGCTCGACGACATCCGCGAGTGGTCGCAGACCCCTGCAGCCAGACGCGCATGTCTACACGCCGCACATATCCACAAAGTCATGGCGAACCGCAGAGCCTCCGACCATTCTACCTTCCAATCTATGTTTTCGCTCTTCTCGGCTGGTCTAGTCCTCGGCCTGTATACATTTATGGTAGCGGAGTCGACTCATTCATCGTCCAGAGTCCAGGAGTTAATGAGAGATGTTGACTGGAACTCGGTAGGGAAGGATGGGTTCACGAGTTTCATGGAGCCTGAAGGAAACCAGTCGCTCGCACCGAGTGATGACCCTGCTGTGAACTTTATTCGCAATGGCGCTGCTGTCTACTTCCGAGGCTCCTCCCTCCAGGGTGGATATCAATCCGCTCGTCGGGTTCTCCTCGATTATGCCTCCCTTCTCAAAGACTCCGGGAAGTGTAGTGTCAAGAAGTTCTCTCACATACTCTACATTATGAGCGACGTGCTGATGGATGTGGAATGATAGTAACACAAAATATATCAAAGCATCACATTATACTCATATCTATGACCTTCTATCACCGTCGATAACCTGAGATCCGTACATAATCCTCTCGTACCTACGCAACACCAATCCACCACGGCTGGTAAGCCAGAATGCGGTCAATGTCCACCCACTCCCTAGAAGCGACAATCTCCGCCCAATGCCACTCAGCGACATCGACTGCATACCCCAGAACATGCTCACGTAACGCCGTACGTCCCACAGGCAATGACAGACAGCACGGACGATCGTGATGCAGGGGATGGTCGGTAATAGTAGCCTCTCCGGCTCGGCACCGCTCAGCGACCAGGCGCATCATGCTCTCGCCGCTGGTTGGTCGGTAGCGACCGCTGTACATACTGAACTGTACGGTCACCCAGTAAATGGGCCCCTCTGGCTCGAGGATGTTAGAGCCATCTGCGCGGAAGAACATTCCTCGTCGTAGCATCTTGGTAAGGGGGTGTTGAGAATCTTGAGATGATTGATTTGAGATGATTGAGATATCTGATTTGGGATGATTGATCAAGTGGAACTCGCCGTGGGATGGGGGATTCGTCGAGAATGAGGGTTCATTTAAATGCTTTACTGGGCTGCCCTAGTTTGTAGATGTATGATAATAGCTATCTTCGAGTCTTACTGTCTTTGTTAGAAACAATAGCCTTTCGTCTCTTTCTATCTATGCGTCTTTCATTCTCTCTTTGTCCTGACTCCTGAGGCTAGCGCTCGCTGTCTTCATGCCGCAAATAGATTGTTGCAAGAACCTCGGCACAAATAAAACCCTTAAGGCTTAGATATAGGTCATTAAACTATCATCTATGTACACTGCTGTATACAGCCTGATTTTGTATCTGCAGGTTGTATACTTTTGAGCTCCATATACTCCACCCCGTAAGCGTGATCCAAGGTCTTCCGAGCCCTAATAGTATCCCCGCAACTTCCCGAGGCCATGCCGAGATTGCGGGGATGCCCCTTCCAATATTACCCCCCAGCTCGTCCTTCCTCACAGGCTCGCAGATTGCTGGTCAGCTGCGCCCCAAGGCTCACAGAAATGTCCGCACGTGCTCTCTTTAAGAATATTAAGCTCACAGACAAGCTTTCCACCCGCCGCTTTTCCACCACCCGATCCACCAATGCAGACTTCACACATGCGGTACGCGCATCTATGCCACGAATACAACCATTAACCACACTGACCTATTAACTACCAGGTAATTGGCGCCGGCGTAGTCGGCCTCGCAACAGCACGACAACTAGCCGCACGCGAAGGCACATCAACAATCCTCCTAGAGCGCCATGACGCGCCAGGAACAGAGACAAGCAGTCGGAACTCCGAGGTACGCATCCATCCATCCAGACACCGCAGCAACGCCCTTTCACCAAACAATAAAAAACCCCTTTCCAAATCTAAACGCAATCCTAACAACAAATCAAAACCAGGTAATCCACGCAGGCCTCTACTACCCAGCAACCTCCCTAAAGACCAACCTCTGCATCCACGGCCGCAACCTCCTCTACTCCCTCTGCGCAAAGCACAACATCCCCCACCATAACACGAAAAAATGGATCGTCGCTCAAACCCCCGAACAATGGGACCAATGTCTAAAAATCCACGCGCACGCCCAAACCCTCGACGCACCCACCCGTCTAATCAGCGCCGACGAAGCCCACCGCCGCGAACCAGCCGTCAAAGCAGACGCCGGCATCGTCGAGAGCCTAACAACCGGTATCATAGACAGCCACTCGCTAATGACCTATCTACTCGGTGACTACGAAGACCGCGGCGGGGACGTCGCGTTCAAGACGCGTGTGACGCGCGTCGAAGCCATCGACGCCGGGAAAGGCGGATACAAGATTACTGCTGTTTCGGACGAGGATGGATCCGAGACTTCTATCACTGCTGAGACGCTGGTTAATAGTGCTGGACATGGGGCTTGCGCGATTAGTAATATGTTGCTTCCTGGGGATAGGCATTTTGTGCCGCATTATGCGAAGGGGACGTATTTTTCTTATGGTGCCAGTTCGCCTAGGACTTCGGTGCTTGTTTATCCGGCTACGTTGCCTGGGACGGGGGGCTGGGTACGCATCTTACGCTTGATATGGGGGGCAGGATTCGGTTTGGGCCGGATGTGGAGTGGGTTGATAGTCCGGATGATTTGAGGCCTAGTGCTGAGAGGTTGGGGTTGGCGTTGGCGGAGATTAAGGCTTATTTGCCTGGTGTTGATGTTGATGCTATTGCGTTGGATTATTGTGGGATTCGGCCTAAGTTGGGGAGAGGGGGAGCTGTCAATGAGGGTAAGGGTTTCCAGGACTTTATTATTCGGGAAGAAGAAGGTTTTCCTGGGTTTGTCAATTTATTGGGGATTGAGAGCCCCGGGTTGACGAGTTGTTTGGCTATTGGTGAGATGGTAGATGGGATCTTGTATCGTTAGATGCTGTCTATTGTTTTGCATGGTTTCTTGTACATACTCTATGGGGCTTTGTTGGTAGATAGAGACGGATGGAGGAGATATCAACTGGGCAACGCATATACCTTTGGGACAATTCATCCTAAACAGTGGGCATTTGTCAAGGCCTGGGGTAATAGAGCATTAATCTGAAGAGAGTCGTATTCTTATAGCATACTCCTAAAGCAAAAACACCTAAGAATGCAAACGTGAATCAAGCCTCTCGGCGACCTAGCGTCATCACACAGGCATTCAATAAAGCAATGGAACACATTTCGGCATGTCAGAACAAAAGCAAAGGGGAAAGAAACCCGACCCCATGTGGGTGATGCTCGCGAAAAGCAACGTCCAGCGTCTATGCAAAGAGCTAAGCATCTCCAACAGCAACTTCCTCAGCAATAGCAAACTTATCATTTCAAGCCAAAGCCTTCGCTATGGACCACTGCTTCCCAGAAAACCCTAAGGAATTTCTCCCGCGTGGAATAGCGGTAAAGGCCCAGCGTGTTGAAGCACGTACGCGCAATCGGGTAACGCGGGCAGTCATCACCAAGACAAGCAAGCTTGATGATGAGGCTTGTGGCGCCCATCGCCGGGATTCGGTCGCTGCCAGTAATGAATGACAGAATCTTGCGCTGTGCTTTGGGTTTTGCGTTTTCAAAGAACTCCCAGAACCATCGTACCACGGGGAGTGTCTCCGGCCGTGGATGGGACCAATTTTCGTAGTTGGCCACAGCCCGGAGGGCGGAAACATCGAGTGGTTCATCTGACCCGCAGACAAGTAATTCGATCTCTTCAGGTCGGAACAAAGCTAGCGCATTGCCGCTGCAGACAGTGAAGAAACCGCGCTTGAAAGGTTCGAATTGTCGAGCGACGGCCGTGTTGAGCATGTATCTAACATACAACTCGACGAACTCGCGCCGGTTGGAGTTGGTCACCGGTCGATTTTCGCCATTTTCGCAGAGCGGCACGCTGATGACTTCACCGTAACGATCAACCTGCGCAACGAAGTCGTAGCAGAATGTCTCCTCGACATCGCCTTCAAATTCTAATAGAACGCGGAGTCCTTTGGCGAGAGCTGGCCGGAACTCAGCAAGATCTTCCAAAGTGCACTTGAAGTTTGGACGCAAGGAGGCAGCCATCTGTGGGCCACTAGTCTGCGGCGCCGCTGACAGAAGTTTCTTGAATGCAAACGGCGGGAGACCAACATCGAGGATGGTGGAATTGTAGATAGCGAGTCCCAGAAGTACTCCAACTAGATAAAACTGCTCGGACGACTCAAAGCAATGCGGATTGAAGTAGCAATACTTCGAATCATCATCGTAGACAAAGAGGCCTATGTTGCATTAGCCAGTCACGACTCACCTAGCCCTGGAATGGAAGCGCTTACCATGATCTGGATCGAAGATCTCTCGGACGAGCAGAAGGAACCACTCCTTTCGCAGGCCACCAGCATCAATGCCTTCCTCTCCTAAGAATTCAACCCGGAGACCCTTTTTGATCTCTTCTTGGCCAGTACCAACAACTTCACCTATCCCTTTGAGGCTATCCTCTACCAAGCATTCGCGCCGCACCTTAAGCACAAGATATTGACTAACCGCCCTGTGGTTCAAGACGCTGTTAAAGAATGCATCGCGGGCTTTCACTTCCATTTGCCGACGAGCGTCATGCTCCATGATGTGGATCTTCGCCCATATGCTGAGAAGGAATGGGTATTGACAAAACGAAAACTTCGAGACTCTGGATTCCCAGATTTCGAAATCCGCCACTAAATCCGAATAATCCAGCAAAGTATTGTAGAATGCGCTGATTGGAATCATGTGGCCCTGGCGAGGACCTGGGTTCTTGGGCAGATCGGCACTGCGTAGGGTTCCATCGGATCTCCTCGTAGCATCGGAGATGTTGGCCGCGAAGAGCAGTGACAACACCCTTGCTGCCGCTCTGATCTGCCAGTCCTCTTCGTATACAAAAGGGGGTTCGGTTTCTTTGGCGGACTTCTTGTGCGGGCGACTGATGGCAGCGTGAAGTTCCGCGGGGGTATTTCCCGAAGCACTGGCGAAACTCGGTATCAAATCATCTCCATTTCCGTTTTTCGACTTCTCAGGGCGTTTCCGCCCACGTTGGCGGTTCAAACGATAATTGAGGAATTTACCAACAAGTTCTACCAATTGCTCGAGATGTCTGACAGAGAAACGCGCAGCCCAACCCACAAAACGGTGATGGCAATCATTAGGCAAATTGGCCATGAGTCCCAAAATGCGCTTGATGAGGCCGTAGTGATGGTTAGAACCCTCTGAGCGAGAATGGGATATGGACGACTCTTTGTGTGGTCGTTGGCCGTCTCGGCCAGCCGACTTTGGATAGTCCTTCGGGTGTGATGGGCGTCTGGACTCACGCTGAGATGGTGCAGTTGCTGGACTATGAGAATATGAGGTGGGTGATGACAGGAGAGGGTTTGCTAGTAGAATGAACAGGAACCTGGTATCTTCCGGTTTCTTCAAGAGACGGCGGGGGCGCTTGAGAAGACTTTCTGTGGCCTTCAAGAGGACCCGTTGTAAGTGTAGGCGGGACTCGCTAACTTTTTCTCCAATCAAGGATGGATCAATGGTTTCCCACCTCCTTGCTCGCACCGCGTCTGCTTCTGAGCGTGTGGGGTCAGGCCTTTTGGCCTTCCACTGCTCGGCCCAAGAGCTGCCCGCAGATAGGATTGAATGGTACCACTGAGCTACCTCGACCCAGTTGATCCGAGGGCTCCGCCATGATACCCTCTCGGATTTGGGGGGATTCTTCTCTTTGGAATGCGCAGGATTCTGACCTTCAGCCTCAGCCCATTCATTCATCCACCAGGTTGAGTTCTCGCTCAGATCTCCCAAAAGAAGCGTTTTGGCATCTGGTTCAAAGATAGTCGCATTATAGGCCGGTCCGGACTCAGGCATTGCAGGGGGTTCCTTTTTCATCGTCGGAGGGTTACCACTACTGGCTGATCGAGCGGATCGGGGAGGTGCATAGGTACTGAAAGATTCGTTGAGACAATCACAACCTCTGAAAGCAGTGGTGATAATATTCTCCACCTCCTTGAATATATGAGGGTGATTATCGCGGCTTTGGAACTCCGGGCGTACAGCTTGCGAGTTATCTTGCGGACGGCGAATTGGCAACGGAGACGATTGGAGATCTGAGTTTGCACGAGCTCTGTTGTACATATCATTGCCCTCCCGGCGAGCATGATGTGGAGTTAAATGAGACGAGTTATCTTTTGCCGTTGTAAATCTTTCTCGTCCACTGGACTGGGAAGCACTGCGGCTCCGAGAACCAGCAGTACGCGAGGGTGACGAATAGCTAGGAGTAGACACATGAATCTGCATTGGTGGAATATCAGGCAGTGGCTTGTTCTTCTTGTCGTCGTCCAGCGACAACCACGACCGAGAGTTTTTGTCTAGGAGGATATCAAAATACATGTTGAGACAGCCTCCAATCATGCCGCGCGTTTGGTTGGCGGTTAAAGGTATCACTAGTGCCTCCTGTCAGTCTGCGAATACGAGGGGATCAAGACCATATCTGGTATATATTACCTTTGCTTGCCAACTTCGACGTTCCTCCTGGAGTCCCGTTTCGGGACTTATCACCATGACCGTCAAACCCTTGCGATTCTGGGGCATCTGGCTCAAGATCGGTGACCATCAAGCAGTTGGAGCATCGAAACACGTTCAAGCGCCGTGGCCACCGCACAGTTGCATCGCAGGTCGGGCACTTGCCCTCATCGGTACCATTTCCAGGTCCCCCGCGGGCTGCGCCTTCCCGATGGCTTGGCGACTCCGGTTCGAGAGGAAAAGTGACATCGTCGTCATCATCGGAGTCCGAATCCCAACTGTCATTCTTGGCGGTTATCTTATCTTTCATTCGCCCAAGTCCGGCGAACGGGTTGCTGATCGAGCGGGAATGACCTCGGTCGTTCGGGTGCTTGGGCCTGCTACCGCTCATCGGGGACATATTAGGAGCATCGCGAGGCCGAGCCGCTCTGGGTGGGCTTAATTCCAGCTCAGACGTTTGGGGAGGATACAGATGGATGGCGGCCGTGGAAGAAGTCGAGGTTGGAGGGATAGGCAGATGACGTTGAGATCGGGACGGCATATAGGCGCATCGACTCGATCAGTCCTTGTGTCACAGGTGAAGTCGACCTGTCCAACATAGGATACAGCTCGTGGAGCTTGTTCCTGTCGGTCACATACGAATAGATCGTGGAGGATGGAGTGGTAAGTGACGCAGTCGAGGGAGTGGGTTTCGCTTCTCTATTAGAGGTGACGACTGGCAAGTTTGGACTATTGCAGGGATAGGCGGTCAGTGCGCGAGTCATGCCTCACTAGACAAAGAAGTCACCCACCTTGGACTTTTCAATGGAAGCGTAGCAGGATGGCAGCTCTTTACAGGCTGACAGCAGCATCTCATAGTACATGGACGGATTGGGAAAGTGGTCAGGGGTGGGGAGTCGTTCTTGCCTCAGGCATATATTTTCTATTTTTGGAATAGCCACTGAACTGGGCGGGGAGTAGTATGTCTCCTAAGACCCGGTGAATGGAGCGAGTGGCACGATTAGGTCGTTTAATTTTTATATACAAGTTCACTAGTTATGTACAGAAACTAGTCATACAATCTAACATTCGAGCCACACATGTACTAGGCGATCCGCTAACTACCTAGTGGTTACGGCGATCTGCCAAGACACACTACGCAGTCGAGGCCCCTGCCAGAAACAAAGAGTAGTCAGATAGCTCAATGGATGGACAATTCTACACATGAGGACTATGCAGTCGATATTCGGTGAGTCTACAAATCCTACAGTACCGGAGGTGTGGAGTAGTACCGGAGGTATGGAGTTGAACCAGTCATACTTCGTTAAAGGGGGAATTGAAAATAGAACAAGATGGCTTTTTGGCTAACAACAGAACCGGCTGGCCTGCATTAAAGTTGAGCCCAGCGTGGAAAACACTGTCTGGGAAAGAAGTGCTTGGATAGAAGACCACATGTCGTAACCAATATTTTCCAACCGAAACCACTGCAAAAGTGCACTACCGCACTTAACGGTAACGCCAGTAGCTCTGGGTGTTCTGGCGCTTCCAGGTGTGGCGGCGACCAGCCTTGGTGTTGTTGTAGCGGTGACCCTTGTTGATACCACGGGACTTCTTGCCAGTGGCGGTAAGACCACGGGACTCGCGGTGCTGAAACATGCGTTAGCAGAGTCCTGAGACATTGATACTGGGTTGACGGAAAAACTCACCTTGTGAACGGGGGCGCAGATCCAGTTGATGCGGGCATCACGGCGGATGGCCTTGTGCTGGGGGTCGACGAGGATGACCTCGTAGTACTTGTAGGTGGAGTCCTGGTTAATCCAGTAGGAGTTCAGGACGCGCAAGTTAGCAGCGCGACGGCCAACACGCTCCTCAGCGGTGGACTTGAGAGCACGCTGGTACTTGAGCTGGTTGACTCCGTGGTTGGTGGGCTTGCCTGTTCACACAATGGCACATTAGCAAGAAAATTTTTCCATGTCTGCAGATAACTATCGATATCCGCCCGGGAGAGAGATTCGTACCGTAAGTAGCACCCTTGGGGACAGGGCGCTTGCGGCCACCGCGGCGGACACGGGCACGGTAGATAACGTAACCCTGCTTGGCCTTGTAACCGAGACGACGGGCCTTGTCGGGGCGCGAAGGGCGCGAGGCACGGTGGATGGCGTTCAGCTGGCGGAGCTATATTATGCACTCTCAGCAAAGTTCAACGAGTGTATAGCAAGACACATGAAGCCCAAAAAAGGGATTTCTTGCGTGCCACAATCATTTCCGCCGAATGACTTTTGTTCGAGCCGCCTAGCAATACCACTGAAACGGCATATCCTAAGGCAACGCACACGAGTGCTCTCGGCGGAGATGTTAGGCAATCGAGGGGCGAAGGAATTTATCTCACCTCCCAGCATCGGACGCGCAGCAGGAAGCGAATCACATCGGATTGCTTCTTCTTTTGGATTTCTTCCACGTACTTGAGGGCACCCATCTTAACGATTGGAAGTCAGATAAATGTACTGGCGGTAGAGATTGGATGGAAGCCAATTGTGAATGATGGTGAACGTACCTTGTCGGCTTCAAGAGGTCGTCGGTTGTCGTTGTCGCGAAAGTTCGAGGAAGAAAACGTCTAAGAGGCAGAGGTTGTGTGTGGGACGCTAGCGATTAGCGAGGTGACCCACTCTGGCCAATCACGGGATGCGTGGCCTTTAGCGGTATTTGTGCCTAGAATATAAGGTGTCAATGTTCAATTTCTGCCTAAGGCCCTAATCTAACACCCGCTGCGTCAAATTGCAAACTTGCAACGATGCTAACTAACTACGCAATACACTATTACCTTCGAGGCTGCATGGATGCATTGCCAATCGGTTCCTGGTATTGAGAAGCAATTATCAGATGCTCTATATCGCTGTGAAATAACATACAGGCGCACATGAACACCGGTCGATGCAATTGCGAACACATGCTTACGCAGAGTCAATGCAAACAAAATATGAACCTCGCTCGGCCTCGTGAGGCATGAATACAATCCGAAGCAACAGCAGGCAAAACGCAATCTTGAACGCTTCATTCATGAAGAAAGTCTCGACAGATGCTCCCGTTGAACCATCTCGTTGGTAACAGAGATATAGAATGAGCCCGGTGGCAAGACGCTCTTCTTGCAGAGAGGACACAAACAGCTATTTTGCGTCAAGAAGGGATCGATGCACTCTGCGTCAAATATATGTCCACATGGCAATTCGCGGACAAGAGACGACCCCGTGACAAAATCATCGAGACAGATAGCGCATGTCGTTTGAGTATGGCTCAGGCGGTATCTGCTTCTGCAGGTGTCATTGGGTGCGGATTTTATCACCGCTGCTGGAGGCTTCCTGAGGCCGGTATCGTGGTATGAATGATTGTCTTCCGTGGGTGATGGTGGATTGGTGGTTTCAGCAGCATTATGTTCCTTTGAATCTGTCGACGCTCTTTCTTGAGTAAATGATGAATCTCTCGACGGATCGACCTCCAGATATGTATAAAGGGGCATCTTGTCGACCACGTCTTGAGGAGCCTTCATTTGATTCAATGCCAAAGTCTCGAGGTCGATTTGACCTTCCTCGATACGTCTCTGGAGCCCGACTCGTCTTCTGCGTAGGATAAGTCGGTAAATAGTGACAAGGACAAGACTGAGAATGAGGACTGTTCCTGCGATTGCAAGTACGAAACTCCAAAGACTCGGCAGCTGTTCGGTTCCCTGCTCTATGATATGTCAGCATGGATTCTGATGGTGACACAATCTTGCAACTTACCATTTTCGATTCTGGCAAACAACCTATTATTCTCCGTCTGTGTCACGAATTGCGTATCCGAGTCGTCTCTTTTGGTGGCGGGCGGCTTGCCCGAATACCACGAAAGATCATTTATTAAAGTAAGTCCCGCTGGACCTGGGATGACGTACACAGGGTACTGGTGGTCCAGCCTCCACTTCCCTTCAGCGTCGATTTTCCAAGTCGGGTTATTTGAATCAGGTGGTAGACCGGTATCGCTGCTGGACGGCTGGAAGAATATCATACCATGCGCGCCGGCTTCTCTAGCAGCGTCCAAGAATGATAAAGAGCATGTAGGCGACACCCACGGGGCGAGTCCAACGAGGGAGTACCCGTAGTCCTTCACATCTTCGTAGCGGGTCACATTTGCTGGCACAGATGAAGCGGTAATATCATAGCATGGATCTTCTGATTCTAGACTCGGCACGAATAAGAGGCCCGAAACCAATCCAGTCCTGGGGAGACCATTGTTCGATATTGTCTGAACCTTGCGATCGAGGACAAAGCGATAGGCGACACCTTCCTATAGGATCTGCGAATTAGAATTGACTCTGGGAAGCTTTTGCCGGATTGTGAATCAAGAACACTTACGTCGACCGCTGAGGTTGAATTTGAAGCCTGTCCTGGACCTGCCCAGAGCGTAGCAACCGGACGCATCGAGGAGTCTGGCCTATGAGACATGATGGTGCCTGACATGAGGCCGAATGACTACCCAGGTGAAGGACTGGTGATGAGTGAAAGAGTAGATCGTGATTTTAGATGGTGTAGAGTGAGGAAGGCATGAGTACACTGAAGAGTTTAGAATTACGGAAGATTTATTGTAAACGGCAACTGCCTTTAATTTAGGAAAGCCCAGTTAGGAAAGACACTCGCAACCAGGCTATACACTCACATGGCACATGGCAAAATAGAGCTTCAGAGCGGAAGAATGCGAGAGTTAATCGGGTCCGTCTCAGAGGAATGTGAACAACGCCGGTTCCAACCACGAGGCAAGAGGCAGGGCGGCTTGGCTACAAGTCTCCGAGTTTCAGGTTTTAAAAAGAAAATATCTCCGAGAACGGGTCATAGTGGCCGAACATGGTCAATTATGGCATTCGTTAGGAATCCACGACATCGTGACTCGTGTTTCCGGCTCAAGGCGAATTGGGCAACCCATGCTACCATCTGGTTTAGACTGGTCACTTCGGGGTATGGCTGTTTCGTGTTGTATGACTGGATATATGAATGAAAGACTACTGCGTCTTGACAGGTACTTGAAATATCGCTTTGAGTGAGACTGTGAGACATGTTCTTTCTAGACGACTTCCTGTCATTTCCCATGGCTGTCCCTATGTCCGTTCTCTGGGGAGAGGAGAACCTGGCCAGAGACCCAAAAGCATGATCTGGTTGAATTCATAATGAAGAATCAAAATCAGGATGCTCTAATACTGCAATGCCCTTTTGAATCTATATCGCCCGATGTGGAAATACCCGTTTGCGGGAGACGTTTGTAGGAATGATCGTCGGGCAACTTTCGGTAATCGAGCAAGCTTCACAGCTGCCTCAAGTGAATTAAGCGAGCTTATTATATTAATAGTACTTGAATACGAAGCAAGAATTCGATATTCCTTTGGATTTCTTCAGAAAGAGACTTCGGGCTGTGCGATCGCTCGAAATTGTTTGCTCGCAGAACCCGATCGGAGTGGCCGCAAGGGTTCTCCGCAGAATGTCAGAATTATGGCCAGTGGCCACTGCTCAGTCAGTTTTCAGCCTCAGCAGCAGTAATCGATACTAGGCCACGTGGGTACTGTTAGCTTGGAAGCAGAAGCTGTGCATAACGAAAGGGATCAATGTAGAATGACCATTGGATCACATTCAAGTCCTTCGAGGTGGTTAATCTCAGTTCCCCACGAAATCCAAAGGATACACGTGATGATAAGGAGCATATCACTATCACGTGCTTTGGTTGGTCGATCAGACCGCCAGCAACCGCCAACCATTAACAACTCTCATCCGTCATATTCATCCGTGATTGACCTGGAGGTTCTTTTTTTGTCCATTGCTGTAGCTCATGAACGCATTGGAGCCAGCCCACATTTTTGATTCTCCTTCCCTCGGTGACCAACAACAGCATGTGTCGGTCGTGTCCCAGAATCACCTCCTAGGATACTCTTTGTCGACGGATTCGCTCTTCCCTTGGTAGCTTCTTTTCCTTCTTGATCAACTATTATCTCTCTCCCTCCTTCCGACCTCGCTCGAATCGACCACTATGCCTTCTGCCTACAAAGGCAAGGGCAAGGGCCGCGATGCGCGCCGGTCGCGTAGCCGCAACACAACCCCGTCCAGCGCTAGTGTCCCCGCTATCCCCTCGTTACCTATACAAAGCTACCTGGAGAATGATGTCACCAAGCACATTGACCAGGCTAGTCTGCAGTACTCTGAAGTGTTGGAATTGGTGGCTGCGCAAAATATTCCAGACTCGAAAACACTTGAGACCTTAGTGGACCACTTGAAGAGTCTTAGTGAGATGGCCGATGCTCGGGGCGAAGCTTGCAATGCTGGGATGAGAGAAATGTCGCATAAGCGCAAGGAAGTGGAAGATCAGGAGCTTGAACGCGAAGTCCTAAATCGCTCTAGGTTGAAGCGTGAAACCGAAGAGGATGACGATATCCACAAGGGCGGGAAGCTAAAAAAGAGGAAAGATCGCGCAAGTGCAAAGGAAGAGCGACCATTAAATCATGGGGCACATGAACTTGCCCGTCAGGATGGAGCTGAGACGAAAGTTGAAGGAGGTATGAGATCCAACCTAGTGCTTTTATTCCCACCCTCGTTTTGCGGACCCATATCCACACCTACAGTGTCTTCTTCCACTTTCCCCACCGTTCACCTTTCACTAACCATCACTAGCGGCTTCTCCAGCGTCGAAGAACTCCAAGAATGCGGCGTCTGATGAAAGCTCGTCGCTTTCACCTCCATCTATGATGTCCCCCAATGGCGCAACCACTGCTGGCGATGGTCCTCCGCCCGGCAGCCCCGGGTCGGACACCAGCGCCCAGTCTCACCAACCCGAGCCCCAACCCTCCATTCCTCAAGTCCAAGTCTTCGGCGACAATCCGCTAAAGTTTGACGATCCGACAATTTACCACATTCGAGATGTTCTCCCAGGCATGACCGACGACGAAAGGAAGGAGATTTACAGCGTTGCAGTATTCCCTAAGACTGATCTCGCCCATATGGCAGCTGGTGTGGCTCCGGACAAGGACTTCAGCAATGCCAAACCTTCCAATCAAGTCAGCGCGAACACTTTCCAGACTTACATTGAGCCGTACGTCCGGCCCCTTACTGAGGAGGACATCGCATGGTTAAAAGAAAGGGTAAGTCAAACGCAACTGCTTCCAGACCGCAGCAGCTGACCAGCAATAGGGTGATCGCACTACCCCTTTTATCATGCCCCGTCGGGGAAAGAAGAACTATCGCCAGCTCTGGGCGGAGGAGGACAGGCTTTCCTACGACGCGAGCCAGGATGACAAGGATCAGCTACCTCTCAACCAAGGTCGTGGGAGCATCGAACAGCTCACTGACGACAAAGCGGAAACCAATGAAGTCTCGATCGGGCCTCTCCTCAGCCGGCTCTGCTCTCTCCTCCGCTACGAGCATCGCACCTTACCGGAAGATGGTAACCCGAACGCAAATGGCGATACTACCAGTCTGGGCGGAGACGCAATGGATATCGACCAACGCAGTACCGAGAAGGAGATAAAGAGCGAGACCAAGCCCTATCCTGCTGCAACTACCTTCCGTGACGCCGACCCCAATGACTTCAAGACTTCGGTCGCCAAACTGGATCATGCGCAGCTTGATGAACGCGCCAAAGCTGAACTACGATACATCGGCTTCCTCGGTCCAGATGATACCCCTGACTACGATGCTCATTACGATGATGAAGTCGCTGAGCGCCTCCGTCTACTCCAGAGCGAACTCAAAAAACATATCGTCACCAACAATGCGCGTAAAGCTCGCATCCTGAAGACCGCCCAAGAGCACATGGCCATGCTCGAATTCACCACCATCCAAGACGACCTCGACTCCCAAGTCCAACAGGCCTACCTCAAGCGCACCCGCACAATGGGCAAGAGCAAGAAGGCTGCCCAGGCCAAGCACCGGCCTGGCGGTGCAGGCGGCGGCAGCGTCGCCGGTGCAGTGGGCGTTTCCCGTCCTGCTGTCGGGGATGCTGCCAAGATTGTCATGGATCGTCGTCGTCGTTGGAACGAGGCATTCTTGCCTATCTTCGAAGACATCAAGACGACGATTCCTTCCAAGGATGAGTCGATCTTCGATCCAGATTCTATGGCCGAGTACGAGAAGGCGGAGCTTGAGAATTGGGACGAGGAATGAACACGTTACACAGTGGTCGTCTTCGATTTCCTTCGGCGGATCGTCTTACTTTGACGGTCTGCCCTATGTCCAACCATATCAAATATCTGATTTGATATATAACTCGCACGATACGATACGAATAGCATGACGGGACTGGCGTGGCGTTTGTGGATACCTTCTTCTTTTTCTTTTTTCCACACGAAATGTGACTACCGTGGCGTGGCGTGGCATAGGTGGTGTCTGCGATTTGAAGATACTCCATCTTTGCACAATATCGTGCGTCTACTTAGCTACGTCAAGGTAGACGGACGAAACAACCTTGTGTATGTATTCTTACTTATTGTTTAACTCTTAGAAAGGTTCAGCGTTCAATGAATCTGATTCTTCAGTCTTTCTATCTCTACTACCTAACTAGTACTGTAGTTATCTAGTACACGAGGCAGTATCTGCCGGGACACATCAGGTATATCACCACACTGAACATCATAATGAATAGAGAACTAGGGTATCGAACAAATCCCAAAAATACAAGAAATAAAAACACTGAGCCATCAAACCATCACCGATGAAGAATCAAAACCTCCCAAGGATACCTCTTCAACCTAGCCGTCAGCTCCCTCTCAGACATCTCCAACTCCGTACAAATCTGATCAAAGCAATGCGTCCCATCCAAATACTTCCCAAGAACCTCATCACCCACCTCCTCATCCTCCTCCAAAAACACAGACGGCGCACCCCCAATCCCATTCCCATTCCCCCACCGACTCCCACTAACCGACGACCCAGCCCGCTCCCGACTAGACCCCCGTCTCGAAACAGCCGAAGGCGTCTCCTCCCCAACGCTCGAAACCGCATAAGGCGTATTCGACCCCGTCGTCGCGCGCGAAGACCGCCCCGTCGGCCCGAACGATGACGACCGCGGCGTCGACGCCGGCTGTCCAGTCGCGAACGCGTACTTGTGCACCCGGTACAGGAAACCCTTTATGACGCCGAAGGTGATGAATCGGCGGATGTCGATGTTTGCCAGGGCTCGGCTGTGTGCTGCGTACCATTGCTTTACGCTTTGGCCTTGTTTCAGACTTGCGTAGAGCTCGACTAGGGCTACGCCGTCGACGATGGCGGGTTTGTACAGTGCTGCTGGGGCTGCTGGGTCTGTGATTATTGGGTCTGTGGGTGTTTCTGTTTCTGTTTCTGTTTCTTCGGGGCCGAGGAGGGGCCAGATTTCTTCTGCGTCGAAGCGGGAGTCGAAGCGCGAGTCGTCGCGGGTTAGGCTGGGAGCTGGGTCGGTGAGGCTTGAGAGGGGGGCTGTTGTGCCTGTGCTGCTGCCGTTTGTGATGCTGCTGTTGTTGGCGCTTGGGCTGGGGATTAGGGTTGGTGGGAGGGGGGAGGAGGGGCCGACTGGTGGTGAGTGGGGTGCGAAGCGGAGGTTCACATAGCGGGCACATTCTAGTTGCATTGCTTCGTCGGAGGCTATTGTTGGGGTGAATTGGGCGGTTGGGGCGTAGATTGCGGAGAAGGAGAATATGTCGAGGATGAAGAGACAGCCGTAGTAGAGGAGGTGTCGGAGGGCGCGGCAGGTAAGGGAGAAATCTGTGTCGGCTAAGATGGAGATGATGCGGACGCTATTGACGCCATTTATGTGCGGGACGATCTGACGATGGTCAGTTTGGGTTTCCCGCCGTGAAGGGTGTGTAACTTCTCCACATACTCTTTGCATGGTCAAGTCCCAATTCTCATCCATAAAGGCCTGGTATCGCAATGTGAAGAGAGGTACCTGCCAGGCCTTGACAGGTGGGGGAGAAGGATATATCGGGAAAAGTTTGATGTTCAAGGTGTTCAAATCGTCTGTGCAGGTGTGTTAGTGACGGGATGTCGCTGAAAAGGGTCATAACCATACCGATTGGAATCATGCACTCGCAATAGTTATTCAAGTCCTCCATCAACATTTCGCAGAGACTGTATACCTTCCCCTCCCCGCTCTTCGAGAAATCGCGGGATAAAAAGCCATTCTGTTCTTCCAGGCCATGCATCAAGTCTGCTAGCTTCTGCGCCACGCTCTTGTATGTACTAAAGTCGTCCTCTTCGGCAAGGACTATGCAAAAGTTGAAGATGAATTCATTGCGGTCATACCGCACTGACTTCATGCAGATTGGGTAGCCCAGGATACGATAGCCATTTGTGCAAACTTGTAGAAGGTTCCCGCAGAGCTCCTGGCGGGGAATGACGAAGAAAGAGACGTCCGAGAAGATGAGCAAGGGTGGTTGTGAAGGCGCCGTCGGGGAGGGGACAATGGCTCCATCGGGGACTTGGTGTACTACTTTGGGTCCTGCATTATAGTGGTCAGCTGTGCACAGAGAGCTCCTCAATCGAATGTAAGCTCATACCCTCTATCGTATCGAATTTGCTGTAGAAGATCGCCTTGATCATGGCGGGAATGCTGTAGAGCTGGAGGCAATGTCTGGGATGTAAGCGAATGGGAAAAACAGCCAAGCACAATATGAAGTCTTCCAGTCTATTGAAGAGAACGCATCAGAAAGTAGAGAGCTGAAGCGAGGTACATGTTCATGGACGTGTTATCGGTCGATTTGGGAGACCGACTCCAGAGCGGGACCGCGGGCGGAGAGCTTATCGTATGTTTGCTACGTTTGCATCTCCTATTCTTATCCCCTTATCGCCCATTGGTGACGATCGCCAAGTGGAGCCTACCCTTCCTGCCCTAACTATGATGCTCCAGTAAACATGCACCTCGGTCCTCGCTGTGATACTGCTAACTTTCTCATTTTCAACGATTTCCCACTCGGGACTCTGCACAATGTTTGCAATAGAGCGTCGAACTCACACTACTGTTAATCGCTATCATTATGCCAGTGTCACTCGAATCTTCCCTAGATGTAAGAACACCTGCATGGCTAGCTTTGGGACTAGAGTATGACCCAGTGATTCAAGATTGTCTTCAGCCTGGAAGAAACAGCTTTGTTAAGAGTGATGATTATATGATAGTTACAGGGTCAGAGCCCTTACAGAACCAGGCTGGGTGTGGGAACGCATTATCACTTTGGATGCTTTGGAGATGGGTTCCTTGGATAGGTTACGGGGTGGAGAGGAGTGTTGATGTGAGGCTCTTTTGCGTAATTCACCATCAATGATACATGGCAACTTCCAAGACATGTCGATATTCGAACATGGGCACTTGGAAATAGAGAGATGCTGCATGCAATCGAATCCTCGCAAATGAATGGGAAATCCGGAAAAGCAGATGGAACGGGAGCTGGCAGATAGCAAGACCATGAGGAACATTGAATATGAGGGATTATAGTAATAAGATTGTGGTCAACGAAAACCCGATCTAATATATTAACATAGCATTCTTAACAATAGACAGACGTACACCGCAAATAAAGCAAAGCAAACCCCGAGAAGAAGGATCCAGCCCACTTCCAACAATGCGAGAGAAAGAGATGCGCCGTAAATGCAAAATGAATCATAGCGGACCCAGTTCATGGGCATGATAATCGAGTAAGCAGTATGCGATCATTGGGTTGTGGGGGAAGTCTGACTGGAGCTAGATGGGAGAGCTGGGCTTGCTCCGAGGATGCTGTCTGGGAGCGCGAACAAGGCAGCTCTGCTAACCACATGAGCCGCACCGCGACTGCGTGGCATGCGAACCTCATCAGCGCCGAGAGCGCTGAGAGTCAAAGACTGGTTCTCACGAATGGCGTGTACCATTTCACCGAAACTCCCCCGTTCTCCGGCCTCCTTCAACCATTGTTCCCAGTCCTCATCCAGCGGCACATCGGTGCCTTGGTCGCGCGCGGCCATCGCAGCAAGGATACGGTTGTTCAAGGCCAGCCCACAGCTCTCGATCTCCTCATCACTGTACTCCTCTTCAACTGCCAGCTCCTCTTCAGCCGACCGGTAGCTGGAGGTGCGGGATTCGGTCGCGCGTACGGTGCCGTTACTTTGTGTCTCGATGACTCCGTCATCTTCCTCATCTGGCCTACAGAAGCCAAAGTCGTCATAATGGACCTCGATCGAGGGAACGGGGTTTGGCGACGCCGGTCGCACGGACTGAGCCGTGGTGTCCTGCACTCTGACCCCTTCTTCTGCCTCATACCGCTGACGCGCCGATTTAGTCCCTTCCCACCGGCAGAGATCCCCAATTTCCTGTTCGGTCAGACCGAGTTCATCAAAGACGCGAAATAGTCTCCGATGCCATGGGAAACGACCCAGTCGCATGCGATGCGGCCCATATGAATAGTCCAGTCCCGGGTATTGGGCTTCGATGCAGTCGAGGGAGCCGTAGAAGAGGGAGGTTTCGACACGCACCTCTGGAACGAGGTTTCGGGTAATATGAGCAGCAAACGAGCCGGGTTCGTTTGCACGAGGTCGAGGGAACGTGGCGTTGTAGACGGCCTGGGCGAGAGATGGTTTACGCATGATGAGAGACGAGTCGGTGGTGAGGAGGAAAAACAGACGGAAGGAGCTTTAAAAAAGGAAGCCAAGTCGTCATACACGCCCTGGAATGCACGAAATACAGGACTCAGGAAGTCCAGGGTCGCACCCCCCTCTCCCTTGCCCTTTGTCAAATTCCCGGACACCGGATGGACGTTGGTTGTAGCTTGTGGGGGCGCTAATGGATAACACAAACGATAAACATAAACCGAACTGCAACGGACCTCACGACCTGAATTTTCAAGTTATGAAGGTCATTGGATATGGAAATATTTTAGAAGAGAGAGACTCCGATCATGTGCCCAGCTGACTTTCCGGCTCTTTGACCCTTGAGAATTGAAGGTCTCACAGGTCTCCCATTGAAAGTGAATATGAGATAGAAATGAGAGAAGGAAAAAAGAAAAGAGAAGAAAAGACTGAGATTAGGATTGAATGAAATCTTCTATTAGACCAGAACATTCCGGGCCACGACGGGTTCTTAAGGATCGTAGACTAAAGTATGCGTTGGCAGGCTACGATGGCCGCTGCATTGCCAGCTGGTTAAGAGGGCGAGGTCCCGACAACGTTCAAGTCTAAGCCATTCGCATCTTAAGTTGCATATTTACTTTCTTACATGCATCAAATCAATTAAAGAGTCTTCTAGACTTCACAACCAATCGGTCAATTTAATATTAAAAACCGATGTTTCTATGGTACTCGATTGGCTCAATGTCACGTGCAAACAACAGAATCTCAACAGCCTGTCAAACAACCTGGAATCCACCTACGCAGTACAACTTCAGTGGATGTCTGTGATATGGAACACATTCTCCATCGGACCTTGAGTGGCCATGTCAACATTTGATGGTATCGTAGAAGGTGGGATTACCAATCTCCTCTCCCCATCAGTGCTAACCATTTGACAGAGTTTCCAGAAATTCGCAGTGAGTCTCACCTATGAGACCAAACATAATCATTCTGGCTAAGAGAATGCAGTCGACTTTTTCGGAAGAATCCCGACAGGCCTGCTCCTCTGGCCTGTTTTCTCAGTCATGTGCATAGCGACCATTTACAGGGCCTCGAGTCCTTTCGAGCCCCATTCATCTACTGCTCGCCGGCCACGCGAGAAGTATGCCAACATCCTTCTTATTCATGAATTAGCAGAAAAGCCTAACAATATGCAGCTACTCCTCCGAATTGAAAAGTATCCTCATCGGATGAACTTCAACAAGGGAATCTTGGAGTCACGCAGACTGCACTATAAGCATCTTGCAAAGCTTCTCGTCAGTATCATGTTCTGAAATTACCGATAGCGTTGGACCAGGGCTCATGCAGTATAGCGTCCAATCCCACTAAACACACCAACGGAACTTGAACTCACACCCAGACGGCATGTCAGGGTAACCTTGTTTGACGCCAATCATTGCACGGGAGCTGTGATGTTTTTGATCGAAGGCGATGGAAAAGCAATCCTCTACACAGGTGACATCAGAGGTGAATTTCCTGTGGCTTATATTCTAAACTTTGTCACTGATCTCGTTCAGCGGAGACATGGTGGGTGAACGGCCTGATCCGTCATCCGATCCTGATACCGTACACTCTGGGCCGAAAACGCTTGGATAAGTTGTATCTGGACACAACCTTTGCAAACTCAATAAATGCAACAAATCCATTCCGCCAGTTTCCTTCCAAGGCGGAGGGCTTGGCTGAGCTGCTACAGAAAGTCCAAGCATATCCTGATGATACAGTCTTTTACTTCCGTGCTTGGACATTCGGGTACGAGGACGTATGGGTAGCACTTTCGGCAGCATTGGACACGAAGGTGACTAATTGCCACACGCCTTATATGCACTGTTTGCTGATGAAGGTTCTAGATTCATGTGGATCGTTACCAAATGGGCCTTTATCAGTCTTTAATCCGGACTCCTGGAAACAGGGGGGTCAGTGAAGCTCCAGCTCTCTGTGGCTTTGAGCTTGGGAATAGAACAGCAGCAGGCTGTCTAAGCCACGATATGTCAAGTCGAATTCACAGCTGTGAGCCTGGAATATCGTGCTCGGCAGCCCGGGGACCCAAGACGGTTTACATCGTGCCAATTGTAAATCGCACATCCAGTGGTGCAGAAATACCAGAGGTCGGGGCGGGCGGTGGCATGGGTGATTTGTCCCAAACGCATGAACTTGAGCTGCCAGATGAGTCTGCCCTGGCCGAGTTGGAAAAGCTGTGTCTCCAACACATCAAGGACGAACAAGCGCTGTCGAAGCTGCGAGGTGCACTGCTGGACGCTTTCCGGTCAAGAAGGAAAGCACTCTCGCTTGATACATATGGGTTGAAAGAAGAGGGCGAGATCCCGTTGAAGAACCTAGTAAAGGCTCTAAGTCACGGTCCATCAGAGATTTCTGGCGGGGACACGACAGACTTGCCTAACACCATAGTAAGTCACTGCCGATTCTTTCCGCTGTTCTATTCTAACACGATATAGCACTTCCCGTATTCACGTCACTCTTCCTATGACGAACTCTGCGAACTTGTTGCTGCCTTTCGGCCAAAGGATGTCTATCCATGCACTGTGGACCCCGCGACTTGGGATGAACATGTCTCTATCAGACATTTGTTTGGCCACCTTTGTTCAGGAGACGTGTTCTCGCACGACAATCACATGCGGCAGACCATAGCTAATGACGATGATGAGGGGCGCGCGAGAAAAAGGGCCCGGTATGATGATGTCGGACTGCCCTCCACGCAGTCCACCCAAGAAACCAACAGTGACATTGAGGATCTCGGACCAGGTTCCGCGGACGCAACTCAGGACCATGACCGGAAAGAAGACCCTCATCCGTTGAGCGAGTCTCAAGAAGCAGCGAGAGCCAAGCGCAATGAAATGCGTCGAGCACACCATTATCTACAAGAGCACGCAGACCCTGGGCTTTTCCAGGTCAATAGTCTTCCGTCCAACTGGCCAACAGAAGCAGAAGACAGATTCAACCTGGTCAATGAAGAAGGAAAAGAAGAGGTCACGGTTCTCCGTGAACGGTCAGCTCCAGACATTCCCCCTGCAGAACACCCATCCGATTCCGGAAACATCACATTAACGAAGATCATTGATTTGACTGGCGATGCAGTCGCGTCTCCTCCCAGGACCATAGCAGATAGTCAAGACACAGATGTACTCAGTCTTTCAGTCTCTGGATCTGCATTTGACTCTCAGGGGCACGGATTTGTTGCTGTTGAGCTGCAGAATCCTGAGCGAGGACAAGACAGTCTGAGTCGCTCGCGCCAGGCTCGTATTGCGGCTTACCTGGCTGCACGAGAAGGCACTTATTCTGCGTGGAGAGAAGTCTCTCTTGTTTCGGCGGGAGACAACCATGCCGAGGAGGAGATCGAGCTATAGGCTTAGTCTTTCGTCTTCTGCCCCTTATCATTTTCTCACCTTCGTTAAATGCATGATACCCCTGTTTTAATTCTTGATCAATCCATGACCTGGAGCTTTATCTGTGGAACTGCCTCTGGAGGCTCGAAAGATAGACCCATATGCAAAGCTAGTCGTCACCTGGACTACCCTAACGCTTATACGGCGCCGTTCATGCCGATTACCACACATGCCGGCTTGCATAGGTAGCATGATCTATGTTCAGGGTTTCTGGTAGGCCTGAACTCACTGTCTAGGTAGCCTTTCAGCTTTGCAAGACCTGGAGAGTAAATCCCCGTTGACATCCATGAGTATTGGCTTTCCTACATGAAAGCCCGACAGTGGCCTTACCAGAATTGGCCGCTAGTCCTAAAATTACAACAAAGCCCTAGTTCCTCCACTGGGCATTGTATCCATCCCGTTTCTTTGAGATGATGACTGGGCCTACTTGCGAGTTCCCGAGATCAAAGGGAACAAAGATGATAAACAATAGCCGATGTGTCTCTCTTTCTTTGTCCCTCAATGAACGCTTTTCCTTCTAATTTACACAGCCCAGCGACACGGAAATGCATAAATAGGCTCCGATGCCTCCACCATCTCGAGGAACCATCAGCTTCAGTCATTCAGACATCGGTACCCACAGCTTCACTGCTCGATCTTACCTACAGCTGACCCTCTCTAATCAAGTAAGTCATCCTACGTCTCTCAGTTCCTATTTCTCTCATCAATCAACTAACCTTTCAACATCTAGATCCGCACATATTCCCAAGACCAGACCACGAAGCCAGTCTCCAGATCTACCACCAGTCGAACCAGACTCAACTAGCCACACACAGGTACGCTCTAAAACACACTCTCTCTTTCCATTAACAATCTCAGCATCTAGTCATTCATCGTCCCATACAAGCAGCCTGCTACCCCCCACCCACCCACCATAATCCATATCCATTAATGGCACACATCCACCCATCCCGCGTAACATCCTTCCGCCAAGCCCGCAACGACCTAGTAACCCTCTTCCAACAACAAGCAACCTTCCTCCGCATCGACATCGACTGCCGCAGCTATGTAATCCCCTGTCTCCGTCTCCAGCTCGTCCAGCAGCTAGATATAGTAGCAGACCGTTCGCGGAAAATGGCCTTCTACAGCCGTCACAGCCCCTACGTCCTCCTCCATCCAGCCGGTTTCTACGAGACGACTGTACCATTCCACTGCGCTGCCTTGAAGGGACAGTGCGCATACCTCGCTGATAGACTGCGGGATAATCCTTGCACGGATGTCCCTAGGGCTGTGGCTAGATTGATTGATCAGATTGTGGCTAACTTGCCGTTTTGATAGGTTTTGCATACTTCGTTTCCCGAGACACACGAGTTGACACCAACCAATACGCATACGACGTGAATTTGGAATCTGGAAGAATAGACATGTCCTACCGCCCAGGACCAGTTACAATTTTCAAGCGCGAGCGCGAATCTCTCATATTCCATTTGCAGGCGCAGGCAATTGCACTGAGAACTGATCACCGCTGCGCAGAGGATGTAGCTGCCAACCTCCGTGATCTTGTGGACAATGTTTACCGCGTCCGATCTGCGTCTTTGGTTATGAATGCGCAAGCACGCGGTAATGCATTTGTCCAGGCGAAGCCGTATGATTTCTATGGATATAATGTGCCGCGCATGTGTAATGATCTGGTTGCTTGTTTGTTGCAGTGGGCGGATATCCTTGTTAATACTGATGGACGGCGGACGGATGGGATTGTAGCTAGTGCTACTGAGGGGGTGATTGCTTCGTTGGGGTTCTAGCGGGGACTCGGGAGATTTCAATTGGAGACACAGTCTTGATTGTGAATTGTACGATCTGAGTGGTTTGCTGATTGGAATTTATACTCTCTTCGAGCTCATAGAAAGTAAACATAGTCCAAGGTTCTCTCCAAGAATGGCTAGCATCCGATTGATCAATATAACACTGGCAATTAACCTGAGCAATCTTTTAATCTTTTCCCGGACGCTTCGAAATACCCCTTCACGACTCTTAGTGCAAGCCAGCCAGTATAACAGAAATATCCTAGTATAAGAATGTAGTCCCTAGTTCAGAATACTCTAAAATGAATGAAATACAAGGGCTTTATACTACTTCCATAGATGGGTGAATGACAACAATATTGTAGACCGCAATTGCCACTCGAGGTGGATACAGGAGCCCGAGTGGTCTAGTGGTATGATTCGCCCTTCGGGTTTATTCCCCAGCAGGATAACATGCTCTCATGGGCGAGGCCCCGCGTTCGAATCGCGGCCCGGGCCCTTTTTTTGTTTTTGGTTTTGGTACTCACTCACATCTTCTACTTGAGCATTGCATGAATGATGAAATGGACGCAGATCACACACTGACCTCGATATCAGACCTCCCGAGAAAAAAAACATCTCAACCCAATGCGACGAATAATCCTCAAACCCATTCACCTCCAGCAACTTCGCAACACCAGACCTCCACTCCCACGGAGACTCCGCAACTCCATCCGGCAAATCCAAGCCACTATTGACACGAAACTTCGTTCGAATCCATCCCCTCGGAAAGTACCCAGCAACCTCCCAATCAATAATCCCCACGACACCCGTCTCAGGAATATCCTCTACAATGATATTCCCAGGCGCAAGATCAGCATGAAAAAACACAAACTTCTCACAATCCATACCCATCTCTTTACAGCTTCGCATCAGATTTGCAGGAGAAAAGTCCTCCTCCGCATTCTGTTTAATAAAAAACGGCTCAAAAACATTATTCCCATCCACACCACATAACATATTGTTTTCCCTTCTGCAGAGGAACTTGCAGACACTCACTATGGCGTTCATATAGTGCTGTCTCCACTTTTCATCCAGAGAAGACCATGCTTCTTCAAGTGTTCGGCCTGGAACTCTGCTGAGAAATAGGTATGAGCGGCCATTGTGTTCTGCGTGGTGCAAGACTTTGGGGATATCGAAATCGGGTGGTGGACGTTGGGCATGGACGAATGCTAATGTTGCTGCTTCGGGGGTTGTGCTGGCAATGGGCGCCGATGCGTAATTTGACTTTGCAGAATGCGTTGCTTCCTATTGACCATACTGCGGAGGTACCTCCGCATTCGCGGACTAGGTTGATCTTGGGATCTGATGATGAAGGTAGGGTTGGGGGTGGTGGGGTAGGTGCGTGGGTGATGGTGTAATTGTCGTCGTTGGCTTGGTCGTACCAGGTTGAGGTTGAGGTTGAGGTTGAGGTTGAGCAATGGCCTTTTGAACGGTGGAGGAGTAGAGGACCGATTAGCCATGTATTTGGATCTATTTGCTTGAGTGATTCCTTGACGGGGTCATCCATGGGTTTATCCATGGTCTTGATGAAGGTAAGGTTATCAGGCGATGGTGATATTGATATTTGAGAAAATGGGATTGATTGTGCGTGACAGATGAGAGGTGAGAATGGTCTGATTTTGTATGGAAGAAGGTGAGAGACGGGGAGTCGTGCATACTATACACGTTCACGTTCACTCGTGTGCAGTACAGGGGCAGCGACTCAATGAACAATCTTCTTTTTGTTTCTGTTTCTTGACCAGCCGACTCTTGACCGTAACAGACTGTACCTGTCCTTTGAGGGGCGGTCTGAATGGGAGCGTGTCACGTTTTATTGATGCCCTAGGGCCTATCATGTAGCGTATTCGGGCCACTCATCCCTACACTTAGTGCATAAACAGCGGTAAGAGGTGAGCACTGGGCACCATGGAAAGAGGAAAGGAAAAGGTGCAGTGGCAGGCATTATCTGTGGTAAGACATTAGGATAACTCTATCTCTGTGGAGTAGACGACGTAGAAAAACGCTTAAGGTGATATCATGCACAAGAAACAAATCTACTCGCTGTAACTCAAAGACAGAAATGTATAGACAGGAACAGGACGGGGAGTATCAAAACAAACCAACAACTAGAAGATATAGTACGCCTGCGTCAAAGGCAATTCCGAGACCGGCTCCGCATCACAAATCATCCCATCCGCCTCAACGGTATAACTCTCCGGATCAACCCTCATCTTCGGCATAACATCATTAAACTTCATATCCTTCTTCCCAACAGACCGACAACCCCTCACAGCCTCAATCCGCTTCTTAAGTCCATACGACTGCACAATGCCCGCATCAATAGACGCCTGCGAAACAAACATAATAGAAGTCTGCGGCACGCGCGTCCCAAACATCGGCCTAACAATCATCGGTTCAACAGTCGGGATCGACGCATTCGGATCCCCCATCTCCGCCACAACGATCATCCCGCTCTTCAGCACTATCGAAGGTTTCGTGCCGAATGTCGCTGCCTTCCAGAGAACCAAATCTGCGACTTTGCCGACCTCCACGGACCCGATGGCGTGCGCCATGCCCTGTGCCAGAGCCGGGTTGATCGTGTATTTGCTGATATACCGCTTGACGCGGAAGTTATCAGCCGCCGTGTTGGCGTCGGCCTCGAGGGGTCCGCGCTGGATTTTGTTCTTGTGGGCTGTGTGCCAGGTGCGGAGGATGACTTCGCCGCAGCGGCCCATGGCTTGGGAGTCGGAGGACATCATGCTGATTGCGCCGAGGTCGTGGAGGACGTCTTCGGCGGCGATGGTTTCGGCGCGGATGCGGCTCTCCGCGAAGGCGACGTCTTCGGGGATGTTCTTGGAGAGGTGGTGGCAGACCATCAGCATGTCGAGGTGTTCGTCGAGGGTGTTGAGGGTGAAGGGGCGGGTGGGGTTGGTGCTGCTGGGGAGGACGTTGGGGTGCTCGACGACGGAGATGATGTCTGGGGCGTGGCCGCCGCCTGCGCCTTCTGTGTGGTAGGTGTGGATGGTGCGGCCTTTGAAGGCTTCGATGGTCTGCTCGACGAAGCCGGATTCATTCAGCGTGTCTGTGTGGATCATGCACTGCACGTCGTACTCGTCGCAGACTTCGAGGCAGTTGTCGATGGCAGCGGGCGTAGAGCCCCAGTCTTCGTGGAGCTTGAGGCCGGCGGCTCCGGCTAGGATCTGCTCTTCGATGCTCTTTTTGCCGCAGTCGTTGCCTTTGCCTGTGATGCCGATGTTGATCGGGAGGCTGTCACATGCTTGCATCATCTGGCGCAGGTGGTTTGGTCCTGGTGTGCACGTCGTTGCGTTGGACCCGGTGCTGGGGCCGGTTCCGCCGCCCAGGAATGTGGTGGTGCCCGAAGCGAGGGCTTCATCCACCTGCTGCGGGCAGATCAGGTGGATGTGCGTGTCGATGCCACCAGCGGTAACGATCTTGTTCTCTCCGGCGATCACATCTGTGGAGGCACCTACTATCAGCTCCGGGTGCACACCGTCCATGACATCCGGGTTTCCAGCCTTGCCAATGCCAACAATGATCCCGTCCTTGATGCCAATATCGGCCTTGTAGATACCGGTCCAATCGATGATCAATGCGTTCGTGATAACAGTATCGACACACTCGGTATGAGACCGACCAGATGCCTGGCCCATGCCCTCGCGCAGCGTCTTACCACCACCAAATGCACACTCATCTCCGTAGTTCGTCAGATCCTTCTCAACCTCAATCCACAAGTCAGTCAGTCCAAGCCGTACCCGATCTCCAGTCGTGGGACCGAACATGCGCGAGTACGCCTCGCGCTCCATCGTGAACCCAGTAACAAGCGCACTGTCCGCCTGCGGCTCCGGCACATGCGCAAAGCCAGCCATCTGCAGCTTGGTCACAATCTCATCAGCTCGACTCATATCCACCGGCCCATTCGCCAGCCAATTCCCACCGCGGATGATACGGTTCCCGCCGATCTCCACGAGCGTGACAGTCTTGGTATCGCCGGGCTCGAACCTGATCGATGTACCTGCGGGGATATCCAGTCGGAAACCATACGACTGCACACGGTCGAAGTACAGCTGGGGGTTTGTCTCAATGAAATGGTAATGCGATCCGACCTCCACCTCACAGTTAATACCTAGCCATTTCATACGCTGAGATGTAAATACGCGGGCAAAGATCACACACCTGTATCGGCCTGTCTCCTTTACTCATGACCTTAAGCTTAATCCGCCTCCTCCCGGGATTCAAATCCACGCGCGCATGTCTCACGGGGATAACCGCCCCTGGCATCTTCTCAGGCACAAAGTCCTCAGGATCTGGGTCCGGGAATGCCTCTGCAGCAGGGACAGGCAGAAAACTGCCATACAGCGCTCGATCAAGATCGCCCTCATCACTACTGATCGGGTGGTGAACAGTCACCAAGTATGTACCGGAAACGAACGTCCCCTCAACCTGGAGCTCGACGAGAGTTGCTAATACGGAGGGAAGGACATGTCGTCGGCCGAGCATCGTCTTGCCGATGGACATCAAGTCGGCGACAGAGTATTGGCCATCGCGAATCAGCTAGCGGGATTGTGTCAGCTTGCGCGTTGTTTTTCAATTCCTGCGAACCGGTATGCGCCGACTCAATTATAGAGCGCAATTGGAGGATTCGGGTTGTATCGTACCTCATGCAGCACTGAGGATATTAGCGCCTAGAGAATTAACCATTAGTCTGCAGTCATTTTGTGTTGTTTTTCTCCTCTCCGATCCCGCACGAGATACATACTACAGCTTCGGCGTGGTTGAGCCGCACTCCACGTGCCAGACGACGCTGTGCCAGAAATCCCAGGTGGGCAATGGTGAGCTTGTCAAGCTGCAGGGTGTGTTAGCCACTTTTTTTTGGTTTTTGCTTCTTTCATGTGCTTCTTGATTCCTGCGTGTATGCGACTTACCTCCTTCGGAATGAGCTGCATGGCACAGGTGGAACCCGAACCCGGCGGTTCTTGGCGTGCAGGGTTTGGTTAGCACTGTGAGGGAACAATGGGTTCGGAGGGGAAATTTGAAGTTTTTGAGGGTTTCTGCTTAGATTAGGCTAAAGGTATTCGAGCTCCAAAGAAAATTAAGAAGAGAATTGTGGGGGGCGTGGCTTATTTCAATCTTGCAGTTACATCCTGATAAGAGTCTTGTTCATGATAAGTGTTGTGGAGGCCGATTGGGTCGGGCGACGGCGCTGGTTGACGGCATTAGTCAAGGCTTTGCTAACCGTTTCTTAGTATCATGATCGCTTGAGCTTGGATTCTCCGGCTCAGGGTTGTTTTTCTTTGATTTCACAATTAGTCTACATAGAAATTGGGTTTTATCCTACTGAGAAAATTGGTTGGCCCCGCATCTTTATTTTCAATCCTGGAAGGCTTGGGACTATACACAGTGAGACACAAAGCCACTACCTAGATTTAGCTGTGAGCTTCTGTTTACCTCATTACCCCATACCCATACCCATACCCGTAGGCCATACGAGGTATGCGAGGGCTATATTATGCCGATGCACATGTCAAGATCAGTGTATTCAAACAATAGGTGCATGCTAAAACAAAGAGGTTTTATTTTTGTATCCAAACGCCGCTAAAAAAGAAATAAACCAGGAGGGTTACACGTCCAATCCACCAGATCCATACCATCTCATCTGACCCTCAGGTACACTCAAAAAATCAAAAAAGCAGACAAGCTATTCAATCAGGCCTCGCTCTTGCGCTTCTTGTTTTTGCGCTTGCTCTCAGCAGGCGTCTTCTCCTTACTCTCAGACGCCGGCTCAGCCTTGCGGCCCCGCTTAACGGGCGACTTAGCAGGGGTCTCGGCCTCCTTGGTCTTAACATCACTGCGACGGCGCTTGGAATTGGTGGCGCGAGGTGGGGTCTTCTCCTTCACGGGCGATGGGGACTCCGACTCGTCGGACGAAGAATCAGTCGATTCCTCCTCAGCAGACTCTTCGTGCTCTTCCTCTGCCTCGGGCTCGGCACCGGCGAAATCCTGCTGCAATTGGTTGGCGGCGGGATCGTGCTCTTCGTCGGTCTTAGAACCGGCCTTGTAGGCGGCCAAGTCGCGCTTGTACTGGTCGTAGTTGGCAGCGTACATCTTCTTCCAGATCTAGGCGGATTGCGGTTAGTAGGTGAAGCAGGAAGATGTTGCGGACCGGCTTCGATGCTGTCGCGGTACTCACTTCTTTCTGGGAGTCCTCCATGTTCTGCCAGCGGCGAGTGCCCTCGTCGGCAACATCCTTGGGGCGCGCGTCCTCGCCCAGGTCGGCAGCGATCTTGCTGCGGTTGTGTTGCATGTACAGGAAGTAGGGGGTTAAGGCGCGCTTGGGCGCATTGGGGTCGACGGGGGCGCGCTTGCGCTTCTTGGGACCACCGGTTTCGGACTTGGCGCCGGGGCTGGTGGCGCGGTGGAAGTCCTGGCCCATGAAGCCGGAGGGACCGACGGGAAGGTCAATGGTGGCATCGCGGCCTTCAGTGATGTTGTTGACATGCTGAATGTAGGCCTTGCCGAGGTCGGCGATGTAGGACTGCACCTCCATCAGGCGCATGACGATCTGAGATATTGTTAGTCCATGATTGCAAGTTGCGATAGGGCAATTGCGCTTGTTGGTGGGTAAAACATTGCTCGCATGGGTCGGATCGGTGAGAGGGGCTGTCGTGATATTGCGCACCGTCCAGTTCCACAATGTCACAACAGTCCCTAGCTCGGATAAGGGACTAATGCGTAGGTATTTTTATTTTGTTCTTGCGCTTGAAGCTCGTCCACATGACACCCATACATGTGAGAACACAAGTCAAGCTTCAATAGCTTGATAGGTAGCTTTGAGTACACATGGTATGACGCGACGCGTAGTAGGCGCGCAGTGGTAATGCGCACAAGAAAGAAAACAAGAAGGAATAAGACCCGGAAGGAGGAAAATGAAAGAAATCAAAAGGAGAAGTAACAAGGTGGACATTACCAAATCACCGGCCCGGCGGAGCTCATCTTTGTTGACCTGAACGGTCGAGTCATCGTTGTTGGAAGTCATATTTACGGGGAGGGGAATAAGTGAAAGGAAAGAGATTTTTGGGGTGGGAGGAAGGGGGTTGAGGGCCACCCGGGGGTGCCCCCACTAAATAGCAAATGGCCAGGCAGCCCCCCCAAATCTCCCGGCCACAATCTCTCGCTGCTTTAGGCTTAGGCACTCGTCATGAGATTCCCACGCAACACATGCGCTCTTTGGTCTTGGATTATGAGGGTATTTTACTATTCTAGGATGGATATAGGTATTGAGTAGTAAAAAAATCTTCAATATTCTATTGTATGTCAATCACCTATTATCTAGTTCTGAATGGGTAGAATAATGAAATGGTAAGTGCGTGAATGACGGGCTCTTTAGGAGTCCCGAGGCGGCCCCCAGGCGCTTACCCGTAGCCCACCCAGATACTTCCAAGGTTGGGCCTCACAGTGCCGGTGTATTATTGTTGGGATAGATACAATCAACGACAATAGCTGTTCAGATCTTATTCAAAGATTGTTGCTTCTAGTTGAGAGTTATTTTCATTCAAAATAAAATGTTATTCTCCATGTCTTTATCTCCTCAAAATTGCCCATTTTCCTCCTACTCTTGTCTCTAGGGCTCAGGTATCCATGGGACCATTCAATAGGTCACAGGTGTCCGTGGATGGTGAGGTGCGGTGCGGGCTGTTGCGCCCCGCCGGAACCCCAACTTTAAGGTCGCCCAAGCCCTACGGACTGTGCTGCACCAGGTCCAAGAGGGGTTCAGCTGTTACAAAGTGTCCGCCATGTAGTACGAGAGTCTATTCTGAGATGTAATTACTATGATTTCAACTTGCTGAATCCTCTTGTCCCGTTACCTATGGGTACGCGTTTAGAAATGTACTTCCCATAAGGTTGTTGTTTGAGCTGGATACCATACTGTAGCCTGTGTAGATTTCTAGGGAAACTTCCGATAGACGGTGAGTTTATAAATTATATTTCTCGGTATATGGCAGTGATTCGTACAAGCAAGTTACGGGCTATACCTAGGTATAGGTAGGTATTGCGCGAGAGAGCGTTCATAATAACCTACCTACCTACACAGTAGTACCTCTGTAGTATATATCTTTACCTACCGAACCTTGCAATGATCACCCGGTCACCATGGACGAGGTCTATGGATATTCATGCCTTTTATCACTGATTCAGCAGCACGAGAAAATACAGTTGCAGACACATCATATAAATTCGGACAAAATGATATTCTTCAATACAATGCCGTGCGTAGCCAGCCCAAGACGCGGCACGCTAAAACAAGATGCATCAATCTACAAGACTGTGCTGCCGTATATCCAACCGGCGAAATATTCTACACTACTCTAGAACTTGAAGACCTGCTCCTGGCTGTAACCCAGTTCCTTTAGGATACCGGTAAGCTCACCCTGGTCCTTGGGGCTGACCTTGGGGCCGGAGATGGCCTTGTACATGGGGGGAGGACCACAGATGAAGAGCTTGATGTTCTCCTCCTTGGGCTCGGGAAGAACAGTCTTCAGCAGCTCCTTGGTAATGTAGCCCTTGCCACCGGTCCACTCCTTGGGAGGGTTATCCAGGACGTAGAAGGCACGGAAGCGCTGGGGGTAGGTGTTCTCCAAATCCTGCAACTCCTTCTTCAGAAGGATATCCTCCTCACTCACGTTGCCGAAGACCAGGGTGACCTTGGTCTTATCCTCGGGGTTCCTGAAGATCTCACGGGCGAGCTGGTACATCGGGGTGATACCTGTGCCACCGGCGATCAGGCAGACGTGGTTGTGCTTGTTGGGGGCCCAGGGGTACTTGACAATAGGACCCTTGAATGACAAGCGCTGGTCAACGTTCATAGAGTGAAGGTGCTGAGACATGGGACCGTTGGGGTAAGCCTTGACGACTAGCTCGAGGTAACCGGGCTCATCTATGTCCTGTTAGCAATATGAAAGTGCTTTATTGTCGATTGAATCCTTACTCTCATCACTGGTGGGGGTGTAGGGACGGAGGACGTTTTTCTCGGCACCCTCGGGCTTGAATCGGGTCAACAGAGCAGCTTTATATCATCAGTAAGGAATTGATGGACGCGCTCAAGGCTGTGATACTCACAAGCAACGGGAAGACCAGAGACAGCCTCCTTGTCATCAAACTCGAAGCGGAAACGCTTCGTGTTCTTGCTCAGGATTTCGATGTTGGCCAGCTTGAGGTCAATCCAGTCCTCGCCATTGAAGACCTTCGGGCGCTCCTTGGGCTCGGCAACAGCGGTGCTGCTGTAGTTGTAGACACCAGCACCGAGACCGGCAAGACCCACGGCGACATAAATGGGTGTCAAGTTGGCCTTCTTGGGAGCACTGGGCCCGGCCTCGGCCGCGTACTTGCGGATGCTCTAATTGAGTGAAGGTTAGATCTCCGAGACAAAGCAAGGGTCGAGTGTCCTGGCTCAACTTACCTGCCTAAGAGGCTGCGCACAACGGAAAGATTGACGGGAAAACATGGTTAGAATGATTGGGGAGGAAGGGGGTAGAGTGAGAAATTCAGTATTCTGACTGGGGAAGAAATCGGATTACATATGCGAAAGCGGACATTCAGGTGGGCGGCCCCGACCCGAATTCGCATGACGCAACATCTGCACGTTCCTGGATTGCGACCGCCAAGAGAATGGCTCTTTGGCGTCGATTATTGGGGTTGCGATTGTCAAATAGTACGCGGTAACTATCCTAGGTAGTTCCTTTGATATCCTTGTCAATATGAACTTACACTTCACAGCAGTTGAAGACTCAAACAGTCCTCGCGAGTCACCACACCTCTGGTGCCTGATCTACAAGGCATCGATATACATACGGTCTTTCGGTCTCGGTCTTGGGCGCGACCGATCTGACCGATAGGTATACACGCGCTGAATTGGCAATGCCCAGGGAAATGTAGAACTGTCTCCGATGAATAGTATATGGTTTGTAGGCTGTAGCGATGCATACCTTTGGGACGCAACATAGGGCCAGGTCAAGGAGAATTGCAGTGGCTATAATCATCCCAATCAGCCTCGATCGAGGGCTTGGACCTAGTTAACCAAGACCAGAAGGGTGTAGCCCATCGCTCTGGTCCAATGTATCTGGTTGTCCAGATTAGCTGGCACCTACGAGACCCCTCCTTGCGCATTACCACGGCATCTTATCATCCTACTGAGAACTGAATGATTCAAGAAACCCGATGATTTTTTCAAACAACTATAGATGCCACCATCCGGGACTAGAGACATCCAACCATCTCGCCCTTGAACGCGGCGATGGTTTCCACGCGACCATCTTCATGCATGCTATGGCCATAAAAGTCATTCATCCACACACCCAAACCCAACACCAAGAACGTTACATTTAAGCAAAGGTCGAGGGGCGAGAGTGAGCGAAGATCTTCTTGCCGACCTTGCCACCGGCGCGGTGGGGCAGAGGGAACTTGAGGTCCTTCTGGAGGAGCTGCTTGATGTAGGGGCGGCGGATGCTGTCGTTGTTCTCGATCTCAACAACCTTAAGGATCTGCAGGAAAAACTGTTAGAATCTTGCGACCATCGAAAGAAGTATAGCAACGTACGTGGATGGAACCGAAACGGGAACGGTGACGGGCAGCCATGTCCTGGTAGAGAGCCTCAACGGCATCGGTGCGGCTCATCTCACGGAACTCCTTGTACATGTTGTGGGTACCGGAGCGCGAGTCGTAGCGGATCCAGATACCGAAGTTCTTGACCTTGAGGGGACGCTTCTCATCGATCTAGACAGGGGAATCAGTGCCATTCTACATTCCCAGTATAAAATTGCAACATACCACGTTGAGGGAAACGATCTCGCCGTTGGACTTCTTGAGCTTGCGGAGCTGGGCCATGAAGTACCAGAAACGCGACTTGGCCACAACAGTGTTGGGCGCAAAGATGCGCATGCGGTACAGCTTGGGCGTGGGGTTCGCCTCGTTGGGCAGGTGACGCCCGATGACCTGGTACTCAGTAAGACGCCCTGGAAATCCGTCAGTCATTGTCCGTAGGTAGCATTGGAATTGCCCAGAGAGTCATTTCGGTAGCGAAAATGGTGCGCGAGGAAGGTTGGCAAGCATTCGAGACGACCAGAGCGATTTCGTTGTGGATGTTGCAAATTCGAGATTCGATCATTGTGTAGCATTAATCGACAGTGCTGTGTCCTCCATAAACAATCCGAAGCTGGTTGATTCCCGTTGCGTCCTCCTCTTGTGTCATCGTCTCTTGCCGTTGTCGTAAGGTCTTTGCGTCTCGAATTTCCTTCAACCGTATGCGCGCACCGTTGTCTCGTCTCGAAAAAAAAATCCTGTGGCATCGGAAAGGGAATAAAAATCACTCACCCATCTGGAAGAGTTCGACGTTAGTATAAATCTCCGACAAAATCTAGTAGTAGGTACTCACTGTGATTGTCGCTGTGGTGGATGAGTCGTTAGTGTGCCGTCGGTGGAAAATGAGAATTGTGAGGTTCCAATTGTGCTTAGGGTTGCCGCCCTTGCCCTAAGCGAGTGGAGGCTTTCCGTTGCGCGCTAGTCCGCATTGGTGATTTAGCTGCGCCACAGAATCCATGCCACACCTCACCAGCCACACCGCCTTGTCTTCCCCACATGTCTGCTCCAAAAGTAGCTATGGGCGTTCCTCACTTGTTTGTATCTTTGCTGGGTCCGATCACAGCTTGCCCTTGCCCCACCTTGAATGCTGCCTGGATATTCGCGATCTCTCGTCTAGAGGCTCTTTTGCCAGAGCGCACCTCACCATGTGTTCTATTGCGAGCAAGTTCAAGGACGCATACGTCAACGGGTCTGGCCCGGATCTAGCTGCGGTGCTCACTCCGATCGGGTCGGCGGAGGATCCCACTCGGTTACGGTCATTTCACGAATTCTCCAACGCCGAATACATCCATAAGGACTTGAGCTATGCTCTCTTTCACGGGAAAAGCCTGAAAGTTCCGAAGGCTGAACAAACTGCCTGGCTCGACATCTTTGCTGCTTATTGGGAAGCCATAGGTGAAATACTACAATGTGAAGATCGCCGACCGAATGCCAGTGTCGTTGCGGTCTTCAATGCTTGGAAGAAAGTTGCCAATGCCCTCATAAGAGGGTACTCGGGCTCTGCCTGCCTCCCCGCTTGGACATTGCCCTGCCTGTACACCGTTGGAAAGTACTTGCGTACTTTTGCGATCAATGCTGATATCGAGGCATCATCCCGAGGCACTGCTGGATTTGGATTTCAAGAAGATATTTCAGCCGATGTTGAGAAGAATGGCAACTTGGAGGAGGCTGCTCGGGTCATCAACCGGATGTTCACTCTGTGCTTGAACGATAGGTAAAGGCATTATGGGATCCGAATTTGTTCTGGGTGCTGACCAGACATAGAGCTCCCATCGAAGAATCTCGCAAGTGGGGCATATACAACATGACCAATCTGTTATTCAAGACATATTTCAAGGTATGGAGTGTTGAACTCACAGTCGCTGACATACAGCTCACACCTTTCACCCAGATCAATTCCGTTGGACTTACTAAGAACTTGCTCCGCGCCATCAAAGCCCAGTCGGCCGATCTTCCTCCTCCCAGTGCTTTCCCCAAATCTCACCTTGTCACATACGAGTACTATGTTGGGGTCATCCATTTCTTGGAGGAGAACTATGTAGAGGTAATCACGAAGAGCTGCTTACTCGAATTATTTACCTTGACTAATGATCTGCAATACAGGCCGAAGAACACCTGACATGGGCTTGGAAGATGTGCCATCGAGATGCAATCAAGAACCGAGAGTCAGTAAACTTCAAGACAATCACCGACCCGGTTTCCACTGACCACTCGCAGATTGATCCTTACCTACCTTATACCTTGTCACCTAGTAACCACTCATACACTGCCCAGCAAGGCGCTTCTTGCGCCGTTCCCGAGACTCGAGGGCCTCTTTAGACCGCTTTCGAACTGCATCCGAAAGGGTGACTTGGTTGGATTCGACCATGCCATGTCCGCCGGCGAAGATGAGTTTGTAAAGAGGCGCATATACTTGCCGTTGGAGCGTGGACGTGACATTGCCCTGCGCAATTTGTTCCGCAAAGTCTTCATCGCTGGTGGCTTTGACGAAGCCAAGGAGGGTCAGGCTCCTATTCGACGAACTCGTGTCCATGTGAATGAATTTGCGGCAGCTCTCCGCCTGGGTTCTTCAGCTGAGCGATGGCGCGTGGATACCGATGAGGTGGAGTGTTTACTTTCCAACCTCATCTACAAGGTAGGCCTGCAATACTCCTTGATACTGAGGTGCTTGCTGACATCTACTCCTCTAGGGACTGATGAAAGGATACATTGCACGTGAACGAGGCATTGTCGTGCTGAGCAAGGGTGGCAGTGCTTTCCCGGGCACAGGCGTCTAAGGCTCGCTCCTAAGTGGCAAGGCACTAAATCGTTTGCACGCTCTTTCAGTCTCAGACTCATCCACCTTCTCGATTACTTTCGAGATCTTCTTTCAAGGCTACAAGGTATGCATCAGCCTCACGACCTACATTTTACACAGCTATTATTCAACCCAGCATGCCTATAAGACCTGACCAGGTAGTGGGAATGCCCGATTGGGAACTGGCCCGCCATGGCACCAGTTCATACCAGCAGCATTGACCTTTGGTCATCGCATAGACTTCACTGCCGGCTACACCGGTGTGATCCAGTTTCCATTTGCCTATATCTCATATACCAGGCAACCGGGGGTACATCAATACGTAGATAGTTATCATCACGAACTAATGAATCGTTGATTTCCAAATCAAATCACATACATGAACTTCATTGTAAATATCACAGTACACGGGTATAAACCTTGCCACGAGTACCCTGAGGCGATCGCACAGATATCACCAGGCTCCTATGCACACTGGACGGATCGGATCGGATTCATGGGTAAAGGCAAGAATGGCAAAGGACAATTGCAGACGTACGAAGGGGTATCTAACAGAAACCTTGTGAACCAGGCATCCATGGTCAACCAAGTGACATCGGATGCTGAAGCCTGACACTAGTAAGTTGGAACACCGGCACTACTCACAGGCAGCCCCGGCCCCGGAACATAACCATCCTACATGGATAGAGTTAGCACATCGACCGAGATCTCGACCTACACCAAAGAGAACATATACTCACCATATGGTTACACAAAGCAACAAAAAGATCGAAAAACATCTTCCCCCCACGCTCCATCTCCGCCTGCATAGTCCCACTCCGCATAAAAGTCTCCCGAGACCGCACAATAAGCGCAAGGTAATGCGCTCGCAGCTTTGACTCCGTATCAGGAGTATTGGCGTATGCAAACCGCGCACTCGCAAGAATAGTACTACACTGGATCCCTGTGTGCAGACCCTGCTTGCGAAGCGCGAGGCGTTGCAGGTGAGGGAGGTTGTATTGTTGTGCTGCGCAGCTGTGAGGCGGAAAATGGTTAGTATGGTGTACTCCGTTAACTTAGCCATGAATGGGGAGATGCCGGTTCCAATCAAGAAAGGTCCGGCTAGGTGCTTACTAGATAGCGGTATCGCGCAATATCACGCCCCCGACCTGATGATGATACACCGTCGCTGTCGCTTGTCCCAATTCACCAGATCTGGCGATCTCGTCTGCGTCCTCGAGCTCCCAGGTCTTCTTCCGGCTGTTGTGGCGGAGGCGGGGGTAGTAGTCTCCTTTGTAGAGGTATTCGAGGACGCAGGATAGGACCTCGGGTTGTTCATCGGGGAGGTCGATGTACTTTCCCGGTCGTTGGGGGAGCTTTCCCGGTCTTTGGAGAGGCACTCTTGAGCGTTGGTCTGTTGGGTTGGGTGTTTGGGCTGCGCAGCGAGGTGCGAAGAAGGGAGATGCACTGAGGACGGCTTCGTGGGCGGCGAAGAGGCGCTTTTCTGGGCCCACGCGGAGGAGTACTATTGGGCTGCTTGAAGGGGAGCTGTGGGTGTCCAGTTAGCCTGTCTATATGTAGGTTGGTCTTTGATTGCGACGATGCTATATGGAAGATCCATGCGGACATGAACATCACTTACGTTACGTCTGGGGGCTTGTCGAATTCGCGGCGCTGCTCTTGTCGGCGAGATTTAGTGCCCATAGAGCCTGGACCGGAGCCTGAGCTATCTCGCTCTTTGTCTTTTGGGCCTCGGTCTTTGGGTCTGGGGCGAGTAGCTTTGCGAGACTGTAGCGTGAAAGCTGAGGCTTTTGCGGCGCGATACATGGGTGTAGGGGTTTCAGGTGTTCGTTTGGACAACATCCTTGCTATTATATGATGGTTAGATGGGATGATGGAGTTGGAAAGAATACAGAGACAACCGTCGATGGATTTCAGGGGGCAGACGGGACCCCATTTATGATGGGAGCTTCCGTAAGGTTTGATACAAGTCACATCATGCTCTTCGGAATACAGAACGAGTTCTGGACGGTTTGTAACGGATGGTCCGATATATTGCTCCAATTAAGTAGCGTAAAGAAGCTGGAGCTGGGTGAAAGACGCGTCATAACAAGTTTTGAGCGCGTAAAGGGGTTCCTGTTGCGTCGCCAAATTGGCGCGTGGTCACGGGCCTCGAGGAAGCCAATCAGAGACCGCGATTGGGGACAAAGGAAATTACGGTTTCCTGTTTGGGAAATAGATGTGGGTTGAGGTGGATTCAGTGCTTCGAAATTGAGGCAATGAGGCAATTCCACTCGGTCTTTACATGTCGACACCCAGTGGCTACAGCATAGGGGATTCTCATGTGGGATATGACTACTCGAAGGATACCTTGAACTCGGCCGGTCGTGATTGAATGTGTCAGATCGAATTGATCGCCAACGGCTTAGATGGAACCTGCCTCGCAATGCGACTATGTATGAACCCCTGAACGCCGACGCTAAACGCCTTTGAAGAGACCCCAGTGATCCCGCCATTCGCCGTGGAAAGAATATCATGAGACCGAGAATTGTGGGCAAATAATGAAAGGCAAAGGAAATACCTCATAGAAAGACCTTCCTAGCATCCCTGGGGTGGCTCTCGCTTGGACAATAGGGGCACTTGAACCGGTTTCCCTTAGCCAGGCGCTTCAATGATTCCTGCGCAATGACATGTCCGCATGGCATCATCATGGGAGGGTTATCATCGGTCGCTTGCTCCTTCGACACTGGGCAGACAAAGATGGAATGGAAGAGATACTGAGGCGGGAGAGGAATTTCGACCTGATAGATACTATTGTCAGCCTTGTCTTGGGAATAAACTTGCACAGAACATAGCGGCCTTCTTACCGGAAGCTCATTTTCGGTGGTCCACTCGGTCCGCTTCGACTTCATAATATCTTGCAGCTTCAACAGCGTCGGTAAAGCGATCGCTCCCGCCGTAGCAGCAATATAAAGCGGCGAATCCGCCGAAAGACCAAGCAAAGAACAGAACTCACGCATGAAAAAGTGGGCTATGTCATCCCAAGCCGAGCTGTTATTGAAGAGGGCAGCATATGGCGAACTACCCAGGTTGGGAGAAAATGCCATCGCACCCACCAGTTGCTGGACCTCCCGCAGATATCGTGGAACAAAGGCCTGGAACTCCTGTCGTGCATACTCGAGCGCAGCGGTCCATCCACTTGCGCCATTCTTCGTACCGCCGTGATATAGCCAGACGTACTGTAGGCGACAGAGCTCAAATTCCAAGTTACTTCCCCGAGCTTCCAATACGTCCCGGTGTTCCCTCGACCATTCGATTGCTGGTATTAAATTTCTCTTCTCTTGTATCTCCTGAAGAATGTAGTACATCGAGGCAAACTGCTTGCGAATCTCGGTCGAAGGAATTTCGTCAACGTCGAGCAGGTTCGCAGATCTTTCCGTTGAGCTGCTTCCATTCTGCGAGACAGGATTTTGGGACTTCTTTTCGGCGATCTCGGAAAGGAAAGTGGCCGCGACGCCGAATTGGCCTTCGCGGAGAAGATGCATGGCGATGGCCCGGTTGATGAGGTTCTCTTGCGTGGATAGGCTGCTATCATCGGTACTTGGCAGTGGCCGATCTTTGAACAACTATTTTGAGATGTTAGACATGACG